>CM054059.1:370752597-371352597 GCA_028641055.1 Alopecurus myosuroides
CTTCTTCAATAAAATCATCATTAAGTTCAATATAGGTTTCATCAAGATCATCAATAAGCTCAGTTGAATTAACAGGTGTACCAATATTTTCAACAGAAATTTTAGCATTTTTAATTTGTTTGGATCTAGCAATAGTAGCATGTAGGAAAGGACCTAGAGAACCAGTATCATCAAGCACAGTAGAAGCATCATCAAAAGTATTAGAAACATTCTCAAATTCAGCAGAAGTAACAATACATGTGGCATGTGGAGGAGTAAGAAGATTACTCATAACAGACGGTGAATCAAGAGCAGCAAAGGGGATCAGAGTTGTACCTCTCCTTGTAGTGGATGGTAATATAGGAACTTTTCCATCACGACTCTTGCCCATTATGAATGGCCTGCAGCAAACAATATCACGATCAAGTGAGAAAATAAATAAAGCTATGCTCCCCGGCAACGACGCCAGAAAATAGTCTTGATGACCCACAAGTATAGGGGATCGCAACACTCTTCGATGGAAGTAAAACCCAAATTTATTGATTCGACACAAGGGGAGCCAAATAATATTTATTAGCGTTAACAACTGAGTTGTCAATTCAGCTGCACCTGAAAGTAGACTTGCTCGCAACAATTTATCAGTAGTAACATTTTTATAGCAGCAATAGAAATAAAATAACAGCAGTAGTAAAATAGTAACAACAGTAGCAATCGCGGAAAATAGAAGGATGGGAAGTACCGTAGGCATAGAGGGAATGGATGGACGGGTGTTGCATGGATAACATAGGTCATGTAATAATCTAAACACGGGCATTGGAGATAATAATATAAATCATCAAACATGTAGGAAAAACCATAGGCATGTGTTCCAATATAGTCATACATGCTCGCAATGAGAAACTTGAACAACATCTTTTGCCCTACCAGCCCGTGGCAGCGGGGACACTAGGAAAACTACTGGTAATTAAGGTGCTCCTTTTAATAAAGCACCGGAGCAAAGCATTAGCACTCCGTGAACACATGTGATCCTCACATCGCAACCATCCCCTCCGGTTGTCCCAATTTCTGTCACTTTAGGCCCTTAGGTTCCGGAAAATGACATGTGTAAAACAACTTGCAGATATGATCAAGAAACATAATTATACTCATGAAACAATAACATGTTCAGATATGAGATCATGGCACTCGGACCCTAGTGACAAGCATTAAGCATAACAAGTTGCAACAACGGTAGGAAACACTAACAATGGATACTAGGCACTATGCCCTAGCAATCTAGCATTATTACATGATCGATCTCATCCAATCCCTTCCATCCCTCTCATCCTACAGCGGTGTTTACTCACACATGGATGGGGGAATCATGGATGGTTGATGGAGAAGAGTTGGCGGTATCGATGGCAATGATCTCCTTCGAATCCCCGTCCCAGCAGGGCGCTAGAACTAGAACTTCTGATCCCCGAATCGAGGTTCGGGGTGGCGGCAGCGCTCTGTTGTGTTTTTGTGGAATATGACGAACCCCCTCACATTTTAGGATTACGGGGCATATGTAGTCGAAAGGGGAGTTCGAGGGGGTGAGGGAGTGGCCCACACCACCTGGCGGCGCGGCCAAGGGAGAGGCGCGCCGGGGGGTGGTGTGGCCCCCTCCTGGCTCCCGGGGTCTTCTGGTGTTTTAGGACCAATGGAACCGTTTCTGGGCATTTTCGTGAAAGTTGATTTTTATGCACAAAAACGAGACACCAAGGTAATTCTGCTGAAAACAACATTAGTCGGTGTTAGTGGTATCCAAAACTCACAAGTTTAGAAGAAAACAATAAGAAAAGTGTTCGGAAAAGGAGATACGTTTTGGACGTATCAGCAGCTCACAAGATCTAAACATGATGGCATAAAAAGGATAAGAAAACCATCTAGCTATTTCTATGGACCTGTAGTCCAAGGATGAACTACTCACGCATCACTCCGGACGCATGAATGGTGATGAAGAGCCCTCCGGTGATAATTCTCCTCTCCAGCAGGGTGCTGCGAAGAGCTTCAGAACCCTCCCGGACTAGGTTGTACGACGGCGGCGGCTACTGAACTTTTCGTGGATGGAGGCTCATGTACTTAGGGTTTTCCTGAGGAAGGCATTATATAGGCAGAAGGGCGATGTCGGTGGGCGCCCAAGGGGCCGACACCACGTGGTGGCACGACCAAGGGGGGCATGCCGCCATATGGTATGGCTGCCTCCGTGGCCCCCTTCGGGTCTCCTTTGGACTCCGTGCACGTAACCGAAAAATAGGGACTTTGACTTTTGTTTTGTCCAATTCCGAGAATATTTCCAGAACAACTTCTCTGAAATACAAAAATAGCAGAAAACAGGAACTGGCACTATGGCATCTTGTCAATAGTTTAGTCTAAAAAATGCATAAAAATGCTATGAAGTGTATAGAAAACATGTAGAAATTGGCATAATATCAACATGGAACATCAGAAATTATAGATAGGTTGGAGACGTATCATATTGCAACTGCACAATTCGGTCCCTAGATTTGATCTCATGATACCAAGGTCCTAGACGTCTTGGGCCAGTCGCATTTAGCTCAGTCTGAAGTTGCTTGAGTTTTCTCCTTACATTGCCAAAAGTTTTTTGAGAGAGGTCTATGTCTACGTCAATGAATGGCAATGAAAAACTCATCATAACTCATGTCAAACAAGGTTTTTAGACTTTTGGGAGCGGTTTCCATTGGCACTTTCCTCTTTTACTTATTGTTGGCACTCCCCCCTTTTCTTACACAAGCCATGGATAACCGAATCCTTGGGTGCCGACCATCAATCATCAATCCATGGGGAAGTTCCTTTTATCTATTTTATAGTTCATAATATTTGGCACCAGCTCTATGCAATATTAAGATGAGCACAAATTCCATACTCATCGGGTGAAAGAGGGAGAAGAACTTTGCTTGACATAAGACATAATAAACTTGAAACTACTTCCTCATAACCTAAAATAGGAGCACAAAACAGGTTTAATAGTTTTGAAGGTTTTAAAGGTAGCACATAAGCAATTTACTTGGAGCGGCGGTGAAATACCCCATATAGGTAGGTATGGTGGACACATTTGGCAAAGTTTGGGTTTTGGAGAGTTGGATGCACGAGTAGAGCTCATACTCGGTACAGGTGAAGGCTAGCAAGAGACTGGGAGCGACTAACTAAGAGAGAAATAACGACCATAATCATGCATAGCGACAAAACATTATTAATCAAAGCATAAATGATATTACAAGTCAAAAACTAAATGGTCATAGAGGCTAAAGGTGACTGGTTTTTAGTCATAACATGGTGTGAGCATGCGCCAAGTCAACCCAAATAAAGCATCAAAGGAGAATACCACAATATTATGCTTCGATATGGTAAAAAAAAACTCATGATTTCTTTCAATGGCACATTAAGAACTCACAGATATTTGAGACAAGTCATGCTACATCAAAAAGTACTAAGCATATAATTAAAATAATATCTAACATGGCATGTTAAAGTCTAAGCCACAGTCTAAACAAGCTTCTTATTGCACCATTATAAGCATGAAATATTTTATTCTTCTCCAACACCAATCAATTTATTTCAACACAAACTCTCCAAATAATTTATCAATGAAACAAGAGAGTACTACTCTATAAGAACTAACAGCTCTGAATAATAGATGCATCAAAAACAAAAGCTAAAAGAATTGCAGCAACTAGACAATAAATAAAGAATACGAGTATTCATATGAAAAAGCGGAGCGTGTCTCTCTCCCACACAAGAATGTTAGGATCCAACCGATACTTCCATTTTGCATCACTATTTTATATCATAATTAACTGTTATTCATCGATATGTTTCATATTGTGATGCACCACTTATGTTATTTTATCTTATTTTGCATGTTTGATAATTATTGGAGAATAATCACCGGGACCAGAAATCAGCCGGGAAAAGCACCGTCAAGATACCCTATTTTTGAAGACCAGAAGAAGAAGGGGGACATCGAAGAAACCTTAGAACACCAAAAGAGGGAGCCAGCCATGATGGGAGGCAGGGGGCCACCAGGGGCCCACACCACATGGTGGCGCCCCCCCTTGGCTGTGCCGCCACGTGGTGTGGCCACCCTGGCCCACCACTGGCCGCCCCCTCTCGCGTAATTTATCCCTAGGGAACCCTAAGCCTGGGGGATCCATCGAGGAAATATTCCTCCGCCTCCACGGGGCGGAAAACAACAGAGAGAGAAAAACTCTCCGGCAGGGAGAAATCAGTCGGGGAAATTCCTCCCCAAAGAGGGGAAATCATCGCCATCGTCACCGTCCTCGCTCCGGGCATCATCAAGATCATCATCGTCATCGTCCTCAACAGCAGGACCATCATCCTCACCATCCACCTCCGCGCCGCTATAACAATTAGGGTTCTATATCGTTGTTCTTCACTAGATCTCTCTCCCGGTGTGGATTACTTGTTAGTAGTTGATGCTTGCGAGATTTATCGGTGTTTGAACTTTATGACCAGATTGTTAGTCATCATTATATCACCTTTGATCATGATCCATATGATGTCTTGTGAGTAGTTCTTTTAGTTCTTGAGGACATGGGAGAAGTCAAGATGTTAATAGTGGAATTATGTTGAAGTAATATATAATGGTTTAATATTTAAGTTGTGGTGCTATTCTTCTAGTGGTGTCATGTGAATGTCGACCACATGACACTTCACCTTTATGGGCCTAGAGGGATGCATTGTGTATTTGGCTACTGATTGCGGGGTTGCCGGAGTGACAGAAAGCTAAACCCCAATTAGGAAACCGATGCATGAGGGAGTGTAGGATCCTAGAGTTTAAGATTGTGGTTAGATTTATCTTATAGTTGCGGATGCTTGCAAGGGGTATAATCACAAGCATGTATTAGTCCTAGTTGGGCGGTGCATTATCATAGGTTCACCCACACAACAACTATCAAAACAATAAATGTTAATCAACTGTATGAAACAAAAGCACTTGACGAAGTTCCCATGTGTCCTCGAGAACGTTTAGTCATCATAAGTAAAACAACCGGCTTGTCCTTTGCTGTAGAATGGATTGGGCCACTTGTTGCAATTATTATTACTGTCTTTTATTTACTCGCACTTTATTTATCCTCCATATCAAAAACCACCAAAAATCTGTCTGCTAGTGTTTACAATGAATCCTTTATCCAAACTGCTTGTCAACATCTTTTGCTCCTCGTTGGGTTTGACACTCTTATTTATCGAAAGTACTACTCCCTCCGTTCGGAAATGTAGGACGTTTAAGCTTTTGTAGGCAAAGTTTCGTCACGCTAAGAAATTTTAGGAGTTCCCCAAATTACCCTCGCACTCGCTCGCGCAAATGGACACACTATCTGGTCATTCGCTTTGGTTCCCACTGGTCTCGCTACCCTCGCCCTCACTCTCGCTCTCGCAGAGGTGACCTTTCCTCTCTCTCCCGGTCGCAGACCTACACCTCTCTCTCATCGTCGCCGCCCTACACCTTCCCGTTGCCGGCTTGCTCCCTGCAGCAACGAAATCTTCTCACACCCCGCAGCTCCGCAAATCCAAGTCAAAGATTGAATTTTTATGCACCGACGATGAGCTTGTGGGCAAGGAGGCGCTAGATGTTTGTGGATCTACAGGGGAGCTGCTGGATCCGATGCGGCGATGTTGGATCTTTGAGGTGGTGGTCGGGGGTGGCACATCGTGGCGATTCTTAGGCGGCTGCTCAAAGGGAGAGCTCGAAGGGCAAGGAGCATCGATGCGGCGGTGAGGTCGTTCGTGAAGATGGGAGGCAGGACGGAGCTGATGGAAGAGTTGATGTGGTGGCACCTAGAAGGCCAGGACGGAGGTGATGTGGGTTGATGCTGTTGTAGGCAACACCGACGTGTTGCTGCCGGCCAATTCCCCAACTTGCTGCTGTCGGTGAGGTTCTGTCCTCCTCTTCCATGAATTCTTGTAAGATCTAACAATAGCATCTTGAGACCGGAGTACTTTTTTCACTTGTTTCTGATGGACATAGATGCACACCTGTTCGTGAGTAATCAGCAGCAGTGACTGTGGAGCTCAAGAAACAATTAGTCATCACAACACAGTGGGGGCACTAGTCATTGTATAGCTTTCACTGCTTGCTAGCATCAGTAGCAAGTTCTTACTTGCACTGGTTGCTAGATTTATAGGAGTATTTTTTAAAAAATCTTGTAGTATACTCCAGTAATTTATAGGAGCAGCAATTTACAGGAGTATTTTGGAGTACTGAACATTTTGTTGTACCAATGCTTCAGGCGTTGCAGCCTGTAATTGTGTGATTGTGCTTGTAGTAATAAAACCATGTGCTTCCTCTGATTGTGTGCTTGCAAATGAGTAGTGTAGTGCAGTGCATGCATTTGATTCAGTTTGATTACTGAACATGATATTGCTTGCACTTGAGTACTCCAGGAGTAGTGGTTTTTACTCAAGGAGATTTTTTCCTCGATCTTTAAAAGAAAAAAAAGGCACCAACACACATTGGCTTACACATCATCCTCTGATTTTTTTTTCTTCTGGTTCTAGCCTCCAAAAGCCAAATTCCATGACAGACTAGTACTGCACATATGCAACACCAGTAGTAACTTGCTTAATGTTTTTGTTACCTTAATGTTTTTGTATGTGTCAAGCTGCAACTTGCTTACAACTTGCTAGCTTAATGTTTTTGTATGCGCTTTATTTAGTCATTGACAAAAGATGCTTTGCACCTTGAGCCCCTACTAGCTTTCAACATTTTGTCTGCCCCGCTTTCCTGAGTAGTTGAGTTACATATATACAAACAGAATATTACCATTAGTTTTGAGGAGAACAATAAGTTGCTTCTGCTCTAACTTGGTCAGCAAACAGAATACTACTGTTAGTTTTGAGGAGGAAACGGTAGTACTCTGAATCGAAAGCCAGGCAACTGTGGCTGCTTTGCAGTTTCTTTCTACCTGAGAAAACTAGGTTATCTGGAATATCAGATTTGGTGCTACGACTTGTGTGAGTCAGGTTTACTATTATTAAAACCAAGTCCCGAAGTCTGGTTATAAAATGTCAGTTTAAGGTTCATCAGGTGTAGGTTTTATCCCTCGTTTGCTGATTCGGAATGTTCGCGTTTAGTCATTAACTAAGCTCCCCTAGGCTTGAAATCTATGGATTAGTCGTCAGCAAACAGGCCACTGCTGTTAGTTCTGAAAGGGTAACAGTGTTGGTCTGTGTTGGATGGAGGGATACTACTATGCCCATTCTGGGCAACCTGTAGTTCTGTACCACCTGCCGGGTCGCATTTTAGCAGACTAATAACTTGAATGAATACTGATGACAATTTAGAATGTTTTGCTGGTGTAGTGCTGGTGTGGAATCACCTAGTTTTGTGAATTACAGTGTGTTTGATGTAGGCCTGGAGGTTGGCTCTTCATTTTTTTGCTACTTATTT
Organism: Alopecurus myosuroides; assembly: GCA_028641055.1. Taxonomy (NCBI): domain Eukaryota; kingdom Viridiplantae; phylum Streptophyta; class Magnoliopsida; order Poales; family Poaceae; genus Alopecurus; species Alopecurus myosuroides. Next base: position 370,760,030 of record CM054059.1, read on the forward strand.
TTGCACCCAAATTCCAAATAATTACTCCAAGTTCATTTGTCCAGCAGACCATCATCTAATAACAAATATGCTCTGCAATTTCTCAGGGATAACTATGATCAAGAATCTAAAACTCCAGCATTGACTCTGTGAACTTAAAGTAAGATAAGATGAGTTGAAAGAAATTAGCGACCAGATACGTGAAGAGGACGTGGCTGCCGGAAGACCTATTGGAGGCGACGAGCTGCTGGAGGGGGCGGCCTGCTAGAGGAGGTGATCTGCTGCAGGCGGCGGTAACCTGATGCCCTCCCTCTCCCTCTCGCGGAGCCGGCGTCCTGAAGTTGTGCGCCTGGGGAGAAGATCCGGTGGTAGCTGTCAGAGGTGGGGTGCTGGTGAGGCTGCGGTGAAGACAACCTCGAGCGACGCTCTTGGGGCTGAGGTGTTCCTGGCCGACGACGAACTGGGCGGCATGCTGGAGGTGATCGGCTCCAGGCGGAGGCAACATGATGCCCTCCCTCTCCCCGCGAGACGGCGACCTGAAGCTTGTGCACCTGGGGAGAAGATCTACAGGAGGCCGTCGGAGGTGGGGCGGTGGTGAGGCTGCGGCGGAGACGACCTCCAGCGACGATCTTGGGGCTGAGGTGTTCCTGGGCGGCGATGGACTGGCCGCTTCCGCTGGGGAGATTCAAATTTTCCTTTTCGCTGTGTGTAACTTCTATGCGTCACGATGGGCTTGATTTCCGCCATTCTTGTTTGACTGGTTCGCTAGGAAGGGCAGACGTGGGAGGGACAGACACGTCTTTTGGTCAATTTTTGGTTGCTGTCCTAAAATCGTTTAACGTCTTATAATTCCGAATGGAGGGAGTACAATACACCCCCTATACTTGTGGGTCATCAAGACTATTTTCTGGCGCTGTTCCGGGGAGTGGAGCGCTATTGGTAAGTGGAATTGGCAAGAGAAACTTTTATTGTGAGTGTTGTTTTTATTTCTGTATGCTGCTTTATTTTATTGTGGAGAGTCCATAGGGTTCTATATTTGGGAGTACTACTGCTACTGCTAATGTACTAGATGACCCGCAGTCTGCTCAATTGGATCCTTTTAAAATACCTATGAAAATTGTTGGACATGTTATGGATAACTGCTATTTTGGAGATGGAACTCTCCATCCCGTTGATTATTTACTCTTTGTACATGAATTATGCGAGTTATTCAAGTGTGCAGTTATTACAATGGACCAAGTTAAGAGGAAAGTATTCTCTTTATCACTAAAGGGCAGAGCTGCGGAATGGTTCAAAATGCTGAAGAATGGTCAATCTATTGGATGAGAGGAAATTGTACCTCTCTTTTATTCTAAATTCTATCCTCCTGGTGAGATTCATAAAGATCGGAATAAAATATATAATTTTGTGTGTCATGATGGACATAGTATTTCCAAAGCTTGGGGAGATTGAAGTTATTAATGCTCAAATGTCCCATTCATGAGCTTCCCAGTAATATTGTTATCAATAATTTTTATGCAAGAATTTCTCTTGATGATAACGATTTATTGGATGCTTGTTGTTCTGAATCATTCACATGTATGAAAGGAGAAGCTAAATGGGACCTTCTTGACCGTATTTATGAAAATACTGAAGGATGGGAGAATGACAAAGGTAGAAGGTCAGGTATAAAGTATGATTATGAATGCATTAAATCTTTTATGGGAACCGATGATTTCTATAATGTTAGTGTTGTTTGTGGTCTTGACTCTCAAATCTTTGCAAGTTGTTTTAAGGGATTTTCCTCCTATCTTGATATTCCCAAAAAGGATTTGAACAAGTACCATGCACCTTATAAAGATATTATTAATTGCGTTTTTGCTAGAAACATAGAAGTTCATATTGTTAATCCTGCTGTGCCTGAACCTTATATTGAGAAAATGCCTTTCCCTGCTAAGGTAAAGGAACATTGTATTATAGCTAGTGTGGTTAACAAAATTATAAAGAAATCTATTGAACCTGATGAACAAATAACTATCGAACCTACAATAGCTATAGTTAAAGACCTTGTCTCTGAAAATGTAGAGGATGTACACATTATCTTCTCTCAGGATGCTTCTAATATTGTTTCACATCCTAGTAGATCTAGGAAAACTAGTGTTCTTGTGCTTTTTGTTAGGATAGGTGATATTGCTACTATGGTTTGTGTGATATGGGTGCAAGTTATAGTGTTATTCCTTATGAGCTTTATAAGGAAATCATGCATGAAATTGGGTCTTGTGAACTTGAAGATGTTGATGTGGTTACTCAGCTTGCTAACAGATAAACTATCTTTCCGATTGGTATTGTTAGAGATGTAGAAGTTTATGTGGTAAAACTAAATATCTTGGTGATTTTGTAGTATTGGGTACAACTGCTAGTAAAACTTGTCCTATGATTTTTGGCAGATCTTTCTTGAACACTTATGGCGATATTATAGATTGTAAGAAGGAGAAATATTGACTAAATTTGATGGGAAATCTTATGAGTTTAATTTTTCTAAATTTGCTAGAGCTCCTTATGAAACTGAATTGCCTAATGAAGATTTTAGAGTTGAACAGCTTGCCTCTATTTCCCTTGCCCCTAACAATGCTTTGCAGCAATACATGGAGGACCACAAAAGTGAGGTCTTTATGGAGATATTCTTCTAAACACAATTTACCTATGAAAGATTTGGGTACCACATTACCACCCAAGGAGAATACTGTTTTTGATTTAAAAACTTTACCCGATGATCTTAAATATGCTTATATTGATGAGAATAAAACATATCCTATTACTCCCTCCGTCCCAAATTAATTGTCTCAAAGTTGGACAAAAGTGGATGTATATAACACTAAAACATGTCTAGATACACCCACTTTTGTCTAACTTTGAGACAATTAATTTGGGACAGAGGGAGTATTATTAGTTCTAAACTTTCAGGTAAAAAAGAGGAAAGGTTATTGGAAATATTGAAGAAACACCGTGGAGCTATTGGATATACTCTTGATGATTTGAAAGGGATTTCCCCTACTATATGTCAGCATGTTATTAATATTGAACCAAATGCAAAGCCAGTAGTTGACATCAACGCCGTTTAATTCCTAAGATGAAGGAAGTGGTAAGAAATGAGGTATTAAAACTCTTTGATGCTGGTATTATTTATCCTATTGCTGATAGTAGATGGGTAAGCCCTGTGCATTGTGTCCCTAAGAAAGGTGGAATGATCGTTGTGCCAAATGAAAATGGTGAGCTTATTCCTCAAAGAGTAGTAGTTGGTTATAGAATGTGCATTGATTTTAGGAAAGTTAACAAAGTCACTAAGAAAGATCATTATCCTTTACCTTTTATTGATAAAATGTTAGAGAGATTGTCTAAGAAAACTCATTTTTGCTTTCTTGATGGTTATTCTGGGTTTTCTCAAATTCCTGTTAGGAGACAAGATCAAGAGAAAACAACTTTCACTTGTCCTTATGGAACTTATGCTTATAGACGTATGCTTTTTGGTTTGTGTAATGCTCCTGCTATGTTTCAAAGATGCATGTTTGCTATTTTTTCATGGTTTTTGTGAAGAAATTGTGGAAGTATTCATGGACGATTTCTCCGTCTATGGAACTTCTTTTGATAACTTCTTGCACAATGTTGATAAAGTTTTGTAGAGATGTGAGGAAACTAATCTTGTTCTTAATTGGGAGAAATGCCACTTCATGGTAAATGAAGGAATTGTTCTTGGACATAAAATTTCTGAAAGAGACATTGAAGCTGACAAAGCTAAAGTGGAAGCAATAGAGAAAATGCCCTGTCCCAGGGATATTAAAGGTATTCGTAGTGTTCTTGGTCATGCTGGTTTTTATAGGAGGTTTATTAAAGATTTCTCGAAAATACCAAAGCCTCTTACTAATCTTCTTAAAAAATACGTACCTTTTGTTTTTTATGATGATTGCAAGGAAGCTTTTGAAACTTTAAAGAAGGCTTTAACTACTGCTCCTATTGTTCAACCACCTGATTGGAATTTGCCTTTTGAAATTATGTGTGATGCTAGTGATATTGTTGTAGGTGTTGTTCTTGGACAGCGAGTAGATAAGAAATTGAATGTTATTCATTATGCTAGTAAGACTCTTGATGCCGCTCAAAAGAATTATGCTACCACCAAAAAAGAGTTCTTACTGTAGTTTTTGCTTGTGATAAGTTTAGACCTTATATAGTTGATTCAAAAGTCACTATTCACACTGATCATGCTGCTATTAAATATCTTATGGAAAAGGAAGATGCTAAGCCTAGGCTTATTAGATGGGTGCTGCTTTTACGAGAGTTTAATTTGCATATTGTGGATAGAAAGGGTGCTGAAAATCATGTTGATGATAATTTGTCTAGATTGAAAAACATTGCTTATGACCCTATTCCTGTTAAATATAGTTTTCCAAATGAACAGCTAGCTGCAATAAAAGTAAGCTCACGAGATAGTCCTTGATATGCAGATTATGCTAACTTTGTTGTTTCTAAGTACTTGCCTGCAACCTTTAGGCCTTGTTCTGTTGTCTACGGTACAATCCCCTAGGGGATTAGATACACGCAGCGGTTGGGTGATCCCCTCCTGTCACCCAACCCTCACTAATCCCTCCTCCGCTAATCCCTGCACCACATGTAGCTGCTCTGTTAGTCCCAACTCCCATGGGATTTGTTCTGTTGCTACAGTTATACGATAGAGAAACATATTACTTGTGAAGCACGAGTATATATCCAACTCTTACATAACATAACAATTTAATTCACAGTGACGGAACCAAATGTTTTAAGTTTTACATAGCGTACAAGAAATCAACACAATTGTAACATCTTTATGTGAATCATGTGATTGTTTATTTATGCCACGATTGTTACAGTTGCAAGACATACTTGTTTCTTTCTTCAGATCATGCCACTCCGGCAAAATAGCAAAGGGGCAAATTTATCAACTCAGAATATAGAAAGAACAAAAACATAGTGAACTTATAATATAATTGTACTGCATTGAAATACTAATCAAGTTATTGCAAGGTTGTACAAACTTCTAATTCAAAGTAGCATAATGCAACAATAAGAAAACAGAGCAAACTCAGCTCTGACTTGAAGATCGGGAATAAAAATGATGGACGATTCAGCTTTACATACTAAAAGAATGCAAATATCATCTAAATGCCTTACATGCTAATAGAATGCAAATATCATCCAAATGGAAAACTATTTTCGTGTGCAAGTATAAGATTAGAAAGCAATTCTGATAAAAGGGCATAGGTGGATATGAACACAATCATGACCAAAGCAGTAATGAGCATTAGCTACCACCATATACATGAATCTAGCTAGAAATATATGCTGGATGGCATGTCGGTCAGGATTCAGGAGCTTGTTTCCTTAGCTAGTAGGACAACCATAGTGAAGTTACTAATACAAATAATGATTAAATAACTTGAAGTTGCAGAGAATATTCTCCAACATGAACCATGGTTTTCGAGTCGACGAGTCATTCTGGGGTAGCACCTCTTGACTAGTCGTGAGTCATGACTAGTCAAGACTTATGGTCGACTAGTCAATGTGAATAGTTAGCATGGGAGGAGCACTTACTGACAAACTGATATGAGTAGTCCATTTAGTACTAACTGACGGACTAATGATCTAGACTCCACATAGAATGGATTCACACTGATTCCAGAATCTCGAGGTGGTGACTGATAGCATATATAAGTTTCTCGGTAGCACACTCATCAACAAAATATCCTGTTTGGCCAGATTGTATTGAATCATCCGTGTTACAAACTGGCATTTTCATGTACAAGATTCTATGTTGTACTTAGTCAGACTGCCTGTCAATACTTGAGTGTATGTGAAGAGGTTAGCACAGGCACTGATGCTTAATCATGATCTACATAGCCCATTATAACTTTATTACTCCATTACATGTATATTTCCATGAATTTGGGTGCAAACCAAGTAGAATGCTAGATCTAGAGATTTTATTCCGTCATCCGATGAAGGGAATTGCAAATCGATGAAACAATAGATGAACTCGGTTGTCATGTTGATGACATGAACAGTTAGCTCACTACCAATAATAGTGATCAACGGCTAATTTATTCAACTCTGAAGAAGCCTCAACTACTACTAGGTAGGACCAACGATAGAAACCTTCAGTAACTTATCAAAGCCTCATAATGGTAGACCAACCTACTCCTACATTTATTCAGCATCGGTCCATGATGGTCTTGGTGGCGCTGATGTTGGCCTAATGACCAAAATGCTTTTTAGCGGGATACTGCTAATCTGCACACCAAGAATTATTTGTGGCTAGGTACTAATTGTACTGCTAAGTGTACGTAAATTCATGGGAAAAATTTCTCGTGGACACCGTTATTCTGTGGTCTTTGCCAAAACACACTAAAAATATTTGAGTTTGCTCAGTACCATTAATTTTTTATGGTTTTTTGTTGTAACACATTATGACGTGTAGACATGTCTGTCAGCCAGCTATCCATTTTTTTAACTCTTCTTCTCCAACCATCCATCCATGGCAGCTCTCGATCTTCCTATTCTCTCTTAATCATTTAGAGAGTTCCCAACTCCCGCCGACCGGGCTCAAGCCCCTCCTCTTCTTCTGGGCCACACACCACCACCATCGGGGCACCTTTCGGCTTTCGCCATGGCCGCCTCATGCGAGCCCGACGCGTCTTCCGGGTCGAGATGCGCCGCCTGCGCCGCATCGACAGGGTTCAAACCCCTTTATACGTCGAAAACGTATCTGCTTTTCCGAACACTTTTCTTAATGTTTTCCTCTAAACTTGTGTGGTTTGAATGCAACTAACATGGACTAACGCTGTTTTCAGCAGAATTACCTTGGTGTCTCGTTTTTGTGCAGAAAAATCAAGTTTCGGGAAATTTCCTAGAAAGGACCCCATTGGTCTTAAAATGCCGGAAGACCCCGGGAGCCAGAAGGGGGCCAGGAGAGGGACAGAGGGGGGGCCACACCACCCCCTGGCGCCCCCAGGCCGCGCCACCTGGTGGTGTGGGCCACCCAGAGACCCCCTCGGGCTCCCCTTTCGACTATATATTGCCTTCAACCCTAAAATCCGAGGGGGTTCGTCATATTCCACAGAAACACAACAGAGCGCCGCCGCCACCCCGAACCTCGATTCGGGGATCAGAAGTTCCTGTTCTGGCACCTTGCCGGGACGGGGAATTGGAGGAGATCATCGCCATCATCATCACCAACGCCTCTCCATAGACCATCCATGTTTCCCCCATCCATGTGTGAGTAATTCCCTTGCCGTAGGCTGAAGGGGATGGTAGGGATTGGATGAGATCGTTCATGTAATAATGCCGTGATTGTTAGGGCATAGTGCCTAGTATCCTCTATTAGTGTTATTGACATTGTTGCAACTTGTTATGCTTAATGCTTTTCACTTTGGGCCCGAGTGCCATGATCTCAGATCTGAACATGTTATTGAATCACGATGATAATTATTGTTTCTTGATCATACCTGCAAGTTGTTTACACATATCGTTGTCCGGAACCTGAGGCCCCGAAGTGACAGAAATTGGGACAACCGGAGGGGATGGCTGTGATGTGAGGATCACATGTGTTCAAGGAGTGTTAATGCTTTGCTCCGGTGTTCTATTAAAAGGAACACCTTAATTACCAGTAGTTCCCTTGAGGCCCCGCTCAAAACGGGCTGGTAGGACAAAAGATGTTGTGCAAGTTCTCATTGCGACCACGTACGACTAGTTACGAAATACATGCCTATGGTTACTTAGTGCTTGGATGATTTATCTTATTTATCTGCAATGCCCATGTCTTGATTATTATATGAACTATATTATCCATGCAACGCCCATTCACCTATCCCTATGCCTACATTATTTAATCCCGCTATTTACTTCAAACACTGCTGCTGCTATTTTCATTCCCCTGCTGCTATTATTTCACTACTGCTGCTACTATAAAACTGTTACTACTGATAAACCACTGCAAACAAAAGTACTTTCAGGTGCAGGTGAATTGAAAACTAACTTGTTAAGGCTCACAAATATTCTTTGGCTCCCCTTGTCTCGAATCAATAAATTTGGGTTTTACTTCCCTCGAAGACTGTTGCGATCCCCTATACTTGTGGGTCATCAAGACTATTTTCTGGCGCCGTTGCCGGGGAGCATAGCTTTATTGGCGAGCTCACCGGAGAGTACTATTATCTACTGCCAATCATTCATCATGGGTAAGACTCGTGATGGAAAGTTTCCTATATCACCATCCACTACAAGAAGAGGCACAACTCTGAACACTTCCGTTGCTCTTGATTCACCGTCTGTTATGAGTAACCTGCTTACACCACCACATACACATGCTACATGTGCTACTTCTGCTGAATCGGAAAATACTTCTTACATTTTTTATGATGCTTCTACTATGCTTGATGAGAGTGGTTCTTTCGGTCCTTTCTTAGATGCTACTATTGCTAAAGCTAAAAATATTGCAAACACTGAAACTCCTGATAAAAATCCAGTTACTCCTGCTGTTCCACCTGAGTTTAGAGAGAATCCTAGTGATGATTTTGATGATTCCTATATTGAACTTAGTGATGATCTTATTGATGAAATACATGCTATGAAGGATAGAAATGCTGCTATAAGTCTTATTGAAAGTCGTGCGGTTAAATATAAATTATCTCCTGATGCTAAGTTTGCCACTTCTCCCATTGTCGGGGGGTTACCCCCGAGTAGGGTAAAGGCAAGTGGTAAAAGCAGCTAACAGAAGAGAGGTTTGGTCGAGTAGCCGACTACCCGGTACCCGCTACCCGGCAGACTGCTACTCGGTCTCACCTCAAGATGGCCAGAAGGAGATATCAAGTAAGTTCTGTCTCTTCGAGTAGAAGAGGTGGCCCGAGTAAAATTGGCGGGAACCTACTCGGGCCAGAAAGTCAAAGGAGCCGTTCTGACACAGGATCCCGCGTATCCTGGGTCCGTACTTGGCAGTATTCGAACTACTGTTCATCTGGGACCGGCCTGCCTGACAGTGACAGCATGGAAGCAGGCCGTGGCAGGATAAGGGGGGGCCTACTGTGTGTTTGGCACGGTGATACCAGTCTGTCCCCTTGTTTTGCCCAACGACTTTCTAGATGCAGCCAAGATTAGGAACCAAAGCTGTCAGCGGGAACCCGGAAGAAGGACGATGTGCACACTATGTCGACACTTGTCCATGTTTGGAAGTATCCGGCTGGGCACCATGTATATAAGGTGCCCCGCCGCCTCCTGCGTGAGGATCGAACACATCTTGACCTAGAGGAAACCCTAAGTTCTTGACCTAGTTCATCATCTAGAGGAGAGTGGCTACTCGGTAGCAAGAACCTTGTACTGTGGCTACTCGGAGAGATACCAAAATATACAAAGAAAGGCAGGAGTAGGGGTTTTACCTCCTCACGAGGGCCCTGAACCTGGGTAGATCGTGTTGTCTGCAGCGTTTACTTCATACCTCACGCGGCTACTGGTCGCGTGATCCCTCCCCGAGCACCTCCAGCGTCCTTCGTCCCCACATCTTTAGCCATCCCATGGCATCTGCCGTGACACCACCACGACAGTTGGCGCCCACCGTGGGGCAACCAGCGGCGCTGGCTGGAGTTTCTGTTCGGACGGGATCTTCTTCAGCGGAGCGCGTGGTCTGTGGCCTTGTCCACAGATTCGGCTCCTTCGACTTCGTCACCGACAACGCCGGCTGTTTCGGTGGCCTGGCCATGCCGGAGGGCGGCTCGGTGATCTCCTTCGGCTCTCACCTCGTCTACGTCGCCACCGTCGCCAACAGCGCGTACCCCGAGCTGGTGCATGACGCGGAGGATCCTCCCGCGGTGATTGCTGCTCGCGGAAGGCCCGCATGCAGCTCTGCGAGCTGCGCTGAGGTAATGGTGACGGGCTTGGCGGCAAACACTGGCGCGGCTGCTACTGGCGTTGCGGCCGTCATCGAGGATCTTGATGAACCGGCTGCTGGTGGCAGGACTCACCGGCCCTACGAGAGGGAGAGCAACTTGCCGCCTTCCACCTCTACGATCTTTCCTGCGTCGGCTGCGCGACCTGGTATGCCCACTCCCACCGACGTCGAGCTTCTAGCCATGCGGGAGCAGCTCGAGCGGCAACGCTTGGAGTTGCTTGCCGAGCAGGCGGAGTTGGAGAAGGTGAGGTTGGAGTTGAGCCTAGATCAGCTCGAGTACAACAAGGCTCACGGCTTCACGCCAGTCGCCAGGAGGGCTAGCAGAGTAGGTGGCACTCGGCGCAACTTGGGTGTCGAGATGGCAACGGTTGCGGAGGTTCCCGCCCAGTCCGCCACCGCGAACACCTCCACAAGGCCAAGGTACAGCACGCCCGCCAAAACGCTCAGAGCTGCAGAGGCCGTGGCTGCCGAGTTGCCGCGTCTCGACGGCGACGCGCGCATCAGGCAGCAGGAGAGGCTCAACGAGTTGGTGTTGGAGGCCGCCAGGCAGAACGAGGAGTTCCGGAAGGCCAACCCGGGTGCTGGGGCGTCTCAGATCGTGCACTCGCACGCGGCCAGATCTAACGATCAGGCCTCATCCCCGCATCCTAGCCGCGAGAAGAGCCGCAGTGGACGTACATGCCGAGATAGGCAAATGCAGGTGTACGACCCGACTGTTGCCGCGAAACAGCGCGCTGTGCCACAGCAGTCCGGTCAGGAACACAACGCTGCAAGAGCAGGCTCTCAAGCCCATCAAGCTCAAAGCCAGGCCCGAGATGGTGCACGTCCAGGTCCTTCTCGGCAACCCGCAGCTCAGCCTACTCGGCAGAGGCAGCAGCCGCGTGCAGTGGCGCCAGTCGCCAACCCGGTGGTGCAGCCCGTTGCTGTGCAGGTGGATAGGTATGATGATGGCTACTCGGCTATGGAGATGGCTGGTTATGACATTCATGACCGTGTTGGCGAGCGCGTGTTGGCGCCTGGAGATGCAAGGCACCAGCTGGACCGTATCAGCTTGTCTGCGCGGCTTGAGAGCACGGGTCCTCCTGGCCCCGAGTGCTTTGGCCCGCGCATCATGAACGAGCCTTCCGTGAAGGGCTTCCAGCTTGCCAGGGGCACCAAGAGCTACAACGGCAGCACCAAGCCTGAAGATTGGCTCAATGACTATGTCACCGCGGTCCATATCGCGAATGGCAACAGAAGATGGGTTGTGCGCTATGTTCCACAGATGCTAGAGGGTCCAGCTCGCACTTGGCTCAACAACTTGCCCAAGAACAGCATCAACTGCTGGCTGGACTTCTCGGATGCCTTCATCAGCAACTTCACCAGCACATACAAGAGGCCGAATAGGCCACAGCAGCTATCAGCTTGCAGGCAGCGAGAAGACGAGACGGACCGCGAGTACCTTACTCGGTGGAGCACGCTGAGGAACACCTGTGAGGGTGTGAATGAGGCACAGGCCATTACCTGGTTTGCGCAGGGATGCAGGCATGGCAGCATGCTTTGGCAGAGATTGCAGAGGGAGATGCCGAACACTCTGGCGGAGACCATCAAGATTGCGGATCAGTACGCACTCGGTGATCCTACTCAGCCGCTGATGGACTCCTCTGAGCCGAGAAGAAACTTCAACAGCAGCAAGCGCAACGAGTTCCGCAACAAGCGCCGAGTAGATACTCGGTATGATCCTGAAGAGGTGAATGCAGTGAATGTCGGAGGCGGTGGTGGCCAAAGGCAGAAACCTGCTGGAGCCTACGGGCAGAACCAGAACCAGGACCAGGGCAACAAGAAACCGTTCCGTACTCCTCAGTCGGGTAGCGGTAACTCCGAGCAGCCAAAGAAGTTTGTCTTTGATGACATGAAGGATGGCCCATGCAGCTTTCACACTCACCACCCCTCGAGGCCTGCTAACCACACTACTCGGCAATGCGAATGGTGGGATGCGATCAAGAGTGATGGCTTGCCTCCTCCTCCTCCCCTGCCAGCCGCCAATGCTAGTGTGCAACCTACTCGCGCACCCGCAGCTCGGCCGCCAGCGTACCCGAGAAGAGAGAATGTGAATCAAGTGGCTTTAGGAGCCAACCGCAACTTCAACAACGAGAGCTACCGCAACAACAACAACAACTACAACCGCAACAACAACAACAGAGGCAACAACAACAACTATCAGGGCAACAACAATGGCAACAATGGGGGCAATGGCTCCAATCAGTACCAAGAGCACCATGAGAGCTATATGATCTTCACGTCTGAGGCAGTCGACAAGCAATCACAGCACAGGCGGGCCATGGAGGTCAAAGCAGTGATTCCGGCTGTCCCTCACTACATGTATTGGTGTGACCAGGAGATCAGGTGGACCCGAGCAGATCATCCCAAGGTGATGCCCAACCCGGGTACCTATGCCTTGGTGCTGGATCCTACCTTCCTGGTTCCCGAGAAGAATGTGAGGTTCAGCAAGGTGCTAATCGACAACGGCAGCAGCATCAACATTGTGTACAAGGACACACTCGAGAAGCTTGGCCTGGCCGAGAACATGTTGCTGCCCAGCAAGACCACCTTCCATGGCATCGTGCCCGGGATCTCGTGCAATCCGATTGGCCGAGTGTGGATAGATGTGCTATTCGGTACCCGGGAGAATTGTCGCACAGAGCGCCTGCAGTTTGAAGTGGTTGATCATCAGAGCCCCTATCATGCTCTACTCGGCAGGCCTGCTCTGAGCAAGTTCATGGCCTCTACTCATGTTGCATACCTGAAGATGAAGATCCCTGGTCCCAATGGCATAATCACTATCGCTGGCGACTACAAGAAGTCCATGGAGTGTGCCTCAGCTAGCTCCAAGCTGGCAGAGTCGATGGTGATCGAGGCCGAGAAGAAGAAGATGTACGAGGTGGTGGCCTTGGCTCAGTCCGCACAAGCTGGTGCACAAGGTGTGCCGAGTACCCAGCATGGTACTGCCTTCCAAGCTGCCAAGGAGACCAAGACAGTCCAGGTCGACCCCGAGTTCCCCGACCGTGTAGCCATCATTGGTTCCGGGTTGGCGGAGAAATAGGAAAGCGAGCTCATCCACTTCCTCCGTGAGAATCGGGATGTATTCGCCTGGACTAATGAAGATCTACCAGGAGTCCCGAGGGAGTTGGTTGAGCACTCTTTGCATGTGCGTCCTGACGCCAAGCCAGTGAAGCAGGCTATGCGCCGTTTCGGAGATGAGAGAAGGAAGGCCATCGGTGATCAGATCACCAAGCTGCTGATAAGTAACTTCATCATGGAGGTGCTGCACCCGGATTGGTTAGCCAACCCGGTCATGGTCGAGAAGAAGAAGGAGGATCCCAAGGCTGCCACTGCATGGCGTATGTGTGTCGACTACACCGATTTGAACAAGGCATGCCCCAAGGATCCTTTCCCGCTACCTCGCATCGATCAGGTGATCGATTCCACTGCTGGTTGTGAACTGCTGTCTTTCATAGATGCCTACTCTGGTTTCCACCAGATTGCACTCAATCCTGCTGATCAAATAAAGACTGCTTTCATTACCCCGTACGGGGCTTATTGCTATCGTGTCATGTGTTTTGGCTTGAGGAATGCGGGTGCAACCTATCAGAGATGCATGCAGAAATGCTTGCACGACCAGCTCGGCAAGAATGTGCAGGTGTACGTAGATGACATTGTCATCAAAACGAATAAAACACATACTCTGCTTGCCGACCTGGAGGAAACCTTTGCTAACCTACGCAAGTACAAAATGAAACTGAATCCGAGTAAGTGCACCTTTGGTGTACCGGCTGTAAAGCTACTCGGCTTTCTAGTTTCTAGTCGGGGTATTGAAGCCAATCCTTCTAAGATAAAAGCTATTGAGAGCATGTCTTTACCGAGATCACTGAAGGATGTGCAGAAGTTCACAGGTTGCTTGGCATCTTTGAGCCGTTTTCTAGGCCGAATGGGCGAGAAGGCCCTGCCTCTGTACCAACTGATGAAGAAAAGTGACAAGTTTGTCTGGACTCCGCAAGCGGATGTGGCATTCAATGAGCTGAAAGCAATGCTGGCTAGCGCTCCCGTCTTGGCTAGTCCGCTACCCAAGGAGCCTATGCTGCTGTACATTGCTGCGACTAACCGAGTAGTCAGCGTGGTGATAGTGGTGGAGCGAGAAGAAGAAGGCAAGAGTGTGCAGCGCCCAGTGTATTACCTCAGTGAAGTGCTGTCCATCTCCAAGCAAAACTATCCGCACTACCAGAAGATGACATATGGTGTGTACCTAGGCGCCAGAAAGCTGAAACATTATTTCCAGGAGCACCCCATCACTGTTGTGAGTTCTGCTCCCATCTCGGATATCATGGGTAACAAGGAGGCGAGTGGCAGAGTAGCCAAGTGGGCAATCGAGCTAGCAGCGTATGCTCCCGCGTATACGAGAAGAGAAGCCATCAAGTCTCAGGTCCTAGCGGAGTTTCTTGTGGACTGGGCCGAGATGTAATATGAACCTCCTGCTCCAGTTTCGAACTATTGGAGGATGCATTTCGATGGCTCGAAAGTGAAGGAAGGCCTTGGTGCTGGTGTCGTGCTCACGTCACCCAAGCGAGATCAGCTCAAGTACGTATTGCAGATCCATTTCAAGGCATCCAACAATGTTGCAGAATATGAGGCAGTAGTACATGGCTTGCGAGTAGCCAAGGAGGTTGGAGTGCAGCGCATCATATGCTATGGAGATTCAGATCTGGTGGTGCAGCAAGTCTCGGGCACTTGGGATGCTTTGGATGCCAATATGGCATCGTATCGCTTCCTGGTGCAGTCTATGACTGGATTCTTCGAAGGTTGTGAATTCCAACACATTCACCGAGCAGAGAATGAAGCAGCAGACGAGCTATCCAAGTTGGGATCTTCTCGGCAGTCCATCCCGGCAGGGATTGCCTTGGAGCATTTGAGGAAGCCATCCATCAAGCCTTCCCCCAACTCGGAATCTATTTACGTTCCTTCTCTACCAAGTGAGGAATCTGATCCCATGGACATTGACTGGGAGAATGCTACAGGAAACTCGGGGACTGCCACTCCTCATTCGGGGACTGCCGTTCTCTACTCGGGGACTGCCACTCCTTACTCGGGGACTGCCACTCCCTACTCGGGGACTGCCACTCCTTACTCGGGGACTGCCGTTCTCTACTCGGGGACTGCCACTCCTTACTCGGGGACTGCCGCTCCCTACTCGGGGACTGCCACTCCTTACTCGGGGACTGCCGTTCTCTACTCGGGGACTGCCACTCCCTACTCGGGGACTGCCACTCCTCATTCGGGGACTGCCATTCCCTACTCGGGGACTGCCACTCCTTACTCGGGGACTGCCGCCCTCAACCCGGAGGCTGTCGCATTCATTTAAGAAGTTCTCGCCAATCGGTCTGGGTTACAAAGAAGCGCTCCCACTCCTCCTGAGCAACCACAAGTGCCTGTCCCAATGGAACTGGACGAACCAGTGTTTCCCGCACGGGAGACACCGAGTTGGGCTATGCCCATATTATCCTTCCTAAGGGACGGCACTCTACCAGAAGATGAGGTGGCTGCAAGACAGATTCAGAGAAGGTCCAAGGGCTACACTATAGTCCGAGATGTGCTGCACAAGAGAAGTGCCACTGGCGTGCTGCAACGTTGTGTGAGCCCAGAAGAGGGAGAAGAAATTCTGGTGGAGATACATCAAGGGGAGTGTGGGCATCACGCCTCATCTCGGGCTTTGGTCAAGAAAGCTTTTCGGCATGGCTTCTACTGGCTCACTGCACTGCAGCAAGCTGAAGATATTGTGAGGAAGTGCAATGGCTGCCAGATGTTTGCAAGTAAGATTCACATGCCTGCTTCCGAGTTGAAAACAATTCCTATCACATGGCCGTTTGCCGTTTGGTGCTTGGATATGGTTGGCCCCTTCAAGCCGGCTAAGGGCAACATGACACATATCTTGGTCATGGTGGACAAGTTCACCAAGTGGATTGAGGTGAAGCCTATTCGGAAGTGTGACGGGGTCACTGCTGTGAAGTTCGTGAAGGATGTAATCATGAGATATGGCTACCCGCACAGCATCATCACCGACAACGGCACCAATTTCGCAGAAGGGGCAATGGTGCGGTTCTGCAGAGATAAGCATATCCGACTAGACGTTGCGTCAGTCGCGCATCCTGCCTCCAATGGGCAAGTTGAGAGAGCAAATGGTATGGTACTGGCAGGCATTAAGCCAAGGCTGATTGAGCCATTGCTGAAAACACCTGGGTGTTGGCTAGAAGAGTTGCCAGCGGTGTTGTGGAGTCTAAGGACTACCCCTAACCGGTCAACCGGCTACACGCCATTCTTCTTGGTATACGGGGCTGAGGCCGTGTTGCCAATAGACTTAGAGCATGACTCCCCCCGAGTAGCCCTCTACACTGAGGTGGAGGCGAGAGAAGCTCGAGAAGACGACGTTGACCTGCTTGAAGAAGCAAGAGAGCTGACTCTGTCACGTTCGGCTATCTACCAGCAAAACCTGCGGCGTTATCATAGCCGAAAGGTGAACCCAAGGGTTTTCCGAGAAGGAGACATGGTCCTTAGGCTTGTGCAGCGCACAGCCGGGATGCACAAATTGTCTCCTCCATGGGAAGGGCCTTTCATTGTGAGCAAAGCGCTGCACAATGATGCGTACTACCTTGTAGATGTGCGCCCATCACAGGCGAACAGGGCAGATAAAGCTGGAGAGGAAACCAAGCGCCCTTGGAATGTAGCTCTACTTCGTCGTTTTCATTCGTGAGCAAAGATGTGTATGTACCCTCTTATCCGAGTTGAAATTCTACTCTGCAATCTGAAATTGTTCTCGGGGACTGCCCTCGTTCAAAATTGCTCTAAATGTTTTTACTGTTTGTCTATTCGGTTGCTTCACTTCGAAACTCATAAGCGTATTGAGTACTGTGTCTAAACCTATATGCCAACTCTTCGACTATGCTGCTGTCCGAAACCCGGCTTCATGGCAAGCAAGAGAACAAGCAAAAGGTCAATGAGCACAAGAAAATCGCTAAGGAAGAAAAAGTGCAGGAACCGAGTAGAGTGCTTGTTACTTTTGTTCTCTGTTTTGTCTTCTCGCCTAAGTGGTGGGCTGCGTTACTATGATTGTTTCTAAGTGGCTAAATATTTGCAGCTCTACTCTTTGATTCTTGTGACTCGAATACCAAAAAAGCAACAAGTTGCAGGTAGAGCAGAGATGAAAAGATAGAGTGAATAAGAAACGCAACTCGGGGACTCGCATGGAAACGCAACCCGGCATTGAGCCAAGGCTGCTCAAAATGACTAAATTGAAGATAATGTGTGGAAATAAAATTGAGTAGCAAGAAAAGCATAAATAAGTCTGATACATATGCTCCCGGCATCCCGGGGATCTGATAAGTGTTCAAGTAAAAAGTGTGCAGGTAAAATCATGTGGAAGAGGCAGTGTTGTCGGTGCTGGCTTTGGCTGCTACATCATCTGGGGTGGTCTTGGTCGCCTCTGCTTCCGACTGGACGGTGGCGGACTCCTCCATCTCGACGTCGTGCCCGGTGGCAACCTGTTCAGAAGTGGCCGTGGCCACCGAGATGGGCCCTGCGGCAGAAGAAGAGCCAGAGGCTTGGCCAGGGGGGCGGACCGTGTCGTCGAGAGCAGCTCCTGATGAGGTGCCGAATTCGAGTGCGGCGGTGTCGATGTGCTCGGCCTCCTCATCGCTACTCGCGACGGCGACATTTTTCCCCTTCCCGGCCTTGCTCCTGGGGGAGTCGAAGAAACCTGATTCCAGTTCGGAGTCTGTCTCTTCATCCTCTTCCTCGCCCTCCTCCACTTCGGTGTCGGGCTCGGGGAGGCCGTCGATGAAGACGTCCGTCTCAGCGCACTCCGCGACCTCGTACGCAATCAACTTGCGCGCGGCCACGCAGCTGGGGTCTATTTCCCACTTGGAATCGTTGCGCTTCCCGCGAATAATCTCCATGTTCAGATTCTCGTACCAAGAAGCGATGCAGAGAAGCATCAAGTCAGCACCTGCCCGAGCTCCCGAGGCGCGCCACTTCTTCAGCTCGGCTTTCACATTCTGCAGCTTGAGGGCAAGGCCTAAGATGGTTGTCGGGGGAGAGTCCTCTGGCCAGAACAGCTTGTGCAGCATGAAGGCAACGCGCACCAAATCGGTGCCCACACCGGCTAGACGTTCAAACTGGCCCCGCATCACCAGCAGGCTGTCCTCAATTTCAGCCCTGGTATCAGCTGCTTCGCCCTTCTCAAGGCGAACTGTTTGGGCCTTGGCCACAGCAGGCGCGCAAGAGGAGACGATGTCAGGAAAGATTTCTGCAACAGCAAGTGAGAGATTCAGAATCAGAGAAGAGAAGAACCGGGAAGAGGAAGAACCGAGAAGAAGTAAGACCGAGAAGGAAAGATGCATAAAGTAGAAAGACTTACTATTCAGTTCGTGGCGCAGCTCCTGCAGCTGGGTCCTCCAGGATTCTTCATTGGATATGTGCCTCTCTTGGACCTGGCGCAGGGTATTCATTTGAGCAAAGAGCCCAGCGTTGGACTTCTTCAGCGTCTCGCATTCCTGCTCAAGGGCCTTCTCCTTGGCTCTGAAGGTTGTCTCAGCCTTGGCCTTCTCGGCGATAACTCGGTCCCTCTCCTCACCAAGCGTGACAGCATCCTGCAGTGCC
This sequence comes from Alopecurus myosuroides, assembly GCA_028641055.1. Classification (NCBI taxonomy): domain Eukaryota; kingdom Viridiplantae; phylum Streptophyta; class Magnoliopsida; order Poales; family Poaceae; genus Alopecurus; species Alopecurus myosuroides. The sequence goes on from CM054059.1 coordinate 370,778,640, forward strand.
TTCTGCAGCTGAAGTTGCAGCTTCTCAACCTCCGAGGTGTGCTCTCTTACCAGCTCCACGGCCTGGTTGGACAATTGCTGCTGCACTTCTTCTGGTTTGACGCAGTCTTGGTGGGCTTCAACGAACAATTTATGATCTTCTGCGAAGAGCCAGACAAGGTTAGCAGAGAAGCAGAGAAGCAAAAGAAACAAGAGGCAAACCGAGCAAACGACAACTCACCTTCTAATCTTTTGATGGTGGCCTCGGCGTCCTCCACAAACGCACGGCATTTCTCGTGCTCCTCAGCTAAAGCCTTCAGGTTATCTGCAGAGTAGGAATGGTTAGCGCAAAAGAAAGCAGAAGCGGGCGTAAACATAAAACGCAGTAACCGCGCAGCTAAAAGCATACCTTTTACTTCAGCCAGCTGCTGGGTGCTATCATTGGCATTCTTGCTCGTTGCCTCCGCAGCTGCCTTCTCCTTTTCCAGTGCAACAATTCGCCTCCTGGCGATAGCATGGTTCCAGAGGAGCACACGATACAAATTGGTACGTTTCAGAACGCTATCCTGAGAAGCGGGAAGGAAGCAAGTTAGGCAAAGAAGTGGAGATTCAGCCCGAGTAGGAGGCTACTCGGAGAGTATCCGTCCACTCGGCCAGAATCTCGGGGACTGGGTGAGAGTAAAGGAAAATGAAGATGAACAGGAGAGAAGAAAAATTCAACTCGAAAAGAGCAAGTAAGACTCACCGCATAAGCCTGCTCGATGTCCTCGGCGTTCTTGTGGTGCAGGAACATCTTGGCGGCGAGAGTGGCAGTCTCGGTGGAGACAGTCATGGGCTTATAACCCAAATCCACCTTGTTCCAGTCAACGCGCATGTGGTCGATTGCGCCCAACCCAAGGCCGTGCCAGTTGTCCGTGCCGAGAACCTTGCTGTCCCACTTGGCATCGATGAAGCCAATGGTGTCGAGTACCTGCTCAAGGCTCCGTGATGTTATTGCGGGATTCTGGACTCCCCGAGAAGCAATAGTGACGGACTTGTTTTGGTTTGGAGCCGGGGGAGGGGAGTTCACAGCTACGGCTTTCCTTCCCTTCTGAAGGGCAAGTTGTTTATCCTGGGGAGAGAAGCCGATCTGATTTTGTTGGCTAACCTGCACCATGTAGTCCGGGAAGCAAGGCTGACCAGCAGCAGCAAGAGCGGCGGAGGTAGCAGTAGCGACCGGGCCGGACGCGCGAATAACCAACTGTCCAGTCGAGGTCGGAGGTGGCATCAGATCTCTGGCTTGTTTCTTCGCTTGCTCTTTCTCGGCTCGCTGCTTCTCGGGATCCTTGGCCTTCTTTCCTTCAGCCTTGGCCCTCGTCTTCTCGGCGGCTTCCTTCTCGGCAGTTCCCTTCTCGGCTTCTGCTTTCTCGTCAGCTTCCTTCTCGGCAGTCCTCCTCTCAACTGCCTCCTTCAGGGCATCTAGGGCCTGTTGCCTGGCTACTCGCCCGGCAGGAGGGCTGGCTGTGTCCTGGTTCTGTGGCACCAAGGAAGAAACTGGCGGTGTAGTGCCTTGAACAACGGGTGGAGCCACGGATCCATCACCTTGTGCAGCATCTGGCAGGGCGCTACTCGATGTGGCGCCTGTCTGCGCGTCACTCAATGGGTAGGCATCTGTCACAGTGGCATCCGTGGCGGTGGCGTCTTCTACCCGCTGCTCGGCAGCGGGGTTCACTTGGTCAGCAGCTCCTGTGTTTGGCTGCTCTTGCTCAGTTTCTGGCCGCTCAAGGGCGGCGTTGTCCTACATCTCTTCGTCTTGAGTTTCCTCGGCAGTATTGGCCGGAGGAGAAGGGGGTCTTTCTTGGTGCGCAGCAGTGTCCTGTGCTGCTGACTCCGCACGGGACTGCTGCTCCGAATCTGCCCCTTGAGCATCTGTGCTCCGTGCATTGGCGGCCTCATCCTCGTCATCGTCGAGGTTGATAAGCGGTGCTGCTGGCTTCTTAGCCTGGTCAGGCGCGAGAGCAGCGTTCGCGTCCATGGGAGGTCTGCGGAGAAAAAGGAATTCAGAAATTAGAAGAGGATTGGGGAAACAGCACAGTGCGAGAAGAAAGACAACAGACAAGAAACTTACGCGCTGGTGGAGGCGAGCTTCCGCCTTGGTCTCTTCGCGACCGCCTTGGTCGCCTTCTTCTCGGCTGGCCTCTTCTTCTTGGCTGGAGGCTCTTGGGCGCCACTGCCAGTACGTTTGCGGCTGTCAAGAGCGGCAACGGACAGAGGTTTGACGACAAGGGCCGTATCGCCCTTGTTCTCATCTTCATCCTCACCATCATTCTCCTCAGCAACATCGTCTATGAATTCAAAGGAGAAGAGAAGCGGATCAGAAACAGCAAACGATGGGTTGGAACTTCTCGGAAACAAGCAGAATGAGTACGCAATTACCTTCGAATTCGTCCTCGGACCAATCGCGAAGAGATGATTCGGCGTCGCGCTTCTCCATTGTGGGGGAGTGTGCAAGGTTGATTTGATCTGCGGCATCGAAGGAGGGCACGTCGTCCTCCTCGCGATCAGCAGACCAGTTGCCTTCGAAACGTTCGCAGCTCTCCATACGCTGGCGATTGAGGGTCTCAAGAACAAAGAAGAATCGCAGGTTAGCCGGGTAGCAGGAGAGTATTCTACTCGGATAGGCGTGCAAACACGAAGCATACTAAGCCTAAGCATGATTGCTAATATCCCACTCGGAAAGGCGTGCAGGTGTTAAGCATACTAAGCCTAAGAGTTGTTCCCGAGTAGGCTACTCGGCGAGGCGGGCAGGCACAAAGCACATTAAGCCTAGGTTATTCGACTAAGTATCCTACTCGGTACAGAGGGCAATTGCTAGTCGGAGTTATCTACTCGGAAGGCATATGCAGAAAACAGAGTAAGAAGGACTCACCCGCTCAATCGGCTTCGTGCGGCTGTATGGGACGAACCCATACTGCCAGTGGTCGCCGAGGCTCGTCATCAGGATGGTCCTTGCGTGCGCAGGGACGTCAATGTTGTCGAGCTCGATGGTGGTTGTCCTGGTGCAGTCGCGGGGGCCTCCCATGTAGCACATGAGATGGCAGCGCTCCTGCAGAGGCAGCACTCGGTTCTTGATCCAGCAAGCCACCGGATCATCATTCTTGAGGCCTTGGTCTTTCAGCCAACCAAGCCTGTTCTCTATCTCGATGGCGTTGTCGTCGTTGGCAGGCTTTTCCTTCCAGTTCATCCCGGTCGGAGCACGAGTGCTCCAAGCGGGCAAGTTGATTCGGTCACTTACCTTTGCTCCTTTCGCGGCGGGGATGTTCTTGACATAAAGGAATGTCTTCTGCCACATTCGGACGGAGTCCAACCCCTTGATACGGGGGTGGTTGGTCCCCGCCCGTTGCACCATCATGGCGCAGCCGGTGTCGGTGGCGCGGCCAACGCCCGCGCTGTCCTTCTTCCCGGTGGTCTGCTGGCGGAGGTGAAAGTACCTCAGCCAGGTATCCGTCGTCGGATGGATGCCGAGGAAGGCCTCGCACACCACGGCGTGGTAGGCGAGGAAGACGACAGCGTTGGGTGGCAGATGGTGCATCTGAAGGCCGAAGTGGTCCAAGAACTTGCGGAGGAAGTCGGAAGCCGGCAATCCGAAGCCGCGCTCGAAATGCGATATGAACACAACGTGCTCACCCTCCCGCGGGGTTGGCGTGAGTTCGCCGTCAGGCGCCCGGCACTCCACACCGGGAGGAACTCTCCGGGTGTTCACAAGCCAGGCGCAATCTTCAGCGGTGACGACCGAGCCGGCCCAGCCGGCGCGAGACATGGTTGCAAGTGGGAGCGGTGGAAGAAATCGAAAGGAGTTGGTTGGGTGAAGTGAGTCCGCGGCGGCGCGAAGGATTGCGCGGCGGCGGAGAGCTCGGTGGCGGAGAAGAACAGAGGATGAAAGAGGAATAGTGTGAAGGGAGGGGAAAAGGAAGTTACCGGCGGGGGTATTTATATCCTCTCCGCGGTTACCGTTACCATCAGGGGAAGTGGGATCGATCGTGGCGTGTGGTGGGATCTGTGGCCGGCCGGAAACGCACATAAGCGCGGGATGCGCGCGTAACGGCCGCAATTGATCCCACCACAGGATCGTGGCCTATTATTACTCTTGATGGGACGTGACGAATGGGTAGGCCCACTGCCTGGAAACTGGGCGCGTGGCACGATGCGTCCTGGGCAACGAGGCGACGGGGGCGTGGATGCCTGACACGTGTTCAGTCGCCGCACGAAGGGCTGGATCGTGCTCTGCGCCGCAAGGGCTCAATTCAAGAAAATTCTCTAAGTCTTCTTACTCGGGCGCAGAGTAGAAGGTTGGTGCTACTCGGGAGAGAGGAAACTCAAGGTACTTGTCAGAATACCACTTGGAGGTCTTTTTACTCGGCATCTTGAGGATCAAGGGCTGTGTTGCAAGGATTGGTTTTAAGCTGGCAGAGCCTAGTGAACAAGTTCGCAAGACTCAACCAGCTTCGGGGACTGCTGTCGGGGGGTTACCCCCGAGTAGGGTAAAGGCAAGTGGTAAAAGCAGCTAACAGAAGAGAGGTTTGGTCGAGTAGCCGACTACCCGGTACCCGCTACCCGGCAGACTGCTACTCGGTCTCACCTCAAGATGGCCAGAAGGAGATATCAAGTAAGTTCTGTCTCTTCGAGTAGAAGAGGTGGCCCGAGTAAAATTGGCGGGAACCTACTCGGGCCAGAAAGTCAAAGGAGCCGTTCTGACACAGGATCCCGCGTATCCTGGGTCCGTACTTGGCAGTATTCGAACTACTGTTCATCTGGGACCGGCCTGCCTGACAGTGACAGCATGGAAGCAGGCCGTGGCAGGATAAGGGGGGGCCTACTCTGTGTTTGGCACAGTGATACCAGTCTGTCCCCTTGTTTTGCCCAACGACTTTCTAGATGCAGCCAAGATTAGGAACCAAAGCTGTCAGCGGGAACCCGGAAGAAGCACGATGTGCACACTATGTCGACACTTGTCCATGTTTGGACGTATCCGGCTGGGCACCATGTATATAAGGTGCCCCGCCGCCTCCTGCGTGAGGATCGAACACATCTTGACCTAGAGGAAACCCTAAGTTCTTGACCTAGTTCATCATCTAGAGGAGAGTGGCTACTCGGTAGCAAGAACCTTGTACTGTGGCTACTCGGAGAGATACCAAAATATACAAAGAAAGGCAGGAGTAGGGGTTTTACCTCCTCACGAGGGCCCTGAACCTGGGTAGATCGTGTTGTCTGCAGCGTTTACTTCATACCTCACGCGGCTACTGGTCGCGTGATCCCTCCCCGAGCACCTCCAGCGTCCTTCGTCCCCACATCTTTAGCCATCCCATGGCATCTGCCGTGACACCACCACGACACCAATTAATATTAGGGATAAGGATTATGATTTCTCTCTTGATTTATCTTATATATCTATTCTTGAGAAAGAACCTTTTTGTGGTACTGAAAATGAAAGTGCTATGAAACATATGAATGAGCTCTCCTCTTTGAGTGGTTTATTCTCTGACGATGTTAAGAAACGTAGCTACTTTGTTGCTAAAATATTCCCTTTCTCATTAAAAGATGAAGCTAAAACTTGGTTTAATAATTTGTCTCCGGGATCTATTGATAGTCCTATTGGTTTGGTTAATGCTTTCTTTCAGAAATATTTTCCTGCTAGTGCTCAACATGCTGCTTTACAAAATATATTTAATTTCAAGCAATTGGAAGGAGAGAAATTGCATCTATCTTTGGCAAGGTTCTGTTCTTTAGTTAGGGATACACCCGGGCATAAGTTAGAAAATAATGAACTTCTTGATATATTCTATAATGGACTAACTGTTGAATCTAGGACATACTGCATAGTTGTGCTGGATGTGTTTTCAGGCAAAGAACTCCAGATGAAGCTGAGGAATTAATGGCTAAAATAAGCCAAAATCATGATGATTGGACTATGGTTGAGCCTGAGCTGACCCCTACTCCAGTATCAACACCAACACCAACACCCAAGAAGAGGGGAATGATTGAATTAAATGATGAAGTGATGAGAGAAGCCAAGAAATCTCTTAAAGAGAGGGGTATTAAATCTGAAGATGTGAAGAATCTTCCACCTATAGAAGAATTATGTAAGCCAATCCCTCACTCATCCACCATTGAGGTACACTCTCTCTAACATTTTGATAGTAGAGATATTCCCTATAATAAACCTCCTCATCAATGTTTAGATGAATTTGATAATTATGTTATTAAGCAAGATAATTTTAATATGAGAGTGCAAAATCACCTAATGGAAAACTCTAGAGCTATTGATAATTTGCATGGTATTATAGAAAGACCTCTAATGATGTTAAAATTCTTGTTAAACATTTTCAAATGGTTCAAACTCAAATTGATCAACTAGCTAAAGTGCAAAAAGATTTGCTAGTTAATGCTTCTAAAGAAAAACATGCTTATGAAATAAGAACTAGAAGTGGTATTGTGATACGTCCATTTTGCATCACTATTTTATATCATAATTTTCTATCATTCATCGATATATTTCATGTTATGATGCATCCCTTATGTTATTTTATATTATTTTGCATGTTTCATAATTTTTGGAGAATAAACACCGGGACCAGAAATGTCGGATATATACCGATTAGGGGTATATCCGGCATTGTCCTAAAGAGTCGGATTACTAGGGTGGCCTGATTGGTAATGGATCACAGTCCATTAGGCGGCCCAGTAAGCTGGCGCGCAGAATCCGGATTCTAGAAGAACCCGTACCATGACCCAAAGTGGTGCGACTTGGAGTAGAAGGCGGATTCCTGCTTTCGAAGTTAGATACTTTCCGTAGTCTTCTAGGTTTCCTTTCTGTAAGCCCTAACCCGGCTATCGATATAAAGTCGGACGGGAGAGAAGAACAGAGAGACAGTTAGCTAGAAGCCAACTCGTCGAGAAGTTGATCCTCGCCGAGTTAGCAAAACCATACTCACATTGTACTTTGTATACTTCAGGCTTCAGCCCTGATTTAGTGAGATTGCAGGACTAGGAACGTCGCCTAGTTGCGTCGTACCAAACCTGGGTAAATTTGGTGTCCCTGGTTGTCATACTACCACGCCCCCCCCCACGTCTCTACCCGTAGACTCATGGCACCCCCGTCTATGAACTCTACTACGATGTCTCGACAGTTGGCGCCCACCGTGGGGCCAGCGACGTCAGGCGTTATGTTTCGATCGGGGATACTCGGCGGAATCGGCAGTACCATAACTGTCGGAAGCTTGAAATTCGACAATGACATTGGGTGCTTCCTCGACAATGGATCGTGCATGCCAACACGGAATCATCTGGTAAGTGCCTGCGTTTTACCGATTGGATCTGCAAACATCTTTGTGGGATTAACTGTATATGCAATGGGATTCTGTGGTGGAAGTAAGTTTATCCCACCCGCCCTATACCCAGTTGAAGAAAACTATGATACCGGATTTTTCTCAGATCGCCAAAACCCTGAATTTTCCGCCTCTTCGGAGATGCCTGCAATCATATCTCACTTCATTGCCATGGTGTAGTCCGAGGTCGCTGAAACACGGAAAGAACTAATCCCGTGGAAGAGGCAAAAAATAACAATCCCACAGATCAAGTGGAAGATCCGACACCCGCCAATCAAACGGTGAACTCGGAAGCCGACTCCGTACTAGCTGCCATAGAGGCAAGATTGGAGTCAGAACCTGGATCTGAAGACATAGATTCAGAAGATGAAGATGAAGACGCTTTCGAAAGAAAGGTTAAATCTATGCAGGGGGCTTCCATGAAGTACTTATGGAAAAACCGACTGATAACTCGGATGCCAAAGACGATGAAGGCCCTAGAACACCTCCACCAGATGAGCAAAGAGAGGACGATGAAACCAGTCCCATCTATCCTGATGTTAAGGAATTGACTGAATAAGAACCTGGCAAAAAGCCTCCCTCTTCCAAGAAGAAAAAGAAGACTTCCAACAAGCTTTAGTACAAACTCCAGAAGAAAAACTTGGCAGATAATGCTAACTAAAACCTGGAAGCAGGAGGAGCAAGCGGAGTCACCTGTGGAGAAGAAAAAGAAAGAAATCCCTGTTCCTGAATTGTCGGAACAGGACGAGGTCGATCTGATCAAATCCCCGGTTGGACCTTACGAGCCACCAGAAGTGCTGGAAGCCAGAAGGCAAGCCATTATACGGCAGCAGCAACAACTATTCCGATCGCAAGAAAATCTCCTCAAAGCCCAAGCTACTGTTAAAGCAAAACAGGAGGAAATTGAAGAATTCAAAACACGGAATATGTCCGGGATAAAACCCAGGAGATTACCCGGAATCGCAAGACCGGACGTACTGCCAGCAAAAGAACGGTTGCAAAACCCTTCCTGACAAAGAAAGGTTGATGGCGTAAACGCTAAGGGCGAACGCATCAACAAGACCGCGGCCGAAAACACAGAAGCCGCGTTCGCCATCCTTAATGATGATCTGTATTCCAAAGACGAAAAGCTGTAATGAGTGTATGCTTTCCTGGGTAAAGCACTGCAACCGCAACAACGAGGACATGCAAGATTAGGGAAGTTGCACGATGACTCTGCCCTATGCAAAACTGCCACTTGCGCCGTTGGAGCGCTTGGACCTGGAGAACCTGGAGATTCAGGCGATTCTAAGGACAAGAAGGGATATCCTAAGAAGGACAAGAAAATCCCGGACAATGGGGATGAAGTGTCCAGAACGGGATCCCATATGCCGAAAGGCGGAAATATACCCGTGATCATAAAGATCGGGAGGAACAGAACCAGAAAGACGGAAAAATGATGCCGCCCCCAGGACGCCCAACTGAAAAAGCCGGAAGACATGAAAATCCTCACAGACGTGAGAGATCCCGTACTCCTCCTAGGAATAAAGAAAGGCCAAGGAGTAGAACTCCGCCTCATTCCAAAGGACACGATAACGGATGAAATAGGGATAATCCCGGAAGAGCGCATTTGCGCAACAATGGGCCAGAAAGGAGCAGATCCTCTTCCGTCCATTCAGCCGGCAGATATTCACACACGTCGATAAGGCGGAAAGAGATGACTTATACTTCGGACCTAAGTGTTTCACTGACAGGATTCGGAGAATAACTCTACATTCTGGATTTGCCAAAGTTGGTCCAACATACCAAAAATATACCGGCAGTACAAACCCGGATACCTGGCTTTCAGACTACTATACAACCGTCCATATTAACAAAGGGACAAATCTAGAGGTGGTAAAATTCCTCCCCCTAATGTTGCTGGATGGAGATAGAGATTTGATCAACGGGCTTCCGTCAAGAACCGTGGATAGTTGGGACGATGTGGCTAGAGTGTTCACTCAGCATTTTCGGGGCACGCACAAACGCCCCAAGAGCATCAACCAGCTAAACCGCTACGTCCAATTCGAGGATGAGCCGTATGTCGACTTTATGTCAAGATGGACAGCGATGAAAAACAGATGTTCTGGAGTAAGTGATGTACAAGCAATGCATGCTTTCATCAATGGTTTAAAACCCGGCCTCGTACCGTTCATGGTTGGTTCAAAGGAGCACAAAGATCTCGGATCTATGCTTACTATCGCCAATGAGCATGCAGCAGCTGAAGACGACATTAGAGCGAGAGGTGGAAATATTGATGCTTTGGCCCAGGCCAAAAAGACGCCTCGTTCTGAAAAAAAGCTACTCGATAAACACACCAAAAGCCCAAAGAAGTTAATTTAGCCTTTGGAAAGGATAATGGCAGCAAATGGAAAGGAAAAAGCACAAAACCTATCTCCTACTCAAAGTAAGAGTGGGAAATGATTAAGTCAAAAAACTGTGTCCACCATTCGCAATTTGGGAAACCTACCCATACCAATGCGCAATGCCGGCTTAATAAGCATATGAAAGGCACTGCAGGATCCGGGAACAAGGGGAAGAGCTCCAAGAGGAAATTGTCCAAACAAAAGCCAGAAACTAAAAAAAGACGGTGAATCGGACACTGACGAAAAAAATCTAGGAACAACAGCTAAAAGGCGAAACCAAAATTCCCGAGAGTTGATGGAGAATGCAACCTAACTTTCCTGGCAACTCCCTCAGCAAAAGTGGCAAAGAGAACACTTCGAGAAATAAACGCGGTTGTGGTGACCCAGCACACCACTGCATGTGTAGTGCGCAAGTCGATGACATAATACTCACAGAAGGACTAATCCGTGAATATTACATCCCTCAGAGTAGTACAACAGAAACATAGCAGGACCAGACAAAGCTATAGGATACAAGCTTCATTACAAAATCTTGAGAATCTGTTTGATGAATCAAAGAAGATCTCATACAAATGAAACATCAGAAGAAGCAATTCGAAGATCCAAGCTGGAGAATTACTCTAGCTCAGAGCTAAATCCGCTATGGCTGATGTCAGCCCTAATCTATGGCTTGAACAACTAAGTCCGAGAATGGACTCCACCTACACCTTCATAGCTTCTCCTCCATCAGCGTTGTTGATGACGATGCATTCCTGACTAAGAAAGAGATGACTCCATCTGGCTTCATGAGGTAGTGATGGCTTCACGATGACGACTTCCCTCAGGCTTCAACTCTAAGCAGGGGGTCAAATGGGAACGAATGAGTAACGAGCGTTACTCAGCAAGTTCATGATATATAGTGGATAGTTTGATGCACTAACTACAGCTTTATACTTAAAAGAGTCATAACCTAATGCAAGGTTTTTGTAAATCTTTCTTCAAGAGGTTGCTTTTAATTCTGAAGACTATGCCCGCCAGATCTTCACAGGATTAGAACTTTCATGGAGTTGCCTTTCCTGCGGTGTTCGCACTCCTTCCCGGAACAAGGGGTAACATGCCACATCCTTTTACACTCTGCAGAGGTGCGTTACTTTACCCATGGACGACCAAGACCATATTGCACAACCAGGCTCGAGATCCTGTCCACTCCCACTCAGGTGTGGGGCCCGGTTGTTGGTCCAAGCCAAACCGTGCTTCTCAGCACAACGCATGCCCACCCATTTCTGCCAGCAGGTTGAACGCCTGATTCCACCCCTCACGATGGAGATCTACGCGCCCCTGGCAGACACTCATAGACCCCAGAGTCCGTGGGACGTAAGGGCTCCCACCCATGTGCATGCAGTCCCGCAAAACCTACAACGTACGTCTCTGGCAGCCCGTTGACATGCGAACGAGAAAAGATCACGACTGACTTACTCCCCCCATAGAAGACCCATGGTTAACACGAATTAACGGCGCAAGAATCCTGACGGAAGTTGTGATTAATCCTTGGTAATACTTTCCCATGCAGATGGAACCTTCCTTTGACCTATTCATCTTACCATGGTTCCATCCGCCCACCAAACAGAACACTACCACTCGGGTAGTCATTCAATTAGTCATATTATTCTAAAAATAGGATCATGCATTCTTTTGAGAGTAAGTGATAATACGATAGGGTTTTTTGCAATTAGTTTGTTATGAAGTACTGCAAAGGATATGAGCAAGTGATGAACTTGCCTGAGATTGAAATAACCATAATAATCAATGTCTTCGGGTTCGAGGCTCGCGTAGACAATTCCCAACATCTGAAAGATAGCAAAGTAGTCCCGGTAAGGACTACAGAAAACATTGGCAAGATGATACATGCATAGTAATGAGATGCATCGTGAAATACCATGGAAAACACCCCAGCTTACAAGTGTAAGCCACGTTTGATACGGTATCGTAATCACACAGGTTTTAGGTGAATGGTTTCATTACTTGTGGTGATGTGGTTATTAGTTCTTTTAGACTTACATGTGTTTCACTTTTACTTAGCAAAAAATTGTTATCATGTTTAGGTAGAAGTGTTTATTACTTGATTAGATAACAAAACAACAGCACATGGAAAACAACTATTAAAAAGATAACATACATATTTTATTTTATATTTTAAAGTGTAGAGCTTATGTCAAAGGTTGAATGGAAAATGAGTAACTAATACAACCAATTCTATCATCACATAACTTTCTATTGCCATGTGATGATAGGTTTAGTAGATGTGACAACATGAGGGTTTTATTAATAAGGAAAATAATATGTGGCAGCTATTTCTTGTCATAATGGAATATAATACAGTTTCAGTAGATATTTAGAAACAAGTTTATAAGCTCCCCAAAATGTTTTGTGTTTGATATATTTGAGTTGAGAATGTTTTTCTCTTTAATTTGATATATCATTTGAAGGTTTCTGAAAAGATTTGAATAAATTATTAATTTATTGATTTTAAATGAATTAAATGATTAGGAAAAATATTGCGCACATGAAAACATGATCAAATGACTTTGGAAACATCATAGACGAGTTGCATTTTTCTTTTGGAGCATTTTGGTATATAACTTGTATTTTTCTGATTTTATCAATTATTTATTATTTTTCTCTATTTTTTAATGATTTAATTTATTAAAAAATATTTAATTTTAAATTTTATTAAACATTTTTGAAAAACTGATAAACATTTAGATTATATTTTTCTAAACATTTTGGTATATTTTTCCTAATTTTCTGATGTATAAAACAATAGATATTCAATTATCAAAATTAAATCAAGTGATAATTTAAAATGACAAGTGGGGCCTACCTGTCAGGGATTTTTTTCTTTTTCTTTTTATTTTTATATTGGGAAATTGATTTAACTGACCGCGGGTCCCACAGTGACGTCAGCATGACGTCACCGTGACGCCAACGAAGATTAGATCGACTCTACCGTGATGCAATCCGTCAATCCCTCGATCGATCCACGAGCTCGTTGCTCCTGTCGGACAGAGGAGGTGACGGGGATCATTTTGGTAGCGGCGCCGCCGGATATTGACCACCGGAGGGGCTCCGGCGAGCACATCCCGCGGCGGCGGTCACCGATGTCCGACGATGGTAATGGAAACGAGCATCCCCGGCTTAACGGAATACATGACGATCATCATGAGCTCACCGGGAGTTTAAGGATGCGGTCGAGGTGGCTCGGAGAGGTCTTAACCGACGGCGATGTCGAATTTTGGCCGGCGGTTGGGGTTGAAGAAGATGGTCCGATTCACTCAGCTCCTAGCGTCCCAGGTCACGTGCGTGCTTGAGGAGGGGTACGGGACGACCGCGAATCCAGTGGTGGTCCCGGAGAGGCCTCCAGTGGCCGCACGCAGCGACGGTGAGCGGCGGCGGTGCGGCTAGGGTTTCGGTTCCTTTTTCCCTCTCGTGGAAGAAAACAGAGAGGAAGGAGGGAATAGAGAGAGAGGAGTGAGAGATAGCTCGAGGCAGACGGCTCCCTGGGTTCTTATCCTCGGGGAATGACGGCGGCAGGAGGTGGCAGCGGCGAGGAAAGCTGCACGATCTTCTCCTCTGCCTTCTGGCAGAGGAAGAAGAAAGGAAGAGATTTCACAAAATTTCGATAACCCCCTACAAGATCTGGAATTTACAAACAGGTCCTTTTGTCTTAAAAACTGAGAAAAACCTTTGTTTTCAGGGCCAAATTGTAAACCTAAAAATTATTAAAAATTATATTTGGGAAGCTCATCAAATTTTCAACCTCACCATGTTTTGTTTTGGTGAATTTGAAGAATATATGTATTTTTTATTTAAGGTGCTAGATTAAGTGATTTTATTGTTTTCACTCCATTTAATTTATTAATTGTCTAAAATTTTATTTTAGGCATGAATATTATATTCACACACCACACATATGGTTCACCAAGTGGTATGTTATAAATGGATCATATTGGATACAATCTCTTATAGAAAGTAATTTGGTATCACTACTAGGTAATGTTTGTATACACTGTAATGAAAATCATCAATAGGGAATTTTATTCCATATCAAACCAAATGATTTTAATTGGTGAAGGGCTTATTTTCTTTTATGATAACGGGTCATCTTTTATAACTGAAACTCTTAGCAATCTTTGGTTGACATTTTACTTAGATGTGTGTAAGGAGGGTTGTTGTTTTTAGTACTTGATTGAATGGAAAATTTGAGTGGCTTTGAAATCTTATTTGTTTGTTTTCCACCATCTTTCAAGTGTGGAAATTAACTCGTATTGTTTTAGAGCATGCAATCACTTACAAGTTGGTGTATCGATGTATTCTTGTTATTAACCATTTGTTTTATGGATGAGAAGAATATGAAAAACAAGGTATTAAGCTTGTTACCATTAACCTTCACATATCCCAGGCATGTGGATGCAATGGCTTGTTATCATTTCATTCTTGACACTTGATTCCATTGTACATATATTAGGAGTTCCCTCTCTCTCATGAGCTTGACAGAGGTTATAGTTTCTCTAATATTTCCTTATAATTCCCTGTTGAGGCAGTGTTGCTTCTTGTGGTCTTCTGTTGCTTGCTGCTCTTCTCTTTAATTGCCACTAATATTCTGTTATCACCTTTTTCCATTACATGTAAGTTCATCTCTTGGGCTCCAACTTCAACAAGCTCACCCTTGTGGTGAAAACAACCAGTTTTTCCAAGCAAAGATTTTACTTAGAGGATTATGAAAGAATGTAGGTTTATGTTAAGACATCAAGTTACCATATGCATATAAGAAGAATTTGTTAACAAGTGGATCCGACTTGCCTCCAAATTACTAATCATATACAATAGGCTGAGATGTCCTTGGTTGTTCAACCCTCTGTTTGTTTGTGTATGACACTCAATTGTTTGAGTATACAAAAGTGATCTGTTAACAAGGTAGCTAGTCTTGTTATCAAACTACTTCAATATAGCACTAACATTGGAGTATCACACTCTTTCAAGAGAGTTAATAAGATCATATCAAGATATGAGAGTTTCCGAGTACTCTTATAGAAGATTAGAGTAGCACTTCAAGCACACTCTAAATAATCTTCTTGGAGATCTTCCTGTGGTAGTCCTCCTTCCTTGTGGTTGCTTATCTTGCAGACTAATTTAGAGAAGATTTGGAAACCAGTTACAATGATCTAGACAACATAACAAGATCTAGATTAAGAGTTAGTTTATACTTTTGTTATCCTTCCATATACTTCTTATTTTATTTCCCATAAGATATTTACTTGTTTCATACCTGATTGGTATTACTTAGCTTTCCATTCAATTCCTCTAATAGAGGTTATACTTGTTGTTATCCTTACTTGTATCCAGAGATACTTCGGTTGTAGAATTGTTGGATTTGAGTAGAGGTGTGAAATGCTTATGGAATGATGACTTAATAGTAAGTGGATCAAATGGTGCAGTGAGGTGTTGAGATTTCATATGTTCACTTGTATAAGATGATTGAATCAATGAGCATGTGAAAGTTATTGAGGTTTAATGACTTATGTCATAATTGTTATTTCTTCTCTCAGGTGTCATGATCTACTTTATATTCATCACTTTATTGACTTTGTCATTCATAATGTAGATGTAGAGATTTGGGAATATCATATGTAATGATAAGGGTTTATCAGTGGTTGAAGAAGATTTATTTCTTATTGTAGATACTTCTTTTATGATTGATGAGATATGTACATATTCGATAAATATGTTAATACAATTATTATGTCATTTTACACTTGTGGGTTTTGAGTTAACACCTGTCTGTACGATTTGTGTTCAATTAAACTTTGGTTATTTACTTGTGAAGGTTCATTTAGTAGGTACTCCATAATTTGGAAAGATGTTTTGTGAATGGTTGATAACTTAAAGTGTTATTGTTTGAGAGGACATAACACCTCTATTAATGAGATGGTTTAATTGTGTATTACTCATTGGTGGAAGTAAGATTATCACTTATGTGATTTGGATACTCACCCCTCTTTGGTTGTAGTTTCCTAGTGAATTATTCCAAGTCACTTGTAGACTTGTGGTTAATATTGCTGAGAGTTTGTGTTTGATCATAACCAATTATGGTTTGTCTTATCAAATGATTTGGTTTCTTAAGATACTTGTTATAAAGATCATTCCAAATGTACTCTTGGCTAGATGAACTAGACCTATCTCATCATGTCAAGTGAAATATTGGTCACTTTGATTCTTTTAAACTTTCGCGCCAAAATTTCCCGTACTTTCAGATGCATGCTTTGCAAATGCACATATTAAATTTAGATCCTTATAACCTCCCAAACACTGGGATGTTACAGCGGTTGTTCCACCAACCCCCAATTTCTTGAAGTACTCAAATACGCCAATTACCTGGGATCAGTCTGATCATCCCGGAAATATCCCAGAACCCGGCACAAGCTCTAATTGTAAGCCCTATTGTTCAAAACACTAGGCTAAAAAGAGTGCTGATGGATGGAGGATCCAGTATCAATATCATGTACCTGGATACACTAAAGCATCTGCGAATCTCCGAGACTCAGCTCAATCATAGCAACATACGTTTCCACGACATTGTTCCTGACAGACAAGCACATTCCCTAGGAGAAATTTCCCTAGATGTAACCTTCGGAGAAAAAGAGCCCTTCCGACAGGAAAAAATCTCATTCGAGGTCGTGTCGTTTGAAAGTGTATACCATGCAATACTCGGACGTCCAGCTTTCGCCAAATTCATGGAAAGATCATGTTATATTTATAACAAGCTGAAGATGCCAGGGCCAAAGGGAGGAGTAATCACCATATCGGGAGACTTCAAATTGGCAAACGAGCTGGAAAAACGAAACGCCCTTTGCGCCAAAAAAGTGATAGCAAAGGAACAATTTAAAGAGCTGGCAAAGGAAGTATCGCCGATGGAAATGCCGGCAGGAAAACAAAAGCCGGAAGTCGACAGATAGTTTCAAAGCTTCTGAGAATACAAGACAGGTTATCCTTGATCCCAAAGATCCGACGAAGTTTGTCGTAGTAGGGACCGGGATGACCGACAAATAGGAAAGCACGCTCATCGAGTTCCTCCGTGAGAACTGAGATATTTTTGCCTGGTGTCCTGCAAACATGCCGGGAGTACCCAGGGAACTTGCTAAGCATAAATTGAAGGTAATTCCAGGTTCAAAACAAGTCAAACAAGGTCTCCGTCGTTTTGATGGAAGAAGACGGAAGGCTATAGGCAAGGAAATTATCCGGCTTTTAGCAGCTGATTTTATCCGGGAAGTTATTCATACTGATTGGTCTGCAAACCCAGTATTAGTCCCGGAGAAAGATAGTATCGTTCTTAGGATGTGTATAGATTACACCGGCTTGAACAAATTGTGTCCAAAAGATAGGTTCGCGTTACCGCGAATCGATCAAACAATAGATGCCACTGATGGCTCTGAGCTTTTATGCTTTTTGGACGCTTATTACGGGTACCATCAAATACGTATGAAGGAGGAAGATCAAATCAAAACTTCCTTCATAACCCCGTATGGAACATACTATTACATAACCATGCCTTTTGGCCTGAAGAACGCGGGTGCTACATACCAGCGTTGCATGCAACGTTGCTTGCATAGTCAAATCGGCAAAAATGTCCATGTTTACATGGATGACATTGCCGTAGTTTCCAAGGAAAAGGATACACTCCTTCAAGATCTACGAGAAACCTTCAAAAATTTGCGCACTTACAAAATGAAGTTGAATCCATTAAAGTGCGTATTCGGGGTTCCCTCAGGAAAGCATCTCGGTTTCATCGTTTCTCATAGAGGAAAAGAAGTAAACCCAGCAAAGATCAAGCCAATCTTGAACATCACAAAGCCTACGTGTTTAAAAGATGTACAAAGATTGACGGGTTCTGCAGCCACAGTCAGCAGGTTTATAAGCCGGCTAGGAGATAAAGCTCTGCCATTATACAAATTGTGGAAGAAATCCAACAAATTTGACTGGACAGAAAAGGCGGACAAAGCATTAACCCAGCTGAAAGAAACCTTGATGAAAGCACCGATTTTGGCATCCCCAAAAGACGAAGAACCTATGTTACTGTATCTTACAGCAACTAACAGGGTTATCAGTGCTGTGATAATTGTGGAAAGGCGGAAAGAAGAACAAAGTATACCAGATCAGCATCCAGTATACTATGTTAGCAAAGTATTCTCCGAGTCAAAGCAAAGGTACCCACATTATCAAAAGCTGGCATATGGCGTGTTTTTCGCATCTAGAAAACTTCGCCATTATTTCCAAGGATATTCCATGACAGTGGTAAGAAAAGCACCACTAGGGGATATCATTAACAATGCGGACGCAACAGGCCGAGTAGCCAAATGGGGCATTGAGCTAGTTGCGTTCGACATTAAGTACCAACCCGGACGGTAATTAAATCCCAGGTGTTGGCAGATTTTGTTGCTGATTGGACAGAAGCAATGGAAAGCACACTAATGCCGGAGTCGGAATATTGGGTCATGCATTTTGATGGATCCAAGATGAAGGAAGGCGCTGGAGCGGGTGTAGTGCTAAAATCCCCAAAAGGTGACATTATGGAGTATGTATTACAGATACATTTCAACGCCAGTAACAACGTGGAAGAATACGAAGCATTGCTTCAAGGCTTGCATATTGCAAAAGAAATAGGTGGCAAGCGCATACTATGCTATGGTGACTCGGATTTGGTACAACATCAGCTAAACCAAACATGGGATGCCAAAAGACCCATCATGGCCGAATATCGGAGAACGGTGGATGAGTTTGCAATTTGTTTCCTTGGATTTGAAGTACTTCATATCAAAAGGGAAGAAAATTGGAATGCGGATGCATTACCCCGCATGGGGTAGGAAAGAGTGAAAACCTTACCACCTGGTGTGTTTGTCCAGCACTTGCATGAACCATCGATCAACGGTGGAGATGTTGATTATCCTCTCGTTTCCGAGTCAATTTAAGTTCTGCTCGTTAACCCGGATTGGACAATTCAATACTTAAACTTCTTAGTCAATCAGAAGTTCCCAGATGGAGCAGACGAGGTCTTGCAAAGGCATATACGGCGCTGATGCAAAGGATACACGGTAATCAAAGGTTTCCTATATAAACGCAGCACCATCGAAATTTTTCAGCGATGTATTTCGCCGGAGGAAGGCCGAGAAATCTTGCAAGAAATCCACACAAGAGATTGCGGACATCATGCTCAATCAAAAAGCATAGTCAAAAAAGCATTCCGTGCAGGGTTTTTCTGGCTCACAGCCAAGACAGACGCCGAACACATAGTAAACACATGTGCGGATGCCAGTATTACGCCAAGTAGACGAATATGCCGGCTCAAGCACTCAAAACTTTCCCTATAACGTGGCCGTTCGCGGCCTGGGGGCTAGATATGATGGGACCATTCAAAACTGCAAGAGGTGGACTTACACATCTACTCGTTGCACTGGATAAGTATACCAAGTGGGTGGAGGCGAAACCCATAAAAAAACTTGACGGTGCGACTGCGAGAAACTTCATCATTGACGTAGTAATGAGATACGGCGTTCCACACAACATAATCACCGACAACGAGACAAATTTCTCAATTGGAGAGTTGGCAAAATATTGCGGACAAACGGGCATACGCCTAGATCTTGCATCTGTGGCACACCCATAGTCCAATGGGCAGGTTGAA
Source organism: Alopecurus myosuroides (assembly GCA_028641055.1). Classification (NCBI taxonomy): domain Eukaryota; kingdom Viridiplantae; phylum Streptophyta; class Magnoliopsida; order Poales; family Poaceae; genus Alopecurus; species Alopecurus myosuroides. The sequence goes on from CM054059.1 coordinate 370,798,081, forward strand.
AGAATGAATAGCTCAATCCTGCAGGGAATACGCCCAAGACTCGAATCTCCTCTTCATAGAGAAACTGGAGCATGGGTAGAAGAATTGCCTTCAGTGCTTTGGAATATTCGAACAACGCCAAATAGATCAACAGGGAAAACCCTGTTTTTCTTGGTTTATGGCGCAGAAGCAATGCTTCCAACGGACATGCTCCATGATAGCCCAAGAGTGCAGGCTTACGATGATTCAGATGCCGAAAGCGCACGACAGGATGCCGTCGATCTTTTAGAAGAAGAACGAGACCTTGTGCTTAAAAGATCCGCCATTTATCAGCAAGGATTACAACGCTACCATAGTCGGAAAATCAGGCATCGATCTTTCAAAGAAGGTGACCTAGTGCTAAGATTGGTGCAAGAAAGGAAGCACAAGTTAGCTCCAGTCTGGGAAGGACCATTCGTCATTAGGAAGGCTATGAAAAATGGATCTTACTATCTTATAGATATTCGGGATACGGAGGATGATCCCAAAAGACCGAATCACAAAAGAAAGATAAAAATAGATGTCGAACTAGGAGAAACGAAGATACCCTGGAGCATCCAGCAGTCACGTCCTTCTACACTTAGTTCAATTTCTATGTAAACATGTTTGAGACCATGAAATAAAGTTGATGGAATTCATGCATTACTGTTTTATCTGTTTTCATACAAAGCATAAGTCTGTCTTATCTATTTTCCAATGATCTTTCAAAATACTCAATGTTAACCCAAATTGTGCATACGTGCTCGGAGTTATAAAACTGAATGCTTTTCAACCTAAGGAGGCTTAAGGAAACCCAGATTGTTCCTGCGTGCCTGAGTTTCATAAAATTTCACAATTCCTTACTTTTCTCTAAGTATTATCTGATTGTTTATGTGTTGGGTCACTGAAATTAGTAAGTAAAAATGCCTTAGTACAATCCATGTTTCCGAGTTTTGACTGATCGGTTATACCCCGTCACTTGGCATTTCAAACACTAAGGACAGTTAAAACATACAAACCAGAGAACTTAGAAGATAAAGGAATTAAAACCCAGAAAACTTGCAAAGACTTATAAATTAAACTGCAAAAGCGGAGTACTTGTTTATACAAAAGCATAGATAGCATTACAATGAGTATTATATTGTAAGAATAGTAATTCTTCTATTTTCCTATCTTCTACCCAGGACCCAAGCAGCTTCTTTGGGATCCGAGTCATCATCCTCGCTGCTGGAATCCTCTGAAGTTGTCGGAATTTCCTCCTCAGGGTAGAAGGTGGAGATGTTCACCATGTTGGCTATCTTGGTAACATGGCCTTTGACAGCGTCAAAGATGTTGGCTCGCTGCACGTCTGTGTATCCTTGAGGGATACCCGACGCCACGCGCCAAGACTTGGCGGTGGTATAATGCATACGCATGAGCCCAAGGGCCATGCGCGCACCACCGCGAGCCGCGGAGCGGAACCAAGATTCCTTGCGCTTCGCCACCTCCTCGATCGCCTCCGGAAGCTTACTGACTTCTGAGAACTCTTCTACTTTGTCGGGAATGTACTTCTTGATAAGTAACATCCCCGCAGCTTTAAGCGCGGTGAAGACCTTCTCGAAAGCCCGAATTCTTTCGATTTGGGTAAGTTGGGGGCTACCTTCAGTTTCAATCAATAAAAGAAAGTTAGGAAAAACAGAAAAGGGAAAAGGAAAATGCCGGTAAAAGTTCAAAAACTTACCGAGAATCCTGTCCATCTCCGTGCCTTCCTCCACGCGCTGGTTCAGGGCATTCTCCAGGTCCCGGATGGTGGATTTGTCTTTCTCAGCCTGGCTGGAGGCCTTGGACTCGGCAATGCCGACAACCAGTTGGCTGGCCTCCAGGTCTTCTGGAGCTTCACAGTGAGCTTATGAAGATCCAGATTTTCTTTCCGGAGGTTCTCGGCATTGCCGGCATCTTCAGCAATTTGTTTGGCTTTCGCCAAAGAAGCTGAAAAGCAAGTAAAATGAAGAGTTAAAAACTTGGAAAAATACTTAGCAAAAATTCTAAACAAAAGTAGAGACAAAATTACCTCCATAATCATCCAGCTTTCGATGAAAGGAGGCCAACTCCGAGTCCTTATCTTCAATAATCTAAGGAGCGTTTTCACCTCCTTATTCTTGATGGTAAGCTTGCTGAAAATTTCCATGTTAATGTTTTCAACAGTTTTCTGAAACACGGGAAAGAAACAAAGCGCTTAAGTCAAAAATCAAGCAAGGAAATGATAAACGCATTAAGTCAAAAAAGTATACTTTTGGCAAAATGCTTGGGGGCTAGACATATTACCTGGCTCGTCCGTTGAAGACTCGACAAGTTCTCGTTGAATTCCATTGCATACTCGGCAAAGAGAATTCCAACGTGGCAAAGGCCATCTTGGATAATCTGTCGAGGCGAAAACACGAAGTTATTCCTAACAATAAGTCTGCCTTGCGGCCAAGGACGGATTAAAGGAGCTGGAGCAAAGAACTTTGTCGCCCATGAATGAATATATCCATGTTCGTCAAAATGTTCCTCTTGTTTTACCTTGAACTGCGGGTCATAGTTGGGGATTGGCTCCTCCTGTGGAACATTGGAGGGACCCCCAACTTCCGGCTCCACCGCCCTTTCCCTCGCGTCCATCTCCGACGCAATGGGTTGGCTGGTCTGTAGGGGCTCCTCCTCCCTGACAGCCAAGTTTTCCTCCGCAGCTGCGACCAGAGTGTCGGGAGCAGCAGCAGGAGAAGGCTGTGTCCCTCTCCGGGCAACAGATTTCAATTTATTCCGGCCTTTTGGCTTTGGTGTTGTCGGAGCCAGGCTAGAAAGAAAAAATCTGAGAAGTCAGAATTCCGAGAAAGAAAAGAATGTCCTGTGACAAAAAGCAGAGAAAAGAAAACGCAAAATCCGGATGATTTACCTGGAAGTTGCGACGGGAATTCTGTCAAGTTCAACCACCTCTTGTGCAGTGGAGGGCTTCTTGCGTTTTCGTCTGCCTGCAAAGTTGGCATGCATTGCGTCCAACTCGGCGTCGGTGGCAAGGTCCTCATCAGGAAGATCGATCAGGTGTGAAAGAAGCACAAAATCCGGCTAAGTTAAAAATATGAGGAAGAGAAAATCTGAGAAATTGCTCAAAGAAGAAAAATATTACCTTTGGAGCTGGGTTTCCCTCATGATACATTTCTCGACTTTCTTCATGCTGGTCGCAAGTAGCGACCAGATGATTTACCCGCTTCTTGAAATCCCTCTTGGAGAACGCCTTGTCCATTCCCCTCATTGCATCCTCCGGGCCCGTATAGTCACACGGTAGCTGGGTTCCGCGATAAGCCAATGGCTGGATGCGTCTCCCGAACCAACACAGAACTGTGTCGGTACCAGTGAGAGGTGGAGAGGAGGAGACAAGTTTTGCGATGTGCCGTTTGATCCTCATCAGATCATCCGACAAAGTTTGGACTGCGTCCACTACCCAGTTATCTTGGGGAGTGGCCGCAGAATTAACGAAAGGTGGAATGCCCGTTTCCTTTCTAGGAAACGGGACATCTTCGTGGTAAAAGAAGGAACCCGTACAAAACTTGACGGATTCCGAGGTTTTTATCTTCGGAAACCAATCCTCCCTAAACCTACGCAGGGTGAAGGAGATGGTCCCACATGTGGGGAGAGCGCCCTCAGAGGGGTGGCTCTTCACCCCGAAGCAATACTGCTAGAAATCTAACCTAGGTTCTATTCCTAGATACCCTTTGAAGAGGGCCTGGAACCCGTCTAGATAAAGAATGGAGTTGGGAGGAAGGTTATGTGGTTGGATGTTGTAGTGGTTCAGGACTTGGAGAAAAAAGGCGTAAGGTGGAAATCCCATACCTCTACTGATATGAGAGGTGAGGAGAACCCGTTCTCCGGCTTTCAGAGATGGCTCAGAGTCGTCCTCCTCGTACCGTCATTTGCCCTTCCGCACAAGGCCCTCTTTCTCCATTGTCGGAAGAAGGGACGGAACCACATTGCAGTGGCTCCAGTTCCCGGAATTTTCCTCCGCGTCTTCTGTCGCTCCGTCACCTCCCACGGCGGCGAGCTCCTCACCACCGCGAGCGAGGTTTTCTTCCGCTGGCTCGGTGGCGAGAGGCGGAGTTGGCGCGGCAGATGATGACGGCGCGCTTCTGGCCGCGGGAGGAAGATCCCCGCGGGCCAAGTTGCCGGTGTTTCCCTCCGGCGCGCTCGCGGTGACGCGGCCGGGGGAGTCCAGATGAGGGTCAATCTTGTTGACGATGCTATCTATGTCGTGGGCGACAGAGCTCTCCTCCAAAGCGCGGGGTGATCCTCCGGTGGTCATATTCGGGCGGCGCGACATGGATCCGGATCTTCCAATGGATTTTTCCGGTGAAGGTACCGTCGCTCGTTCTCTGCTCACTCTCGCGAACTTGAGCTCTGTGGCAATGGCGCAAAGGGCTTGAGGGAGAAGAGAGAACAGAAGGTTAATCCGGAGGGCCCGGGGCGGTATTTATAGTCGGAAATGCGTTTAGATGGGCTACAACGACTATTTTAGCCGTTGGATCCTCGACGTGTGTCACGCCCGGAAAATCCGGGAAACGAGGGGACGGGGCGATAATGGTTATCTCCTCGTTTTCCGCGAGAATCTGTCAAAGATACGTTTCAGGGTTTTACACTGAACCCAAACGTCCGTGATGTCAGCACGATTTCATCGCTGACGTCATGAAGTTCCTTTTCCACGAAGGCTCGTGGAAGAAAAAGCCGGATTCTGACAAAGTCCGAGTTTCACGTTATGAATGATTTTTTAGAAAGAAGAATCGAGATGAAGCGCCAACATTTCTCGGAAATGAATGCAAATTGACAAAAGGTGGTAGAACAAAGTCTCAATCCTTCTTGGGGGTTACTGTCGGATATATATACCGATTAGGGGTATATTCGGCATTGTCCTAAAGAGCCGGATTACCAGGGTGGCCGGATTGGTAATGGATCACAGTCCATTAGGCGGCTCAGTAAGAGGACGCGCAGAAGCCGGATTCTAGAAGAACCCGGACCACGACCCAAAGTGGTACGGCTTGGAGTAGAAGGCGGATTCCTGCTTTCCAAGTTAGATACTTTCCTAGTCTCCTAGGTTTCCTTTCTGTAAGCCCTAACCCGACTATCTATATAAAGCCGGACGGGAGAGAAGAACAAAGAGATAATTAGCTAGAAGCCAACTCGCTGAGAAGTTTATCCTCGCCGAGTTAGCAAAACCATACTCACATTGTACTTTGTATACTTCAGGCTTCAGCCCTGATTTAGTGAGATTACAGGAGTAGGAACGTCGCCTAGTTGCGTCGTACCGAACCTGGGTAAATTTGGTGTTCCTGGTTGTCATACTACCACGTCCCCCCACGTCTCTACCCGTAGACTCATGGCACCCCCGTCTATGAACTCTACTACGATGTCTCGACAAGAAATCTGATGGAAAAAGCACCATCGAGATACCATATTTTAGAAGATCAGAAGAAGAAGGGGGACATCCGGGGTGTCTTAGAAGTCCTGAGGAGGGGTCCATCCAGAAGGAGAGACAGAGGGGGCCACCAGGGGCCCACACCATGAGGTGGCACGCCCCCTGGCCGCGCCACCAGGTGGTGTGGACCCCCTGGCCCACCCGTGGTGGATATTTTTGGCGTACTTGGCCCCGAGGGAACCCTAAGTCTCATACGATCGTCGAAGAATTATTCTGCCGCCGCCTCGGGGCGAAAAACACCCGATAGAGAAAAGCTCTCTGGCAGGGAGAAATCTATCGGGGTAATTCCTCTCCGGAGAGGGGAAATCACCGCCATCGTCACCGTCATCACTCCGAGAATCATCAAGATCTTCATCATCATCGCCATCATCATCATCACCATCACCCTCATCATCCACCGTCATCCCGCTGTAACAATCAGGGGCCTCTATCATTGTTTTACATTAGATATCTCTCTCTCCTAGGGGAATGCATCGTGTATTTGGCTACTAATTGTGGGGTTGCCGGAGTGACAGAAACCTAAACCCCCGTTAGGAAACCATTACACGAGGGAGCGTATTATCCCGGAGTTTAAAGATGTGGTTAGATTTATTTCTTAATTACTTTCTTGTAGTTGCGGATGATTGCAAGGGGTATAATCACAAGTATGTATTAGTCTTGGATGGGACGGTACATTAGCATAGGTTCACCCACACAACACTTATCAAAACACCTAAGATTATTCAGCTGCATGGAACAAAAGCACCTGACAGAAACCTCCCGTGTGTCCTCGAGAACGTTTGTTAATCATAAGTAAACCCACCGGCTTGTCCTTTGCTGAAGAAAGTATTGGGCCACTTGCTGCAATTATTACTACTGCATTTTATTTACTCGCACTTTATTTATTTGCAATATCAAAAAGCCCTACAAATCTATCTTTCAGTATTTACAGTTATTTCCTTCATCGAAACTACTTGTCAACACCTTCTTCTCCTCGTTGGGTTCGACACTCTTATTTATTGAAAGTACTACGATACACCCCCTATACTTGTGGGTCATCAATACTATTTTCTGGCACCGTTGCCAGGGAGTGAAACACTATTGGGAGGTGAAATTGATAAAGGAAGCTTCTGCTATAAGTGCTGTTTTTATTACTGTGTACTGCTTTATTACACTATGTTTTGATCTCCTTTTGAGTCCTTATTTGCGGGCACTGCTGCCACTGCTAGGGTAGTAAGTGACCCACCGCCTGATGATTTGGATCCTTATAAAATACCTATGAAGATTGTTAAACATGTTAGGAATATCTCCTATTCAGGTGATGGAACTGTCCATCCTGGTGATCATTTGCTCTTTTTACATGAATTATGCGAGTTGTTCAAGTGTGCAGGTATTACAATGGGTCAAGTGAAGAGGAAATTATTCTCTATATCATTGACAGGCCGAGCCGCTGAATGGTTCAAACTGCTGAAAAATAGCCAGACTATTGGATGGGAGGAAATTGTGCCTCTCTTTTAATCTAAATTCTATCCTCCCAGTGAAATTCAAAGAGATCAGAATTATATATATAATTTTTTGGCCTCATGACGGAGATAGTATTTCCCAAGCATGGGAAAGATTGAAGTTACTAATGCTCAAATGACCCATTCATGAGCTCCCTAGTAATATTGTTATTAATAATTTCTATGTAAGGCTTTCTCTTCATGATAAGGAATTATTGGATGCTTCTTGTTCTGGATCATTTACACGTATGAAGGATGAAGCTAAATGGGATCTTCTTGACCGTATTCAAGAAAACACTGAAGGATGGGAGAATGACAAAGGTAGAAAGTCGGGTATAAATTATGATTATGAATGCATTAAAACCTTTATGTCATCTGATGATTTTCATAATGTTAGTATTGTTTATGGTCTTGATTATCAACTTGTTGCAAACTTATATAAGGCTTTTGCTTCTTATTTTGATATTCCTAAAAAGGAATGGGACAAGTACCACGCACCTTATAAAGATACTGTTAATTGTGTTCCTGCTAGAGATATAGAAGTTCATATTGTTGATTCTATTGTGCCTGAACCTTATATTGATAAAATGCCTTTCCCTTTTAAGGTAAAAGAACATTCTATGTTAGCTAGTGTGGTTAATAAAACTGCAAAGAAACCTGTAGAACATGAGGAACAAATAAATGTAGAACCTACAGTAGCAATAGTAAAGGACCTTGTTTATGAAAATATAGAAGAGGGACACATTATATTTTGTGAAGATGCTTCTAATATTGTCTCTCATCCTAGTAAATCTAGGAAACCTAGTGTTCCCGTTCTATCTGTGAGGATAGGTGATCATTTCTATTATGGTTTGTGTGATATTGGTGCTAGTTCTAGTGCTATTCCTTATGAGCTTTATAAAGAAATAATGCATGAAATTGGTTGTTGTGAACTTGAAGACATTGATGTGATCATTCAACTTGCTAATAGGGAAACTATTTCTCCAATTGGTATTGTTAGAGATGTGGAGGTCTTATGTAGTAAAACTAAATATCCTGCTGATTTTCTAGTATTAGGCACTTCTGCTAGTAAGACTTGTCCTATTATAATTGGTAGACCTTTCTTAAACACTTGTGGTGCTGTTATAGATTGTAAAAAGGAGAAAATCCTTACAAAGTTTGATGGAGAGTCTTACGAATTTAAATTCTCCAAATTTGCTAAAGCACCTTATGAAGCTGAATTACCTAATGAGAATTATAGAGTTGAACAATTGGCTGCTATTGCTCTTGCTCCTAACAATCCTTTGAAGCAATACATGCAAGACCACGAAAGTGATGTCTTTATGGAAGAAAGGAATGAAATTGACGAGACTTTCCTACATCAGCCAGCGATGCTGAAACATAATTTACCGGTGGAAGACTTGGGTACCACATTACCACCCAAGGAGGATCCTGTTTTTGATCTAAAGCCTTTTCCTAACAATCTTAAATATTCTCATATTGATGATAAGAAATTATATCATGTTATTATTAGTTCTAAACTTTCTGGTAAAGAAGAGGAGAGATTATTGGGAATATTGAAGAAACACAGAGGTGCTATTGGTTATACTCTTGATGATTTGAAGGGGATTTCTCCTACTATATGTCAGCATGCTATTAATATTGAACCTGATGCAAAGCCAGTTGTTGAAGATCAACGTCGTTTAAATACTAAGATGAAGGATGTGGTAAGAAACGAGGTATGGAAACTCCTTGACGCTGGTATTATTTATCCTATTGCCGATAGTAGATGGGTTAGTCTTGTGCATTGTGTCCCTAAGAAAGGAGGGATGACTGTTGTGCCAAATGAAAATAATGAACTTATTCCTCAAAGAGTAGTGGTTGGTTATAGGATGTGTATTGATTTTAGGAAACTTAATAAGGTTACTAAGAAAGATCATTATCCTTTGCCTTTTATTGATCAAATGTTTGAAAGCTTGTCTAAGAAAACTCATTGATGCTTCCTTGATGGTTATTCTAGGTTCTCTCAAATTACTCTTAGAAAGCCTGATCAAGAGAAAACAACTTTCACTTCTCCTTTTGGAACCTATGCTTATAGACGTATGCCTTTTGGTTTATGTAATGCTCTTGCTACTTTTCAAAGATGCATGTCTGCTATCTTTCATGGTTTTTGTGAAGAAATTGTGGAAGTCTTCATGGACGATTTCTCCGTCTATGGAACTTCTTTTGATAATTATTTGCAGAACCTTGATAAAGTTTTGCAGAGATGTGAGGAGACTAATCTTGTTCTTAATTGGGAGAAATGCCATTTTATGGTTAATGAAGGAATTACTCTTGGACATAAAATTTTCGAAAGAGGTATTGAAGTTGATAGAGCTAAAGTTGAAGCTATTGATAAAACGCTCTTTCCTAGGGATAACAAAGGTATTCGTAGTATTCTTGGTCATGCTGGTTTCTATAGAAGATTTATTAAAGATTTCTCCAAAATATCAAAACCTCTTACTAATCTTCTTCAAAAAGATGTACCTTTTGTTTTTGATGAAGATTGTAAAGAAGCTTCTGAAAATTTAAAGAAGGCTTTAATATCTGCCCCTATTGTTCAACCCCCTGATTGGAATTTACCATTTGAAATTATGTGTGATGCTAGTGATTATGCTGTAGGTGTTGTTCTTGGACAGCGGGTAGATAAGAAGTTAAATGTTATTCATTATGCTAGTACAACTCTTGATGCTGCTCAAAAGAATTATGCTACCACTAAGAAAGAGTTCCTAGCTGTAGTTTTTGCTTGTGATAAATTTAGGCAGTATATTGTTGATTCTAAAGTTACTATTCATACTGATCATGCTGCTATTAAATACCTTATGGAAAAGAAAGATGCTAAGCCTAGGCTTATTAGATGGGTGCTTCTCTTACAAGAGTTTGATTTACATATCGTGGATAGGAAGGGTGTTGAAAATCCTGTTGCTGATAATTTGTCTAGATTAGAAAATATCTCTGATGACCCTATTCCTATTAATGATAGTTTCCCTAATGAGTAGTTAGCTGCAATAAAAGTGAGCTCTCAAGAGAGTCCATGGTATGCTGATTATGCTAACTTTATTGTTTCCAAGTATTTGCCTCCTACCTTTACAGCTCAGCAAAGAAGAAAATTCTTCTATGATTTGAGGCATATTTTTGGGATGACACACACTTATATAAAGAAGGTGTTGATGGTATTATGCGAAGATGTGTTTCTGAAAATGAACAACGAGAGATATTGAGAAAATGTCATAGTAGTTCTTATGGAGGACATCACGCTGGAGATAGGACTGCACATAAGGTTCTACAATCAGGTTTTTATTGGCCTACTCTCTTTAAAGATGCTAGAAAGTTTGTTTTATCTTGTGATCAATGTCAAAGGGTTGGAAATATTTCTAGACGTAATGCAATGCCTATGAATTATTCTCTTGTTATTGAACCGTTGATTGTTGGGGTTTTGACTTTATGGGTCCTTTCCCTCCTTCAAAAGGCTACACTCATATTCTTGTTACTGTTGATTATGTTACTAAATGTTTAGAAGCTATACCTACTAAGAGTTCCGATGGTGAAACCTCATTAAAAATGCTTAAAGACATTATTTTCCCTAGGTTTGGTGTGCCTAGATATCTTATGACTGATGGGGGTTCTCATTTTATTCATCGTGGTTTTAGAAAAAACTCTTGCTAAATATGATGTTAATCATAGAATTGCTTCACCCCATCATCCTCAAACTAGTGGCAAAGTAGAATTATCAAATAGAGAAATCAAATCTATCTTGCAAAAGACTGTTAACAAATCTAGAAAAAATTGGGCTAAGAAATTAAATGATGCTCTGTGGGATTATAGAACTGCTTATAAAAATCCCATGGGCATGTCTCCTTATAAGATGGTTTATGGAAAAGCTTGTCACTTGCCCCTAGAATTAGAACACAAAGCTTATTGGGCAGTGAGGGACCTAAATAGAGATTTTAAACTTGCTGGTGAGAAAAGGTTGCTTGACTTAAGTTCTTTAGATGAATGGAGGAGTAAAGCTTATGAAAATGCTAAGCTCTTTAAAGAGAAAGTTAAAAGGTGGCATGATAAGAGAATTATTAAAAGAGAATTTCATGTTGGTGAGAAAGTGCTATTGTATAGGTCTCGTCTCAGATTTTTTGCAGGAAAATTACTCTCGAGATGGGAAGGACCTTTTGTTATCGAAGAGGTATATCGTTCGGGGGCAATTAAAATTGTTTCCCTTGAAGACAACTCTTCACAAGTGGTGAATGGCCAAAGACTCAAGCATTATATTTGCGGAGATCCTTATAATGAAAATGTTGATTGTATTCGAGTCATGATCCTGGAGGAATTTATTAAGAAGCATATTTCAGAAACTGCAGAGTCAGTTTTTGAATAGGTATCCGTGTTGGTAAGAAAACGTTCGCGAAACATCTTCCAACTTTTATTTTTACCATTTTTGGAAAATATGAAAAATTATGAACCGGAAACGAGAGGTAGATGGAGCCCGGAGGCTCCACACCTTGGGTTGGTGCGGGCCCACCCCTGGCCGCGCCAGCCCATGGCGTGGGCGCCTGGAGCCCCTCTCGGACTCGTTTTTGACCTGGACTTTCCTTTCGTTATGAAACTTTTTGCTATATAATCCTTCGGACCCCCCGAGGTCCGTATACCGTTTTCTTGTCGTGTTTCTGTTTCGAGCTGTTTTCCTGTCAGGAGTTCGGAGTTTCTAGGTCAAGATGTCCTCCTTCAGCTCTAGCATTGAGGATTACGCTGCACGTCGTCTACGACAAATCCAGCAAGACATCAACGAGGGTGCTTTCGCGGGATGGGCGACGAAGGAAGAGATAGATGCAAGGAGGGAAGACATGGTTAATAGTTTGAGGGAAGAGATCCGGAGGGCTACACCAGCACCAACAAGCAACCCCACCTTTGTGGGATCCATTAACCTGTAGCATCGTTACTCTCATAATGTGCAGGAGACCGTGCCTCGGGATCAAGACCCCAACGTGTTCCCTGTGATAGCTGAAGCACACCGGGTTGTCGATCAATTTTGTGAACAATATCGTATTCTCAAGGCCGAGATTGCAATTCTGGAAGCGGAAAACATTGAGCTTCATCGTATCATCAAAGGCTTTCTCACTCCTCTATGAGTGATTCCAGGATGGTTTGCAGTATGGAAGTGTCTCTCCTTAGTTGGTTATCGTTGTATCCGTTGGTGTGAGTTGCCGGTTTGAAATATTAATGAGAAGTTTCATCATTTACTTTCTGCACACGTTATTTTAGTTTTCAATTTTTGTCATATGGTTAAGCTGGTTGTTAGTATTTGGTATCACTCTGGAGATCATCAAGTTAATCTAGTTGGTTTTGGCAAACTTAGCTTGGGTCAGTAGAAATAATAATTTGAGATGCTAGTATAAGAAAGAGGAATTTGCCTATTAGCTCATAAACTTAGTATTCACAAGTTAAGATCATTTGGGCTTTCAATGAAGATTGCATGATTGGTTTCATCATATGTATATTTTTTTGTTTTCCCTCAACTCTTATGCTTGCTACCCAGCCTTGCTAGCCAAAAACCCTGTAATGAGTATGAGCTCTACTCGTGCATCCAAACCCTGAACCAAAACCTTGCCATTTGTGTCCACCATACCTTCCTACATGTGGTATTTCACCGCCACTCCAAGTAAATTGCTCATGTGCTACCTTTAAAACTTTGAAATTACTCCTGTTTCGTGTTCCTGTTCTAGCTCATGAGGACGCAAATAGAGAATCTTTATCTCACTTGTTGATTGGACTCACACACCTGGACTAGTGGCTTCATTCGCTTATCCGAATGCTAGAAGAGCTGGCAGCGGGGCTCCCAGCCCCAAATAATAATACAAATTCTCTTCACTCTTTTTTCCCCTGATTTATCAGTCAAAGCATAATTGTGTAAACAAAAGAGAAAGAGGGATGACCTTCTATACCAGTTGCGTCCTTCTATGGGAGCCTCTCTTGTGAGTCTAGTTCGCTTGTGACGTACTGTATTTTCTGTTTGCCATTTGTTGACATAAACATACACCTCTCTCAAAATTTAGACACTCCTCCATGGTTTGTGATTGTTGGCAGGCACCCGAGGATTCGGTTAGCCATGGTTTGTGTAAGATGGATGGGAGGAGTGTCATGCATTTTATACCTTTGTTTATTAAAATAAAAGCTCTAGCACATGAGTGATCAATGCTTCCCTCCGCGAAGGGCCTATCTTTTACTTTTATATCGAGTCAGTTAACCCACTTCTTTATGTCTCTAGCAAGCATTTGAGTTGTTGTGATATCACCATCTATATGTTGATGTATTCAATCATGTTTTCTATCCTTCTTTGTTTAGCACATGATTTATTATCTCAATGAATATTACTTTGAAAGCTATGAATCACTGTAAAAATATTGTTATAATTAAACATGTTAAGCTCTAAAATAAAATTCTTGTTATAAAGACTTCACCTAAGATAAGTATGATATCATTAAATGTTCTCTAACCAAGAACAAAGTTTTCCATAACCAATTTTGATTATCTCTTTTGCATCTTTGTTCGTGACTCCCATTACTCGTTTCAAGTTAAGTTTTATGAGAGGAAGTTGATGTCTATAATGATTGGTGCATAGATAAATGTGATGCTTCTTGTCCGTATTTTATTTATCGACTCTTCACTCCATAAACCTGTGGTCATGTTTACTGAGTTCAGTTTCGCTTGGGGACAAGCGAGGTTTAAACTTGGGGGGAGTTGATACATCCATTTTGCATCACTATTTTATATCATAATTTTCTGTTATTCATCAATATATTTCATGTTATGATGCATCCCTTATTTTATTTTATCTTATTTTGCATGTTTCATAATTTTTGGAGAATAAACACTGGGACCAGAAATCTCATGGAAAAATCACTGTCGAGATACCATATTTCAGAAGATCAGAAGAAGAAGGGGGGCATCTGGGGTGTCCTAGAAGTCCAGAGGAGGAGTCTAGCCAGAAGGAGAGCCAGAGGGGGCCACCAGGGGCCCACACCATGAGGTGGAGTGCCCCTGGCCGCGCCACTAGGTGGTGTGGCCACCCTGGCCAACCCATGGTGCATATTTTTGGCGTACTTGGCCCCGAGGGAACCCTAAGCCTCATACGATCGTCAAAGAATTATTCCGCCACCGCCTCGGGGCGGAAAACACCCGAGAGAGAAAAGCTCTCTGGCAGGGAGAAATCTGCAGGGGAAATTCCTCTCCGGAGAGGGGAAATCACCGCCATCGTCACCGTCATCACTCCGGGCATCATCAAGATCGTCATCATCATCACCATCACCCTCATCATCCATATTCATCCCGCTGTAACAATTAGGGGCCTCTATCGTTGTTTTACATTAGATCTCTCTCTCGGTGTAGATTACTTGTTAGTAGTTGATGCTTGCGAGATTTATCAGTGTTTGCACTTTATGAACAGATTGTTATCATCCATTATATTACCTCTGATCATGATCCATATGATGTATTGTGAGTAGTTCGTGTTGTTCTTGAGGACATAGGAGAACTCAAGTTGTTAGTAATGAAGTAATGTTGAGTAATATTTAATGTTTGATATTTAAGTTGTGGTGTTATTCTCCTAGTGGTGTCATGTGAACATCGACTACATGATACTTCACCATTTATGGTCCTAGGAGAATGCATCGTGTATTTGGCTACTAATTGTGGGGTTTCCGGAGTGATAGAAACCTAAACCCCCGTTAGGAAACCATTACACGAGGGAGCGTAGGATCCCGGAGTTTAAAACTGTGGTTAGATTTATTTCTTAATTACTTTCTCGTAGTTGCGGATGCTTTCAAGGGGTATAGTCACAAGTATGTACTAGTCTTGGTTGGGACGGTACATTAGCATAGGTTCACCCACACAACACTTATCAAAACACCTAAGATTATTCAGCTGCATGGAACAAAAGCACTTGACAGAAACCTCCCGTGTATCCTCGAGAATGTTTTTTAATCATAAGTAAACCCACCGGCTTGTCCTTTGACGAAGAAAGGATTTGGCCACTTGCTGCAATTATTACTACTGCATTTTATTTACTCACACTTTATTTATCTACAATATCAAAAACCCCTACAAATCTATCTTTTAGTATTTATAGTTATTTCCTTCATCGAAACTGCTTGTCAACACCTTCTGCTCCTCGTTGGGTTCGACAATCTTATTTATCGAAAGTACTACGATACACCCCCTATACTTGTGGGTCATCATATTGCTACACAAGATTATCCTGAGGGACATCCTAAAAGAATTGAACAAGATTCTCAACAAACTAATAATAATGTTATTCATATTAAGAAGAAAAAGAAGAAGAAACATAAAACTGCTGTAGAATCCTATGAACTTGCTAAAGTTCCTAATAGTATATCTATCTATGATGCTGAAACTGAAAGTGGTAATGAAGAGAAAAATGCTTCTGATAAAGAAGAAATTGAAGAGGAACCTGAAAAGCAAACTAAAAATACAAAGTACACTAAGGAAGATTTTATTGCTAGTAAACATGGTAATGAGAGAAAACCTTGTGTACAAAAACCAATGCTTTATCCTAATAAGAAACATAAATCAAAGGAAGAAGAACATTATAACAAGTTTTGTGAATGGATGAAACCTTTGTTCTTGCAAATTCCTTTAACTGATGCTATTAAATTTCCTCCTTATGCAAAATATATGAAAGATATTGTCTCTAACAAAAGGAAGATTCCTAATGAGGAAATTTCCACTATGCTTGCTAATTACTCTTTTAATGGCAAGGTTCCTGAGAAGCTTGGAGATCCTGGTATAACAACTATTCCCTGTTCTATTAAAAATAATTATGTTAGATCTGCTTTCTGTGATTTGGGAGCTAGAGTTAGTGTCATGACTTTTACTCTCTATAAAAGACTCCTCCTAGAAAAAATTGATACCAATTGATATATCTTTGAAAATGGCTGTTAAATCTACTACTATTCCTAAGGGTATAAGTGAGGATGTTCCTGTTCAAGTTGCTAATAATTGTCTGATTTTAAATGACTTTGTTGTGATGGAAATGCCTGAAGATGATAATATGTCTATTATTCTTGGAAGACCTTTTCTTAATACCGCAGGGGATGTTATTGATTGCAATCAAGGAAAAGTTACTTCTAATGTTAATGATAAAGAGCACACTATTTATTTTCCCAAGAAGATTGATAAGAAATATGGTCTAAATTCAATTGAAAATATTGAGACCATCAAGATTGGAGAATTTTATTGTCCTATTCCAAAGGCACCCAAAGAATATGAAATTATTATGATTGGGACTATGTCCATCAAGGTTGAGGTAACATAATTGTGTACTGATTAGCAAAGTTTTGCTTCATATGAAAATTGTTCTGGTAACAAGACTTGATCACCCTTGTTAACAAAATGATTTTGAATGAAGAGGACAATGTTTTCACTATGTTTTCACCTTCCCCATTATGTTTTCACCATGTTTACTTCTGTTATCACATTGCCACTTGAGTACAATCATGTTTTCCACCATCCGTATGCATGTTTTCCTGATGTTTTCACCTTGATTACCGAGGTTATGCATGTTTTCACCACCCATACTTTTGTTTTCACCACTACCACCTTTGTTTTCTTTGGATATTTTTCCATTAGAGTGTCATAGAACCTCTGTAGTTCTGGTTTTGGTTTTGTTTTCCACCTTTTCACTTTCATTTTCCTGGTTTTTATTAATTACTAAAATTCTAAAAAAGTCCGAAAAATAAAGTTTCTCGTAAAATTCCAGAAAAATTATTATAATTTTTTACTTCAAAAATGAGGCAGGGAGCCATCTGGGAGACCCCTGGGGGACCCACCAGTCAGGCACACCATGGGGTGGCACGACCAGCCCCCTGGTGGCGCCAGCACATGGTGTGGGGGCCCCTGGCACCCCACTAACTCTCCCCTGCCAAAGTCTTCTCTCTCACCTCCCAAACTGAAAACATTTCCTGGAACAAAAGTTCTTGCTGTTCTTCCTCTGGATTTTCGATCTCCTTCTTCAACCCATCATTTGTGCTGAGATCTGGTGTGTTTGATTTTCGGTATGTGACTCCTCCGATGATCCAGGTAGAATTTTGTTTAGTGAAGTATTTCTTGAGTATTTTGATACTGTAGGTGACAGCTTATGTGAGTTTGCATGCTTGGTTTGAGTAGAAATAATGTAGTTTTGATGAATGTTTAGCTCTCATATAAGTCCCTATGGTGTTTTCCACCTTATAGTTGCTTGAAATTAATTTTTGTGATGATTGTTGAAAAATTTCAGAGATGGATAGTTATAATTTTGGAGAGATATTTAGGAATGATGCTGCTAGAAGGACAAGGCCCTCACGCTCATCCACTTCAGTGAGGACATCGTACAATGAAGACGTTATTGCACCAAGTATTGACGATGCGGGAGGTGATGGTATTGTTAACCCATCTAGCTTTCCTTGCATTACATTTTTAAGAAGTGCAGGTTTATTAGATGAATTTTGTATGCTTATTGAAAGAGTTGGTATAACCAACTTTATGGAGGATGAAAGCCCTCAGTATGCCACTCTCACAAAAACTTTTGTTGAGAGCTTTAAATTTCAGAAGACACATTTTGGTCCAAATGTTGCATTCAAGTTAATAGTAGTCCTGTTTCTTTGTCGACGCCGCCGGGACAGCGCGAAGGATTCAGGATCAACCAGCAGACCTCCAGGGGCTCTACCGAGAAATCACCAACGATGACGGTCGTTCATCCCAGCGTGGGAAGATAAGGAATATTCAACTTCCTGCTCTTAGATATTTCACTTACTACCTTTCTACTAGCATCCTTGGTAGGGGAAACACGAGTAATATTTCTAGTTATCACCTTGATTTTATTGATGCTGCACTGAACCATAGCACGAAGTATAGTCTTGGTGTGCTTGTTGCACGCCGCCTTGCTGCTAGTGGGCTTATTTTTGGGGGCATTATCGCTACACGTGTAGCATCTGGTTTAAATGTTTCCATTTCCCCTAATGACGAAATAATTGCTCCATATAGGCTTAATATCGCTGCCATGAAGTCCCATCACTTTTTTACCGCTAACTCTACTGTTGAACGTTTAGTATATAGAGTTTTATATATAGATGGAGAGGAGCGAAAAGTTACTTTGCCGCAGCCTATTTTGTTTAAGATTGACAGGTCACCATGGTCGCTCTCTAAGGAGCAGGTAGACGAGTATATGAGCACCACGGAGTTTCACAGGCCGCGGGAGAGGCGAGACGCGCCTCCAGAGGACTACAACACGCAGTACACCGGCGCATCCTCGAGCACATGTCAGGAGGAGGGTTCCTCCTCAACATACTACGGGAGCGCCACCTCATGGTCCCCTTGGTGATTGATCTCCACTCAGGCCAAAAGCCTAAGCTTGGGGGGAGGTATACCGACATCACACTCATTTATATATCATGTTCGATCGGTTATTTGTATATCCATGTTTTTATTTCTTTCGTTTGTTTTCATTTTCTTTCATTTCTTTCGCTTCTCTTTGTTTTATTGTTCTGTTCTTGTTTTCCAAATCACAAAAAGACCAAAAATATTTTTGTTGTTTCTCTTTGTTTGCTTCTTTAGTTTCTTTATTTGGTTTGCTTTCTTCTCTTGTTTCAGTTTAGTATTAAAAATCCAAAAATATTTTGCTTTGTTTGCTTGCTTCTTTCTGTTCTTGTTTTAATTGAAAAACCCAAAAATATTTTTTGTTCTTCTTTGGTTTTGTAAAATTTGCTGCAGAGTTCAACATTCGTCCGTGACTCCATTGGAGCTTGGTTTTCATTATATATTATTATTCGGCCCACAAGTGAAGAGCAATAATGACGATCTATGACAATTCAAATTGTGGTGAGAGGCTGGTATGAACTCTATTTGTTTTCATTTTTGTACATATACCCATCCATGTGAGCATGCTTAGTTTGTTCATACAAGATATATGTGTTTTAATGGCTTCTTAATAGTTCGTGCTCTCTCATGTTTTGTTCCAATTTATTAATAGTAAATGACCTGTCGTATAAATATTTGTTTGCATTGTTCTATTCGTAGAAGGGTATGGCATTATGGTAGCCTCCTCTGACTGTTTCATTTGAATCGACTTGGCACATGCTCACGCATGCTAAGACTGAAAAATAAAAAGTCAATAAGCCTCGATGATTTATTTTGCCTCAGAGTTCTAGTATCAATTTTATGTCTTAGTTAATTTTGTTTTGTCGCAAGCATGATTATGATAGTTGTTGCTCTCTTGATTGTCGCTCCATGTCTATTGCTAGCCTTCACCGGTACTGAGTATGAACTCTACTCGTGCATCCAACTCCCAAAAAACCAAAGTTTGCCAAATGTGTCCACCATACCTACCTATATGTGGTACTTAACCGCCACTCCAAGTAAATTGCTCATGTGCTACCTTTAAAACATTCTAAAAATCATTCCTCTTTTGTGCCCCTGTTTTAGCTCATGAGGACGTAAATAGAGAATATTTATCTCACTTGTTGATTGGATTTCACACCCTGGACTAGTGGCTTCATCCGCTTATCCAATTGATAGAAGAGTTGGCAGCGGGGTGCCCAGTCCCAAATTAATACACACAAAATCTCTTCACTATTTTCCCCCCTGATTTATCAGTCAAAGCATAATTGTGTAAACAAAAGGGAAAGATGGATGACCTTCTACACTAGTTGCGTCCTTCAAATGGGAGCCGCTCTTGTGAATCTAGTTGGCTTGTGACATACTGTATTTTATGTTTACCATTCATTGACATAAGCATACACCTCTCTTAAAAATGTTTTCAATACCTCTGTTTAATAAAATAAAAGCTCTAGCACATGAGTAATCCATGCTTCCCTCTGCGAAGGGCCTTTCTTTTACTTTTATGTTGAGTCTTCACATTCTCACTTTATGCACCTTCTTGAGAGCAATGGTTGTTATTCTTAGTTTAATGTGCTTGTCCCAGAACACGGTTAATTGTGGTATAACTTTGATACTTATACCTTTGATATCTTTACTTCTAGTCTTCCCTTGAACTTCAGAGGTGCCCTGGCATTTATGTTTTTCCCCACACATAAGGGAAAGCGAGATACCACTTTATCAGATTCTATTATGAATATTACAATCTTGCAAATAGTTATGCTTCATGTTGTTTATTATTAATATGTTGTTATCTCTTCATGGTTTGCATAGCTATTAAGTGACAGTATCTTGCATGTATCTTATCATGAGCATAATTAAGTATTTGATCATATAGTGAGTATATTTACATCATATGAAACAAATGTGTTCGTAAAAGTCTATTATCGCACTTAGTTGTCACTGAATTGCTTGAGGACAAGCAATAAGCTAAGCTTGGGGGAGTTGATACGTCGAAAACGTATCTCCTTTTCCGAACACTTTTCTTATTGTTTTCCTCTAAACTTGTGTGTTTTGAATGCAACTAACACGGACTAACGCTGTTTTCAACAGAATTACCTTGGTGTCTCGTTTTTGTGCAGAAAAAATCAAGTTTCGGGAAATTGCCCAGAAAAGACCCCATTGGTCTTAAAACACCGGAAGACCCCGGGAGCGAGAAGGGGGCCAGGAGAGGGGCCAGAGGGGGGCCACACCACCCCCTGGCGCGCCCCCCAGGCCGCACCACCTGGTGGTGTGGGCCACCCAGAGACCCTCTCGGGCTCCCCTTTCGACTACATATTGCCTTCAACCCTAAAACCCGAGGGGGTTCGTCATATTCCACAGAAACACAACAGAGCGCCGCCGCCACCCCGAACCTCGATTCGGGGATCAGAAGTTCCTGTTCTGGCACCTTGCCGGTGCGGAAAATTGGACGAGATCATCGCCATCGTCATCACCAACGCCTCTCCATCGACCATCCATGTTTCCCCCATCCATGTGTGAGTAATTCCCCCGCTGTAGATTGAAGGGGATGGTAGGGATTGGATGAGATCGTTCATGTAATAATGTCGTGATTATTACGGCATAGTGCCTAGAATCCTCTATTAGTGCTATTGACATTGATGCAACTTGTTATGCTTAATGCTTGTCACTTTGGGCCCGAGTGCCATGATCTCAGATCTGAACATGTTATTGAATCATGATGATAATTATTGTTTCTTGATCATACCTGGAAGTTATTTACACATATCGTTATCCAGAACCCGAGGCCCCAAAGTGACAGAAATTGGGACAACCGGAGGGGATGGCTGTGATGTGAGGATCACATGTGTTCACGGAGTGTTAATGCTTTGCTCCGGTGTTCTATTAAAATGAACACCTTAATTACCAGTAATTCCCTTGAGGCCCCGCTGAAAACGGGCTGGTAGGACAAAAGATGTTGTGCAAGTCCTCATTGCGAGCACATACGACTATTTACGGAATACATGCCTATGGTTACTTAGTGCTTGGATGCTTTATCTTATTCATCTGCAATTCCCATGTCTTGATTATTATATGAACTATATTATCCATGCAACGCCCGTTCATCTATCCCTATGCCTACAGTATTTAATCCCGTTGTTTACTTCAAATACTGCTGCTGATATTTTCATGCCACTGCTGCTATTATTCACTACTGCTGCTACTATAAAACTGTTAATATTGATAAACCACTGCGAAGAAAAGTACTTTCAGGTGCAGGTGAATTGACAACTCACTTGTTAAGGCTCACAAATATTCTTTGACTCCTCTTGTGTCGAATCAATAAATTTGGGTTTTACTTCCCTCAAAGACTATTGCGATCCCCTATACTTGTGGGTCATCACCCCTCAGGGCATGCCTAAGAATCTGCTTCATGTGGGACATGCAACACCTCCGTCGGGGTACCTTTCGCTACGGCCGCCTCTCGCGATCCCGACACGTCTTCCGGGTCAGGATACGCCACACACACCAGGCTCAAACCCCTACACGAACTAGTACGCCTCTGCTTCGTGTAGGACACGCACCGCTGCCGCTGGGCGCATTTCGTCATGGGCTCACGGCAGACTCCCAAGTCCCAACGTCGGGATGATGCGAGAGGCAGTAAGACCACAATCGTCCAATTTTTTCACGGGGTATAGTTTGGTTGGAGATGAAGAGTTGAAAAAATAGTTGACCGACTGACAAGGAGGTCCACATGTCAGGATGTATTACAACAAATGACCGTATAATTGTAATGGTACTCATTAAAGACACAAATTTTTAGTGTGTTTGAGCAAAGACCACATAAGAACGTTCTACTGGAGCAAACTTTTCCTAGATTCATTGTTCAGAATGCGCTACTAACATTGGGT
Source organism: Alopecurus myosuroides (assembly GCA_028641055.1). Taxonomy (NCBI): domain Eukaryota; kingdom Viridiplantae; phylum Streptophyta; class Magnoliopsida; order Poales; family Poaceae; genus Alopecurus; species Alopecurus myosuroides. The sequence goes on from CM054059.1 coordinate 370,820,328, forward strand.
ACAAGACTGTAGAAAAGTACATACAATTAGTACTTGCAATACATGGTGTGGAAGTAAGTAGTACAAACTTATTGTATGAAAAAAAAATCTTATTATCCTCTCTGAAATTAGCTTTATCCACCGAGCGATGGTTAATTAATTTCCTAGCTAATTTAGGGATGTACAATGGGGAACAAATAAGCATACATTCTTATCAAACCTTTAAGTCTACAATTATATGCACAAAATTATTTCAGACGATGCATCTTTAGCCATCTGTGGTATTTGGAGTTACCTGTTGTTAGCCTGACTGCTGCACCGGAATCGAATCAACTCGAACAGAGGACATACCCTACAAGAAATGCACACTGAACGAAGAATACATAGGCTCAGTTGATTATGGGATAATGAGGCTGAGATGGCATCTAAACTCCAAATTAGGTACCGAATAGTGAACATGAAAAAAATCGACGACTCCAAGAATAGAGAACTAGAGAAAATAGCAGGCTCAGCTGCGCGCCGCCGCAAGGATAATCAAAATCAGACAAGCATCAAGCATCCACAAAATCATATGCATCGGACACTCATTACTCATAACCAGAGCATAACCAGAAAATGAAAATTTCTGCTCCTGATCATACAAAGACTGAAAGAAAAGACCGACATCACACATGCAGATACATGTTGTGCATAAAAAAAATTAATCTCCACTTTTCTTGTGAGAGAAAGCACTGCCTTTTATAAAAAAAAAGGTAGATCAAGGATTTATCAGTTATGAAATCAGATCATGGGCAGTTTGAGCTATAGATGCGTGTCTAGTTGTGACAAATTCTAGAAACTAGATGATAAACAAACATTGGATGGGTTCTCGGTACCGATCTTACACGACAACAACAATTTAGACTCCTTCCACAAATAAATCTCATGTAAGAAAACAAATCATAACCCAGAGCAAGGCAAGAAGCTACCTGTTACCTAATTCTCTTGGCATAGTATGCACTACTCCTATGATCTCACTAGTATATATTCATATATTTGTAGCCTTCATATGTCAACCTCTTGCTAACGTATATGCCAAATAATAGAGAGGTTGTTGCAATTTGACTCCAAATGCTTCTTTCCTAACCTCAGAGTCAGAGCGGAACGAATTAAATCAACCTTTTTGACACACATATAGGGGAGGAGTGGAACGAATTAAATCAACGCCAAGCTCTTTGAGGGCCAAGAAAAGGGGACAGGAGAAAATCCCTTTCCCAAATCCACGCGTTCATCTCATGCTTCTCCTCCGACGACACCCAAGAGAGAGAGAGGCGCTTCTTACATCTTCGGTGTGAGGCGGCAGGGGAAGTGGACGATGACGGATATGGTTTCGTATGGGCTTTTTGCGGTGTCTGGGTGGGAAGGCAGGTAGGCGATGTAGAGGAGCGGCCGTCTCCTGTGCCGTCGAGGTCCGCGCCGGCCCGTTCCCGTCCCTCCGCCGCCGCCGGCTGCTCCTTCGAATCACCGCTCCTCCGAATCGCCGTGGTCGGGGCGAGAGACTTTGAGAGAACGTGCTTTTGTTCCACGGGACAGGCGGTGAGGTTTATTTCCCCCCAAAATGGACGGGATTGGCGTGGAAGAGGGCGGGGTGAAATCCCTCCCGGTATAACAGAACGTGTCAAAAGCGGGCACAGGGATTTCACCCCCGCGGTGGTGATCCCGGTTGACCAACGTGGATTCGGCCCCGATCCCGGCCGGGGTGGGCGGAACCGAACAAGGCCTTACAACTCAGCAAAGAAGGAAATTCTTTTATGACTTGAGGCATTATTTTTGTGATGACCCACACTTGTATAAAGAAAGAGTAGATGGTATTATGCAAGATGTGTTTCAGAATATGAACAGCGAGAGATATTGAGAAACTGCCATGGTAGTACTTATGGAGGACATGACGCTGGATATAGAATCGCACAGAAGGTTCTACGATCAGGTTTTTATTGGCCTACTCTCTTTAAAGATGCACGAAAATTTGTTTTATCTTGTGATGATTGTCAAAGTGGTAATATTTCTAGACGTAAGGTGTCGAGACATCGTAGTAGTTTTCATAGACGGGGGTGCCATGAGACTACGGTAGAGACGTGGGGTAACGGGATAGCGTAGTAACACAGAACACAGGATTTTACCCAGGTTCGGTACGTCGCGACAGTACGGCGTACCTACTCCTGCACTTCTCACTAATTGGGACTAAAGCCCGTTTATCAGGGTTACAACGTGAGGGTGTAGATCTAGCTCCTCGGCGAGGATGAGCTTCTCGGCGAGTTGCGTAGAGCTTGAAACTTGTTTTAATCTATCTCCCGCCCGGCTTTATATAATAGCCGGATTAGGGCTTACAGAATAAGAAACCTAGAAGACTACGTTTAACTTGTAACTTGGAAAGCAAGGAATCCGTCTTCTCCTCCAAGCCAGATCACACGGGCCGTGATCCAGGGTCTTCTAGAATCCGGCTTCTGCGCGTCGGACTACTGGGCCGCCCAATGGACCTAAGCCCGTTACCATGTAGGCCACCCTGGTAGTCCGGCTCTTTGTCTACCATCTTCTATACCCCTATTCAGTATATATCCGACAGTAGCCCCCAGGAAGGATCAAAACTCTGATTCTCCGTCTTTCGTCAAATACATTTTGTCCGGGAAATCTTGATTCAGCAGTCTTGATTCTTTCTACTTTCCTTTTGAAGGAGATGGTAACATAAAACTCGGAACCATGAAAATCCGGCTTTTCTTCTCGCGATCCTTCGCGGAAAAGGAACTTATAACGTCAGCGTCTTAATCGCGCTGACGCAAGCGACGCTTGGTTCCACGCGGGAAACCCCTCAGCGTATCTCTGACAGATTCTCACGGGAAACGAGGAGATAGCCATCATTCCCCTGTCGTTTTATTTCCCGTATTTTCCGGCGAGCGACACGCGTCGAGCATCCAACGGTCGAAAGAGCCGTTGGCACGTATCTAAACGGTTTTCCGGCTATAAATAGCCATCATCGTCCTCATCAGAAACTTTCCTCACTCTCCCACTGCCTACGCCATTGCTGCGAACGCGAGCTCGAGAGCAAAGCACTTGTTCCAGGCGCACTTAGCATCCAAACGCACCGAAACGCAACGCGCCACCAAAAGATGGCCTCCTCGCCGTCCTCGCCCACTCGCGCCGCCATCGGCGAGCTCATCGGCGACCTAGATCCACAGCCGGGATCGCAAAAGCACATCGGCGGCGAGCCAGAGAAGACGACGGCTTCCACGGCGGGCGGAGAAAACACTTCCGCCGCCGCGGACATAGCGACATCGAGTGCCGCGACAACCCCGCCGTTTGCACCTGAAATGGCGGAGGAAAAGATCGAGCTCCTCGGCGACGAACTCGCCGCCGCGGAGGCCGCCGCCGGAGGAGACGAGGAAGCGGAATCTGCAGGCAACTGGAGTGCCTGCAGTATTCCCCCGGCTCTCCTTCCAAACTTGGAAAAGGAGGGCCTGGTTCTCAATAAGAAATGGCGGCTGCCGGAAGAAGAGACCGAGCCAACGCCACGGAATGGCGAAAGGGTGCTTCTTACTTCCCACCTTTTGCGAGGTATGGGGCTTCCGCCTTCTTCCTTCTTCCTCCAGGTTCTCTCTCACTATAACATCCAACCCCATAACCTTCCCCCCAATTCCATCCTCTACATGGCCGGCTTCCAGGCTTTGTTTGAGGGCTACTTAGGGCTAGAACCTAGGTTAGATTTCTGGACCTACTGCTTCGGGGTTAAGCGGAACTCTTCGGAGGGCGCACTCCCGACTTGCGGGACCATATCTTTCACTCTTCGGAGATTTCGAGAAGATTGGTTCCCCAAGATAAAAACTTTGGAATCCGTCAAATTTTGGACGGGTTCCTTCTTTTATCACCCCGACGTGCCTTTCCCTAAGGAAGCTGTCGGGGTTCCACCTTTCGTGAACACTGCCGCAGTTCCCCAGGATAACTGGGGAACAGAAGCCGTCCAAGTTCTGCCGCCAGATCTACTAAAGATCAAGCGGCGCATCGCCAAGCTCACCTCCATGGATCCGCCTCTAACCGGCATGGACACGGTTCTATGCTGGCTGATTAGGCGGATCTAGCCACTAGCCAACCACAGCGGCCGTCTCCTGTGCGAATACACGGGAGTCAAGGATCCGATGCGGACATCCGCCAAGGATTGGCCCGCAAAGGAGCTTCGCCGGCGCATCAACCAATTGGTCGCATCACGCGACCAATACGAGGCGAGTCGGCCAATGTACACGGCCGAAAATCCGGTTCCCAAGGTAATTTTTCAGTCATTTGGGTACAGTATTATTTTTTCTCGGATTTCCTAGCTTCTGATTTTGATCTTGCCTGTTCGACAGTTCGCGGATCTTTCAGATTCGGACTTGGTGTCCGAGGCTGAGTTGGACGCGCTGCGCACCGCCGCTACAGGTGGACGGAAGCGTAAGAAGATAACTTCCTCGGAAGAAATTATCGATCTTGACGGAATCCCCGTCGCCACCTCCAGGTTCTTTCTTCTGGAGTTTTCTTTTATGGGAACTTTTTTCATCCATCTTCGGTGTTTTAACCTTTTCCGGGTTTTATGTTTTTAGCCTGCAGCCTTCCACCCTGAAGCCGAAGAAGCTGAAGAAACACAAGGTTTCTTCCAGCCGAGGCAGCCAACCTTGTCCCGCCGTCGCCCCGGACACGCCACGCACAATGGCGGAAGAGCCTACTGCAGCCCCCACCACCAAGCCCCCAGAGCCCAGCCAGCCCGTTGTGTCCGACACGGACACGAGGGAAAGGGCGGCTCCAGAGGTGGGAAAATTACCTCGGACTTTCGACGAGGAAATTCCCACCTTTGACAAGGATTTCAAAGCTATCAACGACGGCCTGGACGCAGCCGGGAATCTCTTCGCGGAATACGCGAAAGAGTTTAAAGAAAACTTGGCAGGTTTGCAGCGCATGAGCCAGGTATATAACTCTAGCCCCCAAGCATTAAACAAAATGCATACTTTTTGCTTTGATGTTTTTTATACTCATTCTTCTCCTTGCTATGTTTCAGCAAACCTCCGAAGCCATCAACATGGAAGTTTTCAAGAAACTCACCATCAAGAATAAAGAAGTTAGGAGCCTTCTTTCTATTCTTGAAGAGAGGGAGGCAGAGCTGGAATCATCTAAGCTCGCACTGTCGGAAACGCAAGGTAAGCCTTTTCCTTCTGAAATTTTCGATTCAATCATTTGCCTAAGTTTTTTCCAAAAAACTGGCTAACTCGGATTTTTTTTTCTTGCTTTTCAGCTGCATTAGCCCAGGCTAAACAAGCAGCGGAAGATTCTGGCAATGCCGAAATTCTCCGCAAGGAGAATGTTGAGCTTCACAAGAACCTTGTGAAAGCACAACAAGACCTGGAAGCCAGCAACGTGGCCCTTGGAATTTCCAATTCCAAGGCTTCCGAACAGGCGGAGAAGGACAAATCCACCATTCAGGATTTGACCGACGCTCTGAACCTTCGCCTGGAGGAAGTTTCCGAGATCGACAAGCTCATCGGTAAATTTCTGAGTCATTTATCATCTTTCCCTGTTTTACTTTCTCTGTTTTTCTGTCTAACCCTTTTGGGTGTGTTATTGGAAAAACCAGGAGATACCCCAGATGGCACTCGGGTTGCAGGCATCCGAGCTTTCGGGGAGACATGGACTTTGATCAAGGCTGCTGCAACGCAGCTGGTAGACAAGTTTCTTCCCGAAAAATCTGGGGAATGCTCGGAGGTTGAAAAACTTCCGGGTGCCATCATGGAGGTAGCGGAGTCCAAGGAGTCCCTTCTTCGCTCCGCTGCACGGGGTGGTGCGCGCATGGCTCTCGGCCTCATGCGCATGCACTACCCTACTGCCAAATCCTGGCGCGTGGCGTCCGGTGTCCCTCAAGGATACACGGATATGCAGCAAAACACCATCTTTGGTGAAGTCAAAGGCCACGCCACCCAGATTGCCTCCATGGTGAATATCTCCGTCAACTATCCAGAAGAAGAGATCCCTCCGATCCCCGAAGACGAAAGCAGCGAGGAGGAGTCAGATGCTTGAAGGGTTACCTGGAACCTGGATAGCAAAAGTAGACAATAGGAGCATTACTGTTCTTTTAATGTAATCCAAAATGTAATGCTTCTTTTTGTATGAATGAAACTTCCGTCTTTTGCAGTTTAAATTATGAAATTCTTTGCAAGTTTTTTGGATTTTATCATTCCTTTATCTTCTAAGTTCTCTGGTGTATATGCTTTAACTGTCCTTAGTGTTTGAAATGGCTCAAATAGCAATATGAATCTTCATGCCGAGTAACTGGGGACGAACCAAGCAGTTTTGAAACTCGGAATCATGGACCATGCTAAAGGCATTTTTACTAACTAGTTCCAGTAACCCAACACACACACAATCAGATAAGACTTAGAGAAATCAAGGAAAGTTTTAAGTGAAACTTGGGCACGCAGGCAATTCAAGTTTCCCTTAGCCGTTAACATGCTGAAAAATCATTCAGTTTTGTAACGCCGAGTACGCAAGCACAATTCGGGTTAACGCTGAGAAATTTGTAAGATCATTGGGAAATAGATGAGGCGGAAACACTTTGCACTTATAAAGAATATGGATGACAGCATTCCGACAACTTTATTTCATGATCTCAAAAGATGTTTACATAGAATTGAACTAAGTACGAAAAGGTACATAACTTTCTAGACGTTCCCAGGCTTCCGCAATCCACTTGACTTTGTCGAATTTTTTCAGCAGCTTGTAGAGTGGTAAGGTTTTAGCCCCCAGCCAACTGATAAATCTGCTGACGGCTGCAGCGGAACCCGTCAATCTTTGGACATCTTTTACACATGTAGGTTTTGAGATGTTCAAGATTGCCTTGATCTTTTCCGGGTTAACTTCTATTCCTCTGTGGGAAACAATGAAACCCAGAAGTTTTCCTGAGGGAACCCCGAATACGCACTTAGATGGATTCAACTTCATCTTGTAAGTGCGTAAGTTTTCGAAAGTTTCTCGCAAATCCTCAAGGAGTGTATCTTTTTCCTTGGTTACGACGGCAATATCGTCCACATAAACATGGACGTTTCTGCCAATCTGACTATGCAAACAGCGTTGCATGCAACGCTGGTAGGTTGCACCTGCGTTCTTCAGGCCAAAAGGCATGGTTACGTAATAGTACGTCCCATACGGGGTTATAAAAGAAGTCTTGATTTCATCTTCCTTTTTCATGCGTATTTGGTGGTACCCGGAGTATGCATCCAAAAAGCATAAAAGCTCGGAGCCTGCAGTGGCATCTATTATTTGATCGATTCGCGGTAACGCGAACCTATCTTTCGGACACAACTTGTTCAATCCTGTGTAATCTATACACATTCTAAGAGCAGTGGTGTCTTTCTTCGGTACTAGGACCGGATTTGCGGACCAATCAGTATGGATTACTTCTTTGATGAAATCCGCTGCTAAAAGCCGGATAATTTCCTTGCCAATAGCCTTCCGTCTTCTTCCGTCAAAACGACGGAGACCTTGTTTGACGGGTTTTGATCCGGGAATAACCTTGAGTTGGTGCTCAGCAAGTTCCCTGGGTACGCCTGGCATGTCAGCTGGACACAAGGAAAAATATCCCAGTTCTCACGGAGGAACTTGATGAGCTCGCCTTCCTATTTGTCGGTCATCCCAGTCCCTACGACGACAAATTTTGTCGGATCTTTGGGATCTAGGATTACCTGTCTTGTATTCTCGGACGCCTTGAAACTATATGTTGGCTTCCGAGTTTCTTTTCCTGCCGGCATTTCTTTCGGCGATACCTCCTTGGCTAATTCCTTCAGTTCCTCCTTTGCTATAACTCTCTGAGCGCAAAGGGCGTTTTCTTTCTCCAACTCATTTGCCAGCTTGAAATCACCGGCTATGGTGATTACTCCTCCTTTGGGTCCTGGCATTTTCAGCTTGTTGTAGATATAACAGGATCTTGCCATGAATTTGGCGAAAGTCGGACGTCCGAGTATTGCGTGATACACGCTTTCGAACGGCACTACTTCGAAGGATACTTTTTCCTACCGGAAGTGATCTTTATCTCCGAAGGTGACATCTAGGGAAATTTCTCCTAGGGATCGTGCTTGCCTGCCAGGAACAATGCCGTGGAAGCGTATATTGCTGTAATTGAGCTGGGACTCGGAGATCTTCAAGTGCTTCAGTGTATCCAGGTACATTATATTAATGCTGGATCCTCCGTCCATCAGCACTCTTCTTAGCCTAGTGTTTTGAACAATAGGGCTGACAACAAGAGCTTGTGTGCCGGGTTCAGGGATATTTCCGGGATGATCAGACTGATCCCAGACTATTGGCGTGTTGGAGTACTTCAAGAATTTCGGGGTCGCAGGAATAACCGCGTTTATTTCCCGGAGTGTTCTTTTGGCCACCTTTGCTGACGGGGTTGCTAAGAAAGTTAACATTGCTTCTCCGTCAACTCTCGGAAATTTGGGTTCGCCCTTTCGCTGTTGTTCCTGGATTTTATCATCAGTGTCCGATTCACTGTCTTCTTTTTCAGCTTCTGGCTTTTGTTTGGCAGGTTTCCTTTTGGAACCCTTCCCTTTATTTCCGGATCCTGCATTGCCTTTCATATGCTTGTTTAGCCGGCATTGCGCGTTTGTGTGGGTTGGTTTCCCAAATTGCGAGTGGTGGACGCAGGGTTCCGACTTAATTCTCTCCCATTCTTCGGGAGTGTAATTGATTGGATCTGGGCTGCGACCTTTCCACTTATTTCCCTTATCTCCTCCAAAGGCTATGTTGACCTCCTTGGGCTTTGTCGTTGACTCTGGAGTTCCTTTTTTGTCAGAACGAGGGGTTTTCTTGGCGAGTATTAGTGACTCAATATTGCCTCCTCTTGCTCTGATATCATCTTCGGCTGCAGCGTGCTCATTAGCGGTTGTAAGCATAGATCCGAGATCTTTGTGCTGTTTAGAACCAACCATGAACGGTACGAGTCCGAGGTTTAGGCCATTGACGAAAGCATGCATTGCTTGTACGTCAGATACTCCAGAACAACTATTCTTCATTGCAGTCCATCTGGAGATGAAATCCACGTATGGTTCGTCCTCAAATTGGGTGCAACGGTTCAGCTGGTTGATGCTATTTGGGCGTTTGTATGTTCCCCGAAAATGCTGAGTGAATACTCTAGCCATATCATCCCAGCTGTCGATAGTTCTTGATGGTAAACCATTGATCCAATCTCTGGCTCCGTCTAACAACATTAGGGGAAGAAACTTGACAGCTTCCAGGTCTGTCCCATTGTTGATTTGGACGGCTGTATAATAATCTGAGAGCCAGGTATCCGGGTTTGTGCTGCCGGTATATTTTTGGTAGGTTGGACCAACTTTGGCGAAGCCAGAATGCAGGGTTATCCTTCGGATCCTGTCAGTAAAACACTTAGGACCAAAGTATAGATCATCCTTTTCTGCTCTATCAATGTGTGCAGAATATCTCCCGGCTGAATGGACAGAAGGGGATCTGCTCCTTTCGTTTCCATTGTTGCGCGGACGCGCTTTTCCGAGGTTATCTCTATCTCCTCCGTGTTCACGTCCTTTTGGGTTAGGCGGAGTTCTGCTTCTATGCCTTTCCTTATCCTTAGGAGGTGTCCGGGACCTTTCACGTCTGTGAGGTATATCATATCTTCCAGCTTTTTCAGCTGGGTTTCTCGGAGGTGGCATTATTTTGCCGTCATTCCGGTGTTTGTCTTCCCGATCGTGTGGTTTATATCCATCTTTCGGGAGATGAGGTCCGATTCTAGACGTTGCGTCCCGGTTGTCTGGGTTTTTCCTGTCTTTTCTCGGATACTCTTTTTTATCCGAATCTCCGGGTTCTTCCGGTCCAGGTGCTCCAGCAGCGCAAGTAGCTGTTTTGCAGAGAGCGGAATTATCATGCAGCCTCCCTGATTGTTCTTGGCCTCGCTGTTGCTGCTGTAATGCTTTTCCTAGGAAATCATACACCCCTTGGAGTTTTTCCCCGTTGGAGTACAGATCGTTGTTTAGGATGGCGAACGCTGCTTCCGCGTTTTCCGCTGCGGTTTTGTATATTGGTTCGCCCTTGGCATCTTTGCCGTTTAACTGCTTTTGCCAAGATGGGTTATAGAACCTTTCTTTTGGCGGCAGTTCTTCCGGTTTTGCGATTCCGGGTAACCTAGTAGGTTTTAACGCGGATCTATGCTTTCTCTCGTACTCCTCTATTTCTTCCTTCATGACTTTGATGTCATTATGGGTTTGTTGGAGATGTTGCCGAGATCTAAGCAGATGTTGCTGTTGCCGTTGGAAAGCTTGTCTCCTGGCTTCCAGCAACTCAGGGGGTTCGTCTGGTCCCACTGGTGTTTGTAATAGCTCTTGCTCTTCCTGTTCCGTCATTGGCGGAGCAGTGATTTCCTTAGATTTCTTTTACGCTGGCTTTGTGCCGCTAACATCTCCAACTTCCAGGTTTTCATCAGCGAGATCGGCTGATTTTTTCTTCCGGAGCTTGTATTGGAGTTTTTTAGAAGCACGGTGCTTTTTCTTGGAAGAGGGAGGTTTTTTGACAGGCTCATCTTCTGTCATCTCCTTAACATTGGGGAATATCGGAGAAGTTTCTCCGTCTTCTCTCTCTTCCACCGGCGGAGGGGTTTTAGGGCTTTCCTGGCTGCCGGCGCCCGTTGTATCAGCTGGTTTTGCCATTAGCACTTCATGGAATCCCTCTTGAAAGGACTTAACCTTTCTTACGAAGGCATCCTCGTCTTCGTCTTCGGAGTCGAAGTTATCCGATCCGGTTTCCGACTCCAACCTCGCCTCAATGGCGGCAAGCACGGACTCTGCTTCCGAGTTCATCGTCTTGTTGACGGATGTCGGATCTTCCGCCTCTGTGACGGGTGTTTCTTCTTCCGTCTCTATGACGGGTAGGTTGTTATCTGCCTCTTGCACGGGATTTCCGTCATCCGTGTTTTCAGCGATTTCGGATTGCACCATGCCGATAAAGTGTGCATCACTTTTTTGTCGGCGATCTGAGCAGAATCCGGCATCATAGTCGTCTTCGACTGGGTATAGGGCGGGTGGGATAAATTTGCTTCCACCGCAAAACCCCATTGCTTCTGCAGTTAGTCCGATAAAGATGTTAGCAGATCCGATCGGTAACACGCAGGCACTTACCAGGTGGTTTTGCGCCGGTATATAGGATCCGTTGTCGAGGAAGCGGCCGACGTCGTCGTCGAACTCCAAGCTTCCGACAGTGATCAATCTTCCAATTCCGCCAAGTATCCCAGATCGGAATTTCACGCCTGACGTCGTTTGCCCCACGGTGGGCGCCAACTATCGAGACATCGTAGTAGTTTTCATAGACGGGGGTGCCATGAGACTACGGTAGAGACGTGGGGTAACGGGATAGCGTAGTAACACAGAACACAGGATTTTACCCAGGTTCGGTACGTCGCGACAGTACGGCGTACCTACTCCTGCACTTCTCACTAATTGGGACTAAAGCCCGTTTATCAGGGTTACAACGTGAGGGTGTAGATCTAGCTCCTCGGCGAGGATGAGCTTCTCGGCGAGTTGCGTAGAGCTTGAAACTTGTTTTAATCTATCTCCCGTCCGGCTTTATATAATAGCCGGATTAGGGCTTACAGAATAAGAAACCTAGAAGACTACGTTTAACTTGTAACTTGGAAAGCAAGGAATCCGTCTTCTCCTCCAAGCCAGATCACACGGGCCGTGATCCAGGGTCTTCTAGAATCCGGCTTCTGCGCGTCGGACTACTGGGCCGCCCAATGGACCTAAGCCCGTTACCATGTAGGCCACCCTGGTAGTCCGGCTCTTTGTCTACCATCTTCTATACCCCTATTCAGTATATATCCGACATAAGGAAATGCCTATGAATTATTCTCTTGTTATTGAACCTTTTGATTGTTGGGGATTTGACTTTATGGGTCCGTTTACACCCCTTCAAATGGTTATACTCCTATTCTTGTTGTTGTTGATTATGTTACTAAATGGGTAGAAGCTATACCTACAAAGAGTGTTGATGGTGAAACCTCTTTAAAAATGTTTAAAGATGTTATTTTCCCTAGGTTTGGTGTGCCTAGATATCTTATGGGCGATGGAGGTTCTCACTTTATTCATGGTGGTTTTAGAAAAACCCTTGCTAAATATGATGTTAATCATAGAATTGCTTCAGCTTATCATCCCAAACCAGTGGGCAAGTAGAATTATCAAATAGAGAAAATAAATCTATCTTCCAAAAGACTGTTAATAAATCTAGGAAAAATTGGGCTAAAAAGTTGAATGATGTTTTATGGGTTTATTGAACTGCTTATAATAATCCTATGAGTATGTCTCCTTTGGTTTATGGAAAAGCTTGTCACTTGCCTTTAGAATTAGAACATAAAGCTTATTGGGCAGTGAGAGAGCTAAATAGAGATTTTAAACTTGCCGGTAAGAAAAGAATGCTTAACTTGACTTCTTTAGATGAGTGGAGAAGTGAAGCCTATGAAAATGCTAGACTCTGTAAAGAGAAAATTAAAAAATGGCACGATAAGAGAATTCTTGAAAGAGAATTTCATGTTGGTGAGAAAGTTCTATTGTATAGGTCTCGTCTCAGATTTTTTGCAGGAAAAATACTCTCAAGATGGGAAGGACCTTTTATTATTGAAGAAGTGTATCGTTCGGGTGCAATTAAAATTGCTTCCCTCAAAGATAACACTACACAATTGGTGAATGGGCAAAGACTCAAACATTATATTTGCGGAGATTTTTATAATGAAGATGTTGATACTATTCAAGTGGTGACTCCGGAGGAGTTTATTAAAGATAAGATTCCAGAAACTGCAGAGTCTGTTTTCGAATAGGTAACAGTTCTGTTAAGAAAAGGTTCATGTATTACTTTCCAACTTATATTTTTGTTGTTTATGGAAAATATGAAAAATAATGAGCCGAAAAAGGGTAGGGGTTGGTGCCCGAGGGCACCACACCACCCGGTGGCACGGGCCCACCCCTGGCTGCGCCACCACATGGTGTGGGCACCTCGGAGCCCGTCTCCGACCCGATTTTGCCCTGCACCTTCGTTTTGTCACGTATATTTTTGCTATATAACCCCCCGGGCCTCCCGAGGTCCGTATATCATTTTCTCGTCGTGTTTTTTTTTTGATCTGTTTCTGTAAGGATCTGTTTTCATTTTTAGAGGCACCATGATCTCCGACAACAACAACAAGGGGAAGGGACTGGTGGAAGATGATCTCCAAAACCCGATGCTATAGGTGGAGATCGAGAGTGGAGCTGAAGGAGATGTAGAAGAAGACTCGCGCATATACCCACGATCCACCATTGCAAGCATTGGAGTGGTAGCAAAACCCTTCAAATTCAAGCAAGGGGCATGGATGAGCACTTGAGGGAAAGTTCCATGTCACTTCTTAGCTTCAAGGACACCACCTTTAGGCATAAAAAACCTTTCCATACTTTAATCCATGAGCATCAATTTAATAGGGCACCCGGGCAGAGTTGCCTTCTTGCTGGGATATGGATCGTTCTAACATTGCAGGAGAGGAAAGCCCCCGATCTGAAGAGGTGTGGGGGAATAATTCCAAGAGCTGGGACTCAAAGCCTGACAAGTTCGCGGACCATATTGATCACAATACGGAGCTGATATGCATACTCACCTACACGATTGATGACTTGAAGGATTCAGTTGATAAGCTTATTGAGAAGAATTCACCACCACCACCGAAGAAGTAATTCATCATTGGTATTGGCATCCCCATGGCTTGTTCCAAGCTTGGGGGAGTGTCGCGGTATCACACCTTTATCTTTGACCTTTTTTCTTTTTTTCGTAGAGTCATGTCACGAGTAGAGAAGTTATCATATAGGGTGTTTTGCGGTGTGGAAGTATCTCTCTTTAGTTGGTTATCTATGTATCCTTTGGTGTGAGGTGCCGTTATGAAATATTAATGAGAAGTTTCATCATTTACTCTCTACACTTTATTTTAGATTGCAATTTCTGTTATATGGGTGATCTTGTTATTAGTATTGGTATCAATGTGGGAGCATCAAGTTAATCTATTTGGTTTCGGCAAACTTAGCATTGGTCAGTAGCAACAATGCTTTGAGGCTTAAGTAGAAAAGAGGGAGATGCATGTAGATATATTGTTCCATGATCTTTCTTTATTGTTGGCCCATAAGCTTACTATTCTAAAGTTAAGATCATTTGTACTTCCAAGTAAGATCGCATGATTGTTTCTATCACATGTATATTTGCTTGTTTCCCCTCAACTCTTATGCATGCTACCCAGCCTTGGTAGCCAAAAACCTGTACTCAGAGGGAAGGCTTCTCGTGCATCCAAACATTGAGCCAAAAACCATGTCATTTGTGTCCACCATACCTACCTATATGTGGTATTTAACCGCCACTCCAAGTAAATTTATCATGTGCTACCTTTAAAATCTTCAAAATTATACCTGTTTTATACCCCTGTTTTAGCTCATGAGGAAGCAGGTAGACGGTTTTTATTTTACTCGTTGATTAGACTTTACACACCTGGACTAGTGGCACATCCGCTTATCCAACTGCTAGAAGAGCTGGTAACGGGGTTCCCAGCCCCAAACTTAATTACTATAAACCCTCTTCACTCTTTTTGCCCTATCAGTCAAAGCATATATGTGTAAACAAATGAGAAGAGGGATGATCTATTACACCAGTAGCGTCCTTCAATGGGAGCCTCTCTTGTAAGGTCTAGTTGGATTGTGACTTAATGAACTGTTTGCTTGCTGATTCGTTGACATAGACATACACCATTCTCAAAATTGTTTTCAATACCTCTGTTTATCAAATAAAAATCTCTACTGCTTCCCTCTGTGAAGGCATATCTTTTACTTTTGTGTTGAGTCAGTAAACCTACTCCTTTCTATCTTAAGCAAGCATTTGAGTTGTTGTGATCCAACCATCCATATGTTGATTTCTTCAATCATTTCTTTGTCCTTCCTTGTTTAGTACAATGTTTTTATCTGACTGAATATCACTTTGAAAGTTATCAATGACTACAAAAGACTGTAATGATTGAGCATGTTAAACTCTGCAATATAAGCTCTAATATAAAGACTCTGATCGAAAGATAAGTACAATTTGTTAATTGTTCTCTGACCAAGAACAAAGTTTGCCTTCACTAATTGTGATTTCCTTTTTGCACCTTTATTGTGATTCCCTCTACTTGTTTCAAGTTAAATTATATGAGAGGAAGTTGCTGTTTAGAATGACTTGTGTATTAATAGTTGTGGTGCTTCTTGTTCGTATTTTATTTATCGACACCACACTCCATAAACATGTGGTCATGTTTACTGAGTTCAATTTCTCTTGGGGACAAGCGATGTCTAAGCTTGGGGAGAGTTGATACGCCCATTTTGCATCACTATTTTATATCATAATTTACTGTTATTCATCGATATATTTCATATTATGATACACCACTTATGTTATTTTATCTTATTTTGCATGTTTGATAATTATTGGAGAATAATCACCGGGACCAGAAATCAGCCGGAAAAAACACCGTCAAGATACCCTATTTTTGAAGACCAGAAGAAGGGGGACATCGGAGAAATCTTAGAACACCAAAAGAGGGAGCCAGCCACGAGGGGGTTCAGAGGGGGCCACCAGGGGCCCACACCACCTGGTACCCCCTCTAGCCGCGCCGCCATGTGGTGTGGCCACCCTGGCCCACCATTGGCAGCCCCATCTCGCGTACTTCATCCCCAGGGAACCCTAAGCCCGAGGGATCTATCCAGGAATTATTTTTCCACCTCCACAGGGCGGAAAAAAACATAGAGAGAAAAGCTCTCCGGCAGGGAGAAATCTGCCGGGGAAATTCCTCCCCGGAGAGGGGAAATCATCGTCATCGTCATCGCTCTGGGCATCATCAAGATCATCATCACCATCGTCCTCACCACCAGCACCATCATCCTCACCATCCACCTCCGTCCCGCTGTAACAATTAGGGTTCTATATCGTTGTTCTTCACTAGATCTCTCTCCCAGTGTGGATTACTCATTTAGTACTTGAGGACATGTGAGAAGTCAAGATGTTAGTAGTGGAATTAAGTTGAAGTAATATCTAATGGTTTGATATTTAAGTTGAGGTGCTATTCTTCTAGTGGTGTCATGTGAACGTCGACAACATGACACTTCACCTTTATGGTCCTAGAGGGATGCATTGAGTATTTGGTTACTGATTGTGGGGTTGCCGAAGTAATAGAAACCTAAACCCCCGTTAGGAAATCGATGCACGAGGGAGTGTAGGATCCCAGAGTTTAAGGTTATCGTTAGATTTATCTTAATTAATTTCTTGTAGTTGCGGATGCTTGCAAGGGGTATAATCACAAGTATGTGTTAGTCCTAGTTGGGTGGTGTATTAGCATAGGTTCACCCACACAACACATATCAAAACAATAAATGTTAATCAACTGTATGAAGCAAAAGCACTTGACGAAGTTCCCATGTGTCCTCGAGAACGTTTAGTCACCATAAGTAAAACAACCGGCTTGTCCTTTGCTATAGAAATGATTGGGCCACTTGTTGCAATTATTATTATTGTCTTTTATTTACTCGCACTTTATTTATCTGCCATATAAAAAAACCACCAAAAACTTGTCTGCTAGTGTTTAAAGTGAATCCTCTATCCAAACTGCTTGTCAACACCTTCTGCTCCTCGCTGGGTTTGACACTCTTATTTATCGAAAGTACTATGATACACCCCTATACTTGTGGGTCATCACCAACCAAGTTTATTATAGAAAATAAAAATAAACAGATGCTCCAAGTAAAGTACATAAGATGTGAACGAATAAAAATATAATTTCACTAGAAATAACCTGATAAGTTGTTGATGAAGAAGGGGATCCCTTGGGCATCCCCACGCTTAGACGCTTGATTCTTCTTGAAATTTGCTGGGATGATCCACGTGGGCATCCCCAAGCTTAGGCATAACAGAGATACTAGCACCAAGATCACATAAAGCATTACAATCAAAATCATTCACCTTCATTAAATTTTAATGATGGACTCCCAACCATCTTCTAACTTCCTAGGGATAGAGGCTTCACATTTTAACTTTTCTTCTCTAACGTGCATGAGAGCATTTGTAATATGTTTTTGTAAAAGCCATATTTATAGCACTAGCACTAGAACTTCTAGATAGCTTTTGTAGGAACATAATTACTTCAGAAATATTGCAACCATGAAAATCAAAATCATTATTATCAAAGATAATGGGACCATTGTCTCCCATATTTCAAAAAAGTTCAGCACTTTTATCAGGAACAGTTTCAGCGGTTTTAGGCAATTTTAAACGTTTAACAGAAGAAGTGGAGACATTGCCAACACCAATTACTTTACCATTAATAGTATGAGGTTTACTAGCATTTGAAACGTTGACATTACTAGTGGTGGTAATAGTACAGACTCTAGTTATATTATTCTGTCTAGCTATTTCATCTTCTCTGTAACATCCCAAGTATGAAAAACATCCCTTAGAATGTTTTGCTCTCTGTTATTTTATGTTTTGCATCATGACATCAAGTTCATTGCATTTGTTTTGCTTGTTTTCCATTTGTTTTCCTCTGTTTTGCTTTGTTTTCCAACTGTTTTCATTTGTTTTCCTTTGTTTTCTATTTGAATTTCAAACCAAAATTCAAACCTTTTGTTTCGTCCTTGTGATGTTACAATTTCCAAATGAATATTTCAAATCAAAACAATCATTTGTTTCCATTAAAGTTGTGATTCCAAAAACTGTTGTTTTGTTTCTATCAAAAATTCATTTAATATCAAACCCTTTTCAAATTCATTTGCATTTCCAAAACAGCAACCCTTTTGAAAATTATGAAAATGACAAAGCACTTTCATCTTTTGTCCCATTAAACTAAGGTTCAAACTAATTTAAAATTGTTGCTTTCAATATTTCACTTAATACCCAAAATTCATTTAAATTGCATTCCAACTCATTTAATTTTCCAAACAACAACCATTTGAATGAATGAAACAAAACACTCCAATCAACTTGTTGCAAAATGACTTGAGGTCCCAAAAACTAATTATGTGTTTCCTTTTAATAATAACTCACTTAATCTCAAAATAATTCAAATTTCAATCAATTACAAAACACCACTTTCATTTTGAATCTTTTTGAAAACAAAACTTGACAAGTTGTTAATATTACCTAATTAATCAATACCAAATTTATTCTAAAATTTTCCAACATCTACAACCTTTCTATTTCTCTTCCTATTCATGTTTCAGCAAAAAAAATATAATTGGAACAAAAAAGATTAAACAGAGCAAAGAGAGGAGAGAGGAGCACACCTAATCCCACCCCAAACCAGCCCACCTATTTCCCCCTCAGGCCCGATACCCCTTGGGGTCGTCTTCTTCCTCGTACGGACTCCATCTGGAGCTTCCACGTATACAGAGAATGGAGGAACGGATGATGCTCCTCCCCCTCCCCCTATATCTAACCCTAGGGTTCCCCTAGCCCCTGCCTAGCCATCTTCTCCCTCCTAGCCGCCTCCATCCTCCCTCTCCTTTCCACCTCCCCTCCATCTCTCTTCTCCCTGCTCCCTGCACAATCTCTGTAACCTGTACCACTCCACCGAGCCCCATTCCCTCCGGTGATCGTCGGAGCTCCGGGCTCCCTCCGGCCCTGGCGACCGCGGGAATGGAACCCCACGGCCGCCCTCTTCCTCCTCCCCCCCTCGGCACGGGCCGGGAGACAGCACCGCGCCGCCGCCGTCCTCCTCAAGCCGGCGACCGCCCCCTGCTCCGCCTCCTACTGTCACCATCGAGGTGAGCCTCGCTCGACTCCTCTCCCCTCGATCTCCTCCCCTCCGTCTCCCCTCGGTCCTTCTCCCTTCCCCGAGCACCACACGCCCCACAGCACAGCGGCCGCGGCGCCCCTCCGGCGAGCCCCGGCGAGCAGGTCGCTGCCTTGCCTCAGTTAAGAAAATCCCGCGCACCTCCACCTTATTCCCCCCCGCACCCCTTCTGTAACACACCGAGCAGCTCACCCCACTGGTTTCTGTCCCTAGCGCGCGCCCTGGAGGTCCAGGGTTCGATCCCCCTCACCCCACACCTTTTATTCTCTGTTTTTCTTTTTCTGTCCGCAGTTCAGAAAGTCGGATCTGATCAATTACTTCTAAATTCCATATAAAATTGAATATCACTCCAATTTGAATGATTCAAAATCATGTGGTTTCATAAATTTGTGCTCCTTCTATTAATGCCAAGTTTGCAACCTGTTTCTGTAACAATTTTTGCACTAAATAATTAATTACTGAAAATGCAATAAAATTTGGAAACTTTGGAATTTCATAATTTTAATTCTACTCATACAATTTAAGAAAACTTGGGCTCTAAAAATTTGTCTTAACAAACTCTACACATTGGTATTTTATTTGGACAGAATTGAATTAATTTTGAGCATGTTTCCCTCTGATTACTAAAAATGGCAGAATAAGAATGATTATGGAAAATTGCATAATAAATTCAATAATCCCCCAAAAATTATGTTTGATAGCTCAAAATGTTAAATGAAACCTTTGCTACATGTTTTCAACCTTTTCAATGCAATTTGTTACTGTTTTGAATATTTTAAATTGGTGCAATATTTGAAATCTTGCTTAATTCATTTAATTTTGCAAAATTCATAACTTGGGCATAAAAATTCCAAATTCCACAAACTAAATATGTTTTCCAATCAACTTTTCATGTACTTTCCAAATATAAATTTTGTTTGCTGTTTTGAATAATTTAAATTGCTGAAAACAACTGTTTCTTAATTATTGCATTTAAAATTGCCAAATTAATAACTTGCTCATTTTAAATCCAATTTCAACAAATGAAATATGTTTTCCATGCAAAATTAAACCACCTTTTCAAATATAAAATTTGTTCCATGTTTTGAATAATTAAAATTGGTTAAATGATTTAAACCTTGTTTAAATCATTTAATATTGCTAAATTCATAACTTGATCAAATTAAATTCTTTTGGGACATATAAAATATGTTTTCCAACCATAAAAGTATAAGCTTTTCAAATATGAATCTCACTTAATGTTTTGAACAAATAAAATTTCAAATAAGTTCATGTTTGAATTAAATTCATTTCAATCCTGCTTAAGCTTGTTTAATTCATAAATAACTTATTTGAAATCCTTTTTCAACAAGTGAAACATGTAATCCACCTAAAATTTGGTGTTCTTCTCAAATATGAAATTTGTTATCTATTTTGAACAATTAAAATTGGTGTAAACAACAAATGCTTGTGTGGCACCTTTAAGGAACCAAAATTCCATAACTTAATAACTAAAATTCCAAACTTGGTAAACCTTATTTCCAATTGGTTCTATTGTTGTTATTTTGTTGTTTTCCTCATCCATGCATCATGCTAATCCACTTTCACCTATTGGTTAGTTGTAAAACAATTGTTTCAACCATAATTCATGGGTTTTCCATATGCAATCCAAATTGCATATGGGTCCATTTAATCATGTTGCTATCTTGTCAAATAGTTTATTTCTATGCATCAATTAAATGGTCATGCATCATCCCATGTTTGTGCACTATGCCATGATATTGATTGTTTATCTCCTTGCATTGTTTGTTTGCTTCTTCTCGGATAAACGACGACGTTGAGACCGACGATACTTACGACACCCCTTCTAAGGATCTAGCTCAGTACCAGGCTGCTGAGTTTGCAGGCAAGTATTCACTCACATGAACCATTGTGTTCCTTTCAACATTGGATACCGATACTTTCCGTTGTCTATTCTGCTAGCCCTATGAATCGTTGCTTCTGTTCGAACCTATCACATGTATCCTTTAACCCTGATATTGCCTCACCTCCACTCCCATAACCCCGTTGTTTGAGCCCGTGTCTTACTAGCATGCTTAGGCTTGTTTTGCTCGAGTCTGTTACCCGTTACTTTCTGTTGTTATTCTATTATGTTCTGGGGCTCGATATTAAACAACAACCTGTTAATTATGAGGTAATAATAACTTGCTGATAAGGCACCGGCAGGAGGCCCGGCGTGGTTTTGAGGCCTGCTAGTGTCGACCCTAATAGGAAAAGGGTCTTGTCTACTGATCCATGATGAGCGCACTAACCGCATGTGGGAAGCGAGTATGGGCGCCCCCCTCAATTTGACTCGATTCGCATCTGTGCTTGGTGTTGACGGACTACACTTTGGTGAATTGTGAGTCTTGCTTGCCAGTACGTTTATGTACTGACCCCTTTGGGGCTGTGGTTTCCGCAGACTACGTTTCCGAGGATCCCCATGGTGGCTACTACGTGGAGTATGACGAGGCTGCGGACGAGTAGATAGCGGACCCGGGCAGGATCCGAGACTTCGTGGATGGGCTCCGTCTTTTCGTTTCCGGCCTCTTAGGCCTATTTGGTTCTTGTCTGTACTCAGACATGTTGAATGCTTCCGCTGTGATGTAATGATGATATGTTGGGACATGTGTCCTCTGGATGATTGTATTTGCTATCTCTGCTCTAATGAGAGCTATTTGCACTTATTTCAATCTTTTGTGTCGTAGAGATCTGTTGTGATATCACTTGTTCCAATGCCGTTGACGTACCATGTGTGTATGTTTTGAAGTACGTCAATGGAAGTATCCTGATTTCTATGGGATAGTTTACGTCGACGCTGAACAGATAGGGGTTGGTTGTCACACATACGTGTGTTGGCCTACTCGTAAGAGGACGCGGGTGCCGGTAAGCCCCGTAATCCAATCTACTACTGTTCAACGGAACGGCGAGTATCCTTTAGAAGTCCGGGTGCGACATTCTCTTTCCCACATAGCATGCAATTCAGCCAACATCCTAACATCGTCATTAATTTTAACTTGAATGACATTCAAAGTTTTGCTTTCTTTAACATCATGAGGCATAACCTTTATTTTCAGAAGATCAACATCAAGAGCAAGGCTATCAACTTTAGAAGCAAGAACATCAATTTTGCAAAACTTTTCCTCAACAGATTTATTAAAAGCAGTTTGTGTATTAATAAAGTCCTTAAGCATGATTTCAAGATTAGAGGGTACACTTCTATTGTTGTTGTAGGAATTACCATATAAATTAACGTAACCATTACCACTATTACAAGGATAGGGCTTATAATTGTTACTACCAAAATTATTTCTATAAGCATTGTTGTTGAAATTAGTGTTCTTAATGAAGTTCACATCAGCATGCTCTTCTTGAGCAACCAAAGAGGATAAAGGAACATTATTTGGATCAACATGAGTTTTACCATTCACAAGCATAGACATGATAGTATCAAGCCTATCACCCAAGGAAGAGGTTTCTTCAACGGAATTACCTTCTTACATTGTGGAGCTCCCTTAGTGTGCCATTCAGAATAATTTATCATCAAGAAGCTTTGTTGCAACACCCAAAGTGATGGACATAAAGGTAGCTCTAGCAACTGAATCCAGAAGGTTTCTTGAAGAAAAATTCAGACCTGCATAAAAAGTTAGGATGCTCATCCAAGTAGTCAGTCCATGGGTGGGACAATTTTTTACAAAAGATTTCATTCTTTCCCAAGCTTGAGCAACATGCTCATCATCAAGTTGTTTAAAATCCATAATGTCACTTCTCAAATATATAACCTTAGTAGGAGGATAAAATTTTCCAATGAAAGCATCTTTACATTTAGTCCAAGAATCAATACTATTTCTAGGCAAAGATAGCAATCATTCTTTAGCTCTTCCTCTCAAAGAGAAAGGAAACTATTTCAGTTTAGTAATATCTCCATCTATATCCTTATACCTATGCATCTCACAGAGTTCAACAAAATTATTAAGGTGAGCAGCAGCATCATCATTTCTAACACCAGAAAATTGCTCTCTCATCACAAGATTTAATAGGGCAGACTTAATTTCATAAAAATCTGCATTAAGATCAGGTGGAGAAATAGGTGTACAAATAAAATCATTGTTGTTTGTGCTAGTAAAGTCACACACCTTAACGTTTTCAGGGTTACTTATTTTAGCAATATTAAAATAGGATAACAAAAATAACAACTATTATAGGAACCAATTTTTGTGTGTTTTTTATATAAAGAAGCAAACAAGACAAAATAAAATAAAATAAGCAAAACAATAACAAAGTAAAAAGATTGGAGGTGAGAGACTCCCCTTGTAGAAATCCTCTTCCTCCCCGGCAATGGCGCCAGAAAAGATCTTGACGGCGTGTGGACACACGTTCGTTGGAAGACCCCACAAGGAAGGTATGATGAGTATAGCAACAAGTTTTCCCTCGGTAAGAAACCAAAGTTTAATCGGACCGGTAGGAGAAATAAATCACTTCTAAAGGTTGTTAACAACTGATGTTGGCAGGGCACACTACCAGGCTTAGCAGCAATGGGGAATCTACACACAACACAACCAAGATAGTTTGCCCCAACGAAACAGTGAGGTTGTCAATCTCACTGTTCTTGCTGAAAACAAAGGATTAGACATATAGTGTGGAAAATGATGTTTGTGTGCAGTGAATGAAATGAGAACAATGTTTGCAATGAAAAAGAACAGTGTTTGCAGTAGGTTGTATTATCAGTGTAAAAGAATGGACCAGGTCCATAGTGGTGTCTCTCTGTAACAGATAAATAACATGTTGGGTGAACAAATTACAGATGGGAAATTGACAAATAGAGAATGCACCGTAATGCATATACATGACATGATGACTACTATGATATTTATTTGGGTATTACAACATGATACATGGACCGTTATTCAACTACATCTATGACTAATAATCCACCCTCAGGACGTCATCCGAGCAAACTTTGGGTATTAAGTTGCAAGTAACAAATTATTGCATTAAGTAAAGTACGTAATGTAAACAACACAATTATCCTTAGACAAAGCATTGTTGTTTTACCCCTATTAGCAACAACACATCCACAATCTTAGAAGTTATTGTCACTTTCCCAGATTACTGGAGGCATGAACCCACTATCTAGCATAAATACTCCCTCTTGGAGTCACAAGCATCTGCTTGATCAGAGCATCTACTAGCAACGGAGAGCATGCAAGATCACAAATAACATATATGATAGATCTATAATCAACTTGACATAGTATTCAATATTCATCGGATCCCAACAACCACAACAGGTAGCATTACAATAAGATGATCTTGATCATGTTAGGCAACTCACAATATCTAAACATGATGGCACATAAAGGATAAGGCAACCATATAGCTACTGTTGTGGACCCATATTCCAAGGATGAACTACTCACACATCACTCCGAAGGCAGGCATGGTGATGAAGAGCCCTCCGGTGATGATTCTCTTCTCCGGCAGGGTGCCGGGAAGAGCTTCAGAACCCTCCTGGACTAGGGTTGACGAGGGCGGTGGCTATGAAAATTTTCATGTATGGAGGCTCGGGTACTTAGGGTTTTCCCGAGGAAGTCATTATATAGGCGGAAGGGCGATGTCGGTGGGCGCTCAGGGGACCCACACCACGTGGTGGAGCGGCCAAGGGGGGCGCCGCCATATGGTGTGGCTGCCTCCCTGGCCCCCTTCGGGTCTCCTCCGGACTCCGTGTACGTGACAGAAAAATAGGGACTTCGGCTTTTGTTTCGTCCAATTCCGAGAATATTTCTAGAACAACTTTTCTGAAATACAAAAACAGCAGAAAACAGAAACTAACACTATGGCATCTTGTCAATAGGTTAGTCTCAGAAAATGCACAAAAATGATATAAAGTGTACAGAAAACATGTAGAAATTGGCATAATATCAACATGGAACATCAGAAATTATAAATACGTTAGATACGTATCATATTGCAACTGCACAGTTCGGTCCCTAGATTTGATCTCATAATACCGAGGTCCTAGACGTCTTGGGCCGGTCGCATTTAGCTCAGTCCGAAGTTGCTTGCGTTGTCTCCTTACATTGCAAAAAGTTTTTTCATTCTGGTGCTTTAACTAGCCCGATAGCTAATCCATTTTATCACATATATTCTATACCAAGGCGCATTTCCCTCCCACCTAACAAGTGTGCTCTAGAAATGGGTTGAAAGCTTCATATGACCCCCACATAACTTCATAACGGAAGGGTCTTGATGCTTCTTGATTGTTTTCCCCTCCACCATCAAACCTAAGCAAAATTGGTAGATAGTCTCACGTTTCTGCACCTAGATGTGTCAATGTGGCGAGTGGGTACCATGTGCTCCAGTTTGGAGAAGCCAAAGCCCGACCGATACGAGTCATGCAAGAAGAACCTTCTACCACACGTTTACAGAATGTCCACAGGCCCCTGTGTATCCCAAATCCATCAAGCCGTCCACATCCATAGCTTCCCTGAAGGCCACTATCTGTACATTGCTCGTCTCATTAATGCCTTTATGCTCACTTCTATGGAGAACCTCATTGAAGTCCCCAATGCATAACCATGGGAGATCGGATGAAGAGCGAATGGATTTCAGCGTGTCCCATGTATTGTACCTCCAGCTAGCACAAGCCTCCCCATATACGGACGTTAGATGCCACAACATCTCCTAGGATGAAACCACCGCATCCAAATGGCACTGGGAGTAAGGTAAAATAACAATAATTTCATTATTCCAAAAGATTCCAATGCTGCCACTTCGATCTGAACTAATAATAGCAAACCCCCGATCATAACCTAGTGTACCCGCTAATATATTCACCCTGCTCTTATGAATTTGAGTCTCTACAACAAAGAGTACACACAGGGCATGTTTCCACGAACAGTCGCGGATCTCACGAATGGGCGTGTCCATGCCTAAACCCCGACCATTCCAACAATGACACAGTCACTAATGGCAACGACACTCCTTAAGGGAGCCCATCGATCCTGTATGTACTATCCGCATGTCCTTTATATGTATCTCCAGGCGCTGCCCCTACCTTCTGCTGGTCTACGCTGCAAAATTTTTTTTTTTTGCCCTACGTAGTCCGCCAAGATCACTATGCATATAACGAGACATGCACATACATGAGAGGATCGAGATACGACTCACCATGCAGCGGATTCGATGTAGTCATAAAAGAGTTTTGAACAATTGTAGATCCTCACAACTAGGCAGAGTTGCAAGGATGTCGCTAAGTATTCACTCCTTAAGATTCACACGTGTAATCCCTCTTATGTTGTGCATGTGTACACTCATGTCAACCTGTTAGCGCTCTGCCGTGCAAGACTTGGCACCGACTAAGAGAGATAGCCTTCCAGCCTTGCTAATTGGTAGCTCTAATCAACTGTGGTTATAGCTATTATGAATCTAGAAGTTCTCAACGCATGAGAGAGAAAACTAATTAGAGCTATGCTAATCGGAAGAGTATAACTCAAAAAATCCGATAAGAAGAGGCTCTAATTCAGTTAGAGATGTTTCTAATTGGATGATCTAAATCAATTAGAGACTCCAATTCTAGATGCCCTCTAATTAGATATCTATTCCTATGAGAGAGATAAGTCCAAAAGGCTCAACCAATGTGTTCTCCAAAGAGGAGGGGGTGGGGATTATATAGTGGGAGCTAGGAGGTCACCTTCCAAAGAGGGTGAGTCGGTTTCCCTCTACCCTTGTTGGCCGCACCCCTCCTCCTAGGAGATTTCAGATTGGACTCCCTTGTGGAGTCCAATCCCACCTCCTCTTTTTTCCCTACTCGTTTATTTCTCAAATAAATTCAGGAAAATTCCTACGGAAAGCTCGTGCACTTTGTGAGACCATGGGCCCCACCTGGCATTCCCTAAAAATAGGTTTTGCCCATAGGGGGAATCTCCCCCCTTCGGCATTGCTTCCATATATTGCCCATAGTTTTTCCCCATAGGAAGAATGTGTCTCTCTATCGTGTAGAGGAGTTAAGTACTAGTCTTGAACAATCTCAGTTCCATTACAGTTTCTAGGTCGTACCCATATATCACTGTTTTAGTCTCCAGTTACAGCAAGATGGTTGATGATATCCAAAGTATAACTTTCGATCATGCGATCACTAGATATTCTCGCAGTATAGGAATTATAGTCAATGTTAACTTCATATGCATTTGCTAAAATATATAATGATTTTTAGTCTCTTTTAGCAACAACATACACTTGGGTCGGTTCACTACTATTGTTACCCTAACAATAAACTCTTATGTTTTGTTAGACTTTCTTCTAAGTCCATGATCAGGAAAATATGATCATCTTACAAAACACAAGCTAATCTTAGAGACAAGATTAGAAAGTCTTGTCTGTTTATGTCTTCACACCCGCATCAAGATTTTGCTTTGAAAACTCACTTTTCAAGTGCTATAGCGTCTGTAGCATGATGACATAAACTTAATTCTGAACTTAGAGATAGAATAATAACTGAATATTATTGTCTTTAGGTCATACCTCCAACACCTTCTTCTTTAGCTTTATCTCCTCACTCGGTGTAAGGTACTTTGGAGGAGGTAGGGGAACCATATTCATATTCTCCTTGGTATGTCCTCCATCCAAATTCAGTTGTTGCCTCACACTCAAACTGGCACTAGGTTCGCTCGCCTCTGTGTCATTGAGCTCATACTTGTCCCCATCCTTCAGATCGGCAGCAGTTGAGGATCTCTTCTTTGAGTTACTTCCTTCTGGACGAGCAGGTTCCATTGGTCGCCATTTCCTTGTATTTATACCTCACATCCCCACGAGCATACACTCTACCAGTGATGCTGACGTGATCACACCCTCGTTGGAAGACCCCAAGCGGAAGGTTTGATGTAGTCTAGCGGAAATTTTCCCCCAGCCATGGAACCAGGGTTTATCGAACCAAGGACTTCGTAGTCTTGGAAAAGTCCAATCTAGGGCTTCTGCGGATCTGTTCCGGCACCCTGCCGGAGGAGGGAATCATCACTGGAGGCATCTTCATCGCCATGATATCCTCCACGATGATGCATGAGTAGTTCATCTCGGGACTACGGGTCCATAGCAGTAGCTAGTTGGTAGTTCTCTCAGTTATGCCTCCATTCTTAGAGTCTTGTGAGCTACTTCGCATGATCGAGACCACCGTTATGTAATTGTGCATGTTGTGTTTGCTGGGATACGATGAACCACGATATTACGATTATTTTGTTCATATAAAATTGAGATGCTTCACTTATATCTGTAGAGAGTTTTAATTTTGTCCTGCAATACTCTCCGGTGTTTATGATTACCTTAGCCACGTAGTTATTTTCACCTCTAAAAGAGGGTTTATATGCTAGATAGTGGGTTCATGCCTCCCTTACATCCGTGCTCGAGTGACTGAAACGTGACAGGTGCGGGGTGTGTTGTTGCCACTAGGGAGAAAACAGCGGTGCTCTTGTCCACGGACGAGAACCATTGCTTACATTACGTATTTTACTTAATGTAATTGTCTGTTGCACATAAAGCAAGTACTTTGTTGCTGCAACTTAATACCAGATAGATTTGCGGGATAGCTTTCTTGAGGTGGACTATTAGATGTGGATACATGCTAGATAGCGGTCTATATGCCTTGACATAATTCCTACGATGTTAGAACCTGTGAGCTATATCTCGTCATAATAGTATTGTTATACGCTCATGATTTGTCAATTCTCCGGCTGTAATTTGCTCACCCATTATGTCTATTTTATTTGGAGAGACACCACAAGTGAAACTATGGCCCCCGGTCCTGTTTTCCTCATTAACACAACCTTCTTGCATCATTGTTTCCTTGCAGCACTGTTTTTACTTTTATTATTTTTCATTACTCTATACGTTTAATTCTCTAATTTTCAGCAAGACGAGAAGACCGACAACCTTCTCGGAAAGTTTGGGACAAGAGAGAGTTTTTGTGGTGTGTGCGGGTTCCATGCTTGTTGACGCGTCAGACAGCAAGCAACCTTCTCCAAGTCTTTCGAGTCCTACTGATCGATAATACCTGGTTCCACAATTGGGGGAAATTTATGCTAGACTACATCATACCTTCTCTTGGGGTAACCCAACGAGCGCGTGATCACATCTGAGAGCATCACACAACTTTGTATGAATCAAGAGGCGGTATACTGAGTGGACAGTGAGGATGCCCAATTTTTCATAGTGCCAGGCTCATTGGTCTTCCGTCTGTCTCACGCAGATAGGCATGCCTCACCGATGATGCAGCGCTAGTGTCAACAATGACGCAATGCCCTCGACGTCCGTGTCCAAGAAGGACTCTGCACCGCCACCGCCTTGCCCTGCCCCTTGCGCACACCATCCTCCCCATAAAAAGGTCCTCCCCTCGACGTCTGCGCTCTGCTCCCCGAAACCCTAGTCCTAGGTTAACGCCTCGCCACCGCTCGAAGCAATCTCGGCGAGATCGGTATTTTCCGCCGCCGTCACCATTGGAGCATGCCTCGGAAGCTCACGCACCGTCAAACGCTACGAGGAGGACGAGAACCGCGGGTTGGAGGAGGACCGCCGTCGTTTCCTCTGCCGATTGTCGTTGTTCCCACGCCAGGAGGAGCGTTGTAGCCACCGCGTTGTTCGCGTCACTGGATGCCGACGCCCAAGCCTTCATTCACGTATCTCCATCAACAGAAGCCGTAGCAGATGCAGCCATCACCACCAACATCCCCGCCGTGTCGATATGAGCACCATGGAGCTCTCCTGCATCTCGGAGACCATTGGAGTGGCGCCGCCGTCCGCGGCAGAGAATTGTGCCGTCGTTGTTTTTGTCTCCGGCAACTGGAACAGTCGGTGAGCATCCTCTTCCTTCTTGGCCTTCAGATCTAATCTAGCGGACGGGATTAAATCACGAAGCAGTACGCTACCTCGACTCGTCCATATCTGTTTGACTCGCCACGTCAGCTAGCCTAGTCAGCGCGCCACGCCAGCAGCTTAGTCAGCAAGTCCAACCAATCAGGCGCCGCCACGTAGCCCATTCTATATTCTATTTTTTCTCTCGGTAGAATTAATCTCGCAGTTTTGCAAGAAAGCCCCTACATCTTAGAATCATCATAACTTTTCAACCATAGATCCAAATTAAGCAAACTTGGACTTTTTGAAGAGACCTAGACATGTAGAATCTTTTAGAACTGTCCAAATTTAAATTTGACAAACTAAAATTGGTTCAATTTTAAATATCCTTGTTCGATGAATTTCAGCATAGTTCAAATTTACAAGTATAAAAATTGCAAATAAAATATCCCTGGAAACCTTAGGATATATACTTTCATGTTCACGGTCCCAAACTAATATTTGAACCAACTAAAATTTAATTTAGATTTATTTGGCCTTTTTGAGTATTTTTGACTTAGCTTAATTTCTGTTAATATTTCCAAGATGTTTTATTTAGAAATTTTGTTCTAAGTACTAAACTTAGACTAGAGAGACCAAAACCTAAGTCTTTGGATGCCTTGAAACCATGTCCATGTAATTTCTAGTTGGCTCTCCTAGTTGAAAACCACTAAGTCTGGATTTATGAAAGCAATAAAGTGCAAGAAAGATGTTCCCTTTTGTCATACTTGGGATTTTCAACATGAAGCATGAAGACCAATGGAGGACTTAGCAAAGGAGGAACAAGAACAAAATCAAGAGGAACTTCAAGAAGACCAACCCAATCTTTTTCTCTAAGTCTTTCTTCCCTTTCTTTTCTGTCCCCTTAGACCTTGTGATATGGCTAACTTAGAATTAGACCAACTGTTGCAAAATTCAATGAAGTCACCACACCAAGGAGGAAGCTACAAAGGAGCCTGAAGATCAACCATGTGAAGACTTGGAGCTACAACCTAGTCTAGATGATAAGTATCAAGTTAGTTTTGTCCAAGGACTTATAATTTGTTTTCTAAGTGAGATGAGAGCTTTTGACCAAGACTCCTCACAAGAAGACTTTCATCAAGAAGAAGAACTTCAACAAGAAGTCAGCTTCAACTCAAAAGGAATACTCTCCTAGAGATGAAGAAGAATAAGAAGATGAAGATTTTCACATGTCCTTTTTAAAGGAGCTCTAGCAATCTCTACTAACTCTCTTGCTCTATATGACTAAGTCCCTTAATCCTAGATAGTAGTTCAGAATATTTTATTGAACACAATAAGGAGGACTACAAGCAAGGCCATTGAAGTACATGCATAAAGACTTAGACATCAAAAGCAACTCAAGGAAGCAAAACAAGACTTGAAGAAACCAGACAAAAATAGTTTAGTCCAAGACCTCTGTGTGATATTTTGATCAAAGACATACCCTTAGTAACAAATGGAAAACACTAACTACAATTACTTACTTTCTTTTTGTGTATTGAAATAACAAGTTTTCCTTTTGCATATTAGAGTAAATGTGATAATCCTTAGTGAAACTTTTGATCAATAAGTTTGAACTCTTAAAGCCCATGCCTTGACCAGTCCTTAGCCATTTGCTATACACTAAACCCAATCATAATAATTCCTTGATAGAATAAATTGTTGTGTTAAGTTTGTTGATTGTTATACTTTGTCCTTTTGTTTGTTGATTGTTATACTTTGTCCTTTTGTTTGTGATTGTTTGTTTATTGTTTTCATTTGTATTGTTTAGATTGTACGGAGAGCAACATTCTTTTGTGAAGAAAGTGGGTGAATCAACACCAACTTCAAAGAGGCAAGTAACACACCATCCATCCTCCCATTATTTTCTATATGCATTAGTTGATTTTTGAGTAGTATGGATGATAGGAAATTTTGCTAAGTTATATTACGCTATGCTATTATCATAGTAGTGTGTAGTCATCACTTTTACCTTATCTTTATAGCCTTAGAACTTGGTAGATGCTATGTAATGTTACAAATTGTTTTTACTTGATGTTGTGGAAAATTCTAAGTATAACCCCAATGAAACACTTGGGTGGAAGTGTAATGAATGGTTTATGTTGAGTGGCTCCGTAGGGCCATGTCTATGGTGTTTTTCACCGAAGGAGTACACTTGCGGATGGCCACCCAGGAACAAAGTGATTAATATGTCCTTCTAAGTTTAGTAGCTTCCCGTGCAACCTTTAGTCATATGGGCTCTGTATTGATCAACTAAGTTGAATGAAATCGTCAGGCTTTCAAGCAGATGTAGAATAATTATAGTTGAAACGGGTAAGCCAAATGGTGGTGGAATTTCTTCTGAAAGATCTCGTCTTGATCTTCTCCTTTCCTTAATGCACCCAGGGTGTATAGGATGTTTGGAATGATTTGGGTCTAAAGGTGAAAGTGCAAAACTCTGCAGAGTTAGAAAATAAGATCTTAGCCGTGTCCCCAGTTATGGACAATATGATAAGCTGGACAAGGAATGACGGAAGAATCTCAACATCATTTTTAATAAGTAAAATTTTGACTAAGTGAACAGTAGTTCTGGTGCTTGGATATTAATCCAATGCTGCCACCCTTGAAAAGAAAACTTTGTTTTACAAAAGAGATAGAAGAAAACTTGCTTTATGTAAACTTAGCTAAAACTCCACTCAACCAAATATGCATGTAGTATTAGTCTTGCCAATCATACCCACCGTAGTGTTACTTTCCAATACATTAAATTGTATTGACCCCTTGTGGCTGCATATTCCATCCTGTAGGTGGATTTGTTGACGAGCGAGGTTTCGTCCAGGATCTCGAGTCTATAACCAACATGTCATTGCCTGTGGCACATGATTGAAGACGAGGCTCATTGAAATACTACGTTTTTCGGTGTAACTCCATGTTTCCTGCTAGTCTTCTGAGACTATGAAAGTTCTAATCATATTTTTGTAAAGACTGGATCATGCGATGTAATAGATTTTGACGTATTTGCATGATATTTCATTTTGAACTGAGGTGCTAGCAATTTATCCAGGGACTAGCATCAAAACACAAAGTTCTTGCATTATTTAAATGTGGGAACGCTACACCGCACCCTCAAAAAGTTACTGCCATCAACCCATGATCTATTCATGTCCATGGTAATTACCTCACTCGCGTTCCGAGCTACATCAACAATGGTCTGCTTCTATCGGTATAGTTCAGGTATGTCATGAATCTGGATCGACGTGTCGAAATGATTCATCTCAACATCTAAAGCTTTTTATCTCCCGTCATACTTCTCTATCAGTAGGCCATGTTCTCGGAAGATCCACGACCCTTGCTCCATTATTTTTGCCAGTTCCCAAGGCAATTGACTCTGATAATGATTTCGTTGTCCTCTAGGTCCCTCAACGAGACCTCTTGAGCCGATGCTCGCACAAACACATTCTTTTCTTCATTGAGGCCGCACTAAATAGCCTTGGAGCCAGTATGCGCATAACATCCATCCACTTCGTCCCCTCCTTCAGGACTCAAATTCAGTCTTTGTAATGAAGACACCTCCAATGTACTCATACTTGATGTTCAGAGTACAAAACAGCTCGTCCAGCGATGGTACGATGCATGTCCACTCAATTGATGCACTAGCTGCGCCCTTCTCGCTCGCCGCCTGCCATGCCCCCAATCCAAACTGGTGACTTCAACCCGAGAGAACCAGCAAGGCCGGGCGTTCAAGCCAGCCAACCCCTTGATAACCACGAGTGGTCTCACCGCAGGAGGAAGGATGATGGACCAGGAAACATGGGGATCTACGACACCCTTGCCGGCGATCGAAAAATCACCATAGAGGTAGCAGATGCCCTAGAAAGTATCCTCGCTCGGTGTGAGGTACTTTGGAGGAGGCAGGGGCACTATATTCATATTCTACTTGGTATGTCCTCCATCCAAATTGACTCACACTTTGGCACCAGGTTCTCTAGCCTCACTAAATTTAACCGTCTTTTCAATGGGCTCGCCGCTGTGTCATTGAGCTCATCCTTTCCCCCCTCCCCGAGATCAGCATCAGTGGAGGACCCCTTCTTTGAGTTACTTCCTTCTGGACTAGCAGGTTCCTTTGGTCGCCATTTCCTTGTATTTCTACCTCCAGCAGCCCCACGACCATACGCTCCGCCACTACGGGCACCTCGGCTCGCCCCCCTTGCAGCCATTCCTGGGGTCGCCCTGCGGAAAATTCACACGCATACCCAGGTTCTCGGCCTCGATGTGACCTCCTCCACTTTCATCCAACCACCAAATTGTAAGTCGACTTCATGAAACTCATATGTGCCACACACCATGTAATCGTGCTCCATTAGCCCACAATACTTGCAAACACACGACATCTTTTCATACCGCATCATCAAGAACATGCGCCCCTAGCCCTCCGACGATAGTAGGGTGAACCACGAGAGAGGTTTTGTAGATGCCAACTTCACCCTTGCACGATGAAACTCACCACTCCATGTTGGCATATCAGCCATCTCCACAACCAACACTTCACCAACTCTACCTGCAAGTTGCGTGATCACCTTCTTTGTCTGGTACAACGGCGGAATATTATAGACCTGGATCCAAGTTTGCACTTTGCTTGCTTCTTACGCCGACACATGAGTCGAACCATTGAATGGATCCATCATCAAAGCAGCTCAACGAAAATTCTAGGGCGCTTCTTCCAATCTCGCAAACATTATCGTCAACAAATTTCTTCCCACCCCGCGAACGGAAACCTCCTGCGCTGGAATCCGCGCCGCCATAATTGTATTCCATAATGTCTCGTAACTAAAACCCTTGCGAGTTAGGAGTTTTTCCGCCACCATCCACTTCACCAAGGGCAAGCTACTGACTTCCTCTTTTCCCAGGAACACGTGATCTAGCTCTGCATCATGCAACTTCGGCTTCTTCAATAATTCTCTGATGTACACGTTTCACGGTTCCCTCCTTTCTCATACCAGAGTTGGAAGATTCAATCGTGATGTTCAGATTCCTCAGATCGTCACCACCCATCCACAAAACGTCACTCCTCTCTGACCTGCCAAGGCCGTGAAGCCAAACTAGCCATCCCATGGTCAACCCGAGCGAGGGGAGAGGGGGGAGCGCGAGATGATCGCCACCGGCAACGATCTGATCTGACGTGCCTCATGGTTATCACCACCGCAAGTCGCACAAACACTACAGAACTAGGCCACCTACACAAAGTATCTAAAAACAACCGTTTCTAGCATTCCCAACGGACAGTCCGAGGGTAAACGACCACCTGGGAAATACACTTACCAGGTCAGACTTCGTCGTTCTGAGTTCTCCTCTCCTAAGCAATGGCTATTTGATTTCCTATCAAGGGAAAGAAAACTGGAAACAACGGTTCTAGCCGTTTCCGTCTGGCACATATTGGATGCTCGCAATACTGCTAGAAACTCTGCTGAGCTCCCAGATCCCCGACATGTTGCTATGTGAATCAAATCTTATACTGAGATGATCGTGCTGCACCTCTATAAAACTGTTCATGTTCATAGGTGTGAGACCCCTGCTTCACGCATTTCTTGGTCTCCACCGCCGCCAGGTACGGTGCTCATTATGTCTGGTGCAGTTGTATTCTCTCAACTAAACAAAGTTGGTTTTGGTGTGGTGGCACTGAACCATGAAGGCCAGTGCTTGGTTGCATGTACCGAGGCCGACGCTGGGAACCTACAACCAGAGATGGCTGAAGCAATGACCCTCCGCCGTGCAGTCTATTTGGTTAGGGAGGAGCAATACGATGAAGTGTTCTTTGCCTCTGATTGTCTCTCTCTCTCTCGTGCAACGTATCAACTCTTCGGTCTGCGGCCGTTCAACCATTCGCTCAGTGGTGACAGATATCAAGTTTGTGGCCAAGGACTTCTGCTCGGTGCAATTCAAGCATGTTCGTCGTTATCTCAATTTAGTAGCTCATGTTTTAGCTAAGTCTTGTATGAACTCTAGTGGTATGTGTGTCTTTCGTTCTACTCCGGAGTGTATCCGGGAGACTATGTGTAACTATGTTGCTTAATCTTCTATATCGAAATAGCTAACCCCCACTATAAGGATTTCTCTTAACATGCAAGGTATCCACCTCATCATACATCTTTGACCGATCCTAAGCTGCCAACTCATTAACTCTGCCACCTCAGCCGAAGAAAACTAAATAGTTGCCCACTTGTGTTTCCTGAAATCTCCTTCATTGTGTCATCATTAAATCCATTCAATCAACTAAGCAAACCCACCACCATACAAAGAGATTCCGCAATAAAAAAATGTCGGACGATTGCATGCATGCATGCTTGATTATCTGTGTAACTGTAGGCCTGCAACATGAGTTAAGCACTCCCCACTATTTAGTTAAAAGGGGATTAATTGCTGCACCGACGCTACCTCTCCTCTAACAGTTGTTGTGACACGGCAGGTCTGTGCGAGTTTTTTAGAGTTACGTCCTTATTTTTTGGCTTCCACCGTTAACCCGTTTCTCCAGATACCGTCCAATTGTTTCCATCTTCCACAGTCATCCAATCCTTGTATGCCTGAAGCACTGGTCCATGAAAGCTGTATCATCTTCCCCGCGATGCACCACTTACGCCTACGCCTCGTCTGTATCCTGAGTCTCACTCCTTGCATGTTGGTACTACCAACATGTGACATCCGGGCATTAGTTCTTTGCTATCCCGCATGATTTCATTTGCTGCTGGAGCACGTTAGTCCTAACGCCATGGATCTCTCTCTCGTTGTTTTGATTTAGCTCCAAATTTTTGGTTGCAGATCGCAACTCAGGTCATATCACTAGAGATGGTCTTCTATGTATGATTTCTTACTGGTATGAATAAATGTTTAAAACATTCACCGATTTGATTTACTTTTTTTTTTTACTTTCGTTTACAATTTTATATCTTAAACTAAAACGGGAGTAGTGCAATGAGAGATTACGGAAAGCTTCAAGTATACCAATTCCTTATCTTTCGTTGAAAAGCAATAGTGCAAGGAAGCTATGGAAATCTCCATGTATATATAATTCAAACATTTTCCAGGTGTGTTTATATCCTGATACCTTTTTATTTCAACGTCTTGATTAATTGTTCTACTATCTTCATCGTTTATTTGCAGAATACCAAATTCGATTTACTATTCTAGACTGTAACTATTTGTCTCCCATTTATGTTATTCCGCAAGAAATTTTAGATCTTAAGATACATTATCACGAATAAGTGATCATTATTTATTATAAATTACGCATATGTTCTTCAGAACACGGTGGATATAGTCCAGAATGAAATTGGTTCAGCTATGCCGGATATATCCTTGAGTGTTCATGTTATAAGTCATTATCACGAAATGTTTCATTGTTTTATTTTATTTTATTTCCTAGACTTCTTCGAAGTAGTCATCTTTGGTACCAATACATGTTGAGCTAATAAGTGTTTATAGATACATGGTTATTTTATTTGTGATTTGCCACGAGGCTATTTGGCACTCCCTCACTTCAGATTTTATTAAAAAATAGATAAAATGGATTTTAATAAGTTTTCTCCCTTTGAACAGTGCTACCGCTTAAGAGTGATGGTTCAGTGGAAACATGTTACATTGTTTGTTAGATTGTTTTTTTGGAAAAGGGAGCAAAGCCCCAGCCTCTGCATCGGATAGATGCATACGTCTTTTATTAACAAAAACATTCAAAGTATTACATAGTGGAGGTCTTCGAAGTTACAGGCAAAACGAAACAAACAATAGAGGACCAACGTCCACTACGAGGCACAAATCCTAAAATCATGCTGCCACCCGTTGGAGGAGAGGATGGCCCGGACTAAAGCCAGCAGCCGGTTGCATCCAGCCTCCATAAATTGGCGCTGGTCATGTGGCAGAAGGAGCGACCATGAAGAAATCCAATAAATAGCCTTGTGCATAACCTGCAAAAAATGAATAGTATGCACCATGTTAAAAATCGCATCATTGCGACTGTTCCAAACCGCCCACAAAAAGGCACATGTCCCAATCCGAATACATCGTCTATCATGTTTGTGTACTCCAAACAGCCATCCACCAAACATATGGTTCAGGCTCTCAGGAGGGGAGATATTAAAAGTAAAATGGAGCAATCTCCAAATTTTAATGACAAAGGGACATGAAATGAATAAGTGTTCAATAGTTTCGTCATGATTACAAAAAGCACACTTTGTGCAACCATGCCAATTACGTTTCAATAAGTTATCCTTCGTCAGAATTACACACATGTTAAGTAGCCACATGAAAATTTTGATCTTCAGGCGTATTTTCATCTTCCATAAATATTTATGTTCAAAAGGAGGGTGATCATTCATGTAATAAGTATACATGGACTTCACCGAGAAGGCCCCGTTATTATTTAGAGACCAAGAGAACAAATCGTCCTCCTCAGAAAGAGAAATAGCCATAAGCTTTTGAACAAGATGCAACCATGGTGTCCAATTGTTCCCTTGTAGATTACGTCTGAACTGCAATTTAATGGGAGGTGCGGTAGCTAGCACATCCGCAACAAGTACATTCTTGTTTCTAGTAATGTGATATAGACCAGGATACTGATTAGCCAACGCTTGGTCCCCCAACCACACATCTTCCCAAAAGCGAGTTTGTTTGCCATTGCCCACCACAAACCTACCCCTCGAAAAAAACTCCTGTTTTACGGACAAGATACCCCGCCAAAATGGAGAATCAGTTGGTTTTGGTTTTACTTGTGCTAAAGTTTTATCCCCCAAATATTTATCAGACAACAACTCCTTCCGAACCCCATCTTCTTTAAGAATTTTGAAAAGCCATTTGCTCAACAAACGTTTATTCTTAATATCCAAGAGTTCGATTCCTCAACCCCCTTGATCTTTCGGCCTACAAATAACACTCCACTTCGTCAAACGATATTTCTTCTTCTGCTGATCACTTTGCCAGAAGAATCTACTACGGAAAAAGTCCAATCTCTTTCGGACTCCCACTGGAATTTCGAAGAAAGAGAGTAGGAACATGGGTAAACTAGTGAGGACTGAATTAATAAGAACTAATCTGTCACCGTAGGATAAAAGTTTACCCGCCCAAGAAGCTAATTTCTTCTCAAAGCGATCTTCCACAATTTTCCATTCTTTTAGGAGTAATTTTCTATAGTGAATCGGAATACCAAGGTATTTAAAGGGCATAGTCCCAACTTCACATCCGAAAATATTCCTGTAATCTTCCATATGATCTATAGCATTGCCAAAGCAAAAGATTTCACTCTTGTGAAAGTTAATCTTAAGTCCAGACAACTGTTCAAATAAAGACAAGATCATCATCATGTTCACAGCCTTTTCCAGATCATGTTCAAGGAATAAGATTGTGTCATCAGCATAATGCAGAATGGAAACACCACCCTCCACCAAATGAGGAACCAAGCCACCAACCTCCCCATCCTCTTTGGCTCTATTAATAATAATAGCTAACATATCATCCACCAGATTGAAGAGCACAGGTGAAAGGGGGTCACCTTGTCTTAAACCTTTAAAAGTTTGGAAATAATGACCAATATCATCATTTACACGATTGCCTACGCTTCCCCTCTGAACATAGTTAGACACCCACTCACACCACTTAGAATTAAAACCCTTCATCCTCAAAACTTGCTAGAGAAAATTCCAATTAACCTTATCATACGCTTTTTCAAAATCAATTTTGAAAAGCACTCCATCCATCTTTTTGGCATGAAGTTCATGAAAATTTTCATGCAAAATAACCACTCCCTCAAGAATATTCCTACCGGGCAAGAAAGCAGATTGAATTGGCTGAATAACAGACTGCGCAATCGAAGTCACACGACTAGTCCAAACCTTCGTGAAGATTTTGAAACTCACATTGAGTAGACAAATAGGTCTATACTATTCTATTCTACTTGCATACTCTTTCTTTGGTAACCATGAAATAACACCAAATTTCAAACGGTAAAGGGGCAAGTTTCCAGAATGGAACTGATGGAACATGGCCATTAAATCATTTTTAATCACCGGCCAACATAGTTGGTAAAATTCGGTGCGAACCCCATCAGGTCCAGGGGCAGTGTTCCTTTTCATTTAAGAAATTGCTTCAAAAACCCCTTTCTCAGAAAACGGGGCAATCAAAATATCGTTATCCTCAGCCGAAACACGATCAATATCGTCAACTTTTTCTTCATCCAAGGAGAAGAAATTCGGTTCAGGAGGGCCAAAAAGTCTTTTATAAAAATCAGAGATAAAGGTTTTGAGATTCAGTTCCCCCACAATTGTCCCTTCATCATGTTCTAACTAAAAGATATGTTTCTTCCTGTGTTTCCCGTTTGCAATCAAATGTAAATAGCGAGTATTATCCCCACCTTCTTGAATATTTTTTACCTTAGCTCTCTGAGCCCATTTAGATTCTTCCTCACGTAAGACACGCATCCGCATCGTGCTTGGCTTTTCTTTCCGCTACAGATAACGGTGCGGAATCCGCTCTAATATCAAGTTCATTAATTAGAAGGAGCAATTTCTCTTTCTGCATTTTATATTGACCACTCAAATTTTCAGCCCAGCCCCGTAAAAATTGCCGTAGATGTCTAATCTTGATTTGCCAAGACTCTATAGGAGAATGACCCTCCACACAAGAGGACCATTCCCTAGCCACAAGGTCCAAAAACCCTTCTTTCTTAAGCCAGGCCAGCTCAAAGGAGAACCTGGATTTATTCCCAAGATGAGCCTGTTGACCAGAGTCAATAATAAGAGGAGTATGATCGGAACCAGTACGAGTCAATGCATGCACTGAAACCAACGGAAACTTTTGTTACCACTCCACACTAGCTAGAAATCTGTCCAATTTTTCAAAAGTTTAGTTTGCCCCTCTACTAGCCCAAGTGAACTGTCTCCCCGAAAATTCTAGGTCTTTCAAATCAAGACTCTCAATAATTGCATTAAAAATGAAAGGCCAACGCGCATTAAAATTATCGTTATTCTTCTCATGTTGTCGTCTAATAATATTAAAATCCCCCCAACTAACAACGGTCTCTCTTCTTTTTCACAAATCCGCACCAACTCAGCTAAAAAATCGTTTTTAAGAGCATCTTGAGCCGCCCCATACACCACTACAAGGTTCCAAAGGAAGGCATCCGACTCAGTTTTAATGTGGAACTTAATACAGAAAACTCCTGCCTCAACGTTCTGAACCTCAAACATCGTGGGGTCAAAACCTACAAGAATGCCACCAGAGCGGCCACGAGGTGGAAGGCAATAACACATGAATTCCCTCCCACCCCTAAATATTTTAAAAAGGAACCGAAAAATTAGATCTCCCTATTTCAATAATTGCAACAAAATTAAGATTCTCTTCACGAATAGATTCTCTAATTGCAAAATGCTTAGCCGTATCCCCGAAACCATCTGTATTCCATATCATTCCTTTCATTGTTTACCTGATTTAATTTTCTGTAACCTCGCACTTCGTCTTTTAACATCTAGGCCAGTGCCCGTTTTCTTTCTACGAGTAATTTTACAAGGCAAAAATTCGGTATCTGGCCCCATTTGGTCCAAAGGAGGTTCATTGTCCTCAATACCGAGGTCTTCCGACAAATTAGTAGCAGTGTTTAAAATTGTGTTACTGTCCTCCCCTTCCTCTACATTAGCGAAAGGTTTACGTAAACAAGTGAAAACCCGAGTTTCCTCTACAGATTTAATTTTGTTGATAGACGACTCTATCTGCGAATAATTTGTACCCAAAGTGACTCCCAACTTATGGGTTGTAGCAGCTATGACCTCATTCGGAACTGCAAGAAAAGAAAGTTTTCTGTTAACTTTCGTAACCGGGGAATAGATATCAGTACGTCTCTGTGCCAACACGGTGGCACAGTCCAACTGTGTATCGTCCGTGTTGCATTGCACTCGAATTCTGTTGCTAGAGCGCATACTAGAACTAGAAGGATCCGCAATCCCACCAAAATCCACGACATCTTGAATGCTTGGAGAGAAATGGGGTACACTGGAGCCCCGAGGTCCAACTTTGTCCTCTGTTCCCAACAGTTTGGGTGTAGGCTGAGTACTCACTCTCGTAGAAACATCTGTTGTATGATCAAAAGCATCAGACCGAGGTAACGAAAAAATGGAAACAGAACAACATGATGCATTCATCATGCTCTCACCAAGTGCAGGCGAACCAGCAGCCAAATCCTGTTGTATATCCATGTGTTCCACAGAAGTAAATCCCGACGTAGCTCTCACAGCGGACCAAGACAGACAGGTCTGCCGCAGCTCGTTTCTCTGCCGCGGCGGCAGCGAAACAGGGCCCTCCCGTGCAGCGACGGTAGCCAACTCCTGCCGCGGAGCGTGGAGCTGCCGCGACAGCAGCGAAGTTGCCTGCCGTGAGCCCGGGGGCAGCGAAAATGGCTCCAAAACCGCCACATTCTCTGCCGTCACGGCAGGATTAGGAGCAACTTCCTGCCGTGGCTCCAAGGTTGGCTGGGCGAGTTTCTTGCTGCCACCATCTTGAACATGGGATGCAACAGCTGCTCCACAAGGCAAATGTGGCTCCTGTAACTTGTCCACGTGAACACGGGAACCTGAAGTAGCACAATTGCCCATCTGGTTTCCACCAGAAATCGAATTAACACGAATGTTATCACTACTAGGAGAAATAACAGCGCCCAAAACAGGTAGACAACTTGAATTCATTAAGTCAAAACACGATACCTTGGGCGGGGTGGAAGGAGAGGATGGTGAAGAGCAAACATGCCCTACATTAAGGGCCAATTTTTCCGCTGCAACGATACTTGCTACTGCCTCCTGAGATGACATCACAGTTGGAAATTCGCAAGGATAAACAATTTCCCCCTTAAGAACACGGTGAGCCACCTCAATAGATTTAGCAACAGTAGGCGAGAAGGACAAATCCGCAGCATGTTTAGTACCAAAATTAGACGAGCTGGGGTTAGAACTCTCATTAGTACCCGTTCTCTCCATAGAGGGCTGTAACGCAGGTACAGGGATATCAGACACATCCATCTCCTTATCTAAGTCATCTTCATCTTTTCCATCATCTCCATCTTTGTCATTAGCTCTTTGCACCAAAATCATATCAACATCCACTCCTCTCTCCCCTTCTTTCTCAAATGAAAGATTATAGAAGCCATCCTTAATAAAAATAGGAAGTCGATTAGGGATCTTTGTGTGATCAACACATCCAATAAACACCCTAAGAATGCCATTTTTTCTAGTATGCTTCATATAAATACGAATTGGTTTCTCAAAAAGAGTACCAAGAATCCACATAGCCAAGAAATCCCCTTTATGTTGGCTTGGTATCCCATGCATCAACAACCAGAATTTTGGAATCTCAAAGGCCGGTTTATCCTTCGTGTGCCAAGCATCAACAACCAACTCAATAGTGGTGTTAGGTACACGAAAAGAACCGAAGTTTCTAAGCCTATCTAGCTCAGCTTTTGAAGGGAATTTCACTTTGAAAATATTATGGCCCACCTGAAGTAACTCCCACTGGAAATCATCAACCGGAACCACACGCTTTAACTGAGCAATGATTTGTGGTATGTTCAACTGACCACCAACCACAGAGATAGACCCCATGCGAGTATTATCAGATTTAGGCATGTAATTCTCCGAGACAACCGCTTCATAGAACGTAAGATCATCGTGAGAATGTCCATAAACCAGGATTTGTGGCTTTACCATCTTTAGTAAGTGACAGTCATCGTCAACATGCCCCGTTCCCTCGCAATAATCACAAAGAAGTGTGGTGCAATCTGCCAGTACATGCCCTGAGAAACCGCAGCGAAAGCATCTGCCAATCTTTTTGGCCTTCTCCGAATTGCTGTTATCCACCAACTGTTGCGCCATTGGCATCAAATTTTCTGCAGCTGTTGACACAGCCGCCGCATCCGTACCCTTTAACCTCTGATCGTCAGCATTCTGACTAGAGCTAGTAGCCGGTTTGGCCAGTGCTTTAGCTGTCACAACTGCGCGGGCTGCTCTACTATTGGCCAGACCCGATAACACTCCACGACCGGCCCCATTAGGCCCCGATCTGAAGTTAGCACCACGATTATTAAACCTTCCTTGAATCCTCTGTTGTCCATTACGATGATCCATAGCATTAGAGCCTGATCC
Source organism: Alopecurus myosuroides (assembly GCA_028641055.1). Classification (NCBI taxonomy): domain Eukaryota; kingdom Viridiplantae; phylum Streptophyta; class Magnoliopsida; order Poales; family Poaceae; genus Alopecurus; species Alopecurus myosuroides. The sequence continues at coordinate 370,864,212 of CM054059.1, forward strand.
CACGTTGAACCGTCCCTGCGGGAGACCCTGGTTCTGCCCCTGGTACCCCTGGTTCTGAAAGTTACCAACCTGACCGCGCTGATTGAAATCACCTTGCCAATTCATCTGTCCATAGCCAGAGGAGTTGGATTGATTAAAACCAGAACCTTGCCCATTGTTAGCAAAATTCCCTTTCCCATTGTTGGCAGAATTCCCTTGCCCATTGTTAACAAAATTCCCATGGATACTACCACAACCACCGCCTTGATCTCCCACGTAGCTAGGACCTCCCATCTCAAAGCCATCGTTGCCTCCTTGATTACCTTGAAAATTCTCATTGGATCCATTATTACCGAAACCACCGTACTGATTGCCATTGTTACCAAAACCAGTGTTTTGGTTCCCGTTATTGTTGAAGTTGCCTCCATTGCCGAAGTTGCGTCCTCCTCTACCCTGGAAACCGCCGCGATCCATAGATCCCTACCACCTCCCCGATGGTTACCGCCCCCGTTGTTCATGGTGTCAGCGAGTAGAGAGACAGGGAACCCGCGCAGCCGCCGGGTCCTTGATCTGATCGTGAAAAGCACGTCAGTGCCCCTGCTAGGGTTTAAGTGTACCACCGATCGGGAGACCGATTCATTAAACGCCCCCCCGCACGGAGTAACTACAACCCGGCCCAAAGAGATCCGATTTTGATCAAATTCAAATTCGGTTTTGGAGCCAGATTTCGATCGAGGACCAATGTACGATTTGGAATGAACATGAGAGGACAGTTCCTCCAATTTTCGTAAAGCACGATGGCGGCGCCGAGAAACCACTAAGGTCCATTCCCCGTCATCATTCAGATCAAGAGGGCGCACTGACGGAGACATGACTGAACCCGAGGATCCAAGATCTTCGTAGTGGAAGGAGGTGTGGATCTTACCGGATGCAAAGGATCACGTAAGATCAACGCGGCCTCACGTTGATGAAGGCGTTTGTTGAACTTCCTGTCTTTCCTCGATGCCACGAGGTCGCAAGAAGAAGATGGCGACGGCGTGCGACAGAGATACCGCCACGAGAGGGAAGCAGATTCCACAGACCCGGGCGGTGGAGATCCCTCTGTCCCGAGCACATCGTCCTCGACGTCGCTGGTCTCCGATGGGATCTCCCAAAACCTGCCGCCAGGCCGATCGCCTCCGGAGACGCCCATTTCCTTCGTATACCCTTAGGTGGTTTCTGTTTGTTAGATTGAAAAGGTTAAATATGCCTATGTCGAAATGTGCCACCTCGTATTTTGTCGAATACATCAATAGTCTGCCAACTCAACCTTTGATCATTTATAGAACATCATTTTCTTTGTTCTTACGCTCATGTTGCTTACCCATTGAAGCTGTATGATTCTATGCAATTGTCCCGTTAATAAAGTGTTTGACGTTCTCAAAAAAAAAAGGACGGCCCGAGGGTGCTATGTAGAACGCGCACCACACGGGCCGAGCAACCTGCCACGGCTCCGCAGAGCAGGCTCAAGGGCCAAGGCCGTATTCTATACAAAAAAAGAAAGCCCAGCCGGTATGCACTACTCCTAGCCCACTAGCCAGTTCTCGCGGCTACGCCAGAGCCGAGACAAACTGGACATGAACCGCGCCGTCTCCAATCTGCGAGCCCACTGCGCCACCCGCCTCGGCTCCTTCTGTACCTCCTCCTCGTCGCCGGCGTCGGAGGCGTGGGACGGGCGGTTCCGGCTGCACAAGCCTCGGGGGCAGCACTTGCTCACCAATCCGCGCGTCCTCGACGCCATTACGCGCCACGCCGCGCTCCTCCCGGGCGACGCCGTACTCGAGGTCGGCCCCGGCACTGGCAATCTCACAGCCCGCCTCCTCGCCTCCCCGGTCGACCACGTCACCGCCGTTGAGATCGACCCGCGCATGGTCGACGCCGTCACGGCCCGTGCCGCCGCGCTCGACATCTCACACAAGCTCACGGTTTGTATCTGCCAGCGCCCACCACCTGCTCGATCAATTGCCTAAATTCAATTGACCTAACAATTTTGTTTCTCCGGTTGCCAATGCCAGGTGATCCGCGGGGACGCCGTGGAGACTGACTTCCCGGAGTTCGACGTCTGTGTGGCCAACATCCCGTATGGAATCTCCTCGCCACTTATTGCAAAGCTGCTGTTCGGTGCCTACCGGTTCCGGACAGCAACGCTCCTGCTGCAGAAGGAGTTTGCGCGGCGCCTCGTGGCTGTGCCGGGTGACTCGGAGTATAACCGCCTGGCAGCCAACGTTCGCATGGTAGCGGATGTGAAGCTGCTCATGGACGTGAGTAAGAGGGACTTCGTGCCCATGCCCAAGGTAGACTCGTCCCTCGTCGAGATCCGACCGCGAGCAGCCATACCTGACGTCAACCTTGCTGAGTGGCTGGCCTTCACACGGGAGTGCTTCGGTCAGAAAAACAAGACCCTCGGTGCCATCTTCAAACAGAAGAGGAAGATCCTAGACCTTTTCAAGCGGTCTCAGAGAACTGCGAGGTGCACAGGCGATGCCACTGGCAGGGGCCTCATCCTCGGTATTCTTGATGACGGTAATGACGATGCCTGCTGCGACGATGACAATGACGACAGCACCGACCGAGGAGCTGGTTTCAGCGAGGAAGAGATGGGGGCGTTCAAAGAAAGGATTGCTAGTGCATTGGAGTCCACCGAGCTCGGCGGGAAGAGGCCGTCAAAGATGTCAAACGACGAGCTTTTGCTTTTGCTGAGGCTTTTCAATGAGCGAGGGATGCGGTTTCAGTAGCACTTACCATGTCACGGTGCAACGGTTCTACTTATGATTGTTCACCACTTCCTGAGGTTTGTACCTGAGGCGGGCCTGCAATGCATATCGGTGGATACTGGCAACCACTGCCATGAAAATGGTAAATTGCCGAGGAATGCTGACGTCCTGATGAACTAGCACAGAAAGGAATTTGCAACTAGATACGTATCTGTTTAGCCATTGTCTAGGTGTAAGCTGAATTGGTTCAGAGATGTGGATAGTATCTTCACAGTCGTCCATACATCCATGTAACTGTAAACGTGTGCTACCTGTTGGTACTGAATTTTGAGATAGCTTACGACATTTTCCATATGATTTAAACGTAGTGCTACTGAGCAAGTCATATCCTGCATTATCGCTGACTGTTATTACTCCTCTGTGCTTAGATGATGTTCTGACCGCAAATTAAACCAAGTCAATTCTGCCAGTCCTTCAAACTTGATAAGCTTAGGCCAAAGATCTCACGCATGTGCCATTCAAGAACGTTTATGATCTCCTTGATGAAACAGTGTTACTCCTAGGATTCACAAATACGCAGTCGTATTGCTAGGATTTCACAAAAGCAATTTGTTGACGGGGTATAGCATTAGTCCAGACCACCGGGAGTATGTTTCAGCTGTTCAACCAAGATTTGATTATTTTGGACAACAGCCAACACATGATTAGGATGCTACTCTAGATCGTACCGCTTCTACTCGACGGCAGGAAAAAGAGCTGAATTTTCACCTGGATGAAAAGAGTATTGTTATGCTACCATACCTATTATGAGATCATATTACGGGATCATACACTTCTGCAACAATTAAACATTGGATTTAGTTACTATTAAAAAAATAATCTAAAAAAAATCCTTTTCATTGATGACTTGCCTTCATGGTTCCATCGCACTATATGCACTGTAACAGATGATGGATAATCGCACTATGTATCGCATAGCACATATCCCTTGTTATTGTAATTCTTTGGATAGCTGAAACTAGACAATTTGCTCAGCTGATCATGTCACTGCAGTTCAAAATTCTACTTAGAATTGGCAATCTAGACTCAAGAGCTGACCAAGGACAATTATATCCAATTTCACATTCCATGCCTTTTCATACAGCAAAATTCTTATAATCACCCTGTATCATCCTCAAAGCTCGACATTTCTTGAGTTAATACACCCGAATTACACAATTTTACACAGATAAAATGCTAACCACATTGAAGTAATCGCATAACACAAATCATTTATTATTGGAATGAATCAGCTGGATTGCTGAATATATCCTATATGCCAGACAAAATATTTCCACTTAGAATTGGCAATCCCGACCCAAGAGCTGACCAATGAGTAATACACCCAATTTCGCATCCGATGCATTGCTTTCATAGAGCAAAATTCTTATCATTACATTGATCATCCTCACAGCTCCCCATTTTCTTGAGTTAATACACCTGACTTATACAATTTTACACAGCTAAAATGCTAACCACATTGAAGTGAAAACTACCAGCATAATGATGAAGTAAAAGAAGAGGCGAAAAAGAGTGATAAGAAGGTTTTAGTCCTATACCCTCCACAAACTCCTTATCGGTGACAGGCAGGCGGCAGAGGCGAAAAAGAGGAAGGAATGATTCACCCCGAGGACGGCGACGAGGGGAAGACGTCCTTGACGGCGGACGCGGCGGTTAGGTAGTTGAGAGTGTTGCGGAGCGTGTCCCGCTCCCGTCGCAGCCGCGTGGCGGTGTCCTCAAGCTCGAGCAGCGCCTGCTGCTCCCTGGGCGCGCCCTCGAAGGTGTTGCCCACGTAGAAGGAGAAGGGGGTGGGGAAGAGCCCCCGGCGCAGGTCCCCGACCTCCTTCTCGGGCTTGCCGTTGAGGCGGTTAGCGATGCGTATGACATCGCGCATGAGCGCCTCGACCTCGACGGCGAGCGCCTCGGCGTCCTCCCCTGGGGCCGGCGTCTCGGCGGGCGGGCGGTCCTCGAGCCACTGCACGGCGGCGACGAGGTAGGGCTTGTTGCGGACGATGCGGGCAACGCGGAACCGCTCCTGGCCCTTGCAGATGAGGAAGAAGCGGTCGTCGGCGAGGCGCTCGTGCTTGACGACCTCCCCGACACAGCCGACGTCGGACGCGCCGCCGGAGCCCGCAAAGACGACGCCGAAGCGGAGGTCGGTCTCAAGCACGGTGTGCATCATGATGCGGTAGCGGAACTCGAAGATGTGCAGCGCGTGGGTCGCGTCCGGGAAGAGCACGAGCGGGAGCGGGAAAAGCGGGAGCTCCACGAGCCCGTCGTCGGGCTCGGACGGGTATTGGTCGGGTGACGGCGACGAGCCGGGCCCGGACGCGCTCGCCGGAGCGGCGAGGCGGCCTCGGCGGTGGTGGCCGGGGGCATGGAGGCGAGGCGTCCGACGGAATGCGTGGGCAGGGGGGAAGGCGTGGCGGGAGGCGGCGAGGTGGGGGTGGGGGCGCGGGGAGGGGAGGATTTGGGGGAGGAGAGCCATTGGGGGTGGAGGGGATCTTTTCCCCGCGGTGGTAAGGAGGGGAACGTGTGGATTTGGGGGAGGTGATTTTTCAGGGGTTTTGTTGTTCTGGGGAAGAAGGGGTGGGTCCTACAGGCAAGGGAGAGGGTTAACGACGAGTCGGGTGCGGTGGGGTGATGGCGTTTGTGAGTACACGTGTGGCCTTATCCGCCAGGAGCAGCTTGGGCTGGGAGTGAGACACACCACACCACCGTGTTTTTTTTTGTCGAGGGGAACTGGCACGGTGTTATTTTCTTTACTGCTCCCTCAGTCTATTTTTTACAAGCAGCCACACTACTTACAACCCCTCAAAAAAAAAAGCCACACTACTTACATTTCAATTTTAACTACATATATATAGTAAAATGAGCGAATTATGAAATGAGTTTAAATCCATTCATTTTTATTTTATAATGTATGTGACCAAAATTGAAATGTCTTATAAAAGTGTACGGATGGAGTAGTAAACATGCCCGTGCGTTGCAGCGAGAGATAACCTGTTCCCGGTACGGTAACCCCTGTGATGGCCCACCGCCACCAAAAGAGCAAGTGTGTATTCCATGCATCTACTCTTTGTATCGTGATCCCCCTCATCTATCTGCCGCCAGCCAAGGAAGCATATCCCCCTGCTCTAACGGTCCGACCTCGTCAAGTAGTAGTTGAACACGATGTGCTTCCTGGTTGAGCCCAGGATCTCGATCGAGACCCTGTGTGCGGCAGTTTGCGAGTAGCAGACGACCAACTACGACGGACATTGCAACAAAGTTCGGCGAGTCTAACGAGGCCGACGACGTACACGTAAAGGTAATAGCCCTACAAGTCAAGGTGGAGGGAGTTACTCGATGATGCTTAAGATTTCAAGACCTACGTAAAAATTTCTATAGTTGTGCGGACGTCAGTACATAAGTGCTCAATATCGGTCAGGATTACATCATATTTCGTACCAGTGTTAAAAAAATCACAAGAACAACTTAATCAGTAGAAAGAAGCATGTCGCCATAGAATGAACCTCTCTAGATAACTCCATACCAGTTCTAACTTGTCTTTTCTGCTCAGGTGAACACATATTCCCCATTGCCTCTTCCAAGTAGCTCCTTCCATGACCGAGATTGGACCTGTCGGGCAGCTGCTAGGATCTGCTCTGGTCGTTGGGTGTGAGATCCTGGCGCATGGCTCAATAGAATTAATAGGATACTCATATCAACAAGTTGCAACTTCTTTTCCGGAAACTCATCTTGAAAGAACTCCAGTGTTACGTGTGCTTAGCCTGGAGCAATTCCCAGATGGGTGGCCGACCGGGAAGTCCTTCCAGAACACGCATATGCGAGGATAAAGTGCACAAAAAAGACTATTGTTGATCTGTGGGGCCAATCTAGATATCCTAGAGAAATGCCTAGGATGACAGCCATGGGGTGGTCGAGGTGTTACATTGGGGTAGGTGCCGATAGTGGAGTCGAGGTCGGTGATCGACAGCTTGCAGAGCCTAAGCATGCCTGGTTCTACATCGACGATGTTCCACGTAGGACATCGCAAGCCACGACGAGCAGGCCAGCAAGGACGACTTAAACAGTTAAGCGGTACAGATCTCTTTGCTTGGTCCTTGTTTAATTGGATTGGGGTTTTTGAAGTGTCCTCTCCCAATTAGATCTCGCTTCTAACTACTCTCTTTCTCATGTGTTGAGAACTCCACCTTCATATACACCTGAGGCATCTAGCCCTGGACGGTGAAGCGTTGCAGAATTACCCCCGAAGTATGTCTGCATACTCTCAGAGGGTAACACGTGAGACCCTCCCTATGCTGGATCAAAGTGCTGGATACGGGGAGTCAGCACCATCCTCACCCACATGCTTCATCGATATCATCACCGACATCTCTTCCGCTACTATGATGAATGGTACATAATCTCGCGAACTAGATTTTGTAATTAATATTCACTTGTATCTGCATAGAAAGGTCTTCGTTTTTGCGTACCATGCATGGAGAAAAATTTAAATTCCTGTTGCGCAATCCAGCATATAGCACCTCTCCTATGCACGTGATTCCCACAGAAATATCGGAAATTTCCCACCAAACCTATGCATAAACTCTCCGGATTTCCTTCACAACCAAAGCTGGAAATCGATCAGAAATTATCGAGAGCTATGACCCCGCAATTCCGCAATCGCCCGGTATTGCCGCCTGTCAATGTCGATTTGGGCAACAACATCTTTGCCAAAGAGGTTATCTACCTTCCTCGTGGTTGTTCCTATGTTGATTACACGCTGCAGAAGTGCACGGGCACAGGTGCACAATCAATATTCTAATTCAATTAGAGGAAGGTCTAATTTAATTAGAGGAAACTATAATTCAATTAGAGGAGTTCTAATTAGAAGGTCTAATTAGACACTCCAATTCTTCTAGAGAAGGAGAGAGAATCTTGAGAGCCAATTATGTGTTTTGATTTGAGCCTTGGGGTGTTTTATATAGTGGGAAGAGAGGGGAGACTTGCCAAAGGGGAGAGAAATCCTAGTTGTGGTAGGAGGGTTTGGCCGCACCATGAAGGAGGTGGCCGCACCACCCTCCTAGCCCAACTCGGATTGGTGATGTGGAGTCTAACTCCACCTCCCACTCTCTCTTTTTCTACTTTTTCTTTTCTCTTTATCTCTCCAGTTAATTCAGGAAAAATACATGCACGATGAGTACCATTTTGTTAAGCCACTAGGCCCACCTGGCAGCCCCCTAAAATAGAGTGCGGCCATGAGGGGGAAATCTTCCCCCTATGACACTATATGGAAAGCCTCCGAAACTCCTCCAGAACCCTATGACCCCTATAGATAAAATCATTGATATTATCTAGCGATGTCTGAAATATATTTCTAACACCCGAGGCCATCTCATGCCTCCAACATTTGCTCCATAAAATGTGCAGCCTAAATTTCTCTCTTAGAACAATTCCGGTGTCGGAGATATGCCGAATTAGGGTGTTATCCAACATTGGCCAAAAGTCGTCCTGCCAGCGGGTGGCCCATTGGTGGTGAAGTAGGAGGCTTCTCCGGAAGGCCCAACAGGCCGACGTGCAGAAAGTCAGATTCTAGAAGACCCGGATGGTGGCCCAATTTGCAGTCCAACTCGGAGAAGCAGACGGATTCCCTGACTTCCAAGATTAGAGAAACATTTCCATGTTAGAAAAACATTTCCAACATCCCGGGATATCTCATACCCCCTGTATTTGCTTTGTAAAGCGTGCAACCTCTATTTCTCTTTCATAATGACTCCGGAATAAATTCCCGTAGTAACAGAAATTGTTTCTATCACTCCGGGACATATCATGCCCTCGTTATCCATTCTCTCTAATATATAAAGTATATATATCACGTAGAAACAATATTTTGGTGATACTCCTAGTTGATCCGGACCTAATAATTTACACAAAAATAAGCCCGAACTTAAGTGTGTTCCATAGTGTGTGGACATGGAACTTGAAACTCTTTCATTTTCAATAATAAATGGCGGGGTTGTGTACACCCATATTGACTCCTACATACCATACGAATGAACTGCTGAACTTGTTGGTTATTGTAAAAATATCCCATTACTCACGATACCGAAGTTACCCGAGACTACTGATTCCGGTATTGCCTATGAAGCAATCTCTGGTTCACAAATATCTTTGTCTTGTCTCGTTATGTGGTAAGTTTCCTCTTTCTCGTTACTGTATTATGACATCCCGCATGATGTACCATCATTATGCATTGTATGCATAACTTTTGGATATCAAGAATATTGAGTGGGCCCAGGTATGTATCTCTGTTTTTACGGAGGAGTAATTCCCATCTGAGAACATCGAGATAACATACTCCTTTAGAATTACCCAGTAACTACCTTTATGTTCACCCAATTTACGGTGTGACTCTTGATAGCACCAAAGTAAAACCTCCAGAATATATTATCAAGATAACCTCGTGGTCAAAGGATGCACTATGAAATAACCATGTTGTGACATGATTCTAAGGACAAGATGTCTTAGTGGAATCTCTTAGCATATCAATCTACTTAGTGAATACCCAGCCATATTGTTCCCTTCCAACAATATGCTATTCAATGATGTTGACAAAAACAATGTCCATGACCAGGAAAACATACTCACCAAACATCTAATAAATTAGTCGTAAAAGGCAAGACTAGGATTTTGTTGGGGGGACGATAACCCGATAGGCCCACATCTGGGACGAGACCCGACTAAAGGGAAGCTGCGCAAGACCCTGCATTGTGATGTTAGGCCGGATGTTATAAATGGGCCAGTAATTGTATTGATGACCCGACCCAAGGGAAGAGAAGGTCTAGAAGGCCTAAAAAGGCGGTACAAACCCCGTGATCCGTGACTTGGGGGTTACGGTAGGAAATTTAGGGTTATGTATGGATCCCGAGTAGGATTCTGGATGTACCTTGTACGGACTGCCGGGAAGCCGGGTGTTATATAAACCGGCTTCTAGGGCAAAGAGACCAAGTTTTTTGAGATCGATAGAGACATAAGGATTCGAGTTTGTAACCCTAGATTGGAGTTTCGGCGACATTGAAACCCGAGAGCCTAGATCACCAGTTGATATGATTTCCCCAGAGCTAAACCCTCTCCCAAACACCAGAGACGATTCGGCCCAATCTAAGTTACCCCCGGTAACGTCTGCCGTGATTATCCCACAACTGTTGGCGCCCACCATGGGGCCTACGTCCAAAGGTGTTTACATCACGGGAGAAGCTCGGGAAAGCATGAAGAACCTCGTCATCGGCAAAATCGTCACCAACCCTGAAGGAGAGAAGATCGTTGATGACTTTGGCTGGGGGCTAGAGTCGGAACAGCTGGAAACCGGATCTATCGTCACGATCGGCCGGGTCAACGTCTTCGTCGGCATGGTACGTGCGTATGGTTTTGTTTCTGACAATAATGAGTATGAATCTGTGTCAGGAGACGCCACCTGTGTCCAGTCGGATGGGGAAGAATCGGTAGGAACAGCAGAGCCGGATAACACGGTCTTGGAGAAGGCGCCCACCACGAAGAGGGAACAGCGAGAGGAGCCGGTATGGACCCCGCGTGGCCGGGTCGATGAAGAGGATGATACCGAATCTATCTTGCATTTGCTTGAAGATCGGTACGAAGATGATAGTTGCGAAGAGGAAGAATACAAATCTTCACAAGGCATTGCGCGCCGAGTCGCGGTCTACACAGCCCCTACGATAAATCTCAATCAGGGTGATGTGTCGGTAGCCGCGGCTGGTGCGGCGCAAGCGCTGGCCCAGCAACAAGCACCGGTTAATGGAAACCCGGCCGTAGCCCGGGTCGATGGTGAGCCGGCCTCCGTTACCAGCGAAACAGGGGAAAGTGCTCAGTTCAGAAACATGTTCGGATTCAGGGTGAACAGAACAGCTGGGGCAGGAACGTCACAACCACAAAACCCGGCTTTGTTCAACAATAATATGATTTTGGACCCCACAGTGTTGGCGATAGCAATAACGCCAGAAAATGCGGCGGCACGTGCCAGGGACCTAGATGTGGCCCGCCGGGCGTTGGAACAACAAAGGAGGGAAGTAGAAGATGAGAGGCAAGGGATGGACGAGCGCTAGCGCCAGTTGGAAGATTTGGAAGATCGTATTCAAGCTCAAACAACTAGGATATATAATCAGAGGCATCAGACGAGGCTACCGGCGGCAGGTGGAAAGCTACAGCTGGCCGCGTTGTTCATTACACCCCAAGATTAGCCAATCCTGGCTGTGAATTAGGGAACCTGGTATCAAGGGGCGACGCTCGGGGGGACAGCCGGCTAACGTGCCAGCCGGGTTGCCCGCGTTACCCGTCGGGGGCCCTGGAGGCAATGTTGCGCCACCACCGTCGCGATTTCATACCCCACCATGTCACTTCAATAATCCCATGCGATTCTGGCGCTCGACCGTATTCCATTAGGAGAATCGCCCCAAGCGATTGAGACACGGCGAGCTATAGAAATGTTACGAACCGCGGTGGCTCAGCAGGTTAATTACCCGGATAACAGAAGCGGTTTACAAGGGACGCCGTATGTCAGCCGGCAGCCCGGAAATACGAGGAATATTCAGTCAAGCTCGGCGCGATGGAGGGCAGAGCAGCAGCAAATGCCGCCTCCTCCCCGCAGGCCAGTGGCTCCCGCGGTCTCAGCGGCGCAAGCAATTGTCGACAGTTCTCGGGTGAGGCGTATGGCCGGGTCTGCGGCGCGAGGGCCAGCAGGTGGCATACCCCCTGCAGCGCCCGCCGAGTCTCGTGTTTCACACGCAAGGCCGGTACTGACAAACTTAGCCGGGCCCAAGTGCCTGTCAGATGCCATCAGAGATGAACCGTACCCGGATAAGTTTAAGGAACCGGGTAAAGTTGTCAATTATGAGCCAACCATGGATCCTGAGACTTAATTGAGCAGTTATGAGATGGCTATGTCTATTCGCAATGCTTCAGAAAAACTCCAAGCCAAGCTTATGGATCTTATGATGTCTGAAGGAGCAGCAAAACTATGGTTCAACAATCTGCCTGAAAAATCCATCAATTCGTGGAGTGAGTTAAAATCGGCTATCATCAAACATTTTCATGGAACTTGCAGAAAACTATACACAGTCGACAACTTAGATAAGTGTATCCAAAGAAAAGGAGAATCGGCACGTAGCTGGGTACGCTAGGTCATGGAGATACTTCATTCTTCCACTGATATTCAACCAAAAGACGCGATACAAGCTATAGCAAAGACATGCAGATACACGCCTTTGGTGCGCATGGAATCTAGTAGGCATTTGTCGGAAATCACTATGGGGGAGTTGATGGATGCGTGCAACAAGCAATGCCTCCGCTGACACCACGGAAGAGGACATCGAGGAAAAGAAAGGAAAGGCTAACGTGAGCGGTAATGGAAAACCCGGCAACGGTGCCACGCCGGGTAACAATGGAGGTGGTAACGGAAGCAACCAGCATAAACGTCCATATGAGGGAAACTCCGAGTTAGTCGCCAATACCGAGGCCGGGTTCCCAAGGCCTAGAGTAGATGGAAACTTCAACGGAGGAAACTTCAACGCAGGAGGCAATTATCAAGGACCACCACGGCCGGCTAACCACATAGAAGCCTTCAGGATGCCTTGCCCACGTCATAGTAGGAATGGAAAGCCGGCTAATCATTCATTGGAGCAATGCGTGGACTTACAGAGATGGAAAAACAAGGAGATACAGAAGGCCCTGCGAGGCGCAGGACGGGGAGGAGGGCCGGGTCTGGGTGGAAACCCGGGCAACGGACCACCCCCCGCAGGCAACGCAGGAGGCGGCAATCCAGGTAATAACCAGGGTGGTGCGGGTGGCTTTCAGGCTAATCCAAAGCAGTTAGGACAATATCATGTTCACACCACTGGGACCTCCAAAAGGGAGAGGAAGGTACTCAAGAGAGCGGTAAACTCGGTTTCCTCGGGCGTCCCAAGATACCTGAGATGGTCACATCAAGAGGTAACATGGAGCGGGAGAGATCACCCGGAAGAAATAGAATATCCGGGTGTGTTAGCTTTGGTGGTAGCGCCGCAGGTCAATGGCTACGAACTGAAGAAAGTTTTGATGTATGGCGGAAGTAGTATCAACATCCTGTACTGGGAGACCTTTTTACGTATGGGACTCAAGGAGTCTCAGCTGCAGAAAAGTTCCACAGTTTTCCACGGAATTGTGCCAGGACACCCGGCCTGCCCTGAGGGAAAGATAACACTGGAGGTTGCTTTTGGAGAATCGAAGGACAATTACAGAGTAGAGTGGCTCACATTCGAGGTGGTGAAGTTGTGTAGTCCTTATCATGCGCTGTTCGGAAGGCCGGCTTACGCCAAATTCATGGCAAGGCCGTGTTATGTATACCTACAGTTAAAGATCCCGGGCCCTAAACAAACCATTACTGTACATGGGAACAGGGCTGTGGCGGCAGAGTGTGATGAGGGAGATGCGGCACTTGCAGAACAAGCTTGTGCGAAGGAAGAACTCAGGTATTACCGGTCTCAGGTAGACCTGGAAGATCGAACGGACTTGAAGAAACCGAACACGGAAGACCAGAGAGCAAAGTTTAAAGCAGCTCAGGACACAAAAATGGTGGCTTTTGTTGAAGGCGACTCTTCCAAACAGTTTGCTATAGGTTCTAACCTGGATAACAAGGAGGAAGAGGCACTCATAAAGTTCATTCGCGAGAATCAGGATGTGTTCGCTTGGACACCTAGCGACATGCCGGGTATCCCGACTGAGCTCACTGAGCATAGTTTGCATGTCGATCCTAAGTCCCGGCCAGTGAAGCAAGGTTTGAGAAAAAATGAACGAAGAAAGGAGAAAGGCTATAGGAGCAGAGGTGGCTCGGCTCCTAGCGGCCGGCTTTATCATGGAGGTCTTTCACCCGGACTGGTTGGCAAACCCGGTTCTAGTGTTGAAAAAGAATAATGAGTGGAGAATGTGCATAGATTACCCGAGTCTCAACAAGCATTGTCGTGGGATAATCACGGCAGATGTTACCAGGGGTAACTGATCTTGGGGTAAGTCGACGCAGGCGCTCGGGAGAGGGTTTAGCTCAAAGGAAGACATGATACAACTTGATCTGACAGCCGGCAATCGAAGTCGCCGGATCTCTATTCTCGATACAACAACTCGATTAGGGTTTACACTGGGTACTCGATACCACTCGATATTGCTAAGGTTCTCAAATCTCTGTGTCAATCTATACCCGAGGGTCGGTTTATATAGTACCCGTACCCCCCTAACTTACTTTACAAGGCACACCCGGGTCCTACCCAGACACGGCGTGCTAACCCTAACTTTCCTTTACAACACCCATAATCCGGGTCACTAGGCCCACGAGCTTGGGCCTCCACAAACATCTTTATCCCTAGCCGTATCCTGCTCACTGTCTCTGGGCCGGGTTATTCCTCGGATCTTGGCATACCGGGTTAGCATCCCCCCATCAGTAGTCCCCAGAATAGCCTGGGCTTCACGGATCTCCTTGAAGCGCTTGCTATTCCCTGCAAAGATACCGATCATAGGGGCGTACGAAAACTGAGTTAAGATATCATGATATTCAGCTAGGCCTCACTCCATGGTGGCCATACAATAACCCGGACCTTTCCTCCATATACTTGGGTCCAAATTCCTAAATCCAAACCACAATAAGAAATGATAAGATCTCATGCTTGATAACCAGTCCTGTCATTACGGACGAACCCCTTCCTTCCTCTGTCACGATGCCTTGCCCAACACTTGACGCACATCTTGCGAAATCTTCGTGGATAACCATTACTCCGCAATTCCCGGCTCCTAGCCGTTAAGATAAGCTCTCCCTTGCCTTATAAATAGCGCTTAGAGGGTAACCCTAAGCCCATCACCACGCCACAACTTCTCCTCTCCCTCATTGCTCCTAACACCTTCGCAGCGCCATCGCGAGGAACTCGCGCCTGTTACTGACGCAAGATTAACAGCGGCCGCGCCCGCCCTTGAATCGCCTCGTGCCGCCGTCAAGCGCCACCTTTGTACCTCCATTCCTCCCATCCGAGCCGCACCGCTCGTCGCCATCACATTAAGCCCCAATCTTCTTGGTAAGCTCTTCGCAATCAATTAATTCAGCCCCGCAGATTTTAATCCATCCAAGGTCAGATCTAGGTCATCCCGCGAATTACTTGTCCGATTGCACCAGATTAGATCGATTCAATGCTCGCCAACCCCTTTAATTGCCTGCCTGATAGCCACAAATGATCTTCCAACCATCACTGATCACCAATTTTACTTAAAAGCCATCCGCGAACCTCTCCATCTAGATCCGTTCCTCCGCTGTTTTCCGCTTACTGCATTAACACCCGGAAAAACCCTTCTTTTCCAGCTATTTCATTTGCGGTATAAATATGGGCAACCATCCGTCATCCCCAAATACCTTTTCCTACGTAAGTGACCAACAATTTCCACAAGTGTGCTCAATACCCGGACAGTTCTCAACTTCGTACCCTCTTGATACCTTATACTCGGATATTTCAACTTTCCCGGGTCTTATTTCATACATCCTTTTCTTTTTGTGTTTCGCAGGCTGACCCCATGGCTCCCAAGCGACAAGGAAAACATCCGGCTCAAGCAAGGACCACCCAAGCCATATCCGCCAATTGGGGGCGCTCCACAACCACTAAGGCCAAGTTGGACGAACTAACCGAGTTAGGCACCCTCCCCTCTCAGAAAGATATCCGCTGGAGGGTGCCAGGTAACGAAACTCATCCCACTCCCGCAGAAGACGAGGTAATCTGCTTTGTAGAGCACGTGACCCGAGGATTTCGCCCTCCGGGTCACCCTTTCTTTAGGGAGGTCTTAGATCACTACGGACTCCGGGTGTTCGACATAGGGCCTAACTCTATGTTGAACATCACCCACTTCATAGTTCTATCTGAATCGTATTTGTGCATGCCACCAAACCTGACTCTTTTCACTGAGTTATTCCAATGCAAACCGTGCCGCGAAAGCGGCGACGGGGCGCTTCTCACTTGCGGCGGGGTATCCATCCAACGCCGTAGGAATTCTTTAATGCCAACCCTCAACCTGCAATCCTGTGCCAAACATTGGCAGTTATCCTTTTTTTACTGTCGCGATACCTCCCCCGACAGCGAGAAGAAGCTGCCGGGTTACTCAGAGACCCCCCTCAAACCCTCCGAGTCTTTCAGTGCCTTCGCACCAGACTCGGACAGGGAAGCAATCCTTCCTGCACTAGCCAAAATAGCCATTCTCTCGGCCCAAGGCCTCCTAGGGCTCAATTTGATAAAGACATGGGTCGACTTCCGAATCCAACCTAATTCCATCCGCACCAAATTGATGTGCGAGTATTCGGGTCACACTACAGATGCACTTCGCTATTCCTCCAAAAGCTTTGCGACTGGTGACACTATCAAGACCATCAAGAGCCTCTTGGCAGAGAAGCTGGATGTGATAAAGGGCATCTCCGGGTTACCTCCGTTTACTCGGGAAAATCCAGCTCCAACGGTAATACCCGGCACTCATAACTTGTCTCCACATTTCAACTCGATACTGCTTCTAAACATTAACTTTATCTTTTTACCTTAGGCTGACGACCCCTTCTGGAGAGTGGACCCCCTCCCCCCCTCCAGAGACCCGGAAGAGGAGGACGAGACGACTGACGACAGCGAAGGTACTTACCCAGGATCTACATACTTTTGCTTGTATTACTTTCCTTTCGTCTGTCTTTTTCCCAATGAATACACATCTGGCTCGCAGGGCTGGAGGACGAAGGTGGAAACAACGAGGATGACCCGGAGAGAACCAAGTCTGACCCAGAGGCAACAGCCGGAGCCAAGAGGAAAAGCAGGGGGACAGTATCCAAGGTTCCTTTTTCCTCACTATCTTCCGAATCTTACTCCTTTGACGCCATGCGAAGACTTAACCATCAATTATCAAATTCGCCGTGCTTGAAGGAACCTTTCCCCGCCAAGCGCAGGGTAACTCGGAGCTCCCCGGGTGAAGATCCCCTTAACCCGGGCATCTCCACCCCTTTAGTCCCTCGTGGCAGTGCTCCTCCATCTCGTTCTTCCAACTCTCCTCAGCGCCACCCTTCTCCTAACCACCCACGTGCCGGGAAATTCCGGGTTCCATTAGTGGTTCCTGCGAACACCTCATCTACTTCAAGTGGCGAGCTCCCATCGGATTACACCGTAAATGCCGGGTAAGTTTTTGCCTTACTATTTCTTTTTGCCTCTAGCGACCTTTCATCCGAGCCACCGTCATCATCAATAACTGCCTTTTTTCATCTTTCTTTCAGTGCTCAGGTCACCGTCAGTGACCCGGAAAACACAGAAACGGCTAACATTCAGGTGGAGAAGCCGACTGACGACGCAGACGCCGCAACCGGAGGTGATGCAGCCACTAACCGGGAACAAGGCCCTCTGAGCAATCCACTTTCCCAAACCGTCGGATCTCCTTCCTTATCGGAACCAGTAGACGAAGAGATAGAAATTCTAGATACGAAGATGAGCCCTCCCAACCCGGACACTCAGACTGTCCGGGTCTCCACTCCAAATGCAAGGAAAACCCCCCTGCCTGATGACCAAGCTGCCGGCTCTTCCCGGACTCATTCCGATGAGTTAACGTTTGCCCAGATGCTGGAAACCCTGCGCACCTTACGAGCTAACGAGGAAAACATCCTGGGAGCCTTAATAACCAAACATGAGGTAAGTTGAACTAATGTTGCTTGTACCTTTGTCCAGTCCCCAAGTTCCGAGTGAGTTCATTCATGACTTGCTCGGGACTTTATGATACCATTGACTGATAACCGTGCTCTTCTATCCGACTAACACTTTTTAACATCCATGCAGTCTTTCGTGACTCAATATGAGGAGAAACTTGCAAACGCCACCAAGCTCATTGAAAAAGAAATATCTTTACGCGAAGCGGCCGAGACTGAAGCCAGAAGGAATAGGCAATTAATGAAGAAGTACCGAAGAAGGGCTCACCGAGCCGAAGACGACCTGACAAGCCTTTCTGTCGAAATTTCTGATACCTATCGTTCTTTGCTTGGTATGCTTCCTTCTCCGAGTTTATCCTTTTGACCAACAGCAAAAAATGCTAGCTGATATATTCATTTTACTCCAGGCCCGGATGAAACCATGCCGGATGAGGATGATATTGCCAAGCTGAAGACCATGAAGAATGTTATCCGGCAGCTGTGTGCCGGAACCAGATGGATTTTGGAAGAGTTACGGTGGCCAGGTAGAGGACATATTGACCTGAAGAGGATGCTGGACGCCTTTTCCACGATTCCTGAGTGGATTTGGCACTGGAAGCGCTCGTCCTGCCGGGTTGGAATGACCCGGGGGCTATCACTCGCCAAGGCTTACTTCCCCAAGCTCGATCTGGCAAAGCTCATGGGCGGCTTCCCCGAATTCAAGCTTGATGGTTCAAAATTCTCGCGGGAGGATTTTCAGGCTGTGCAGAAGGAGGTCCGTTACCCGGCTAGCGTGATCGCTGATGAACTGGACGTCAATACTCTTGTCCCTGCTTATGATGCTGCTGGTGTGGCAATTAAGTCAGATCTTCCCGAACCATATGACATGATGGCTCGGTGGAAGGAGGAAGCTGCTGCGATAAGGGCGGAGGCTGCCAAGAAACAAGCTGAAGCCGGCTCTGCTCCTGCTGCCTCAACATCAGTCGTTCCGCCTCCTGCGGGAGCTGGCGCCGCCGATCCGGGTGTTGCTGCTGCCACCAATGATGGCAAGGGTAAGGCCAAGATGAGCGCCGAGTGATATATGGTTTTCCGATGCCTCTTCTTAAGCGTCAGTCGGTCGACATACTTTTTGAAACAGTCATTTTTTAGGTGGTGCGCCTGTGCACCTTTGATATTTTTTCACCAGTATTTTGTAATGCACACTAAGGCCTTGATATACTCGATGCCTGTTCCAACCTTTGTAAGTTTAAGCTCATCTATTCTCGATATCTGGTTTTATTTATTGCTCCTTTTGTGAAAACTCAATTTCCGGGTCTCATGGGTATTGACAAGCGGATTTTGCTTCGAAGTCCCCAAGCCCCCAAGACTCGGATATTTGGATTTTTGCAACTTATACAAGTAAGCCAGTTCTTTTCAAGACTTCAAGCTACCGGGCCCGGATTGCCGAGCCTAGGACACTTGATCTTGAAAAGGCAACAAAGTACTTATTGCTATTTTCACAAAGATCCATGAGTTGTTTCACATCGGATTTGAAGTTATGCTTAATAGTCATTGAGTTTCCAGCTATTCAGCCTTATACTCTGCATAACTTGTGGTTTAGATGACCCTTTTGACTGTCTTGTACTGTAAGCCGGCTTTCGCGTGGATACCATGTTGTTACATCAATACGAAGACGTAGCCAGCCAATCCCCGTCGGGTTTCATGACTAACTGCCATCGTAAGCGAACAAATCATGCCACTTTAATGCGAGTCACATCGAGCTTAAGTAAGAGTAGCCAAGAAATTTGGACTTCTTTGTCCGGTTATAAGATTGTAGCCGTACTCGTTTGCGAGTAATCGGCCCTTATAACTCATAGGCATCGTGGCCGGGTCTTTGAGTTTGTAACTGTGCTATTTAAGCGATCAGCCCCCAAGACCTAGATATACGCATCGTACTGAGAATACATAACCTGATAACAACCATCTCTTTTCTTGATAACCGTCTCTTTACTTGATATGAAAAACTGATAACAACTATCTCTTTTCTTGATAACCATCTCTTTACTTGATATGAAAAATGTAGGTCAGCAAGCCGCCTCATTAAAAACCCGTCCAGTCCCCAAAGGTGCCCTGGATAGGAAAAGAGTACGTCAGAAAACCTGCTGCCTATTACATCGTGCAATTCCACTTGCCAATATAGTCTTTACTAAGTATAATACGGACGCAGCTGAGCCACGTTCCATGGTCTATCTCTTTCTTGCATAGATGAAGTGGTGTGTGCGGTGTCATTGACTGTAGCCGACTCTTCCCTTGCATCTATCAAATAATATGATCCGTTATGTAGGCTCCGGCTTACGATAAATGGTCCTTCCCATGGTGGTGATAATTTGTGTTTTCCTTCGTTTGACTGTACCAGACGCAGAACCAAGTCTCCTTCCTGGAATACCCGGGTCTTCACACGCCGGCTATGATACCTCCGTAGATCTTGCTGATATATGGCTGATCTTTCCAGGGCTTGTTCTCTTTGTTCTTCTAACATATCTACGGCGTCCTGCCGGGTTTTTTCGTTCTCCACTTCGACGTAAGCTGATACTCTGGGCGAATCGTGAATAATATCACTTGGTAACACTGCTTCCGCCCCATAGACCATGAAGAAGGGTGTCATCTGAGTGGATCTGTTAGGTGTAGTGTTGATACCCCAAACCACAGAAGGAAGTTCTTCGACCCATGCACCAGCTGCCCTGATACAGGGGACTCGCAATCGTGGTTTTAATCCGCGAAGCAATTCTTGGTTTGCCCTCTCCACTTGTCCATTGGCCCGCGGATGAGCCACTGATGCAACATCAAGCCGGATTCCATTGTTGCCACAGAATTTCTCCATCTCGCCAAGAGACATGTTAGTTCCGTTGTCGGTGATTATGCTGTGGGGATACCCAAACCGGTAGATAATCCTTTTCAGGAACTTGACTGCTGTAGCCGCTTCGCAATTAGTAACTGGCATAACCTCAACCCACTTGGTAAACTTGTCAATGGCCACCAAAAGATGCGTCTTCTTGCATGGTGACATATGGAAGGGACCAACCATGTCCATACCCCAAACGGCGAACGGCCAAGTTAATGGGATGGTCCGTAATTCCATAGCCGGTACGTGTGTTTGGCGAGCGTACCTTTGACATCCGTCACATCTTGCTACCAAACGTTCTGCATCCGATAGAGCCGTAAGCCAGAAAAATCCGTGTCGATAAGCTTTAGCCACTAGAGACCTTGTAGATGCATGATGCCCACAGTCGCCTTCGTGTATTTCCTTGAGAATCTGTCGGCCTTCTTCTGGCGCTACGCAGCGCAAGAAGACTCCTGTTGCGCTTCTCTTGTATAATTCTCCGTTGATGATAGAATACCCCTTTGCTCGCCTCAGGATTTGTCTTGCTAATACCTCCTGTTCTGGTAACTCGCCCCGCGATAAGTAGGCCAGGTATGGCTCTGTCCACTCGGGGATGGCGTGTACTGTGGCCACGTACTCCAAATCCGGGTCTTGATTTGCCAGTTCTTCCTCAGACTCGGTTTTAACTGATGGTCGCCACAACTCGTCCAAGAACACATTAGGTGGAACCGGCTCCCTACGCGAGCCGAGTCTGGCGAGTGCGTCTGCTGCCTCGTTTTTTCTTCTGTCTATGTGCTCCACCTCATACCCGGAAAAGCACCCGGCAACCCTGTCGACTTCCCTGCGGTATGCTGCCATAGTTGCATCCTTTCTGTCCCAAGTTCCCGATACCTGTTGTACCACAAGATCCGAATCTCCGAAGCATCGTATTCTTTTAATGTTCATTTCCTTGGCCACCTTTAAACCATGAAACAGGGCCTCATACTCGGCCACGTTGTTTGAGCAATCAAAGTGAATTTGCAGTACGTAACTCAATTTGTCTCCCTTGGGCGATGTCAGCACTACTCCAGCTCCTGATCCCTCATATTGCTTTGACCCATCGAAGTGCATGGTCCATGACTCGGATTTTGGAACTGTGGTAGCCATACCTGTATGTGTCCAGTCGTTAACGAAATCAATTAAAGCTTGGGACTTGATTGCTGACCTGGGTTCGTAGTTTATGTGATAATCCCCCATCTCTATTGCCCACTTGGCTATTCTTCCCGTCGCGTCCGAGTTTCTGATAATATCCGACATTGGTATTGAGCTGACCACCGTTATAGGATGTTCTTGGAAATACGGCTTCAACTTCCTGCTGGCCATGAAGACTCCGAACACCAACTTTTGCCAATGTGGATAGCGCTGCTTTGCTTCTGATAATACTTCACTGACGTAATAAACCGGCCTCTGAACCGGGTAACCTTTCCCGTCCTCTTTGCGTTCCACGACAACCACTACGCTAACGGCTCGGGGGCCAGCTGCCACGTATAGCAACATAGGCTCTTTAGGACCCGGCGCCGCTAGTACTGGTGCTTCAGATAATTGCTTCTTTAGTGCTTCAAACGCTTCATCTGCCTCTTCGTCCCATACGAATTTATCCGATTTTCGCAAGAGCCGATACAAGGGTATTGCTTTTTCTCCGAGTCTAGATATGAACCGACTCAAGGCTGCTACACAGCCCGTGAGCTTTTGAACATGCTTCAAGTTCTCCGGCTTTTTCAAACTCTGGATTGCCTTGATTTTATCTGGATTTGCCTCAATTCCTCTCTCGGAAACTATGAAGCCGAGTAATTTCCCAGCCGGAACTCCGAACACGCACTTCGTTGGATTAAGTTTCATCTGGTACCTCCTCAGGTTTTTGAATGTCTCCTTTAGATCATCGATAAATGTCTCCGCCTTCCTGGTCTTGATGACCACGTCATCCACATAAGCATGGACGTTACGTCCGATTTGGTCCTCGAAGCACTTTTGAATACACCGTTGGTAAGTTGCGCCAGCGTTCTTCAGCCCAAATGTCATAGTTTTATAACAAAAGGCCCCAAACGGGGTTATGAATGATGTTTTCTCCCAATCCTCCCTTTTGAGCTTAATCTGATGATACCCGGAATATCTATCCTTGGGAGCGCAAACGGATCCTTTGGGCAATGTTTGTTAAGACTAGTGAAGTCAATGCACATCCTCCACTCGTTGGTCTTTTTCATCACCAGAACCGGGTTAGCCAACCAATCCGGGTGAAATACTTCCATGATAAAGCCGGCTGCCAATAGCCGAGCGATTTCTTCGCCTATAGCTTTCCTTCTTTCCTCATTCATTTTCCTCAAACCTTGTTTCACGGGCCTAGACTTGGGATCCACATGCAAACTGTGCTCAGCCAATTCTGTAGGGATACCCGGCATGTCGCTGGGTGTCCAGGCAAACACATCTGCATTCGAGCGAATGAACTCCACGAGCGCTCCCTCCTGCTCTTTCCCAGGTTAGACCCTATGGTAAACTGCTTAGTGGAGTCCCCTTCGACAAAATCTATCTTCTTGGTGTCTTGTGCTGCCTTGAATTTTGCTCTCTCATCCTCAGTATTCGGCTTTTTCAAGGCTGTTCTATCGTCCGGGTTTACTTGAGATCGGTAATATTCGAGTTCTTCCTTCCGGCATGCCTGCTCGGCCATAACTGAATCTCCTTCGTCACACTCGGCCGCTATATCCCGGTTCCCATGTATAGTGATGGTCCGTTTAGGACCCGGGATTTTCAGCTGCAAATACACGTAGCACGGCCTAGCCATGAATTGGGCGTAAGCCGGTCTCCCCAACAGCGCGTGGTAAGGACTGCGCAACTTGACCACTTCGAACGTGAGCCACTCCACTCGATAATTATCCGTCGATTCCCCAAAAGCAAATTCCAAGGTGATCCTTCCCTCGGGGCTCGCCGAGTGACCCGGTACGATCCCGTGAAAGATTGTTGAACTTTTCTGCAGCTGGGACTCTTTGAGACTCATCCGTAAGAAGGTCTCCCAGTAAAGGATGTTGATGCTACTTCCACCGTCCATCAGGACCTTCTTCAGCTCGTAACCATTAACCTGTGGAGCGACCACCAACGCCAAGACTCCTGGACGCTCCACCTTTTCCGGATGATCTCTTCTACTCCACGTTATCTCTTGTTCTGCCCATCTAAGGTATCCCGGCGCGGCCGATGAAACCGGATTTGCCGCCTGCTTTGATATCTCTTTGTTCCTGCTAGAAGTTCCTGTAGTATGCACATGATATTGTCCTTTTAAGTTAGTCGTTCGTACCGTGTCGACGAAGATATTGATCCGGCCGACCGTCAATATAAATCCGGACTCGAGGTGATCCGGTTCTGGCCCCCAGCCGGGATCGTCCACCAACTTTTCTTCTTCGTGGTCGATGTAGATTTCGCCAATGACAAGATCCTCCATGCCCTTCCGAGCTTCTCCCGTGATGTAGACGCCTTTGGACGCAGGCCCCACGGTGGGCGCCAACTGTCGTGGGATAATCACGGCAGATGTTACCAGGGGTAACTGATCTTGGGGTAAGTCGACGCAGGCGCTCGGGAGAGGGTTTAGCTCAAAGGAAGACATGATACAACTTGATCTGACAGCCGGCAATCGAAGTCGCCGGATCTCTATTCTCGATACAACAACTCGATTAGGGTTTACACTGGGTACTCGATACCACTCGATATTGCTAAGGTTCTCAAATCTCTGTGTCAATCTATACCCGAGGGTCGGTTTATATAGTACCCGTACCCCCCTAACTTACTTTACAAGGCACACCCGGGTCCTACCCAGACACGGCGTGCTAACCCTAACTTTCCTTTACAACACCCATAATCCGGGTCACTAGGCCCACGAGCTTGGGCCTCCACAAACATCTTTATCCCTAGCCGTATCCTGCTCACTGTCTCTGGGCCGGGTTATTCCTCGGATCTTGGCATACCGGGTTAGCATCCCCCCATCAAGCATTGCCCTAAAGATCCGTTTGCCCTTCCGAGGATAGACCAGATCATAGACGCAGTGGCGGGAAGTGGCCTGTTATGCTTCCTGGATGCCTATTCCGTGTATCACCAGATAAAGCTCAAAAAGGAGGATTGGGAGAAAACATCATTCATAACCCCTTTCGGGGCCTTTTGCTACAAAACCATGACCTTTGGATTGAAGAATGCAGGTGCAACATACCAACGGTGTATTCAGAAGTGCTTCGAGGACCAGATTGGACGCAACGTCTATGCTTATGTTGATGATGTAGTGATCAAAACAAGGAAGGCAGAAACATTCATTGATGACCTGAAAGAATCATTCAAGAACCTGAGGAGATACCAGATGAAGCTCAACCCAACAAAGCGCGTGTTTGGGGTTCCTGCGGGGAAGTTACTCGGTTTCATCGTTTCTGAGCGAGGGATCGAGGCTAACCCGGAAAAGATCAAAGCCATCGAGAGCTTGAATAAGCCGGAAGAGCTGAAACATGTTCAGAAGCTTAGAGGATGTGTGGCAGCGTTAAGCCAGTTTATATGTCGGCTCGGAGAAAAAGCGATACCCCTATACTGACTCTTGAAGAAAACAGACAAGTTCATATGGGATCAAGAGGCGGATGAGGCATTTGAGGCTCTAAAAAAGCAATTATCTTAGGCGCCGGTTTTGGCCGCGCCGGGTCCTAAGGAGCCTATGTTGCTATATGTTGCATCCGGGCGTCAGGCAGTTAGCGCAGTAGTTGTGGTTGAGCGCAAGGAGGATGGAAAGGATCACCCGGTGCAACGACCAGTCTATTATGTAAGCGAGGTCTTATCAAAGGCAACAGCGGTACCCGTATTGGCAGAAGTTGGTTTTCGGGGTATTCATGGCCAGTCGGAAATTGAAGCCGTACTTTCAAGAACACCCCATTACGGTGGTAAGCTCCATACCCATGGCAGATATCATAAGAAACTCGAACACAACAGGAAGGGTAGCCAAGTGGGCCATCGAGATGGGAGACTATCACATCAACTACGAGCCTCGATCTGCGATCAAGTCTCAGGCTTTGGTCGATTTCGTCAATGATTGGACTCAAACAAGCATGCCCTTAATGGTGCCAAGTTCAGAGTCCTGGGTGATGCATTTTGATGGTTCCAAGTAGTATGAAGGGTCAGGAGCTGGTGTGGTGCTCACATATCTCCAAAAGGAGATAAGTTGAGTTATGTATTACAAATTCACTTCGATTGCTCTAACAACATAGCCGAGTATGAGGCCATGTTGCATGGACTGCGAATAGCAAAGGATATGAACATCAAGCGTATAAGGTGCTACGGAGACTCGGATCTCGTGGTACAGCAGGTCTCAGGAACGTGGGACAGGAAGGATGCGACAAAGGCAGCGTACCGCAGAGAGGTGGATAGGGTAGCCGGGTCTTTCTCCGGGTATCAGGTGAAGCATATCGATCGGCGAAAAAACGAGGCCGCGGACGCACTTTCAAGACTCAGCTCCCGTCGAGAGCCGGTTCCGCCTAATGTATTCTTGGATGAGTTATGGCGGCCTTCTGTTAAAACCGAGTCAGAAGAAGAAATAGCTAACCAAGACCCGGATTTGGAGTTTGTGGCCGCGGTGCGTGCTATCCCGGAGTGGATAGAGCCGTTCCTAGCATTCCTGTTACGGGGCGAGTTACCACAACAGGAAGTTTTAGCCCGGCAAATCTTGAGACGAGTAAAGGGTTATTCTATCATTAACGGAGAGCTTTATAAGAGAAGTGGTGTAGGTGTCTTTCTACGCTGCGTAGCCCCAGAAGAAGGCCGTCAAATATTGAAAGAGATTCATGAAGGTGATTGTGGACACAATGCCTCCACAAGATCCCTTGTGGCTAAGGCATATCGGCACGGGTTCTTTTGGCTCACGGCTATAGCAGATGCAGAACGCTTGGTGGCAAGATGCGATGGATGTCAAAGGTATGCTCGGCAAACTCATGTGCCGGCTATGGAGTTACGGACAATTCCCTTGACTTGGCCGTTCGTTGTTTGGGGTATGGACATGGTAGATCCTTTCCACATGTCTCCATGCAAAAAGACCCATCTGCTGGTGGCTATTGATAAGTTTACAAAATGGGTTGAAGTCATGCCCGTTACAAAATGTGAGGCGGCCACAGCTGTGAAATTCTTGAAGAAGATCATACATCGATTTGGATACCCCCACAGCATAATCACAGACAATGGAACCAACATGTCCTTAGGAGAGATGGAGAAGTTTTGTGGAAACAATGGTATCCGGCTTGATGTGGCCTCTGTGGCTCATCCGCAAGCTAATGTGCAGGTGGAGAGAGCAAACCAGGAGTTACTTCGGGGATTGAAACCACGATTATGAGTCCCGTGTCTCCGGGCTGCTGGAGCATGGGTTGAGGAATTACCTTCTGTGGTTTGGGGAATTAACACTACACCCAACAGATCTACTCAGATGACCCCGTTTTTTATGGTTTATGGTGCAGAGGCAGACCTTCCGAGTGACATTATCCATGACTCGCCCCGCGTGGCGGCTTACGTTGAGGTGGAAAACGAGAAGACCCAGCAAGACGCCGTGGACATGTTAGAAGAAGACAGGGAGCAAGCATTGGAGCGATCAGCTATATACCAGCAGGACTTGAGGCGGTATCACAGTCGCCGAGTCAAAACCCGTGTTTTCCAGGAAGGAGACCTGGTGCTGCGCTTAGTACAATCCAAGGAAGGAAAGCACAAGCTATGTCCCCCATGGGAGGGTCCGTTCATTATAAACCGGAATCTGCACAATGGATCGTACTACCTGATAGATGCAATGGAAGAGTCGGATACTGCCAATGACACTGCCCATACCACTTCATCTATGCAAGAGCGGGAAAGACCATGGAACGTGGCTCAGCTGCGTCCCTACTACACTTAGCATAGACTCGGCTTGCAAGTTGTATTGCACGATGTAACAGGCAGCAGGTTTCAGACGCACTCTTTTCCTATCGAGGGTACCTAAAGGGACTGGAAGGTTTTTAATGAGGCGGCTTGCTGACCTAACCTTTTCATATCAATAAAGAGATGGTTAAATCATGATAATTATCTCGTTTCCTAAGTTTTGTCAACTTCTTGCATATTTTTTCTATGTTTCATCCTGCTTTATGTTAGGTATGTGTATTATGCTTAGTTAGCCATGTTTATCTAATTGCAAGAAATATAATATAATTGGCTTAAAAACTTACACATTTTTTCTTTTTTATTACATTCAAGTTATCTGTAAGATGGTAGAGCTGAAGGCCTACTATTGCATAGCATATATATCTAGGTCTTGGGGGATGATTGCTTGAATAGCACAGTTACAAACTCAGACCCGGCCACGATGCCATTAAGGTGTGAGGACTGATTACTTGCAATAAGTACAGTTGCAATCTCATAACCTGGACAATAGAGAAAAACTTTTCTTGGCCTTTCTTGTTTAAGCTTGATGTGACTCGCAACAAAGTGGCATGTTTTGCTAACCTATAAATTCAGTCGGTCATGATGCCCATGGGGACTTGCCTGACCCTATTTTCATAGAGTTATAGCAACATTGAGTATCCACGCGAAAGACGGCTTACAACAAAGAGGGTCAAAAGGGTCATCCAAACCATAAGTTATTCAGAGTAAAGGCTACAACCGGAAACTCATAATACATTAAGCATAAACTTCAAAGTGTATAAAAGATAGTAGTACGGTTGAGGACTTGGAGAAAGCAAAAAGTTTTCTTAAATCCATCAATTCCCAGACCCAAAATCCGGGTCTTGGGGACTTGGGGACTTGAGAAAGCAAAAAAAAAATTGTAAGCCAAGGATCTCGAGACCCAAAACCCGGGTCTTGGGGACCTGAGAAGCAAAGTTTCCCAAGCCGAATAAGCCTCAACCCAAAATCCGGGTCTTGGGGACTAGGAAGAAATTTTTTCAGTCCCACAACCAAGACTCGGAATCTATCGCAAAAAAACATACAAAAAGTGAAGTTGTGCCAACACAAGGTCGAAAAGCATATCAAATGGATAACCAGAAGGGTCATCAAAACCACAGGAGTTTAAGCGTATTACAAACCAGAGAGAATAGTATCAAAAGTGCACAGGCGCACCATCAAATAAACAAGTGTGAAAGGCATATTACAATGCCTATTGGACGAATGATTGTTTGCAGGTAAAAGGGTGATAACTTTACTCGGCTTCTTCAGCCGAGTCATCGGGAGTGGTCTTGGCAGCCGGGTCTTCAGCATTTTCCTCAGTCGCCTTCCCCTTCTCAGTGTCCGGGTTACCCCCGGAGGCAGCACGTGATGGAGGAGGGACAAACGGAGTTGTGGAAGATGGCGGGTTTGCCGCAGCCTTTTTCTTTGCAAGTTCCGACTTGAAACGGGTCAATATATCAAAAGGCTACAGGTCTTTGATGGGCACAGGTTGGTCCTCAGCATCATAGGCGGGAGTGAGCTTGTTCACGTCAAGAGTATCTGCGATCAGGTTGGCTGAGTGGCGGATCTGGACATTGATAGCCTTGAGGTCTTTCCCCAAGAACTTAGAGCCGTCAGCGTTCAATTCGGTAAACCCGTTTACAAGCATTGCCGGCTCGATCTTGGGATAATAGGCCTTGGCCAGTGCAAGCGCACGTACCACTCCAACCCGGCAGGCTGCGCGCTTCCAGGTTTCAATCCAGGAAGTGACAGTCGAGTATGCCTCGAGCATTTTGGTAATGCACGGGTAATCACCTGACAGATTCAAAGATTCAAGAGCCCACTTAGTTCCCGCTGAGAATTGCCGGATGACAGTCTTGAGGATTCTCAGCATGTGTTGGTCATCTTTCACCTCTACAATATCAATCGGACCTACGGTACAAAAAGACACCCGGATACCGAGTCAAAAACATTGTTGAGTAGGGAAATCCGGATAACATGAATCTGCAAAGAGAACCTAGACTTACCAATGAGGGAATCAAAAATGTTGCCGATGAAGGCCGAGTATTCTTTGATAAGTCCATCAGCAGTCCGGAGTTTCTTCTTCTGTGTTTTATGCCTTTTGGTGAGATCTTTGAAGCTAGCTTCTAGTTCTTCACGAAGTTTAAAATCTACTTGCAGCAGTTCATTGGTCTTGGCCAAAAGCTCGTCAGTGCGAGCAACATAAGCCTGAAAACGACAGATAAGCATTAGTCGGCATATTAGTAAGTACCGAATGATTGTGTACAAAACACTCGGAACTTGGGGACTAGGATAAGTGTGTGACTAGTGTTAGCAAGATTAACCTGGTGCTCAGCCGCCAGAGACTCGATTATCTCCTCCTCAGTGGTCTTCAAAGACCGGTACTCCTCTAGAAGCTTTTCAACCTTTTAGCTGCCGAGAGCCGACCTGGAAGAACTAGCGCCATAACCAGCGGGTTGGGCTGCTGCCTTTGGCTCCTCAGGGTCATACCTGGCAGTGGCAGTCTTTGGAGAGGCACCGCTCCTCTGGGTCCCAATATATTCGACCCCAGGATCATCCGGCTGGGCCATGTGAAGAGGATACTCGGTTCTTGGGCTGGTGGCGTTAGTCGGCCCTTGCTCTTCACGAGGTGGAGGGTTGGCAGCGCTTACCGGGTCTTCCATCAGAGGGTCATCAGCGGGGGTTTCCACCGGATCGCTAAGAGTGACCCGGGCCCTGAGAAAAGAAAGATTCGGAGTTAGTACGCTATAGAGGAAAAGCATGCAAAGCACAGGGATGTGGCCAAGTTATGAAAAATACCCGGTATTTACGATGAAATCGCTGGGGAGCTCATTGCTAGACCCGGAAGACACTGATAGAGAGTTGGAAAGTGAGACTCGGATTGTTCCGGCTAAAGGATGATTTGGAGATGGGAATTTTCGAGGAGTACTATCAGAGTAAGTGGAATGAGTACCGGCTCTGCGAACGGGCGATTGAGGGATCCCGGGATTGAGGGGCTCGTCACTCGGAGAATTCCGGGTTACCCGTCGCTTGGGTGGAGGAGATACGTCCTTCAGAGACGATATAGTGGTTAGATATTTGTTAAGCTTGCACATACCGGCATAGGAGTACGGCTCTGTGGTCATGGAGGAGTATGGCACCTTGAAAGTAACTTCTCTGGGCTTCCTTTTCTTGCCAACCTCAGCTTCCGGCTCTGCCTCACTCTCCTCCAATTGAGAGCCGTCCTTGTCCGCTGGTGCTGGTGATTGCGGTGCATTGTCGGAAAGAGGAGAATGTTGATCTAATAGATTGACAAAGTATCTGTTTAGTAGTGACTCGGAATTACCTTCATCACTGTCACTCGGCTCTTCCTCCTCCGAGTTTTCAGAAGGGGGAGGGGTGACAATCTTCCAAAACTCATCGGTTTCCTGGGTAAAAAACAACAGAGATAAAAGTTAGTATGAGTGTTAGAAAAATCAGCCAGTGCAAAAAATATAAGTCGGTTCTTACTGGAGGAGCCGGGTTTGAGCGAGTGAAGGGGGAGAGCCTGGAAACGCTCTTGATGGAGTCCATCTTCTCGGCCAGGAAATTTTTCATGACCTTGTTGATGTCCGCGGCCGGGTATGACTTCTCCCAGTATCAGAGAGAATCAGTCAGGTGACCCGAGTAATCGCAGATGAGCTTGGGACGGATGCTGTTTGGTTGGATTCTACAACTGATCCAGGTCTTGATGAGGTTTAGCCCGCAGAGGCCATGGGCTGCTAGGACGGCTAATTTGTGGAGGAGGGGTTGGATGGATTTCCTATAGGGTTCTGAAGCGAAACCACTTAGGTTATCGCTAAGAGAGAGGGCCTCAGTGGAAAAACCCGGCAAAGGCTTTTCGCCGGGTCTGGATGTGTCCTTGCAATAGAAAAACATCTTTTGCCAGTGATTCACGTGGGAGTGAAGACTAAGAGTCGGCATCAAGGATTTCTTGCGCCTCTGGATGGACACACCCCCACAAACAATGAGGGGTCCATCCGTGTTCTCACGGCAAGGTTTGCATTGAAAAAGTTCTAAAAACAAGGCAAGGTTTGGTGCGATGCAAAGATAAGACTCACAGAGAACGATAAAGTGGCAGATGTTCAAAATTGAATTAGGGCCGATGTCGAAAACCCGGAGCTTATAATGGTGAAGGATTTCACGGAAGAAAGGGTGACCCGAGGGACGGAAACCCCGAGTCACGTGCTCCAAAAAGACAACAACTTCACCTAAGCCGGGTGAAGGCCGGGTCTCCTCTTCAGGCGCTCTCCAGGAGATTTCCGACTCTGCTGGGAGGACCCCAGACTCGGCCAGTTCCTCTAACTTTGCCTTCGTGACAGTCGATCTAGCCCAGTTGGCTGAGATCGACTGACCCAACTTCTGCTTCAGAACCGGGTTTTTTTCCCTTGGACTTGGTAGCAGTCTTGGGCGCCATGGAAATGGATCTAGAGAAAATCGAAAAACTAAAGAATAAAGCAAGGGAAAAGAAATGGAGGCTAAAGCGCGATGAACATGAATCCAAGATTTAGAGAAACGAATCTAAATCTAGATCTAGTGGTGCTTACCGGAGAACGACGGCGTGCTCGGCGTGCGGCGGTGGCCCAAGCCCTTGAAGGTGACGGCAGCGCGTGCGTGCGGATGTTCCGACCTCAAGCTCGAGCTTCAATGGTGCGGCGGGGTCCTCGAGGCGAAGTCCAGCGAGCCCGGTGGCGATGCGAAGCGACGGCCCGTAATCGGGGTCAGCTGTGTGCGCGCGGGTCCGGCGGCTCGCGTTTTGACCTCGGGATCTTGGGCGCTAGTGGCGAGCGGGAGGAGGAAGAAGAAGGGCGGAATGGTGGCGTTTGGGTTTAGGGTTCCCTCCGGGCTCTATTTATAGGCGCGGTGGAACCCTAGAAGCCAAACGGTAACTTAGAGAAATTTGCGGGAGGATATCAATCGGTCCGCTAATTATGGGATAAGGATCTTAGGAGTTATTGCGAAATGGCCGGTTCTGTCAAGCACGCCAAAAGAGCCGGACTTGAAAATTGTCACTCGAACTAGCTTGCGGAAAAGACGAAATCCGAGTTACAAGCGTACCTCTGGAAATTTGATCCGAGTAAGGATACTCGGCTAGAGCGATGAACCGGGTTATTATATGGACCGCCGAAAGAGCAGGCCTGGCTATAGTTAAAGCGATCTAACCCATTATGTTGTGCATATGAATGTTTGTGGTTTTGCAGGGAATAGCGTGCGCTTCATGGTTGGTTCCAGGATGCCCAAGCTATTTTGGGGACTACTGTTGGGGGGACGATAACCGGTAGGCCCACATCTGGGACGAGACCCGGCTAAAGGGAAGCTGCGCAAGACCCTGCATTGTGATGTTAGGCCGGATGTTATAAATGGGCCAGTAATTGTATTGATGACCCGGCCCAAGGGAAGAGAAGGTCTAGAAGGCCTAAAAAGGCGGTACAAACCCCGTGATCCGTGACTTGGGGGTTACGGTAGGAAATTTAGGGTTATGTATGGATCCCGAGTAGGATTCTGGATGTACCTTGTACGGAAAGCCGGGAAGCCGGGTGTTATATAAACCGGCTTCTAGGGCAAAAAATACCAAGTTTTTTGAGATCGATAGAGAGAGAAGGATTCGAGTTTGTAACCCTAGATTGGAGTTTCGGCGACATTGCAGCCCGAGACCCTAGATCACCAGTTGATATGATTTCCCCAGAGCTAAACCCTCTCCCAAACAGCAGAGTCGATTCGCCCCAATCTAAGTTACCCCCGGTAATGTATGCCGTGATTATCCCACGACAGGTTTGTTTTCTGTGTTCATGTTACTACACGTGAGCGTGAGTTTTCCTCTGAATCTTATATTCATGAACCATGTCAGTCATGGCATAGTAGTATAAGTCATAATTATGAAACATATGCATAAATATTATTTTCGTTTGGGCATACATCCAACAGTCCCCCACTTGCACAATTGGCAATAATCCATTTGCATTAGTTCATCAAACATCTAGGAGATGTAAGTGAACTCTCATGTAAAAAATGTATTAGACACGTTGTCATCAACCCCTTCCAAGTTTGTATGAACCATTTTTGTTATGAAGAAACTCTTTATTTTACAATACCCCTTGATCGTAAGATCAACTGCATTCTAGGTTATTATTGGTGAAACCTTGGTAATTCAGCTAAGAATACAGTTTCCCGTTTTTGCAGATTATCCTGCACCTTTTGTGAAATACCACACGTAGTTCATATAATGAACTGATAGCCTAAAAATTAGAAGTATTTAAACTTCTACCCTGTACTGCTAATTGTTGTAGTGTTCGTAAATACATGCTTAAAGCAAATCTAAGTCCCGTTATTCATATAATCATAATATTATATCTTAATCCTTGGTCGATACTTTATCATATAAGTATCATGTACTTATCTCATAAGTTAATTCTTATAATGCAATTCTTACATTATAATCCTTTTCTCCAATCCTTTCCAAGGAACATCTTCAAAATATTTTGAGGAGAATACTTATAATAATCTTGGAGCTGACTGAATTTTCCAAAAAAAAAATCAATTTTCCAAACAATTATTATTTTATACTCCCTCTGTAATGTAAGGCGTATAGTTTTCTACACGAACATTAAGATGTGGGTATTTGGCATACGATGGACAAATTTTCTCCTACAAAAAATCGCAAAAGGAGAATGCCTACTAGTCACAGATTGAACACAATATGTCGTTCCACATTGGGACTCATTTGTGGATGGCTAATATTGTCAGTAAATCATAATGAACCATATATTTTGGAACTTTTCCCAAATAACTATACGCCTTACATTCAGGAACGGAGGGAGTATGTTTTGACAGAATGCATTGTGTGAGAAATTTTTACTATGATCATAAATCATAAATCATTTGATTATTGCTCACTAGTGTTTTCAACATTAGATCTTGCATACGAATCTTTAATTTCTCCTGAGAACCTAGTTCCCACAAGTTTCAAACTTTCATTCAAAACTTTATGCATCTATATATCTCATAACACTTGTATTAATTTTCACTCAGGATTTCGATCCTTTGCAAATTAATAACTTTGCTATCACATGTATCTTAGAAAATATTATTTTCAATGATACATCTTTACTGGCAAACAAAACTTCTAATGATCTAATAATTTATATATCATTAAAATAACTCCCATTGACTTAAAATAAAACAAGACTTGTATAATTTTCCATGAAGTCAAGACAACTCTTGTTTTACTTCATAAATTATGTTGCCACTCCAAAATTTTATACCAGCTGGCTTTTATTCGTATAAACGAATTTTGGCCCTTGTATAATAAACTATGTATTTAACAATAAAAAACTCGAGTTGTACTTAGTACACAAACTCGATCAATTTTTATTTAAGGAATATTGTTTTTGCTATTTTCTCGTACAGATTTATTATACCGATCAATAAAGCATTGCTACAGATCACGAGATCTTTAGTAGGCAACTCTTGATTTTGTTTTAAAACTATTTAGGACAAAACAAGCTTTATGATTCTTAATTCCAACAGGAATTTCTTCAAGTTTTTTCAACTTGAACTCAACGGTATAAAATACTTTTAGATTCTAAGTCACTTGGATATTTCATCCCTTCTATTATCTTTACTAATCACATGCACATCCTTTATTCAAGTTGCCTTGAAACTTTTATGTGCTACCATGGTTAATTATTTTATTGATAAGCAACCATGCCTTAAGCTGCAATGGTCTTGGTATTAGTCTAAAAGAATTGTCAATTGTAAATGCTTCCGCTTGCACAACTCTGATAACTATTTCCAGAGATTCATCAATACCTTCAAGAAATACTATCCTCCCACTTAATTCAATAAGGAATTAATTTCTTAAGAATCGGATATTCCTAGTAACAAAACTTTGTCATTTATGTGGTGGTTTTATATGAGGATTTCCAATAAAATTAGAACAACCAACAAAGTATTACTTTGTTTTCTTAATCTTCAGATTAAGTTTCAATATTTTAGAAACTTCTAGATTCTATGATTAATGTGTCTCTTTAGAGTTTATCTTTCAAAACTATGGCACAAAGTAAAGACAATAAATATGCTAAAATAAGTTACTATACTATTCCATGGGTAATATCAAGAACTTATTTGCAGAGGAATCCTTCTTACTGTTTGACTTGGTCAAATATGACTTGAAAACTTCCAAGACATCACTAAGAAATGACTTTGGAAAATTTTGTGAAGTACTATATTAATTGACTTCTTGATCAGAAAATATTTCAGAATGACATTTCATAAATTCAAAAGATTTATAGTTTGATCATCCATGAAGGGATTTATCCATAATATTCTCATAAGATAACCAGGATTCGTCCTATCAATC
Source organism: Alopecurus myosuroides (assembly GCA_028641055.1). Taxonomy (NCBI): domain Eukaryota; kingdom Viridiplantae; phylum Streptophyta; class Magnoliopsida; order Poales; family Poaceae; genus Alopecurus; species Alopecurus myosuroides. The sequence continues at coordinate 370,899,872 of CM054059.1, forward strand.
CACAAGAGTATTACATCGCCAAGCATGCGACCTTATTACAATAACTTGAGCCTAAGCTCATAAATATTTCAAATTATAAAAATAAAAGTGGAGATGTCTTCATCCTTAGACTATTCTTTATGCGTCTAGCTTGACGCTCATCAACACCTTTTATTCTTCCGTCTCCTTACTTTCAATAGATCCTATATCGAATGCATAAATAATTTTAGCAATCGATATACCAGAGATACTAGTAAGATTGACAAATGTCATTCAGGTATAACTCTTATACCTTTATCACCTTTGGTGAATTTATCCGTTTGCTTAGCTTTTACATTTCCTCTTCCAGTGGCCTTTATTTTTACAAGCATTCAGACTTACTTTGTGCAGAAAACTTGGGCTTATTCTTTGTCTTAGAATTCTTGCCCTTTTTCCTTTTCTTCTTAAATGGTGTACTTTGGGAAACCATCAATACTTGATTGTTTTCCTTCCTTACACCAGCCTCAGCGGTTTTCAGCATAGCAAGGAGCTCATTTGGTGTTTTCTCCATCCCATTCATGTTGTAATTCATGATGAAACCGTTGTAAGACGGGGGGAGTGAAGCCAACACCAAATCTATACTCCGCTCAACCGAGATTGGAAATCCCAAAGCTCGAAGCCTCGTCCCGTAACCAAACATCTTGATTACATGTCCGCTCATTGAGCTTCCTTCTGCCATGTGACATGACCATAAAGCCTTCTTCATTTCATAACGCCCAGTCTTCGCTTGTGTCTGGTACATGGACGTGAGTGAAACTATCATGCCATATGCGTAAGTACGATCAAATCGTTTCTGCAACTCAGGATCCATACATGTTAGCATGAGACATTGAATAGCTATTGCATCATCACTCATCAAGGTGTGTGTGCATCTTTTATTCATCAGAAGCGTCATCATCGAGATCCTCTGGAAGAGGAGCATCGAGGAAATACTCTTTTTTTTGATACCTATGAGAACAATTCTCAGGGCACAGACCCATTCCGCATAGTTACTCCCATTGGTAGCAAGTGGTTTCTTCTCAAGTAGTTAACCAAGGTTAACAGCGGGTGCGTTATGAGCCATGGATCTATAACAATTTAATAGTTCACTTAGACATGTTCATAATTATTTTCCAAGCACTTGTTAAAGTAATAAACTACGTGCTCCCACTAAATATGATATTCCTCGTGATCATAATTTAATATAATACGGAATCCACACTCAACTTATAACCAAAGGATGTATCCACCTCAATGACCATAATCTTACAACGGGTAGGCCAACTTGCCAATCACTACTACCGTGATTTCCGCTTCACCTTTCGGTGTGTGTGCTCCGAGATCATGACTTTCATGCTTGAACGTTAAGACAACCAACTGGTCTTACTGCAACAAGTGATGTCATGATGACCCCTGAATCTAGGTGATGAGTATGTACCAGCTTGATGCCCGCCTTCTAATCACAAGAACACGTTGATCCCTGTATCCAGGTGATGAACATGAAACCCAATCAGCTTGATGGTGCTACAGTTGGAAGAGCATGATCTACCTTGGTATTTAAATGAGGAATCACCCTGATAATCACGTCTACTGCACAATCAATGGACAAAAATAAAACATAATAAAACATGCACAAGTAAAACTAGTGATGACGTATATTCTTCCTTCATCTCTAATGGATCCTGCATTGGCGGTGCCATGTCAAGGTTCACGACAAGTGCAATCCTTCTCCTTTACCATCATCACCGTGATCGGGTTTAGGATGGTTTGCTAGCTACATCATGGTTCCTGCAAAACAGATTTAGACGTCTCTAACGTTTGTTTGGCATCTTTTAGCGTGGCTGTAGGATCTACGAAACGAACCGTTAAGTAACCTACGCTTCCATGAGGTGTGATTATTCACATTTCTAGATTGACGTTGCAGGGTGATTGAAACATAGACATAACAAAAATGTCTAGAGCCCGAATCTAAACTTATTCATAATCATGACCCCCCGTGTGAATCGAATCTGCATGCCTTTTCCACAATGATGTTTTCGAGACCAACTATAAAGATAACCAAAGCTACTGAAGCACTTCTTCAGATCAAGAAAGATATGCCCTGGGAAAATCTAGTGTCGTAGGATTGCCAGAAGTTTGTAAAAATCCCAATATGCCATTGATACGTTGCAAACGTATCTATAATTTTTTATGCTCCATGCTTGTTTTCTATCCAATGCCTTTATGTTTTCCACATGTTTTTTCTTTCATTTTATGCATGTTTTCATGCACTAACCTATTAACAAGATGCCACATGCCAGTTTTTTTTTTGTTGTTTTTGTATTTTAGAAATGTTCTTAAAGAAATATTCTCGGAATGGGCTGAAAATCCATGGAGATCATTATTTACCCGGAACGAAGATGATGTCCAAAGGAGAGCCGTAGGGGGGCGAAGATGTCCCAAGGGGGTGCGAGGCGCGACCCTACTCTAGGTCGCACCTGGTGGGCCCCTGCATGCCAAGGCCACCGCCTCTCCTCGCCTCTTCGCCCATAAATTTCCCTTAACCCTAAAAAGTTTCGGGACGGAGATATTTTCCAAAAAAACATACAGAGAGGTGGAGACACCTTGAAAGTCCAATCTTGGTATTCTACAGTCCTGTTCCGGCACCCTGCCGGAGGAGGGAATCGTCACCGGAGGCCTCTTCATCGCCATGATTGCCTCCACGATGATGTGTGAGAAGTTCATCTCGAGACTACAGGTCCATAGCAGTAGCTAGTTGATAGTTCTCTCTGTTATGAATCCATGTTTAGAGTCTCATGAGCTAACTCACATGGTCGAGACCACCATTATTTAATTGTGCATGTTGTGTTTGCTGGGATCCGATGAACCATGATATTATGATTGTTTTGTTCATGTAAAACTGAGTTGCTTCACTTATATCTTTAGAGAGTTTTAATGTTGTCTTGAAATACTCTCTTGGTGTTTATTATTACCTTGGTCACGTAGTTGTTTGCACCTCCCAGAGAGGGTTTATATGCTAGTTAGTGGATTCATGCCTCCCTTACATTTGTGCTCGAGTGATAGAAACATGACAGGTGGGGGATGTGTTGTTTCCACTAGGGAGAAAACAACGGTGCTCTTGTCTACGGATGAGAATCATTGCTAACATTACGTACTTTACTTAATGCAATTGTTTGTTGCGCACAAAGCAATCACTTTGTTGCTGCAACTTAATACCAGATAGATTTGCTGGATAGATTTCTTGAGGTGGACTATTAGATATGGATGCATGCTGGATAGCGGTCCACGTGCCTTGACGTAACGCCTACAATGTTAGAATCTGTGAACTATATCTCATCATAATAGTTTTGTTATATGTTCATGATTTGTCAATTGCCTAGCTGTAATTTTTCAACCAACATGTTGTTTTCTTTGGAGAGACGCTACTAGTGAAACTATGGCCCCCGGTCCTATTTTCCTCATTAATACAACCTTATTTCAAGCACTTTCACCATTGTTTTTTTGCAGCACCGTTTTTACTTTTATTGCTTTTTTATTACTCTATACGGTTAATTTTCTAGTTTTCAGCAAGACGAGAAGACTGACAACCTTCTTGGAAAGTTGGGGACAAGAGAGAGTTTGTGTGTTGTGTGTAGGTTCCACGTTGACATCAAGCAACCTTCTCCAAGTCTTCAAAGTCCTACTACTAGTCGATAAACCCCCGGTTCCACAATTGGGGGAAATTTCCGCTAGACTACATCATACCTTCCTCTTGGGGTAACCCAACGAGCATCAGATCACGTCTGAGAGCATCATCCATTGAAAACAAAACAACAAAGCTTATTGGGAAACAATTATAAATAATCTGACTGTTGGAAAACTTTCCAACGTACTTGCATAAACTTATGCAATACCCGCACACTCCGGTGCTCTAGATCAGATCTTGTACCTACCATAGACTACTCTGATACCACTACTGGGTTGCACAAAGGGAATTTTAAAAAAATTGTCAAGCTACTACACAACCGCCAAGATCTTGATATGCGTATACAAGTGAATATAAATTTCAAAATCTAGTTTCAAGATCGTGTACCAAACACCGTTGAAGCAGAAGAGGTGTCGCTGACGATGTCGATGAAATGTCTAGAATATCTTCACGCACAAGCCTGTGGGTGAGGATGTTGCTGACTCCCCATATCCAACACCTTGATCCAGTAGACTTAAGTTCTCACGTGTTACACCTCTGAGAGTATGCACACATACGCCGGGGGAAATTCTGCAGCGCTTCACCGTCCAGGACTTGATGTTGCAAGTGTATATGAAGGTAGAGTTCTCAACACATGAGAGAGAGGAAGAGAGAGAGTAATTAGAAGCTAGGTCTAATTGGGAGGGATCACCTCGGCCTAATTAGAAGAAGCTCTAATCTAATTAGAGGAGACTCTAATGCTGATTAGAAGACCTCTAAACCAATTAGAAGGTCTCTAATTAGATTGCTCTAATTAGTCTTTCTAATTACTAGAGAGGTTCTAATCCTATTAGAAGTGCTCTAATTAGTTCTTCTAATTATTAGAGAGATCTCTAATCAATTAGAAGTGCTCTAATTAGAAACTCTAATTAGTACTCTAATTCTTCTAGAGAAAGAGAGAGGCAAAAAGCTCACTTGTTATGTCTCAAGGAGGAGGTCGGGTGGCGATTATATAGTGGGACAAGGTGGGCACCTGACATAGGAGAGGGGGTCGGTTTCCCTCTCCTAGGCTTGGTCGCATCCCACCTCCTGTGAGCTTTCAGATTGGACTCCAATCCCACCTCCTTATTTTTTTTCCTTTTATTATTATTTTCTCTCTCATTTAGTTCCCAAATAAATCCAGGAAAAATAATATGGAATACTGTGCACTCTCTGAGACAATGGGCCCTGATGGCTAGGTTGAGACTCCAAGTGCAGAGTGTGTATCTAGTGGCAAGACTTCTTCCCCACGAGGGTGACTCGAGGGTTTATATCGAACTCTTGGGGAGCCAGTATTTCAGCAGTTGTCTTCCAAGCTTCCTCCAGGATCCTGCAAACAAGTAGAGAATTTTGTGCCCTCAACCTTACCAAGTGGTTGTCAAGCACAAGGTGTGAGACTTCTAAATTGCAATGCAAAACTGAAAGTAAATGTGCAATAATTAAATCTACTACTAAATGCAAATGAGAAAATAAATATGCAATGGATTGTTTTTTGTATTTTTGTGATGCAAGTGGTGATGGAGATAATGTAAATTCGAATTGGAGATGCAAGTAAAGTAAAGTGCAAGTAAAGTAAATTGCAGCAAAGTAACTAGAGTGTTTTCTTATATTTAAAATAGGACCGGGGTTCATGGTTTCACACTTGCATTCTCTCAAATAAAGTAGTAGACGGTGGACATAAAGAATTACATGTGAGATTACAATAACATGTTTAACACTGAGTACTTTCATATGGGCATCACGTCCTAGCATAGAGATATCTACGGTCATATTGATCCCTCTTATACTCCACCAAGATGCGAAATAAATCATAACACCTCGATAATTAAGGAAAAACCAGAGTATAGCTTTAAGCAATGTGACATGAAGTTGAAGTAAGAACTTGCTAGATCTAGTCATGGAGATTGATTAGTGTCACTTCAAATCCCCGGAACAAGGTACTCCTTTTTATCCCTAGTGAGGTAACTAAGAAAGGTTTAACAAAACCTAAGTGGATCGCTGAACTTCTGTCACTTTCACAGCACTAGCCACCCCCCGTTACTCCAACTAATGCACCCATCACCCCACACACGCTCTCAAGAACTAGATTGATCAAAGCTAGCAAATAAGAACGAGGTACATAAGATACATATACTCAAATAACTCAAGAGAAACAATTGCAATCTCAGATTCAATAACTCATAGAAAAGATCCACCACATAGGAATTACAACGGTGCCCGTAATCATGTGACGCAGCTCATACGGATCTAATTAGTGAAGCTCATAGAGAGAGAGATACAAGTGCTACTTCCACAAACCCATAGCCCTGAGGTGGACTACTCCCTCTTCATGGAGATGTTGATGGTGATGACGTTGGAGGGGTAGGAGATCACACCGACGGCGCCCCGCCGGAGTTTTCCCCCTCCAATCTGGAACTTCTAGTCTCTGTTTCGGTGTTTCGGTGTTTCGGCGGCGCTCTCCTTCGTAAGGGTACGGGGGACCCTTTTTATAGTCGATTTTAGGTCAAGACGGAGTCGGTAAGTCCAAGATGGAAGGAATTGGGGCCACAGGGGCCAAAAGGGGGCCTCTCACGCGGCCAAGGAATCTGGCCACGTGGAGGGTCCTCTTTTGGGCCTCCTTGCCCAATTCTCGTGGATCCTTCGCCCGCAAGTCTTCTCCTTCCAAGAAAATGACCCCCGCAGATTTTCAGGTGATTTCGCGGAAGTTTGCCCCCTGAAACGTCAAAAATATAGAAACCGGGGTTTCTGACAGGGAGGGTTAATTTCATAAAAGTTGGGGGACTTTGTAATTTAACCCCAAAATACTATAAAACATTGAATTATACCCTTATATGATGCAATATGTAATAGAAAACCATTCGAAAATATGCAAAATTCATCTATGCATTTTACATGCATCAGCCCCACCTGGCATTCCCTAAAATTAGGTTTTGCCTCCGGCACTTCTTCCCTATAAGGAAAGTCCGACGGAACTCTTCCGGAAGCCTGTTACCCCTATAGATAAAATCAATGATATTATCTAACAATGTCAGAACAACATTTCCAACATCTCGGGATATCTCATACCCCTGCATTTGCTCTGTAAAGTGTGCAACCTTTATTTCTCTTTCATAATGACTCTGGAATAAATGCTGGTAGTAACAGAAACTATTTCTATCACTCCAGGACATCTCATGCCCTCGTTATCCATTCTCACTAATATATAAAATATATCTATCACGCAGAAACAATATTCCGGTGATACTCCTAGTTGATCCGGACCTACCAATATACACAAAAATAAGCCCAAAATTAAGTGTGTTTCCCCTACAGGTTCGATAGCGTGTGGACATGAAAATAGAAACTTTTTCCTTTTCAATAATCAAATTGGGGCCGTGGAAACCCATATTTACTCCCATATACTAGACGAATGAACTGCTGAACTTGTTGGTTATTATACAAATACCCCATTAGTCACGATACCGAACTTACCCGAGACTATTGATTCCGGTATTGCCTGTGAAACAATCTCTGGTTCACAAATACCTTTGCCGTGTCTTGTTATGTGTTAAATTTCTTTTTTCTCGTTGCTGTATTATGATATCACACATGATGTATCATCATCATGCATTGTCTGCAGAAATTTTGGATATTAAGAATACCGAGTGGGCCTAGGTATGCATCTCTATTTTTACGGAGGAGTAATTCCCATCTCGGAACATCGAGATAACATACTCCTTTAGAATTACCCAGTAACTACCTTTATGTTCACCCAGTTTATGGTGTGACTCTTGATAGCACCAAAGTAAAACCTCCAGAATATATTATCAAGATAACCTCATGGTGAAAGGATGCATTGTGAAATAACTATGTCGTGATATGATTCTAAGGACAAGATGTCTTATTGGAATCTCTTAACATATCAATCTACTTAGAGAATACCCAACCATATTGTTCCCTTCCAACAATATGCTATTCATTGATGTTTACAAAAACAATGTCCATGACCAGGAAAACATAGTCATCAAACAACCAATGAATTAGTCATAAAAGGCAAAACTAGGGTTTGTTTTCTGTGTTCATGTTACTACACGTGAGCGTGAGTTTCCCTCTGAATGTCATATTCAGGAACCACGTCAGTTATAGCATAGTAATATGAATCATAATTATGAAATAGGTATATAAATATTATTGCCTTTTGGGCATACATCCAACAGTTCGTACAGAGGAAATGACGGAAGAGGCCGAGCTGAATCACGGAATATTGAGCCTAGAAGCGCGCATTCACGTAATGCAGGATCTATGGGAAGTAGATCCTCCTTAGTTCACTCGGAAGGACGGTACCCACAGAATATATTACGGGATGAAAGAGATGAATTATACTTTGGCCCCAAGTCTTTCACCGATCGCATCCGACGAATCGACTTACATTCCAGGTTCGCAAAAGTTGGACCAACATACACAAAGTATACTAGAAGTACAAATCCAGATACATGGCTCTCAGAATACTATACTGTCGTCCAAATCAACAAAGACACCAATCTAGAGGCAGTAAATTTTCTTCCCCTAATGTTACTTGATGCAGCGCACGATTGGATTAATGGATTACCTTCAAGAACGATTCACAGCTTGGAAGATATGGCCAATCCTTTTGCCCAGCATTTTTGGGGAACATACAAATGCCCCAAGAGTATCAACCAGCTGAGTTGTTGCGTCCAATATGAGAATAAAACATACATTGATTTCATCTTAAGATGGAGAGTAATGAAGAATAGCTATGCGGAAGTCGAGGACTGATACGTCATAAATGTATCCTTAATTTCTGATGTTCCATGTTGTTTTCAAGCCATATGCTACTTGTTTCCCTTACATGTGACGCCCCGAGATCGGGCACTATGCAAATTTCAGCATTCCCGCCAAAATCCACATAATAACCGATTCCAGGTTGCCACTTGTGATAACATTACAACAGTTCACGAATATTCCGCGACAACAACAGAAAAGATATATACAAGACGACTCAAACGAGTCAAGGATACAACTGATACAATACAAAGATCCAAATAACAGCGGAAGAAACAACATAGCGTCCGGCTACGGACAAGATACAAATTGGACTAAGAGTCCTGAAGATAACCGATGGCGTCCAATCCCTGCCCAGGCCAAGCCGGAGGGATTCCCAAGCTAACATCGTCAGACTTCAAACCTGTTGACTGCAATATGGAATATGCAGCCACGAAAAGGGATTCGTGGGTCAGTACGGTTAAGTACTGGCAAGTGGATAAACCATACTCACAAGATACCAGCGTAACCAATCATCACAAGATACAAATACTTTGGGTACAACGGAAGGAATGGATTATTGCAATTAAGCGGCAGCGGGCTGCAATAACTAACTACAGAGACGCGCTACAACATCCGGCTAAAAGAAAATGGATAAGATAGCGTATCAGAACCAGCTACAACTACTCACCAAACAATACCCATCCAATGTTACCCCCTACTAAGGAAGCAACCCAAGGAAACTCACACTGTTGATTAAGGTGACATTCAGTTTATGGTGGAGGTAAGCTATATTACTAATCAAGTTATCATCGTTAAGTGTAAGTTGTCTGAGTACTTGTTAGCCAGCACTTTCACCAAGTCATCCATAACCGCGGACAACACGGCTTCTCGAGAAGATTTAACCCTGCAGGGATGCACCAATTTAGCCGTACACGTAAGAATAACCCGCCAGACGGGGGATCAACCCACCAAGCGAGGTACTCAACACAACCCAACTCTTCTTCGCATCAAGCCCAAAGAACCCCGTGCAATTGAGCGCACGGCTAATCAAGCCCCACGAAGAAAAGGGGACCCTCATAGCACTCTAAGAACGTGTCTCCCTAAATGCCGACTACAAAAGTTCCACCCTGGCGCCAAGGGTTCGCACCTGCATATGCATGCGGCAAATGGAAAACCCGAACTAAATGAGGCGATTTGGACGAGATGCGAATCGAATCAGAATTGCGGGGGGCGCCCATACTCGCTTCCCACATGCGGTTAGTGCGCTCATCATGGATCAATGGACAAGACCCTTTTCCTAATTAGGGTCGACACTAGCAGGCCTCAAAACCACGCCGGGCCTCCTGCCGGTGCCTTATCATCAAATTATTATTACCCAAAACATCAACATGTTGTTGATTGAATTGAAACCCAACTATCAAACTAAACAGGTGATAAGACGGACAACAAGACTTGAGCGCAAACAACACTAAGCATGCAACTACGACACGAGGGCCAACAAGGTAAACAAACAACAGTTAATAGGAAGTGGAAGGAAGTCTATATCATGGTTGCAAGGTAAACATATGATAGGATCGAGACACAAGCATCGAATCATAAGGCTAGCATAAGAACAACGGAAAGAATTGGTAACAAGTGATGAAAGGCAGCCATAGGCAGCAAGTGAGTATACTTGCCTGGAATCCAGCAAGTAGAGGTACATCCGAAGAACTTGTCGTTGCTCACATCATCTCAACGTCCTATCCGCGAAGAAGCAACGAACTAGAACAAACACCGGATGCAACAATTACTTCTACGGCAAAAGATCCAGCATGATCAAGATATGGATGCATGACAAGTTTAAGGATGCATCAAAATAAACCAATTGACATGGTAAACATATTTAAATGGGCCCATATGCAATTTGGATTGCTTATGGAAAAGCCCATGAATTAATGTTGAATTAAATGATCTACAAATAACCATCATGTGAAAGTTGATTGGAATGATGCATGGATGATGAAAACAATAAGAAAACAACAATAGCTTCAGTTTGATATGTTGTTTACCAAGTTTGGAATGTTATTTATTAAGTTATGAAATTTGGATTCTTAAGTGAGTTACACAAACATTTGTTGTTTTCACCTAGTTTAATTGTTCAAAACAGATAACAAAATTTATATTTGGAAAGAACACAAAATTTTAGATGGAATACATATTTCATTTGTTGAAAAAGGAATTAAAATGAATTAGTTATTAATTTGACAATTTTAAATGCATTAAATAAGAAATAGTTGTTTTCAGCAATTTAATTTATTTAAAACAGAACACAAAGTTGATATTTGCAAAGTACATGAAAAATTGAATGGAAAACATATTTTACATGTTGGAATTGGATTTGAATTGCCCAAGTTATGAATTTTGCAATTTAAAAGGTTTAATTAAAGCATTGAATTATTGCACCACTTTTAATTAGGAAAAACAGTAAACAAATTGTATTGAAAAGGTTGAAAACATGTAGCAAATGTTTCACTGAACATTTTGAGCTATTAAACATAATTTTTGGATCATTATTGAATTTAGTATGCAATTTTTCATAAGCATTTTTATTCTGCCCTTTTTAGTAAACAGAAGAAAACATGTTCAAATTTAATTCAATTGTGACCAAATAAAATACCAATGTGTAGAGTTTGTTAAGACAAATTTTTAGAGCCCAAGTTTTCTCAAATTGGATGAACAGAACTCAAGTTATGAAATTCCAAAGTTTCAAATTTTTATTGCATTTTCTGTATTTAATTATTTAGTGCAAAAATTATTACAGAAACATGTTGCAATTTTGTTACTAATAGAAAGAGCACAAGATTATGAATCCACAGAAACTTGAATCGTTGAAATTGGAGCAAAATTCAATTTGTTATTGATTTTACAATTAATGAATCAAATCTGTGTTTCTGGAATTCGAGAGATAAAAGAAAAAAAGGAGGGAAAAAGGGGTGGCTTGCGCCGGGGGGATTCGAACCCACGCCTTCCTGATGCGTGCGCAAGGGGTGCTACCAGTGGGGCTGCTGCTCGGGTTGTTGATAGCTATAGGGAGCGCGGGGGTTTGAGGTATCGCCTCGGGCTACTGTCGAAACTGACGAGATTCAGTTAACTGAACCGATCGAGGGAGGCGACGGAACGGCAACCGGCTGCTCGCCGCGGCTGCCGGCGAGGGCGACGGGCGCGCGCGGCCCGCGGAGCAGAGGGGAGAGGGAGAGAGGGGAGAGAGGGGAGAGAGGCTCACCGAGGGCCGGTCGAGGAAACATCGACGGTGGCGCAGTCATAGAGAGAGGGGCGGTCGACGGCGGCGATTTGGTGCTTGGCAGCGGCGATCGGCGGCCTCCCGGGCCCCGTCGAGGATGCGAGGAGGGAGAGGGTGGTCGTGCGGTTCCGTTCCCGCAGGAAGCAGGGCTCGGCGTGGACCGAGGCGACGGCGAGGAGAGCTCTAAGCTCCGGCCATGGAGGGTGTCGTTGGTGGTGGAAAACGAACAGAGGGGAAGGAGAGGAAGAAGAGAGGGGGGCGGCGGCTAGGAGGAGGAGAGGGAGATGAATAGGGTTAGGGTTTGGGAAGGAGGGGGAGAGGGCTTTAAGGGAGGAGGAGAGCAGGTGGAGGGGACCCCCAATGGTGACAGCGACCTCCTGTACGGACAAAGGTAGGGGAAAGGGCCTTGGGCCGAAAGAGAGGGGGAGAAGGGGGGTAAGTGGGCTGGCCCGACTGCCTCCCCCTCTCAGTTTTTTTTTGTTTTTTTTTCTGTTTACCTTTTTTTTTGTAGGAAAGAATAAGAGAGAAAAGAAATAGGTCTTTAGGGTTTTTCTTTTATGAATAATTTTTATTGAAATACCTAACAGCAAGATCAAATGTATGTTAACTTTATTTTCAAAAATTTCAAATTGCCAATTGATTTGAATTTGCCATTTTAATGTCAAATAGTGTTTCATAAAGAATGGTTTTTGAAATAACCAAGCCAAATTTAATTCCAATCAACTTATATTGAAAAACAATTTGAGTTTGAAAAACACAGGTGCATTGTTTGAAAAAATTTAAATGGATTTGAATTCTTGTTTTGTTTTTGAATTGGTTTGCAAACAATGTGCAGATGATGCATGTGATGCAATGCCAAAAAGAAAAACAACCAACTTTCTAGCTTAGGGAAAACACCCCAGGTGTTACAGACGACACCACTAACAAGGGATTGCGCCCTCGCAATCCACCCAAAGGCAAGGGGAAGAGAGGTTTCAACTACGGAGTCTTCGTGCTGCGGTTGATTTCCCGGGTCAGTGGGTGGATCTCTTTTTCTCGACACCCCTAACAAAAGTTTCTCGACACCACTAACAAGAGATTCTTGCTCGGGCTGATGACGATGTTCTTCCACCAGGAATCTTCCGATGATCGAACCTATTAGGTTAAAGGCTCAGAAAACGTCCACCCACGTAGGATCCTAAAACTTTGAAAATAGACAAGAGGGGAGAATCCAAAACAAATAAGATGGGAGGGGAAATAGAATAGGGATAAGGAGAAAACAAGAATCCTATTGAGATGTTTCCAAAACAGTTTTAGCACAAATAGTTTTTGACACTCTAGAAACACGACCGTTAGCGAGGTTATCCTACAGGCTTTGCGGACCCGTTGCTTCGATAACCATTCGTATCGAAACAATATCGGGAATCGGAAACCATGCTCTGATACCATTTGTGACGCCCCGAGATCGGGCACTATGCAAATTTCAGCATTCCCGCCAAAATCCACATAATAACCGATTCCAGGTTGCCACTTGTGATAACATTACAACAGTTCACGAATATTCCGCGACAACAACAGAAAAGATATATACAAGACGACTCAAACGAGTCAAGGATACAACTGATACAATACAAAGATCCAAATAACAGCGGAAGAAACAACATAGCCTCCGGCTACGGACAAGATATAAATTGGACTAAGAGTCCTGAAGATAACCGATGGCGTCCAATCCCTGCCCACGCCAAGCCGGAGGGATTCCCAAGCTAACGTCGTCAGACTTCAAACCTGTTGACTGTAATATGGAATATGCAGCCACGAAAAGGGATTCGTGGGTCAGTACGGTTAAGTACTGCCAAGTGGATAAACCATACTCACAAGATACCAGCGTAACCAATAATCACAAGATACAAATACTTTGGGTACAACGGAAGGAAGGGATTATTGCAATTAAGCGGCAGCGGGCTGCAATAACTAACTACAGAGACGCGCTACAACATCCGGCTAAAAGAAAAGGGATAAGATAGCGTATCAGAACCAACTACAACTACTCACCAAACAATACCATCCAATGTTACCCCCTACTAAGGAAGCAACCCAAGGAAACTCACACTGTTGATTAAGGTGACATTCAGTTTATGGTGGAGGTAAGCTATATTACTAATCAAGTTATCATCGTTAAGTGTAAGTTGTCTGAGTACTTGTTAGCCAGCACTTTCACCAAGTCATCCATAACCGCGGACAACACGGCTTCTCGAGAAGATTTAACCCTGCAGGGATGCACCAATTTAGCCGTACACGTAAGAATAACCCGCCAGACGGGGGATCAACCCACCAAGCGAGGTACTCAACACAACCCAACTCTTCTTCGCATCAAGCCCAAAGAACCCCGTGCAATTGAGCGCACGGCTAATCAAGCCCCACGAAGAAAAGGGGACCCTCATAGCACTCTAAGAACGTGTCTCCCTAAATGCCGACTACAAAAGTTCCACCCTGGCGCCAAGGGTTCGCACCTGCATATGCATGCGGCAAATGGAAAACCCGAACTAAATGAGGCGATTTGGACGAGATGCGAATCGAATCAGAATTGCGGGGGGCGCCCATACTCGCTTCCCACATGCGGTTAGTGCGCTCATCATAAATCAATGGACAAGACCCTTTTCCTAATTAGGGTCGACACTAGCAGGCCTCAAAACCACGCCGGGCCTCCTGCCGGTGCCTTATCATCAAATTATTATTACCCAAAACATTAACATGTTGTTGATTGAATTGAAACCCAACTATCAAACTAAACAGGTGATAAGACGAACAACAAGACTTGAGCGCAAACAACACTAAGCATGCAACTACGACACGAGAGCCAACAAGGTAAACAAACAACAGTTAATAGGAAGTGGAAGGAAGGCTATATCATGGTTGCAAGGTAAACATATGATAGGATCGAGACACAAGCATCGAATCATAAGGCTAGCATAAGAACAACGGAAAGAATCGGTAACAAGTGATGAAAGGCAGCCATAGGCAGCAAGTGAGTATACTTGCCTGGAATCCAGCAAGTAGAGGTACATCCGAAGAACTTGTCGTTGCTCACATCATCTCAACGTCCTATCCGCGAAGAAGCAACGAACTAGAACAAACACCGGATGCAACAATTACTTCTACGGCAAAAGATCCAGCATGATCAAGATATGGATGCATGACAAGTTTAAGGATGCATCAAAATAAACCAATTGACATGGTAAACATATTTAAATGGGCCCATATGCAATTTGGATTGCTTATGGAAAATCCCATGAATTAATGTTGAATTAAATGATCTACAAATAACCATCATGTGAAAGTTGATTGTAATGATGCATGGATGATGAAAACAATAAGAAAACAACAATAGCTTCAATTTGATATGTTGTTTACCAAGTTTGGAATGTTATTTATTAAGTTATGAAATTTCGCTTTTTAAGTGAGTTACACAAACATTTGTTGTTTTCACCCAGTTTAATTGTTCAAAACAGATAACAAAATTTATATTTGGAAAGAACACAAAATTTTAGATGGAATACATATTTCATTTGTTGAAAAAGGAATTAAAATGAATTAGTTATTAATTTGACAATTTTAAATGCATTAAATAAGAAACAGTTGTTTTCAGCAATTTAATTTATTTAAAACAGAACACAAAGTTGATATTTGCAAAGTACATGAAAAATTGAATGGAAAACATATTTTACATGTTGGAATTGGATTTGAATTGCCCAAGTTATGAATTTTGCAATTTAAAAGGTTTAATTAAAGCATTGAATTATTGCACCACTTTTAATTAGGAGAAACAGTAAACAAATTGTATTGAAAAGGTTGAAAACATGTAGCAAATGTTTCACTGAACATTTTGAGCTATTAAACATAATTTTTGGATCATTATTGAATTTATTATGCAATTTTTCATAAGCATTTTTATTCTGCCCTTTTTAGTAAACAGAAGAAAACATGTTCAAATTTAATTCAATTGTGACCAAATAAAATACCAACGTGTAGAGTTTGTTAAGACAAATTTTTAGATCTCAAGTTTGATCAAATTGGATGAACAGAACTTAAGTTATGAAATTCCAAAGTTTCAAATTGTTATTGCATTTTCTGTATTTAATTATTTAGTGCAAAAATTATTACAGAAACATGTTGCAATTTTGTTACTAATAGAAAGAGCACAAGATTATGAATCCACAGAAACTTGAATCGTTGAAATTGGAGCAAAATTCAATTTGTTATTGATTTTACAATTAATGAATTAAATCTGTGTTTCTGGAATTCGAGAGATAAAAGAAAAAAAAGGAGGGAAAAAGGGGGTGGCTTGCGCCGGGGGGATTCGAACCCACGCCTTCCTGATGCGTGCGCAAGGGGTGCTACCAGTGGGGCTGCTGCTCGGGTTGTTGATAGCTATAGGGCGCGCGGGGGTTTGAGGTATCGCCTCGGGCTACTGTCGAAACTGACGAGATTCAGTTAACTGAACCGATCGAGGGAGGCGACGGAACGGCGACCGGCTGCTCGCCGCGGCTGCCGGCGAGGGCGACGGGCGCGCGCGGCCCGCGGAGCAGAGGGGAGAGGGAGAGAGGAGAGAGGGGAGAGAGGCTCACCGAGGGCCGGTCGAGGAAACAGCGACGGTGGCGAAGTGACAGAGAGAGGGGCGGTCGACGGCGGCGATTCGGTGCTTGGCGGCGGCGATCGGCGGCCTCCCGGGCCCCGTCGAGGATGCGAGGAGGGAGAGGGTGGTCGTGCGGTTCCGTTCCCGCAGGAAGCAGGGCTCGGCGTGGACCGAGGCGACGGCGAGGAGAGCTCTAAGCTCCGGCCATGGAGGGTGTCGTTGGTGGTGGAAAAGGAACAGAGGGGAAGGAGAGGAAGAAGAGAGGGGGGCGGCGGCTAGGAGGAGGAGAGGGAGATGAATAGGGTTAGGGTTTGGGAAGGAGGGGAGAGGGCTTTAAGGGAGGAGGGGAGCAGGTGGAGGGGACCCCCAATGGTGACAGCGACCTCCTGTACGGATAGAGGTAGGGGAAAGGGCCTTGGGCCGAAAGGGAGGGGGAGAAGGGGGTAAGTGGGCTGGCCCGACTGCCTCCCCCTCTCAGTTTTTTTTTGTTTTTTTTTCTATTTACCTTTTTTTTGTAGGAAAGAATAAGAGAGAAAAGAAATAGGTCTTTAGGGTTTTTCTTTTATGAATAATTTTTATTGAAATACCTAATAGCAAGATCAAATGTATGTTAACTTTATTTTCAAAAATTTCAAATTACCAATTGATTTGAATTTGCCATTTTAATTTCAAATAGTGTTTCATAAAGAATGGTTTTTGAAATAACCAAGCAAAATTTAATTCCAATCAACTTATATTGAAAAACAATTTGAGTTTGAAAAACACAGGTGCATTGTTTGAAAAAATTTAAATGGATTTGAATTCTTGTTTTGTTTTTGAATTGGTTTGCAAACAATGTGCAGATGATGCATGTGATGCAATGCCAAAAAGAAAAACAACCAACTTTCTAGCTTAGGGAAAACACCCCAGGTGTTACAGACGACACCACTAACAAGGGATTGCGCCCTCGCAATCCACCCAAAGGCAAGGGGAAGAGAGGTTTCAACTACGGAGTCTTCGTGCTGCGGTTGATTTCCCGGGTCAGTGGGTGGATCTCTTTTTCTCGACACCACTAACAAAAGTTTCTCGACACCACTAACAAGAGATTCTTGCTCGGGCTGATGACGATGTTCTTCCACCAGGAATCTTCCGATGATCGAACCTATTAGGTTAAAGGCTCAGAAAACGTCCACCCACGTAGGATCCTAAAACTTTGAAAATAGACAAGAGGGGAGAATCCAAAACAAATAAGATGGGAGGGGAAATAGAATAGGGATAAGGAGAAAACAAGAATCCTATTGAGATGTTTCCAAAACAGTTTTAGCACAAATAGTTTTT
Organism: Alopecurus myosuroides; assembly: GCA_028641055.1. NCBI lineage: Eukaryota > Viridiplantae > Streptophyta > Magnoliopsida > Poales > Poaceae > Alopecurus > Alopecurus myosuroides. Next base: position 370,917,545 of record CM054059.1, read on the forward strand.
GACACTCTAGAAACACGACCGTTAGCGAGGTTATCCTACAGGCTTTGCGGACCCGTTGCTTCGATAACCATTCGTATCGAAACAATATCGGGAATCGGAAACCATGCTCTGATACCATTTGTGACGCCCCGAGATCGGGCACTATGCAAATTTCAGCATTCCCGCCAAAATCCACATAATAATCGATTCCAGGTTGCCACTTGTGATAACATTACAACAGTTCACGAATATTCCGCGACAACAACAGAAAAGATATATACAAGACGACTCAAACGAGTCAAGGATACAGCTGATACAATACAAAGATCCAAATAACAGCGGAAGAAACAACATAGCGTCCGGCTACGGACAAGATACAAATTGGACTAAGAGTCCTGAAGATAACCGATGGCGTCCAATCCCTGCCCAGGCCAAGCCGGAAGGATTCCCAAGCTAACGTCGTCAGACTTCAAACCTGTTGACTGCAATATGGAATATGCAGCCACGAAAAGGGATTCGTGGGTCAGTACGGTTAAGTACTGGCAAGTGGATAAGCCATACTCACAATATACCAGCGTAACCAATAATCACAAGATACAAATACTTTGGGTACAACGGAAGGAAGGGATTATTGCAATTAAGCGGCAGCGGGCTGCAATAACTAACTACAGAGACGCGCTACAACATCCGGCTAAAAGAAAAGGGATAAGATAGCGTATCAGAACCAACTACAACTACTCACCAAACAATACCCATCCAATGTTACCCCCTACTAAGGAAGCAACCCAAGGAAACTCACACTGTTGATTAAGGTGACATTCAGTTTATGGTGGAGGTAAGCTATATTACTAATCAAGTTATCATCTTTAAGTGTAAGTTGTCTGAGTACTTGTTAGCCAGCACTTTCACCAAGTCATCCATAACCGCGGACAACACGGCTTCTCTAGAAGATTTAACCCTGCAGGGATGCACCAATTTAGCCGTACACGTAAGAATAACCCGCCAGACGGGGGATCAACCCACCAAGCGAGGTACTCAACACAACCCAACTCTTCTTCGCATCAAGCCAAAAGAACCCCGTGCAATTGAGCGCACGGCTAATCAAGCCCCACGAAGAAAAGGGAACCCTCATAGCACTCTAAGAACGTGTATCCCTAAATGCCGACTACAAAAGTTCCACCCTGGCGCCAAGGGTTCGCACCTGCATATGCATGCGGCAAATGGAAAACCCGAACTAAATGAGGCGATTTGGACGAGATGCGAATCGAATCAGAATTGCGGGGGGGCGCCCATACTCACTTCCCACATGCGGTTAGTGCGCTCATCATGAATCAATGGACAAGACCCTTTTCCTAATTAGGGTCTACACTAGCAGGCCTCAAAACCACGCCGGGCCTCCTGCCGGTGCCTTATCATCAAATTATTATTACCCAAAACATTAACATGTTGTTGATTGAATTGAAACCCAACTATCAAACTAAACAGGTGATAAGACGGACAACAAGACTTGAGCGCAAACAACACTAAGCATGCAACTATGACACGAGGGCCAACAAGGTAAACAAACAACAGTTAATAGGAAGTGGAGGTAAGGCTATATCATGGTTGCAAGGTAAACATATGATAGGATCGAGACACAAGCATCGAATCATAAGGCTAGCATAAGAACAACGGAAAGAATCGGTAACAAGTGATGAAAGGCAGCCATAGGCATCAAGTGAGTATACTTGCCTGGAATCCAGCAAGTAGAGGTACATCCGAAGAACTTGTCGTTGCTCACATCATCTCAACGTCCTATCCGCGAAGAAGCAACGAACTAGAACAAACACCGGATGCAACAATTACTTCTACGGCAAAAGATCCAGCATGATCAAGATATGGATGCATGACAAGTTTAAGGATGCATCAAAATAAACCAATTGACATGGTAAACATATTTAAATGGGCCCATATGCAATTTGGATTGCTTATGGAAAAGCCCATGAATTAATGTTGAATTAAATGATCTACAAATAACCATCATGTGAAAGTTGATTGGAATGATGCTTGGATGATGAAAACAATAAGAAAACAACAATAGCTTCAATTTGATATGTTGTTTACCAAGTTTGGAATGTTATTTATTAAGTTATGAAATTTGGCTTCTTAAGTGAGTTACACAAACATTTGTTGTTTTCACCCAGTTTAATTGTTCAAAACAGATAACAAAATTTATATTTGGAAAGAACACAAAATTTTAGATGGAATACATATTTCATTTGTTGAAAAAGGAATTAAAATGAATTAGTTATTAATTTGACAATTTTAAATGCATTAAATAAGAAATAGTTGTTTTCAGCAATTTAATTTATTTAAAACAGAACACAAAGTTGATATTTGCAAAGTACATGAAAAATTGAATGGAAAACATATTTTACATGTTGGAATTGGATTTGAATTGCCCAAGTTATGAATTTTGCAATTTAAAAGGTTTAATTAAAGCATTGAATTATTGCACCACTTTTAATTAGGAAAAACAGTAAACAAATTGTATTGAAAAGGTTGAAAACATGTAGCAAATGTTTCACTGAACATTTTGAGCTATTAAACATAATTTTTGGATCATTATTGAATTTATTATGCAATTTTTCATAAGCATTTTTATTCTGCCCTTTTTAGTAAACAGAAGAAAATATGTTCAAATTTAGTTCAATTGTGACCAAATAAAATACCAATGTGTAGAGTTTGTTAAGAAAAAATTTTAGAGCCCAAGTTTGATCAAATTGGATGAACAGAACTCAAGTTATGAAATTCCAAAGTTTCAAATTTTTATTGCATTTTCTGTATTTAATTATTTAGTGCAAAAATTATTACAGAAACATGTTGCAATTTTGTTACTAATAGAAAGAACACAAGATTATGAATCCACAGAAACTTGAATCGTTGAAATTGGAGCAAAATTCATTTTGTTATTGATTTTACAATTAATGAATCAAATCTGTGTTTCTGGAATTCGAGAGATAAAAGAAAAAAAAGGAGGGGAAAAGGGGGTGGCTTGCGCCGGGGGGATTCGAACCCACGCCTTCCTGATGCGTGCGCAAGGGGTGCTACCAGTTTGGCTGCTGCTCGGGTTGTTGATAGCTATAGGGCGCGCGGGGGTTTGAGGTATCGCCTCGGGCTAGTGTCGAAACTGACGAGATTCAGTTAACTGAACCGATCGAGGGAGGCGACGGAACGGCGACCGGCTGCTCGTCGCGGCTGCCGGCGAGGGCGACGGGCGCGCGCGGCCCGCGGAGCAGAGGGGAGAGGGAGAAAGGAGAGAGGGGAGAGAGGCGAGAGAGGCTCACCGAGGGCCGGTCGAGGAAACAGCGACGGTGGCACAGTGACAGAGAGAGGGGCGGTCGACGACGGCGATTCGGTGCTTGGCGGTGGTGATCGACGGCCTCCCGGGCCCCGTCGAGGATGCGAGGAGGGAGAGGGTGGTCGTGCGGTTCCGTTCCCGCAGGAAGCAGGGCTCGGCGTGGACCGAGGCGACGGCGAGGAGAGCTCTAAGCTCCGGCCATGGAGGGTGTCGTTGGTGGTGGAAAAAGAACAGAGGGGAAGGAGAGGAAGAAGAGAGGGGGGCGGCGGCTAGGAGGAGGAGAGGGAGATGAATAGGGTTAGGGTTTGGGAAGGAGGGGGAGAGGGCTTTAAGGGAGGAGGAGAGCAGGTGGAGGGGACCCCCAATGGTGACAGCGACCTCCTGTACGGACAGAGGTAGGGGAAAGGGCCTTGGGCCGAAAGGGAGGGGGAGAAGGGGGGTAAGTGGGCTGGCCCGACTGCCTCCCCCTCTCAGTTTTTTTTTTGTTTTTTTTTTCTGTTTACCTTTTTTTGTAGGTAAGAATAAAAGAGAAAAGAAATAGGTCTTTAGGGTTTTTCTTTTATGAATAATTTTTATTGAAATACCTAACAGCAAGATCAAATGTATGTTAACTTTATTTTCAAAAATTTCAAATTGCCAATTGATTTGAATTTGCCATTTTAATTTCAAATAGTGTTTCATAAAGAATGGTTTTTGAAATAACCAAGCAAAATTTAATTCCAATCAACTTATATTGAAAAACAATTTGAGTTTGAAAAACACAGGTGCATTGTTTGAAAAAATTTAAATGGATTTGAATTTTTGTTTTGTTTTTGAATTGGTTTGCAAACAATGTGCAGATGATGCATGTGATGCAATGCCAAAAAGAAAAACAACCAACTTTCTAGCTTAGGGAAAACACCCCAGGTGTTACATTACACTTTATGTCATTTTTATCGATTTCCCGGGACTAACCTATTGACAAGATGCCACAGAGCCAGTTCTTGTTTTCCGTTGTTTTTAGTTTCAGAAAAGTTGTTCTGGAAATATTCTCGGAGTTAGAAAATTCGAAGCCCGTAAGTCTTAGAATTCCCGAAGGTTCCACGAAGTCCCGAAGAGGCCCGGAGGGGGCACACCATAGGCCGGCGCGCGCCTAGCCGTGCCTGGGGGTGGTGTGGGCCCCTCGGGCACCCACTGCCATTGCCTTTTCGCCTATATAATCCCCCCGATGCGTGAACCCTAGAAATATAGAACTTTTCCACGAAAAACACGCGAGGCCGCCGTCATCTTCAACCTGAGATCGGGAGGGTTCTGGAGTTCTCCCCGGCACCCTGCCGGGAGGGAAAATCATCACCGGAGGGGTCTACACCACAATGCCCGCCTCCGAAGTGATGCGTGAGTAGTTCATCCTTGGACTATGGTTCCATAGCAATAGCTAGATGGTTTTCCTCTCCTATTTATGCCTCATGTTTAGATCTCGTGAGCTGCCTCACATGATCGAGATCATCTTATTGTAATGATACATGTTGTGTTTGCTGGGATCCGATGATTATTGAATGTTATGTCTCTTGATTATCAATCTATCATGTTGTCTTCATGTGTATGTTATTTATGATCTTGCATCCTCTACGTTGTTAGTAGATGCTCTGGACAAGTAGATGCTGGTGACTCCAAGAGGGAGTATTTATGCTCGATAGTGGGTTCATGCCTCCTTTGCATCTGTGCTCGAGTGACAGAAACATGACGGATGGAGGATGTGATGTTTCCATTAGGGAGAAAACAACGATGTTTACTTTGTTTACATTGTTTACATTACACACTTTGCTTACTGTGATAATCTATCGCTTGCAACTTAACACCCAACGTTTGTTCGGATGATATTCGGAGGGTGGGTTATTAGTCATAGATGCAGTTGGATGACGATCTGTGTATCTTCTTGTAATGCCCGCATGAATCTCATAATCATTATGTCATGCATGTTTCATTATCTATCAATTTACCAGTTGTAATTTGTTCACCACGCATGTTAGCTATCTTTTATGGAGAGACACCACTATTGAACTGTGGACCCCGGTCCATTTTCTCATACCAATAATACACACACTGCTTCCACTGTTTTCGCACTACTACTGTTGTTTTCATATTGTTCTCATACTATTTTCCACACCATACGTTTAACCTCTTTGTGTTTAGCACAACCGGTGAGATTAACAACCTCACTGCTTCGTTGGGGCAAAGTGAATTGATTGGGTTGTGTAGGTTCCACGTTGTTGCTGAACCGGTACTGCGCCCTGCCACCTCAGCTGCATCAGCCTTTGGAAGTTACTTCTTTCTCCTACTGGTCGATTCAACCTTGGTTTCATTTCTTAGGGAAACTTGTTGTTGTGATCATCAAACCTTCCTCTTGGGATCTCCCAACGAGTGAAAGACCTGCACCATCAATCTTTTTTTCTGGCGCCGTTGCGTGGGAGGAGAGAATTTCCGCAAGGGGAGTCTCTCACTTACAATCTCTTTAATTTGTTATTGTTTTGCTTGTTACTTGCATTATTATGCTTGTTTGTCAATGTTTGATGTCTTTGAAACTAGATCTTATTGGCAAGGTGGGTTCACGGATGAAAAACAAAAATATTATAAGGAACCCCACTTGTCACAAAAAGGGATAAACTTATGGGAGCAAATTAATAAATTGCATGACTATGATAAAAGCTTGTGCTCTACTTATAATGTTACTTATTGCTTTGATAAATCTTGTTGCTGTGGGAGGTATAAACACCTCCCTTTTCAATGTGAGTATAATGATGATGTTACCATATCTTCTTATGTTAAGGGAAATTATGACTTCGATGATGTGGACGAAATTGAGGAATTTATTGCTTGGAAGGGTGCATTCAAAATTTTCTATTTGCTTGAACGTATTGATGATGTACCTTATAAATAAGAGATTTATTCTATACTTGAATATTGCTTTGATAGTTACAGGGATTATAATTGCTACATAATTAAATATCCTAATCAATTCTCTCCCCCAAAGGGAGATACTAATGCCTTGCAGGAACATATGGAAGAAGAAACTGTTGAATCTGAAAGCTCATTGGATGAAAAAGAGGAGGAGAGTGATGATCAAGAGGAGGAAGAATGGAGTAGCTACCAATGTCTACCTCCCATTGAGAGTAACTCTTTAACTCATACCTTTTTTGATTGCCCTCCATGCTTACCAAAGGAGGATGAGTGTTATATTGTTGATCCTATTAATTCTTTTCAAATATCCCTTCTTGATGAAATAGATACTTGCGATACTTGTGACCTCGATACTACTATGAATGAAACTTGTGAGAATAATATTGCTACTATTATTTATGATAATCCGTGCTACTTTGATAAATCCTATGATAATCCTCTATCTATTCCAACTATTTATATGCATGACAATGAGGAAGTTTGTTTAGAAAATTTATATGAGAATGCTCTAGATGATGGTCCTATGTTACTTGATGTTATACATTATAATGCTACTGAGAATATAATTTCTATAATGTTTCCTATACCTTTTAAGAGTGAATAATATTTTTTTTCTATTGCTAAAAGTGGGAAAGAAGAGGTCTTTATTTTACATTTTGATCCCACTGTTTTGGAGCTTGATATGAATTGTGCGCTTTTAGACCATGACAAACATGCTTTATGTGATAATTATGTTGTTGAGTTTGTTCATGATGCTACTGAAATTATTATGAGAGAGGAAAATATGGTTGTATGAATTTTCATGTTACTAAAACACCTCTCTTTTTGTTGAAAGTTTTGAAATTGCTCTCGTTTTACCTTCCCATGATTTCTAGTTTGACCTTCTTTAATTTATTTCTTTACAAGATTCCTATCCATAGGAAGTGAATTAGACTTAAATTTGTTTTATACTTTGTTCTTGATGCTATATTTTTCTTAATTCATATTTCTTATGTGAGCATCTACTTGATTTCATTTTTCAGAGCCTGGCTAAAAGGCGTTAAAGAAAAGCACTTCTTGGGAGATAACCCATGGATTTATTTTTTGCTTTGTTTTTTTTACGTTTTCTTTTATTCAAGGGATTGTATACTTCTGTAACAACTCCTTTGTATCTTTTTTTCATGTTTTAGTTGTGCCAAGTAAAGTTTCTAGCGAAAGTTGGAGTTGGTTTTGGATTTCTGCGCAGGAAACAAATTTCTGCTGTCCACCGTAAAAAATCGTATAAATTCCAGAAAGATCAAAATTACCTGAAACTCTTTGTGCTTATTCCTCATCTAATTACTAAACTTTTTTGTTCTTTATATTTTTCGATCTGGGCAACGTAAGTGCCCCAAAAAAATTCGTCTTTACATACTGTTCTGGTTTTGGCAGGTTCTGCCATTTTTCCTGCATTTGCTCTTTTACGATGTCAAGTGGATTTCTTTGTTTCATGAAACATCAGTGGATATAGCTAATGTAAAAAACTATAGATAGCACTTGTGTACATGCATAACCTATGGATTTTTTATTGTTGCACTAACCCTCTAATGCAAATTACTTTGAGTGTGGTGTGAAGGAAGTTTTCAAGGGTCAAGAGAAGAGGGTGATCTAATGTGATCAAGAAGAGTGCAAGGTCAAAGCTTGGGGATGCCGCCGTGTTTCATCCCAGAAAATTCTAAGAAGACTCAAGCATCTAAGCTTGGTGATTCCCAAGGCATCCCCTTCTTCATCAACAATTTATCAGGTCACTTCTAGTGAAACTATATTTTTATTCGGTCACATCATATGAAGTTTACTTGGAGCGTCTGTTTGTTTTTATTTTGTTTTCTTTTTTTTTCCTTGCTGCAATAATATAGTTGGACCCTAGCATTGCTTTTGTGGTAGAGAGACACGCTCCGCTTTTTCGTTTGAATACTCGTATTCTTAGTTTTTCTTCTAGCTGCTGCAAAATTCCTGTTTAGCTCATGTTTCTCTTGCATCTCTTATTCAGAGCTGTTAGTTTTAGTAGAGTTGTGTTAGTACTCTCTTGTTTCATTGTTGTATCTCTTGGAGAGTTTTTGTTTAGTATGAAATGCTTGGTGTTGGAAAGTAGTAGTACAGTTTTCGTGCTTATAATGGTGCAAATAGAAGCTTGTATAGACTGTGGCTAGACATTTTCATGTCATGCTAGATGTTATTTTAATTCTAAAGACTAGTGGTTATTTTTGTAGCATGACTTGTCTCAAATAGCTAAGAGTGTTTAATGTTCCTTAGAAAGAATCATGAGTTGTTCTTGTCATTTTGAAGCATAAATTTGTGGTGTTCTCCTTTAAATATTTTATTTGGTTGACTTGGCGCATGCTTAAACCATGTTTATGACTACAAACCAGTCACTTATAGCCTTTATGATCATTAGTTTTTAAACTTGTAGGACCACTTATGCTTTGATTACTGATGTTTTTGTCGCTATGCATGATTATGGCCATTATTGCTCTCTTGATTTGTTGCTCCCAATCTTTTGCTAGCATCCACCTGTACTGAGTATTAGCTCTACTCGTGCATCCAACTCCCAAAAACCAAAGTTTGCCAAATGTGTCCACCATACCTACCTACATGTGGTATTTAACTGCCACTCCAAAGTAAATTGCTCATGTGTTACCTTTAAAACCTTTAAAATTGCTCCTGTTTTAGCTCACGAGGACGTAAATAGAGAATATTTATCTCACTTGTTGATTGGGCTTTCACACCCCGTACTAGTGGATTCATCCGCTTATCCAATTGATAGAAGAGCTGGCAGCGGGGTGCCCAGCCCCAAAGTAATACAACAAATTCTCTTCACTATTTTTGCCCCATTATTTATCAGTCAAAGCATAACTGTGTAAACAAAAGAGAAAGAGGGATGACCTTCTACCCAGATGCATCCTTCTATGGGATCCTCTCTTGTGAAGTCTAGTTGGCTTGTGACGTACTGTATTTTCTGTTTACCATTCGTTGACATAAGCAAACACCTCTCTAAAAAAATGTTTTCAATACCTCTGTTTAACAAGATAAAAGCTCTAGCACATGAGTGATCCCTGCTTCCCTCTGTGAAGGGCCTTTCTTTTACTTTTATGTTGAGTCTCCATCTTCTAACTTTATGCACAGTTGAGAGAGCATGGTTGCTATTCTGAGTTTAATGTGCATTTGTCCCAGAAACATTATTAATTGATTCATGATGTGTTATTGTTTGTTCTCAAATTATTTGTTATAGTCTTCCTCTTAAACTTTGAAGGTGTACTGGCATTTATGTTTTGCCCCACTCTTAAGGACAAGCGAAATATCACTTTTCTATGTTATCTCTATGCTTGAAACAAACGTATAGCTCTCAAGTCCATTATTATTCATGATGTTTTGTCTGTGTTACTTTTCATGATGCAAGGTGATTGCTATGTTTTATTGTTAGAATTATATTTTTCATGTTTGTGTTAAAGTTCTATGATCTCAGCTTTGCTTATGCTTTTACAATTTAAATGATCAAGTTTATGTTGGTAGCATGTCACAAAAAATTATGTGTTTTTATCGTTTACCTACTCGAGGACGAGTAGGAACTAAGCTTGGGGATGTTGATACGTCATAAACGTATCCTTAATTTCTGATGTTCCATGTTGTTTTCATGCCATATCCTTAGATTTTATGTCATTTTTATCGATTTCCCGGGACTAACCTATTGACAAGATGCCACAAAGCCAGTTCCTGTTTTCTGATGTTTTTAGTTTCAGAAAAGTTGTTCTCGAAATATTCTCGAAATTGGAAAATTCGAAGCCCGGAAGTCTTAGAATTCCCGAAGGTTCCACGGAGTCCGGAAGAGGCCCGGAGGGGGACACAGGGGGGCACACCATAGGGCAGCGTGCCCCTGTCCTCTCCAGGGGGTTGTGTGTGCCCCTCGGGCGCCCACCGCCATCGCCCTTTCGCCTATATAATCCCCCCGATGCGTGAACCCTAGAAATATACCACTTTTCCACAAAAAACACCTGAGGACGCCCTCATCGTCAACCCGAGACCGGGAGGGAAAATCATCACCGGAGGGGTCTACACCACCTTTCCCTCCTCCGGAGTGATGCGTGAGTAGTTCATCCTTGGACTACAGGTCCATAGCAGTAGCTAGATGATTGTCCTCTCCTCTTTATGCCTCATGTTTAGATCTCGTGAGCTGCCTCACATGATCGAGATCATCTTATTGTAATGCTACATGTTGTGTTTGCTGGGATCCGATGATTATTGAATGTTATGTCTCTTGATTATCAATCTATAATGTTGTCTTCATGTGTATGTTATTTATGATCTTGCATTCTCTACGTTGTTAGTAGATGCTCTGGCCAAGTAGATGCTGGTGACTCCAAGAGGGAGTATTTATGCTCGATAGTGGGTTCATGCCTCCTTTGCATCTGTGCTCGAGTGACAGAAACGTGACGGATGGAGGATGTGATGTTTCCATTAGGGAGAAAACAATGATGTTTATATTGTTTACATTACACACTTTGCTTACTGCGATAATCTGTTTCTTGCAACTTAATACCCAGCTTTTGTTCGTATGATATTCGGAGGGTGGATTATTAGTCATAGATGCAGTTGTAATCTCATAGTAATCATTATGTCATGCATGTTTTTATTATCTATCAATTTCCCAGCTGCAATTTGTTCACCACGCATGTTAGCTATCTTTTATGGAGAGACACCACTAGTGAACTGTGGACCCCGGTCCATTTTCTCATACTGATAATACACACACTGCTTCCACTGTTTTCACACTACTACTGTTTTTTTCATATTGTTCTCATACTATTTTCCACACCATACGTTTAACCTCTTTGTGTTCAGCAAAACCGGTGAGATTGACAACCTGACTGCTTCGTTGGGGCAAAGTGAATTGATTGTGTTGTGTAGGTTCCACGTTGCTGCTGAACAGGTACTGCGCCCTGCCACCTCAGCTACATCAACCTTTGGAAGCTACTTCTTTCTCCTACTGGTCGATTCAACCTTGGTTTTATTTCCGAGGGAAACTTGTTGTTGTTCTCATCAAACTTTCCTCTTGGGGTCTCCCAACGAGTGCAAGACCTGCACCATCAACGACACCCAAGCAATGCATGATTTTATGAATGGATTGAAATTCGGCCTCCTACAGTTTGTGGTTGGTTCACAAATCCACAAGGACTTAGGTTCTATGCTTACACCAGCCAATAAGCACGCTGCGTTCGAACACGACATTCGGGAAAGAGGCAGAAATATGGATGCCTTAATCCAAAGCAAAAAAAAGCAACCCGTCCCGAGAAAAAGGCCAATCAAGAAGAAAAAGAAAAGCCCAAAGAAGTAAATGTATCCTTTGGAAGGGAAAACCCAAAAGTGGAAGAACAAAGGAGGCAAAAGCAAGGAACTTATCACACACTCTAAGGAGGAATGGGACAAGATTGAAGGCGAAGGCTACATTCACCATGACAAATTCGGAAAGCCAAACCATACTAACCAGCAATGCCGGCTAAAAAAGCACATGAGGAGCAATGTTGATGCTGGGAATAAGGGAAAGAGTACCAAAAGGAAGTTCAACAAGTAAAAGTACGATGCTAGGGAAGATGGAAGCGAGTCTCATACGGACGAGAAAATCTATGAACAGCAGAGGAAAGGCAAAAAAAAATTCCTAAGGGTAGATGAGGAATGGAATATTATCTTCTTGGCAACACCACCCACCAAAAAGGTGAATCAGACATGGAGATAAATCAATGCCACTGTATTCATGACACCAAAGTACCTCAAATACGCCAAAACACCCATAACCTGGGACCAATCAAATCATCCTAGCAATATCCCGGAACCTGGTACATATGCCCTTATAGTAAACCCGGTGATAATGAATCATAGGTTAAGGAGAGTACTAATGGACGAAGGAGCCAACATAAATATCATGTATTTGAGTACCATGGAAAAGTTTCATCTATCGGAAACATAGTTGAAACATAGCAACATGAGATTCCACGTTACCATTCATGGTTGGTTCAAAAGGCCACAAGGACTTATGTTCTATGCTTACAACAACCAATGAGCACTCTGCGGCCGAAGACGACATCCGAGAAAGAGTCAGAAATATGGATGCCTTAATCCAGAGCAAAAAAGTCTCCCGTCCTGAGAAAAAGGTCAATCAAGAAGCACAAGAAAATCCCAAAGAAGTAAATGTAGCCTTTGGAAGGGAAAACCCGAACAAGTGGAAGAACAAATGAGCCTAAAGCAAGGAACCTGTCACATACTCTAAGGAGGAATGGGACAAGATTAAAGGCGAAGGCTGCATTCACCATGTCATGTTCAGAAAGCTAAACCATACTAACCAGCAATGCCGGCTAAAAAAGCACATGAGGAGCAATGCTGATGCTGGGAATAAGGGAAAGAATACCAAAAGGAAGTTCAACAAGCAAAAGTCCGATGCTAGGGAAGATGGAAGTGAGTCTGATACAGATGACAAAATCCAAGAGCAGCAGAGGAAAGGCGAACAAAATTCCCAGCTATCTTTATGTTCACCCAGTTTACGTTGTGACTCTTAATAGTACCAAAGTAAAAACTCTAGAATATATTATCCTTATCCTGATAACCTCATGGTCAAATGATGCATTGTAATATAACCATGTTGTGATATAGTTCTAAGAATAAAGATGTCTTAGTGGAATCTCTTAGCATATCAGTATATTTAGGAAATACCGAGCCATATTGTTCCCTTCCAACAATATGTTATTTATTGATGCTGACATAAATAATTTCCATGACCATAAAAACATAGTCATCAAATATCCAATGAATTAGTCGTAAAAGGCAATATTGGGGTTTATTTATGTGTTCATGTTACTATACGTGAGCGTGAGTTTTTCTCCGAATATCATATTCAGGAACCACGTCAGTTATAGCATAGTAATATGAATCATAATTATGAAACAAATATATAAATATTATTGCCTTTTGGGCATACATCCAACACTATATATGAGAATTTTTGTATGGTGGGAGCAATATAATAAGAGTAATTAGAGCATGATTTGATTCTGTAGGAATAAGAGTTTCGTACTTGTTGTAATTTTTTCTAGCATACGAACTCGTTATAGTCTAGCACATGAATTTGGTTTGGCCCACTTTGGTGGGTTTGTCAATTCGACTGCTGGTCCAGAAATTTGGCCCAACTCCGATGAACGGAACGAATAAAGAGTGCGATATTGCGACAGACCATCAAGACGAACCTTTTACATTTAAGCGGTGGCAACGCATGTAATTTCCACCAAAAATAAGGGTAAAGAGAAAAACGGGCGGAATTTTGGGATAGATTCCTTTCTGTTTTTATTATTAGATAGGTATATACTCCCTCCCTTCAACAATAGATGACTTTCATTTGTCAAAATATGATGTATCTAGATATCTTTTAGTGTCCACATACATCCATATCTAGACAAATGGAAGTCATCTATTGTTGAATGGAGGGAATATATTTTTCCACGTGGACCTAATAGGTGGGTTCAAGCCATTAGAAAACAGGTTAAACTGGCTAAGCAGACGGATCTATGCTTTGAGTCAACGACCTGCCCCAATACACCGTATTTTTTCAATGTGTAGCGTGGTAATTTTTTTATCGCGACTGCCCTAGTTATGGTGGTTTTGCGTCATTTCTCGTGTACTTTGGTCTTTGCGATGGAACTGGAGGTGCGAGGCATCCTGCTGATCTAACAAAGGAATTTCATCTTTGTAGTAAACTCCAAATAAAGGTTTTCTTCCCTTTGCAACATAGTTCCAACCCACATGTCAACATTTTTCGTACTAGTGGCCGAGCCGCCTCCTGACCGGTCAGCTGTTGTCCAATCATGACCCATGAAAAATTAATCTGATGCTTGTTAATATTACAACTTACTTGGTCTTTTTTTGTATATGTCGCAGTTTACATGTAAATTCATGAAATAGCAGAACACACACGTTTACTTTGGTAAAATGTACGACTTGGGATTTAACAACAATGTGTTTATCTAGTTTAGTACTGAACACTCTAGTTTATGAATATGCACACTAAATTAAGAAAATGGTATATCATCGACGATGATGCATTTCTTCAACGTATTCAACTGAAGAAATTTATTACAATTATTTTTGTGAGGACGGACTTTAAGAGCATAAATGACTAGCTTGACAATGCAATGACACCGTAAACCTCTAACCGAACAGTTTCAATACATTAACTCTAGATGCATCTTTTGGCCAGCAATAACAATGTCTAGTTGGAGCAGCACATAGAATTCTGATTCTACATAAAATACAGTTTGTGCTCTACATTTTTGTTTTGCTCTGAAATCCAGTTCCAATAAACCACATTTGCTACAAGAATATATACTTCTTGAAAGAACTACTAAAATGAAAATACGACAAATATAATAACAACTAAGAATACATATCATCTATCGGAGCAATTAAAGGATGAATCAAGAAATATAAACCTTGGGTTCCCCTATCAACACAACCAAAATTTTATCCTATTAGATATTGGTGATCGGCCTTCATGAAGAGAAAACTAGTCTTAGAACAATGTATAAGCTCGCGCCTTCAATGCAAAATGGTTAACCTGAAAACTAGATGAGATGTGTTGTTGGTGTGGTACTATGGAGGATTACTTGCCACCCCGGGCTCTTTTCTTTAGGATTGTTGCGCCTAAGATCAATTGAATCTTTTTCATAAGATAACACCATGCAGTTACATTGCTTTCCCACACATGTGTATGGGTAAATTCTAAGTTTATCAGGTGACCTCCACTCGGGATATGCCACTCTTTCTAGGGTCTCGGGATATTTCTGTAAACATCACATGCAAAGCAACCTTGAGTTAGAAATAGTATACCCAAGACAAGAAAATTCTACAAGGCAAGTACTGAATTTTCCGTGGCCGTTCCTGTTTGCTAATCCTCCTATGTCGCTATTAATTTATGCATCTTTCAGTAGACGGTGATTATTTTCCTTCCATTATGTGTACCAAGGATACCTTTTACTCCAAATCCACTTGATCGGGACATTAATACAGCTGGTCACAGATTGTACTCAAGTAGCAGTGCCGTGAAAATCTCAAATATACTTCTAGATAGAAGCATTTTCTAAATCTTCATGTACGGAAGAAAAGGGTATTATTTTCTACGGTTTTGATAACTCTCAGAATCTAAGTACATCGACTTGGTATGCAAGTAAAATTTATGGTTGCCTATTCACATTCTCATCCCTCTAGTCAATCTCTTTGATCCTTTCACAAACGCATGAGCGAGATGCAGCAACAATTTTGAGCATTTACTGCAAGCGTTTTCGCGGAGTGCTGCAAACATTGTCCCGGATGTTGTATGAGTGTGATTTCCTATGTCTATTGAGAATTTGCTACACTCTTTTTTTTTTGATACATTGGTGTTTTGAAATACAACAATTTCTTTGTATGATTTCACTCACTGCGGGAAGAAATACTGCAACGATGCAACAATTTTTCAAAATCGAACGTACAAGATTTGAGTTTTATTTAAATCGAGTGGTAAGGAAGGTGAGGATTTTTTTTTTCCGGATCCTCCGAGGGAGGTTCAGTGTTGTCCTTAGGCTGGTGCCAATGGGGGCGGTAGTGGGGGTGATACCGCCCCCCGGCGGGCGAGAGCGGGGCGAGTAGGGGGCGAGAGGGGAGCGGCGGGCGACGGCCGCGTCGCCTGGCAAGAGGGGGCGATACCGCCCGGGTACCGCCCGCGTTGGCGGGGCGAGAGGGAGGCGATAACGGTGCTAGTGGGGGCGAGAGTGTAGGCGAGAGTGGAGGAGAGAGAAGTGAGAGTGGCACTACAGCCCGTGCACTGGCACCGTGGGGCGAGAGTGTGGTGAGAGTGAGAGTAAAGCTGACGTGGCGAGGCTATAACGGGGCGGTGCATTGGCACCATCCTTAGTAAATTTGATGTTTAATCTTTCAAACCCGATTTTTGTAAGAGCAAACGCAATCTCTGAAATTTCATGATAGATGGTGCCTAAACCGAAATTTGGTGTATGAGTGAAGCACAAGACCGAATGTATGGGAACAAGACCGAGTGTATGGGATATGTGACACCAACTCTTGTTTAAGCCTTCTATCAAAATCATTTCAAAACTATACTCTTATTTCAAACCCTTACACAAATCCTCCATTATTGCTAACTACGACTACACACAGATCCCCGCCCCGTTTATAATGGAGGGGGTTTTGAGCCTCCACGCTGTCCCTGCCTCCAACATTCCATTTCATATTTTGAACCGTTCTCTGTTTGGCTACATACAGTGCCTACTGGACGCCGGCAGTAGAATGCAGAGAACGATGGTTCTCCGGTTCCCCTACACTTATCTGAGGCTGTTGACGAAGGCGAGGAGCGACTCGACGTCCCTCTTCTCGGACGGGTACTTGATGGGCCTCGCGGTGCGGCTGGGGAAGAGGAGGATGGTCGGGAAGCTCTGCAGCTGCAGCTCTGCCTGTGCGAAGGGCTTCTGCTCGCCATCGGCGCGGAACTTGGCCACCTTGATCCCCGACCCGCTCAGCTTCTCGGCCAGCTGAACGTAGGAAGCCTCCATGGCCTGGCAGAAGGGGCACCAGGGAGCGTAGAGTACCGTGAGCCACGGCTCCGTGCGGTTCTCGAGCCGCAGGAGGTTCTCGATCCCGGGACGGGTGAGGTTGACGATGGCCTGGCTCTGGAAGATGTCAGGAGCACTGGCCTCTGCGGAGCCGTTGCCGTTGACACCCACCTTAGGTGCCTGGCCATCCTTGTCGATGTTGCCCTTGTGGAGGCCGCACTCCTTGGCCGTGGCGTCCTCCCACCACCACCTCCCTTCCCTCTCGTGCTGCCCCGGCAGGACAGGCCTGGTGCACGGCTCGCACCCGATGGAGACGTAGCCCTGAACAGAAAATTCGTTGGTCAGTTACCAGCGCAAGTAAATCCCCAAAATTACAACTCCGCAACAGGCCACTTACTTGAGCGTGCAGGGTGTTGACGGGAACATCCATGGTCCTGAGGAAGGTCCAGACGTCCTTGCCGTCCACATTGGCTACAGGGTTCCACTTTATCAAGCTACCGGCTCCGCCATCCAGCCCTTCAAAAGAAGGATCAACCTGGAGGATCCACACAACAATTTTAGCTACGAAGACACGACATCAAAATGCAATCGGTGTTCATAGTGGATGGAGTATAGCCAAGATACCTGAACAATGGGGATGCTGGCCCTGGTGCCGGGGGACTGGTCCTTCCTCTGGCCGGTGATCCAGGCCTTGAGGCCCTTGAGGGCTTTCCGCAGCGGCCGCACCTTCCTGACCCTGCAGCACTCCTGGTGGCCGTCCTCGTAGAAGGAGAAGAGGCCCTTGGTCCTGACA
This sequence comes from Alopecurus myosuroides, assembly GCA_028641055.1. Lineage (NCBI taxonomy): Eukaryota > Viridiplantae > Streptophyta > Magnoliopsida > Poales > Poaceae > Alopecurus > Alopecurus myosuroides. The sequence goes on from CM054059.1 coordinate 370,935,192, forward strand.
AGGTCCTGCACCTCGCCGGCCTCCGGGAACATGTACTCGATGTGGATGCCGTAGTGCTTCTCCACCTTGTCGAACAGCTGGTACGTCTCCGGGTTCAGACGCCCCGTGTCCAGGCTGAACACCCGGAACGGCCTCCCCGTCAGCTTCGCGTATTCGATCAGCGCAACATCCTCCGCACCGCTGCACATCCCACAGTGAATCCACATCAATGAATGAAACACCAAAAACTTCATTGTAAGGGCATCTCCAGTCGTTGCGCCCCCCCAGGGCCCAAAACGCCGCCGTTTTGGTGCCGCCGCGGCGCTAAACGGCGCTATTCTGGAAGCTGGGGGGGCTCGTTTCCCAGTCGCGTCCCGAGCCCAACAAATCGGCCCAAACAAACGCTGTTGAAAACTAGACGAATTTTTATTGAAATTCGAAACTGCGTACATATTCGGCGCGATTTGAAAGCTAAAACGATAAATTTAACTAAAAACAGCGGATACTACGCCTACGTCTACGCTTCGTCGTCTTCGTCGTGGCGGTGCTGGTTGGAGGGTCCAGCGCCGTCCTGGCTCGCCGCGGCGAGACGGCGCTGCTCCGCCCGCTCCGCTCGGGCCTGCAGGCGCAGCCGGTGCAGCTGCGCCTGCTCAGAGGGCGGGCGGTTGCGCCGCCGCTCACCCTGCAGCGCTAGCTCGCGCTGCGCCTCGTAGAGGGCGATGACGCCCTCCTGCTCGACGGAGGCAGCCCGCCGGGCCATCTGGCGGCGCACCTCTCGCGCCGCCTCCTCCCGCTGGTGCGTCTCCAGGGAGGCTCGAACTGCGGCTGCCTCCGCCGCCGCCGCAGCCTGCTCGAGGGCGCCGCGCACCTTGCGGTACGAGTCCTCGTTCTGCGAGGTCTCGAAGGAGTGCAGCCCGGCGTGCTGCTCGGGCCACACCGGCTGCCTCCTCACCTCGCGCCTCCAGTGGCGGGCAGCCCGCCGTGCTTCGCGCGCCTCGTCGTGCTCGGGAGGCTGCTCCGGCGCCACCACCTGCGGCTCCGGCTGTAGCTCGTCGTCGCTGTTGGGCCACGCCTCCCAGTGGTTGTCCATTGCGGCGGGGTTCGAAGGTGGAGAAAAGAACGGCGAGGAGGGGGTCGAGAATGGCGTACGGGGAGGGCGCGGCCAGCGTTTTTATAGCCTGGCTGGGCCAGTCGCCGCGCCGTGCGTGTCGCCGCTGCCGCACCGCCATTAATCCGGTGGACTTTGACTGGCCACGCGTGTCGCCGCTGCATGCACTGGCCGCCGCCTCCGGCAGCCTTTGACGGCGCGGGCGCCGAGAAGGAAGTCACGGGCGGGGGTTTCCGTTCCCGCGCTTTTTCCCGACGCGTCACTGACAGCGTTGGCCCGCCCGCGCGGCCTCGCAGTTTTGCCCCCCCAGGCCGAACCCAGCGGGCTGGGTTCGGCCTGGGTGCCGCGGCGCCAAATAGCGCCGAAACGGCGCTATTTGGGCCTCTGGGGGGGGCGAGTGGTGAAGAAGCGGCGCTATTCGCCGCTTCCGCCGCGAAAAAAGCCCCCTGGGGGGGCTCTGGGGGGGACGGCTGGAGATGCCCTAAGTATACGTGCAATGAAAGATTTGTCAACGGAATACTCTACACGTCGGAGTTCAGCTAAACTAAATGCTGCCGTTGTTTGTGTGACACTAAAACTGATGTACAGTCATGCCCTTTTTCCCCTGATACCAGACATGAATTGCAATTAGGACAACACGAACAAGCAGATGAGGTGAGGTCAGATTTCTTGATTGTTCGTCATAAGAACACACCAAAAAATCAGCAATCCTACAGAGATACTGTTACCTACGCTAGACGGCTGGTTCAGGTTACGTTTCATTCTTCCTCTCGTCCTTTCGGAATCGGCTAGCTGGCCGGCATTATTTAAATCAGAAGTGAGAAGCTGATACGTAACGGAATCTATTAGGCTGCTGTCAACTTTTTCTGTCTCTGTTCCGTATGATAATCAAGCGTCAATTATGTCCGCTTGTGCGTGGTTGGTGGGCCATGATTCTAGCTTTGGGTCTCGGACAGAATGAACCTAGACGTTCTCACAGTCTTGTTCACCCGTCTAGATACATCGGCGCAGAACCAGGAAATAGACGAGAGTTTCTTGCCAACCGCACCCGACACGAAACCCGGCCCATTTTCTATTTTAATACTCCTACTAACACGAGTCATGACAAAAAATAAATCATGAAAATTCGAAAGTCCTACTACTTACACTAGCTATAGGACATGAAAAACTACTGCCAAAGCGAACGACTCCTCCTACAGACCAACTTGTCAATAGCATTAAGGCCCAAAGCCGCCATTGATCACAAATTCACAATCGTGAGTTATCAGCTGAGGATGAGGCTAGCAAGACAAGGAATCTCCACCACCACTCGTTCGGATTTCGGAAGGTACCCACACGCATAAACACCGTGAACCACACGATACGAGATGAGCCTAACGGTGGCCGCAGCCAAACGGGTGGTATCCAGTACGTACGCTAAGATCAGTAGGAGGCAGAGTTGTGCGTGTGTCTCACCTGAAGGCGATCGCGATTTCGGATCCGAACATGTCGAGCGCCCGATCCATGATCTCCAGCGGCGACGCACCCAGCAGCTCCTGCGCCAGGGCCTCGTAGTCCACGCCCACCGCGGTTTCTTCTTCCTCCACTGCCGCCACCGGCGCTGAGGCCGCCGAGGCAGACAACGGCTTCCTCGCAGGCTCCGCCGCGCACAGCGGCCGCACCGCCCTCGCGCGCTGGCTCTTAACCGCCAGGCCTGCTGGAACAACGGCCACCTGCTGCCTCAAGCTTCCAATTTGGACGGCTGCAAAGGACAAAAGACGTGAGGAAATTTAGACGGACGGTTTCTCCTTGAATTCCTACGGGAATCACTCAGACATCATCCTCATGCTTCCCACAACATTTCTCATGGAATGCCGCGAACCGATGGGAAAACAAAACAAATTCACACAAATAATTCGCAAATGTGGAGTATCAACGAAATTCTACGACTGTATTCCGCATCACTGGCACAAAATTGGAACTAGGAATAAACGTAATCAAGCCTGATTTTCCGCTAAACCCTCAAATTAAGAAAAAAAAAAGAATGCAAGAAAGCGGTGCTGAAGAACAAGAATCCTCACCTTTGAGATCGCGTAGGGCGATGGAGTGCGACGAGATGGAAACAGTAGCGGAAGCCATTGGTTACCCTTCCGCCCTCTCTCTCAAATTCACAGGGATGTTTCTCAAAGTGGGCAAATGCGTTTGACTCGTGTGTTTTTTCTGTGGCGTACGAGGGAAATGGGCCTTACATATAGCTCGGGCGGGAGCCTGGGTTCGTTGTATCTGGACGGGTTCCGGGAGCAGCAGCCGGAGGGGGCTATTGGCGGGGGGAGCGTGAGGATTCCTGGCCGATCGAAGCAGTGGCGTCACTTCGCACCGCGAAAAGGGCCATTCGTACGTGGGCGCCACATGGCAGCGAGCCTCACACCGGATCTGCTGAGTTGGATGGGTGTGTGGGCGTCTGGATGCCTCGCTCCCACTTTTGCCGTCCACCTCACATACTCACACGCCACGTCTATTCATATAACTACAGTGCTAAATTAGGGGAGTAGCATTGATTTTAATTCGAATACTACGTGACACTACTCCCTCGGTCCTCTGAATTAATCATTTACCAATGCACCGTCGATACATATGTTGGAATTTATGGGCTGCAGCATGTAGCCCCAACTAAGCCCAATAAATTCTAAAATTGTCATAGCCCATTAATGAATAATACAAGTGGGGAGTGTGACTAAAGTTTAGTCCCATACTGCTAGTTTGGAGAGGGTGGAACCACCTTATAAGGTGAGCCATTCTACCTCATGTATGAGTTGGCAAGGCAAGAGGAGAGGTGTGCCACACGCGCTCATCCTCCTCCGCCGCCCGCCTCGTCGTGCCGCGCCGCGGGTTGCGGGTTGCGGGAATGAGCCGAGCAGAGAGCGTTTATTTTGTCGCTTGGGAAAACTTAATGAGTCATTAATTTGGTAATTAACGACGCGTTAATTTCTAAACCGTTTCCGTTTCCTTTATGGATCGTGGAACCGAACCGACTCAGACCAATCAAGCCTTCTCCATCCCTCCTTCCGGCGTGCACCACGGCGACTACTTCCCCAACGACGACTTCTTCCCCGACCTCGGCAACCTCTTCATCAACAACATGGCCGACGGCGTGGACAACCATAACGGCGGTGCCGCTACCGCTGCATCGTACGTAACTCTACTCCATCTGTATGAGATATTCCCGGAATTCATATGTCTAGTTCTAGCTATAGATTGGATCAGTCTGTCTACTGTACTAGATCTAGATATTTGCATGATTACTGTATTTGTTACTGTGGTAATTCATCTGCTGCTATTTCGAATTAAATCATGTGCTAAATTGCTAATATATTCAACAATCCAAAAACCTGATTATAGGCAATTTCTTGCACCTGCGCCGTCTGTCATTGCGGCGACAAGGCCAATCCCTTTCAAGGGTGTGGACTATAAGAGGTGGCGCACGAGAGCAGTGTTATGGTTTCAAACCTTGCGCTGCTATGCGGCCACCAAGGGCAAGCCTGAGGGCGATCTCAAGCACAGCTGGAGGCCTTTGAGAATATGGACACTATGTTTAAAAGTGCCCTCCTCGGTATTATTGACGATTCCATTGTGGATCCGTATATGTCGTTTGATAACGGCAAGGATATGTGGGCTGCACTTGAGGCCAAATTTGGGGCCTCGGATGCTGACAGCGAGCTGTATGTCATGGAGCAATTCTATGACTGCAGGATGACTGATGAGCGCTCTGTTGTTCAACAGGCTCATGAGATACAGTCACTCGCTAAAGAATTTGAGCACTTTAAGTGTATGTTACCGGACAAATTTGTGGCCGGAGGCATTATTGCCAAGCTTCCATCTTCATGGAGCACCTTTGCTACTTCTATGAAACACAAGAGACAGGAGTTTTCCGTTACGGACCTCATCGGATCTCTTGATGTGGAAGAGAAGGCGAGAGCAAAGGATACACGTGCTCGGGTTGCTGAGGTAGGTTCTTCTGCCCATGTGGTACAGAAGAAACACTACCCGCCCAACAAGCCTAAATATAACAAGAAGAAATCCGAGGGTAAAGGCAAACCCGATGGCAGGTTTAAGCCATCGCACTCTACCAACTTCAAGAAGAGGAAGGGGTCATGTCACGTTTGCGGTGAACTGACCCATTGGGCTCCAAAATGCCCTAAGCGATATGAGTTGCAGCAACAAGAGAACAGCGGCAAGACCGCCAACATTGTCATTGGTGACACTGAGATGAAGGATACTGGGTCACAGGGACTTCCCCCGTGCTGATGGGGAACGGGTCACATGCTACTTTTCGTGGTGTTGGTACGGTCGATCTGAAGTTTACTTCGGGGAAGATCGTGCGACTGAAGAACGTTCATCATCTGCCCTCCATCAATAAAAATCTCGTCAGCGGCTCACGTTTATGTCGAGATGGTTTCAAGTTGGTTTTCGAGTCCAATAAAGTTGTAATTTCCAAGTATGGACAATTTATTGGTAAAGGCTATGAGTGCGGAGCCTTGTTCCGCTTATCCTTGTTAGATATATGCACCAAAGTTATTAATAATATTTGTCACGATAATGATTGTGATGTTTGGCATTCACGATTTTGTCATATTAATTTTGGTTGCATGACGCGGTTACCAAATATGAGTTTCATTCCGAAATTCAGTACCATTAAAGGTTCCAAATGTCAAGTGTGTGTTCAAGCTAAGCAACCTCGCAAATCTCATAAGACTGCGGAGGCGAGAGACTTGGCACCACTAGAACTTATACATTCTTATCTTTGTGAGATGAATGGTGTATTGACAAAAGGTGGAAAGAAATATTTCATGACACTTATTGATGACTCGACTAGATATTGTTATGTGTATCTTCTGAATCTAAAGATGAAGCTTTAACTTATTTCAAGAACTATAAGGCCGAAGCTGAGAATCAACTTGATCGTAAAATTAAACGGCTTAGGTCTGATCGTGGTGGAGAGTATTTTTCCAACGAGTTTAATTCTTTTTGTGCTGAAAACGGTATTATTCATGAGAAGACGCCTCCCTACTCACCTCAGTCAAATGGGGTGGCTGAAAGAAAGAACTGGACGTTGTCTGATCTGGTTAACGCCATGTTAGATACTTCGGGTCTCTCCAAGGCATGGTGGGGGGAGGCGCTGATGACTGCATGTCATGTCCTAAACCGAGTTCCCACAAAGAATAAAACCATTACTCCATTTGAGGAATGGGAAAGGAAAAGGTTAAAACTCTCCTACCTACGTACTTGGGGTTGTTTGGCGAAAGTCAATATACCAATTCCCAAGAAGCGCAAGCTTGGACCTAAAACCGTAGATTGTGTTCTTCTGGGCTATTGATAGTAAAATCTGAGGTATCCGACATGCATGTTGGTACGATTATGGAGTCGAATGATGCGACTTTCCTTGAGAACATATTTCCTATGAAGGATATGTCTAGCTCATCAAATCAGGAGAAACCTGTTTCATCTAGTCAGGAATTAGCTGAGATTCCTGAATCCACCATTCCGATAGAACACGTTGAGAATCCCGAGGAGGATGTCAATGAAGTTCCTGTAAGGAGCAAGAGACAGAGGACTGCAAAGTCCTTTGGTAATGATTTCATTGTGTACCTCGTGGATGACACACCCAGGACTATTTCAGAAGCCTATGCGTCTCTTGATGCTGACTACTGAAAGGAGGCTGTTCGTTGTGAGATGGATTCCATCTTGGCTAACGGAACCTGGGAAATCACTGATCGTCCTTATGGGTGTAAACCTGTAGGATGTAAGTGGGTGTTCAAGAAAAAGTTTAGGCCTGATGGTACAATTGAAAAGTACAAGGCAAGGTTTGTAGCCAAGGGTTATACCCAGAAAGAAGGTGAAGACTTCTTTGATACTTACTCACATGTGGCTAGACTGACCACTATTTGTGTGCTACTCTCACTGGCTGCCTCGCACGGTCTTCTCGTTCATCAAATGGACGTTAAGACGGTTTTCCTTAATGGAGAGTTGGACGAGGAAATTTACATGGAGCAGCCAGATGGTTTCGTAGTACCCGGTCAGGAAGGCAAGGTGTGTAAATTATTGAAGTCATTATACGGCCTCAAGCAAGCACCTAAACAATGGCACGAGAAGTTTGAAAGGACTTTGATTGCTGAAGGCTTTGTTGTAAACGAAGCTGATAAGTGTGTGTACTATCGCCATGGTGGGGGCGAGGGAGTTATTCTATGTCTGTATGTCGATGACATATTGATCTTTGGGACCAATCTTGATTTAAGCAAGGAAGTTAAGGATTTCTTATCTCGCTGTTTTGATATGAAGGATCTAGGAGTAGCTGATGTTATCTTGAACATCAAGCTGTTGAGACATGATAATGGTGGGATCACACTGCTTCAATCTCACTATGTGGAAAAGGTCTTGAGTCGCTTCGGGTATAGTGACTGCAAGCCTTCTTCAACTCCATATGATGCTAGTTTGTTGCTTCGAAAGAATCAACGGATTACTAGAGATCAACTGAGATATTCTCAGATTATAGGCTCGCTTATGTATTTGGCGAGTGCCACGAGGCCTGACATCTCTTTTGCTGTGAGAAAATTAAGCCGGTTTGTTTCCAATCCGGGAGATGATCATTGGCGTGCGCTTGAGAGAGTTATGCGCTATTTAAAAGGCACTGCGAGCTATGGAATTCACTATACCGGAAACCCGAGGGTTCTGAAAGGATATAGTGATTCTAATTGGCTATCTGATGCTGATGAGTTTAAGGCCACTAGCGGTTATGTTTTTACACTTGGTGGTGGCGCTGTTTCCTGGAAGTCTTGCAAGCAGACCATCTTAACGAGGTCAACTATGGAAGCAGAACTCGCAGCATTACACACAGCCACTGTTGAAGCAGAGTGGCTTCGTGAGCTCTTGATGGACTTGCCTATGGTTGAAAAACCAATACCCGCAATCCTAATGAATTGTGATAATCAAACCGTGACCATCAAAGTGAACAGTTCTAAGGATAATGCGAAGTCATCAAGACATGTGAAGAGGAGATTAAAATCTGTCAGGAAATTGAAAAACTCCGGAGTTATTGCGTTGGATTATATCCAAACATCTATGAACTTGGCAGATCCCTTCACAAAGGGTTTATCACGGAATGTGATAAATAATGCATCGAGGGAGATGGGTTTGAGACCCACGTTATGAGTTGCCCACAGTGGTAACCCACTCTATGTGATCGGAGATCCCGTGAATTAGAAGTGGGAGACAAGCTGTTGGTCAGCTGAGAGAAGAGTATCCTTATACTTTATTCCACTCCATGAAAATGCAATACTCTCCTGATCTGTATGGTAGGTTGAGATTTGTCTTAATGCGTTCCAAGTGGCTTATTTATATAAGCAGAGATGTGTCCTACAAAACATCTCCTGAGGAAATCACCTATATGAGTCCGGCTGTTAAACGTCGCAGTCTATGAGAATCGGGTGCTCTCTAATAAACTCATGAAAGGCCTTCGGAGTATGACGCATACGCTCCAAACCACGGAGAAGCCTTGCGGCATCCTAGTATCGGTTCAGACGTTGTGTAAAACTGGTATCACAACAAACTTGTAGTTTAAGGCGTAGTCCACTATTCAAGTTGTGAACTAGTGTAGTATGATGTTCTAAGTGGAAGTTCAACTTAACAGTCTCCACTAACACCGGTATATAAACAATGTTTTGGAACAGAGTTTATGAAATGTGCTAATGACACTTTGTGGGGGATTGTTGGAATTTATGGGCTGCACCATGTAGCCCAACTAAGCCCAATAAATCCTGAAATTGTCATGGCCCATTCAGGAATAATACAAGTGGGGAGTGGGACTAAAGTTTAGTCCCATACTTCTAGTTTGGAGAGAGTGGAACCACCTTATAAGGTAAGCCATTCTAGCTCATGTATGAGTTGGCAAGGCAAGAGGAGAGGTGTGCCACACGCGCGCTCCTCCTCCGCCGCCCGCCTCGCCTCGCCTCGCCTCGTCACGACGCGCCGCGCCGCGGGTTGCGGGAATGAGCCGAGCCGAGAGCGTTTATTTTGTCGCTTGGGAAAACTTAATGAGTCATTAATTTGGTAATTAACGGACGCGTTAATTCTTAAACCGTTTCCGTTTCCTTTCTGGATCGTGGAACCGAACCGACTCAGACGTGGAGTTACGTCCACGTCTCTCCCAGCCCGCATATAAATACGCGCATACGGTAAACCCTAGCAGCCACTTCGTCATATGGTTTCGCAGCACCGTTCCAAAGCACTGCGCCGCCAATCAAGCCTTCTCCATCCCTCCTTCCGGCGTGCACCACGAGAAGAGACAGCAGGCCTCCGGAACCCCGCCTCTTGTGATCCTGTACGGGAGAGTGGCGATCAGGTTTTTGGGGAGCGCACTCGCGCGACTGCTGACGGCGACTACTTCCCCAACGACGACTTCCTCCCCGACCTCGGCAATCTCTTCATCAACGACATGGCCGACGGCGTGGACAACAACAACGGCGGTGCCGCTACCGCTGCATCGTACGTAACTCTACTCCATCTGTATGAGATATTCCTGTAATTCATATGTCTAGTTCTAGCTATAGATTGGATCAGTCTGTCTACTCTACTAGATCTAGATATTTGCATGATTACTGTATTTGTTACTGTCGTAATTCATCTGCTGCTATTTCGAATTAAATCATGTGCCAAATTACTAATATATTCAACAACATCCATATTTGAACAAATCACGACGATTAATTCGGGACGGAAGGAGTGCAATTAATGTACATTTTTACTCTACGAGGTACTCCCAGCGTTTTCTAGACAACATGTATCTAGACATGTTTTAGTGTATAGCTTCATGTGCATCTTACATTAAAGTATGTCTAGATACATATTGTCTAGAAAACGCTAAAATATCTTATACTCTCCGTCTCAAAGTTGGACAAAAATAGACGTATCTTACACTAAAACATGTCTAGATACATCCAATTTTGTCCAACTTTGAGACAATTATTTTGAGACGGAGGGAGTAATTTGATACGGGGGAGTATTAGTCTCAAATTAATTGTCATAAAGATGGATAAAAGTGGATCTATCTAGACATAATTTAGTGTTAGATACATCAACTTTTGTCCATCTGTGACAATTAATTTGAGACGGAGGGAGTAGATGACTTTCATTTGTTAAAACATATGGGTATATAGCCACTAAAACATATCTACGTACATGCATGTTTAGCCAAATGGAAGTCATCTATTTTTGTAACGAATGGAGTAGGAAGGACCATGGAACACATCACTTGTTTTCGAGATACATACATCTAGTCCTACGCAAGTATAATCAGGTGACATAAGCAGGCTGTAAGGATTTAAATAATACTCTGTTCGTTCTAAATTAGTTGTCATAGATTTGTCAAAATGAGAATGTATCTAGACCTATTTTAGTTTATAGATATATCCATATTTTGACAAATTCACGACATCTAGTTTGGGATGGAGGGAGTATATCTTTACTTAGGTGGAGGAGAGAGATGAGTAGGGAGAAGCAAAGCAGGCTGCAAGTTAGTATCCAGCTGCAATATGTGCTTCTAGGCATAATGTGATAGTGTAAGGTGGGTCATATGTTGCTAAATTATAACTATACACTAGTTATATATGATATGACAATTTCATATAGCCAGCAACAGACTTTATTATTAACCATGTTGTAATAGTTGTTCATGATGTGCAAACTACTCCCATTTCTTACAAAATGGGCCAGCTGGTCTAAAACTTGCCCTATGGTGTAGAACAGTCCCAATACCGACATTTGCAGAAACACCCTTAAACATTTTTATATAACATATGCGACCTCACTAATGCCTACTGTTGTGGGTCCCACCTATCATAGGGACAACAACATTTTCCGTACAACATATAAGACGTAATGTTGTGGGTCCCACCTGTCATAGGGTTGTATAACAAATACGACCTCACTACTGCCTACTATAGTGGATCCCATTTGTCATAAGGAACATCAATAATTAAAATTGTTGACCAGCTGGGGATTGAACCCGAGACCTTGTTGTTGTACTCTCTCCATCTCAAATTAATTGTCACAAATATGGACAAAAGTTGACGTATCTAACACTAAATTATGTCTAGATACATCTATTTTTGTCCATCTTTCTAACAATTAATTTAAGATGAAGGGAGTACATTTTTGCTATACCACCTGATAAGGGGTGGCCCAATCTTCTCGATGAACTTCGATAACTCGAATTGGTAAATTGTGTCTCACTGAAAACTCTCCCGGCCGATCCCTAAAGCCAATGCAACAGTTTGCAACCCCAAGGATATTCTCAACTCCACACACTTGCACAACGTAGCCACCGACTACGAGGTGGTCCTGTACCGTATTATTCCCAATGGAACAGCAGGTAACACGAAAAGTTTGCAGTATAACTTCCAGATGAATGCTTACAAGTGATTTCAGTCTAGAAGTCTAGGGTTTATGTTTTAACGTAGTATAACTGTTCTAATCTCGGATCCTAGCTATATATGGGGGTATGGGTGAGGCCACAAGCCTCCTTGCGCAAACACCCCTACTCCAACTCGGTTTGGACTCAATAGTTGAGTTTGGACTCAACCAAACCGACTAGACTAGATACAAAACGACCCAATATTAAGGGGTGCGGCCATAATGGTATACAAACCATGCCTATGCGAAATAGGACTTTCTATATGGCGCATTGATATCCAATGGGGCGCCCTCCTCTTATTTTACTCTCTCTCAGTGTGGAATAACAAACTATTAGTTGTTTTCCGCACTTGTACTATTGTTTTCACCATCTTGTGTCTTTTTTTCCACCATGTACATGTTGTTTTCCAGCAGCTCTTGTCTTGTTTTCACCTTGTACACGTTGTTTCCCCAAGTGTAATCTTGTTTTCTAGCTCCTCTTGATGTTCTCCTCCAAGCATGTTTGTGTTATTAATAATACATAGATGCATAGATTTAGGTAGTATAAAGTTCTCACAATTATAAACATTATACTCAAGTAGGAGTGGATTCACCTGTTGTTCTAATAGTTTGGTCCTTAATCTTTTCATGGGACCAAGTCTCACTCCATTATCTTGGACATCAACATTATCATGTGTAACAATAGGTGAAGACCTAGGGATGTCCTCATCATCCTCCCCCTCTTGAAAAGGCGTCGACCTCGACGCATCAAGGTCATCTCCATAGTATGGTGTCAAATCATCCACATTAAAAGAATTACTCACACCAAACTCATCAATTGGGAGGTCTATCTTGTAGGCATTATCATTGATCCTCGAAATCACTCTATATGGACCAGCACCTCTAGGCCTTAATTTTGATTTGCGCAGTGTGGGGAACCTATCCTTGCGATAATGAACCCACACCATGTATCCTGGCCAAAATATCACCTCCTTCCTCTTCTTGTTCACTCTTTCAGCCACATGTTGTCCTCTCTTGTCTATAGCTTCTTTTGTTTTCTCATGTATCTTTCTCACAAAATCAGCTCTCTTTGATGTCTCCATGTTGACTCTCTCTTGTATAGGAAGTGGTAGCAAATCAAGTGGTGTTATTGGTTTGAAACCATACACCACCTCAAACGGGCATAGCTGAGTGGTGGAGTGCACAACCCTATTACAAGCAAACTCAACATGAGGCAAGCACTTTTCCCACCCGCAGATTTTTCTTGATCATGGCTCGCAACAATTTAGATAATATGCGATTCACCACCTCCGTTTGTCCATCAGTTTGACGGTGACAAGTAGTAGAAAACAGCAACTTTGTCCCCATCTTCCCCCATAGTGTCTTCCAGAAATAGCTCATAAACTTCACGTCACGATCAGAAACAATAGTCTTGGGTACTCCATGTAATCTCACTATGTCCCTGAAAAACAGATTAGCAATATGCGACTCATCGTCGCTCTTGTGGCATGCAATAAAATGTGACATCTTAGAAAACCTATCCACTACCACAAATATAGAATCATGTCCTCTTTTAGTCCTTAGCAATCCTAACACAAAATCCATACTAATATCTTCCCAAGGTGTAGTAGGTGCAGGAAGAGGAGTATATAAACCATGAGGCTTCAATTTTGATTTAGCCTTGTTGCAAGTGATGCAACGTTGCACAAACCTATACACATCACGCCTCATGTGTGTCCAATAAAAATTATATGCTAACATAAGCAATGTTTTCTCACGTCCAAAGTGTCCCATTAATCCTCCACTATGGGATTCCTGCAATAAGAACAAACGCAAAGAGCACTCGGGTATACACAATTCGTTAGCTCGAAATAAGAACCCATCATGTATGTGAAATTTATCCCATGCCTTAACATTAGTACACTTAGAAAATGGCATAGAAAATTCACTATCCTCAGCATATAACTCTTTGATACCATCCAAACCCGAAACTTGTACTTCTAATTTGGTCAGTAGCATATTTTTCCTTGATAAAGCATGAACAACTACATTATCCAATCCCTTTTTGTGTTTAATTATGTATGGAAAAGATTCTATGAATTCAACCCATTTAGCATGTCTCTTATTCAAATTAGATTGGCTCTTTAAGAATTTTAAAGCTTCATGATCAGAATGTATAATAAATTTTTTAGGCCATAAATAATGTTTCCACACCTCTAAAACTCTCACAAGGGCATATAATTCTTTATCATAGACAGAATAATTCAATTGAGCACCATGCAATTTTTCAGAAAAGTAGGCAATAGGTTTCTTCTCTTGCATTAACACACCTCCAATACCTATGCCACTAGCATCACATTCAATCTCAAATTTCTTATCAAAATTAGGAAGCATTAACAATGGTGCTGAAATAAATTTATTTTTCAGTGTATCAAAAGCAATATCTTGGGCTAAACCCCACTCGAAATCTACTCCCTTTTTAGTTAAATCATTCAATGGTGTTGCAATGGTACTAAAATCCTTCACAAATCTTCTATAAACCCCATCTAGCCCATTGAAACTTCTTACTTGACCCACATTTGTAGGGGTAGGCCAGTTTCGGATTGCTTCTATTTTTGATGTATCTACCTCAATTCCATGTTTAGACACTACATATCCCAAAAATATGACCTTATCTTTGCAAAAAGTGCACTTCTAAAGATTACCATACAATTTATTTTCTCTTAGCACATGCAAGATTTGTCTAATATGATCAATATGTTCATGTTCATTGTGGTTATATATGAGAATATCCTCAAAATAAACTACCACAAATCTGCAAATAAACTCTCTCAAAACATGGTTCATTAATCTCATGAAAGTACTAGGTGCATTAGTTAAACCAAAAGGCATCACTAATCATTCATATAAACCAAATTTTGTTTTAAATGCAGTTTTCCATTCATCTCCCTCTTTCATCCTAATTTGATGATACCCACTACGTAAATCAATTTTAGAGAAAACAACATCACCACTTAATTCATCTAACATGTCTTCCAAACAAGGTATAGGATGACGATAACGAATAGTGATGTTGTTAATTGCTCTACAATCTACACACATGCGCCAAGTACCATCTTTCTTAGGGACTAAAATAACAGGAACAACACAAGGAGAAAGACTGATTCGAATATACCCTTTGTGTAGTACCTCTTGCACTTGTTTCTTTATCTACTTTGTTTCTTGAGGGTTTGTTCTATAAGGTTCTCGGTTTGGCAAGATGATCCAGGAATTAAATCAATTTGGTGCTCTATCCCTCTCAATGGTGGCAGCCCCGGGGGAATTTGTTTTGGAAAAACATCACCAAACTCCTGCAAAACATGAGAAACACCAAGAGAAATAGGGGTCATGTCATTAGAAACCAAGATCTCTCCCTTGTGAATAAGCACAATAGGGACTAATGTAGGATCCTCTCTAAACTCCCTCAAATCCTCCGTAGTGGCTAACATGCATAATAGGTCTCTCTCTTTTTATTTTTACCACTCGGATTGTTTTGACTACTACTACCCACAACTTGTGTACTTTGTTTTCCCTCATCCCTCTCACTCTCTTTTTCAAAATTCACTTCTATTTTGGAACGAGACTCATTTACAATTTGTTGTTGGTGTCATAGGCCTCTAGATAATAGTTCTCCCATGGTGATTCAACTCATATGTATTTGCTCTCCCTTCATGCTTCACACTCCTATCGAATTTCCATGGTCTTCCCAATAATAAGTGGCAAACAGTCATAGGAACCACATCAAACTCAATAAAATCCTTATAAGGACCAATATGAAATTCCGCACACACCATATGATTCACTTTCATCTCCCCAGTGCTACTCAACCACTGAATATAATAAGGACTAGGGTGTGGTAAATATTTGAGATTCAGCTTTGCACATAGACCTTTACTAGCTAAATTCCTGCAACTCCATCCATCAATAATAACCTTGCAAGCCATATCAGGACCAATAATAGCTTTGGTTTGAAATAAATCGCACCTTTGGGTTTCAGGACTTGGAATCACACTCAAGATTTTTGTGTGCACACAATAGAGGGCATAGAAGTAGCATAAGCATCCAATGGAGTATCACTCAAATAGCCATCATCTTCATCATCATTAGGATCAAAATCATCTCCTGTCTCATACTCATTGTGCTCATTGACAATCATAATTTTTGTATTAGGGAAATCCCTCTTAAAGTGACCTTTTCCTCCACATGTGTGACATGACATATGTCTGTTTCTAGATGTAGATGCATTAGAACCCATGGTACTAGATGCTGGTTGTGGTGTTTTCCTTGTACTAGATGCACTAGGTTTGGCCTTGGATGAAGAAACACCACAAATTTCTGATTGTGGGGGTGGTGCACTAGCCATAGAAGGTGTTCTCAATGGAAATCTTCTCCTTGTTCTTGCTGAAATTTTGGCCTCCTCATTGATATGTGATTTTTCCTCCCTAGAATGGTGTCATAGCTCATGATGTCTCACACGTGTCCTTTGCATGATGAATTCCATCTCTTGATAATAAGCATCAACAGTCATAGAACCCTGTCTCTATTGTTGCAATTGATCATATTGATTTCTAATATAATTTGGTGGTACAAATATGTCCCTCATGACTCTCTTCATAGTATCCCAATTGATAATGGGTAATTCACCATCTTCATGCCTTTTTCTCACAGTATTATCCCACCAACGAAGAGCATAGCCATCAAACTAAGAAGAACCTAATTTGAATTTCCCGTCCTCAGTGTACTCATGCAAACGCCAGAATTTTTCAATCTTGAGCTCCCATAGCAAATACTCCTCAACATCCATGGCATCAAAACTGAAAGATGGTATAGAGAATTTTGGTTTACCCAAAGCATCATCATCACTATTATTTTCAGGAGGTGCATTAAGGGGCACACGCCTTCGAAGAAAATATGCTCGGCCTTGAAATCCTCCTCGGCCCCTCTCTCTTCTAACTCCACGGCATCCATTGTTTTCCACTCCATCAACTCCAGTATTAGCATCACTAAGCACACTAGCATTATCATTATCATGAACAGGCAGTCTTTGTGCAATTAAATTCTGGAGATTAGCAAGTTGAGTAGTCAATGTGGCAATAGAATTTTGGATATTAGTCACTTGCTCATTGTTGGCCTCAGCCAATTTATTGGTGCCCCCCACTTTAGTCTCCATGGCTTGAATTGCTTCATAAAGAGGATCACACGCATCAGTCAAAAATTGTTGTGAATCTTTGTGGTTAGCTGCCATTTGTTATGTCAACACACCACACAATGCATCGTACTCCCTCCAATTCACTCCCTCAGAATGGTCCTTCTTTTGCTGCACAAGATCATCACTAGAAGGATCCATTAGTAGGTTAGTGAAAATAGAAAACAAGTATTTTTATGTGGTGTTCTCTCACAACTCACTCAAAACTAGCAAGACAATTGAGTATCTTACCGTTCCAAAGTGAATAGAAATACTTACCAACAAGTAGTGGCAACTAGTGTGCTTGATGTGAAGAAGAGAATACCCGGGTTTTAACTCTCACAAAAGCAAACAAGGTTATTTAGTGGGGCTTGGTATGGATACCTAACAATCACCAAAATAACAAGTCCTATTTGTTGTTTTGTGATGATATAAAAATACCCGAGGAAACACACACCAATAATGGAGACAAATGTGGCAAAGCAAATATATGGATGAGATTTTGCAATGCAGTAGAAAGTCACTAGCTAGGCTCACAATAGACAGACACAAGATTGCTCAATGAAAGAAACCAAGTGTCACAATGTGGTATAATGCAAGCTCCACTAGTAAATAATGATAGCAATTCGGCCTCTTTTCAATTTTTCTGCTTTCTCATTTTTTTTATACTTTTACTCTTTTTCTATATTTTTTTGTATTTTTCCAATGGCCTTAAAAACAACTAGGAGCAATATGAACCAACTAGCAAGTGAAACACAATGGTATATGTGATAATGAGCAGCCTGTCAGAGCAGAAAATATCTATACTTGTGGGCAAGGTACCTATTAAAATGTTGTAGATAGGTTGTGGCTATGGTTTACAAAGATCAGACTGGAAACTCCTAAGAAAATAGAAAGGAAAAACAAAAGAAAACGGAGAAAAACTAACCTAACAGCAGCTATAGCTCGCGGCAGCAAAACAGGGAATTCTCTGCCGTGGCGGCAGCGAATTTGCACAAAACGGTGCTGGCGGCAGGACTTGCATGAGGGCAGAGATGGAACGCGCGGCAGCATTTTTCTGCCTTCTGTGCCGCGGGTGTACTCACGGCAGCGCGCGCGCGTTTTGGAGCTGTAACGCACGGCAGCGTTTTTGTGCCGTGCGGGAATGTGTTCGCGAGTGTAAAGAGCAAAGGAGTCGCGGCAGAAAAACTCTGCCTTTTGTGTCCCGGGGATCTCACGGCAGAAAACGGATTCCGAGTAGGAATAGGTGGTGATCGCGGCAGCCATGTGCTTGATTCCGATTGCAGCTCGAACACAGATTGGAAATCGATCAAAAACAGCAACATATGCAGCAACTCGCACAGATCAACCAAGTAGCTCCCGGATTTGAATCCGAGTAGGGCTAGAACAAGGAGAATCACACGAGTAACAGAACACAAATTTTTGTGTGGATATTTTTCGGTATAGACTCGGAACAAAAGAAACACACGAATAGCTAAGAACCCTAAACCTAGATTGACGCAAGACACAAAAACAGAAAAAGGGATGCAAATCAACCACAAAACAACAACTCGAAATTGAAACTAAGATGAACTACGACTATGGCAATGATCTAAACTATTTTTGTGGGGCAATTTTCTGTATAGGAATAAAAACACTCGAATCTAAGGGATAGATAATAGCTCACTGAGGCAACCTGTAAATCTGATACAAAGATGATAAGGAGTGGCCTAATCTTCTCGATGAACTCCTCACAGATAACTCGAATTGGTAAATTGTATCTCACTGAAAACTCTCTCGGCTTATCCCTGAAGCCAATGCAACAGTTTGCAACCCCAAGGATATTCTCAATTCCACACACTTGCACAATGTAGCCACCGAATACGAGGTGGTCCTGTACCGTATTATTCCCAATGGAACAGCAGGCAACACGAAAAGTTTGCAGTATAACTTCCATATGAATGCTTACACGCAATTTCAATATAGAAGTCTAGGATTTATGTTTTAACGTAGTCTAACTATTCTAATCTCGGATCCTAGCTATATATGAGGGGGTATGGGTGCGGCCACAAGCCTCCTTGCGTGCGTCCACAAGCCTCCTTGCGCAAGCACCCCTACTCCAACTCGGTTTGGACTCAACCAAACCGACTAGACTAGATACAAACCGACCTAACATTAAGGGGTGCGGCCATAAAGGTATACAAACCATGCCTATGAGAAATAGGACTTTCTATGTGGCGCATTGATATCCAATGGGGCACCCTCCTCTTGTTTTACTCTCTCTCAGTGTGGAATAACAAAGTAGTAGTTGTTTTCCACACTTGTACTATTGTTTTCACCATCTTGTGTCTTGTTTTCCACCATGTACATGCTGTTTTCCAGCAGCTCCTGTCTTGTTTTCACCTTGTACATGTTGTTTTCCCCAAGTGTAATCTTGTTTTCCAGCTTCTCATCTTTGTTTTCCAGCTCCTCTTGATGTTCTCCTCCAAGCATGCTTGTGTTATTAATAAACCTGATCATACATAGATGCATAGATTTAGGTAGTATAAAGTTCTCACAATTATAAACATTATACTCAAGTAGGAGTGAATTCACCTGTTGTTCTAATAGTTTGGTCCTTGATCTTGTCATGAGACCAAGTCTCACTCCATTATCTTGTATAGCAACATTATCATGTGTAACAATAGGTGAAGAGCTAGGGATGTCCTCATCACCACCGCAGCAAAAATACCAATCTATTATGTGTGCAGAAATACGTATTATTATACTCCCTCTGTTCAACAATACTTGACTTCCATTTGTCTAAACATAAATGAAAGTCAAGTATTGTCGTGGGATAATCACGGCAGATGTTACCTGGGGTAACTGATCTTGGGGCAAGTCGACACAGGTATTCGGGAGAGGGTTTAGCTCAAAGGAAGACATGGTGGAAAGCGATCTAGGAACCGGAAAATAACTCGCCGGATCTCGAATATGAACTATACTGGATACTCGATAATTGGTGATACAACTATGACTTGAATCTCTGGCGAACTAAACCTAGGGGCCGGTTTATAAAGCACCGTCCCTCCCCCTGGCTTAGCCCCCAAGGTACATATTGAGTCCTACTCGAACTTCTACTTGCAAACCCTAACTTTCCTTACCGCAACCCACAATCCGGGTTGCGAGGCCTACAAACCTTGGGCCTTCCAGAAGTTTCCTTTACCCTTAGCCGGATCTTGTCCAATTGTCGTTTGGGCCGGGTTACACCTTGGAGTTGGTCTACCGGGTTACTATCCCCCCATCAGTAGTCCCCAGAATAGCTTGGGCTTCCGAGATTCATTCTTCGAAGCGCTGGCTATTCCCTGCAGAAATATCAAACGCACAAGCACATGGAGGCCGAGTCACAACACTTTGACGAATGGCTGGGACCAACTTCATGGGGTCCAGGCAGTAGCCCGGCTCTCCTTCAAAGGCCTTCCCTAATTTTCCAGGTATGGGTCTTAACGGAAAACTCCACGATTTCACACTTTTCTCGATAATTAATTCTGATACCAAAGAGGAGATCTCCCTTTCCTTTTCATCCGAACTTCTCCCTTCATGCTTTAAAGTACGTCCCACAAATTTCAAAATAAGCAGCCGTTACTCCGTATTTCCCGGGTTCCGCCCGTTGAGCTAGGCTTTACCACCCAAACCATTATAAATAAAACCTTGAGCGCAACCCTAACTCCAACGGCCTATTTCCCCCATTCCTCTTCCTTCCTCCTTTCGAGTTCGAACTCTCAGCGCACCACCACGGAAGCCCCGCGCGTATCACCGGAGCCCATTCGCCACCGTTTGCGCTCCGCCACCGCGCGATTCGCTCCGCCGCCCAGATCCGCCGCCAAACCTCCAATTTGCCCGCCAGAAACCGCGAAAGGGCACCAAACTTGCGCCATCTGCCTCCGGAAAGCTGCGCTTCAATCCCCCTCGGTAAGTCCTTCACATCCTCTAACTCATCCTCGCAATTTCTCAATTTTCCCTTAAGTTAGATCTAAATCGAGCCGCCCGCGATTTCTCGGATCGTGCCGAATTAAATCACTAGGGTCCACTCTAGCTCATTCAAATAGACAAGATACACAGTCTAATTCACTCTCCTACCACTTAAACTGGCCATAATTTTAGAAATGGAATTCCCAATCTAAGCTCGGGTCACCTAAATTTTCCGCCTTTGCTCATATTATCCGGAAAATCTTTCCTTTCCGGCTTACTTGCCCACAATAGATGTGCGGGCGACCGCTTACTCTCCTCAAACACTTATCCATGCATAAAATCCTACAAGTTTTGCAATAATGTGCGACACCCGGAAAATTCGTACCTTGCCTTAGCAAAGTAATACCCGGATCATGTCTAACTTCCGGGTTACCTTGACACCGCTTGGCGACGCTCAGTCAACTGACCGTTTCCGAGTTTTATTTCTCACATCCTTTCCCTTGACGCTTTTTCAGGTTACCCCTATGGCGCCCAAGAGGCAGGGAAAGCAGCCGGTTAAGGCCAAGACCACGAACTCTATATCTGCCAACTGGGGGAAATCCTCCGTCACCAGGGCCAAGCTAGAGGAACTGGTTGAGCTAGGGGTCCTTCCCCCTCAGGAATCTATCCACTGGAGAGTACCGGGTAATGAAACCCGACCTTCTCCAGCAGGAAACGAGGTAATATGTTTTGTTGAGCATGTGACCCGGGGCTTCAGGCCTCCGGGTCACCCTTTCTTTCGCGACGTCTTAAACCACTACAACCTCCGCATTTTCGACATAGGACCCAACTCCGTTTTAAACATCACTCACTTTATCGTTCTTTCCGAGTCTTACTTGTGCATTCCGCCAAGTCTGGCTCTCTTTGTTGAACTCTTTCAGTGCAAACCGTGCCGCGAAAGCGGCGACGGCGCACTTCTTACTTGCGGCGGGGTTTCTATCCAACGCCGCAAGAACTCCCTGATGCCTCCTCTCACCCTCAACTCCCACGTAAAGCACTGGCAGCTCTCGTACTTCTACTGCCAGGACACCTCCCCACCCGGCGAAAAGAAGTTGCCGGGTTACTCGGAGGGTCAGCTTGATATCTCCGAGACTTTTAATGCCTTTGCCCCTGACTCGGACAGGGAGGCAATTTTGCCTTCGTTGGCTAAGATCTCCATCTTATCAGCCCAAGGCCTCATCGGGCTCAACCTAGTAAAGACTTGGGTCGACTTCCGCATTCAACCCAACTCCATCCGCGAGAAACTGATGTGCGAATACTCGGGTCAAACCACAGACCCGATCCGATACTCTACCAGCACTTTCGCTCCCAGCGATACAAACAAAACCATTAAGGGCTTTTTGACAGAGAGGCTCGAGGTAATCCGGAACATAGCCGGATTAGAACCCTTCACCCTCGAGAACCCGGCCCCCTCAGTAAGTCTCCTACCTCTCGACCTTGGACTCTAACAAGTTCACTTTTATCCGCTTCTCTTGATTCAATATTAACCCTTACTCTGGTATCTTCACCTCAGGCCGATAGTAACTTCTGGAAAGTCGGTACTCCTCCTAACTCCGGAAACCCGGAGGTGGAGGATGATGCCATTAATTCGGACGAAGGTGCATACTTAATCCCCTTGCATGCGTTACGCCCTGCTTCTCTTTTTTTTTTTATATATTATAACTTTGATAATTTTCAGAACAAGAAGACCAAGACGAGGAGGAAGAATCGGACGGCAAGGTGGAGTCCGCCAGCGAGGAAGATGAACTGGAGCCAGCAATCAAAGCCGGATCCAAAAGAAAACCCCAAGGAATCGTCTTCCAGGTTTTATTTCGTTTCCTTGTGCTTAATTTTGGCTCCCATGACGTCATTCCTGAGCTAACCCTGTCATCACCCTTTTGACTACAAATGAAGGAGCCACCCGCAACTAAGCGTAGAGTAACCCGCAACCATCCGGGTAATGAGACTCTTAACCCGGGTACTTCACCGCCTCCAGCTCAACATACTGGTACTTACTGTACACAAGAATTTTTCCCAAACATTCCCTCACAAAGTAATCTGACACCTTGCTTGGTATTTTTCAGTATCTTCCGGGTCTAGCAGCGGCTTTCCCTCGGACTTCCCGGTGAACCTCGGGTAAAGTCCTTTTCCTGATGCTATACCGAACTTTTATCGCCTTTTTCATAATCATGGATTAACCGTACCTTCGCACTTTCTACAGAGCCACGGCCGTTGTTAGTGACCAGGAAGACACGGAGGTTGAGGACCGGGTTGAAAATAAACCGACTGACGGTGCTTTCACCACAGCTGGCGATGAGGAAGCGTCGCCAACAGAACTGGCTAGGCAAGACACCGGGTATCCAATAGCCTCGCACGCGAGCGAGAAGGAAAAGGGCGAAGCCTCGAACGCGGGAGGGGGACCAGACTCCGACATTCGGATGACCCGGGTGCCGCCTCCTGTTACAAGAAAAACTCCTTTTCCAACTTCCCAGGCACCCGAGCCCTCTAACTCGGGTAACGATGATTTTAACCAGCTGATGAGCGCTCTCCTCGCCATGAAGGCTTCAGAGGGAAACATCCTAGAGCGTATGGCCGCAGCACATCAGGTAACTTTATTTGGTATTTCTTACTATACACCCAGTCCCCAAGTTCCGAGCATAACTTGCTGTAATTACGCTCGGTACTTCATATAATACTCGGCTTGTCATGATATCCGACTTACATTTTCACTCATTCTTCGTAGGCGGAGATTACTCGGTCAGATGAGGTGTTACTCAAGACCGAGAAGCTCCTTCTTGCTGAAGTGAAGCGCCGAGAAACCCTTGAGGCGGAGATGAAGACTTTGAAAAAGAACGTCTCCAAATACAAAAAGAAGTACAATGATGCCCAAACTACGCTGAAGAACTTGTCGAACCAGGTCGCGGATACTTATCGCATTTTGCTAAGTAAGTTTTTGCTTGCGACTAACTTGCATACTTCTACCTTATTGCTACGATAGTCGATTTTATTGATATGATTTCTTTTGTTTCAATTGCAGGTGCTAACCTTGCTGCTCCAGAAGACAATGCCGTTGCTCAGACTAAAACGTTGAAGACTGTTCTCCGGACGTTTTTTGCCGGCACAAAGCTTTTACTGGATGCCGTGAAATGGCCTTCCGAGGTATATCCAGGCGAAGAGAACCTTATGCAAGCCTTTTCAACCGTGCCTGGATGGATTGAAATATGGAAGCGTTCGTCGTGCCGAATCGGCATGACCCGGGCCTTCACTCTGGCGAAAGCTTATTTTCCTAAGCTTGACCCGGCAAAGGTAATATCCGGGTTTCCAGAATTCAAGGCTGACGGGGCCAAGTTTACGCCCAAGGACTTCAAAGTTATACAATCCGACGTACGCCACCCGGCTACTGCCTTGGCCGATAAGATAGACCTGGACACAATCATGAGCGCGTACGATTCTGACGGCAAGACTATTCTAGCAGAGGCACCCCCTCCCTTTGATATGCTGGAAAGATGGGCGACTGACCTGGCCAGGAGGAAAGAGGAGGCTGCGAAGAGAGAAGCCGAGTTAGGCTTAAGGCCGTCTTCCTCTACACCAGCTGTTCCTCCACCTGTCCGTCCTGATACAAAGAGTCCGGGTAAAGCTGCTGGAAAGGCCAAGGAGCAGGTCCAGGACGCAGACCCGGAAGACCATTCCCAGGATGCCGAGTAGGATAATGTCTAGTATTTCGTGTTTTCAAAACTGATATGATTTTGGCGGTGCGCCTGTGCACCATTGATACTGATACTGCGACTTTGTGCTTGATAACTTTGTGCCTTTCCCGGCTTTTGATAACCTCGATCCTTGTTTTAAGCTTATTCTCGATACTTGATTGTTTATTTTCGATTCCCCTTTCGAGACTCGGTTGACCGAGTATCGTGGGTTTTGATAAGAGGACTTTTCTTTAAGTCCCCAAGACTCGGTAGCCAAGGTTTTCGAGCTTTAGTAACTAAACAGTTTGTTTCTGTTTCGAAGTCCCCAGTCCCCATGACCCAAAGTACGAGCCAAGGGGGCGTGGCCTTTCTCAGATGGCAAACTGCTCTTTACCAAGCTGACAACCAATAGCCATTCACGTAAATACTGAAGTCATGCTTAATACTTGTTGAGTTTCCGGCTATTTTGGCCTTGTACTCTGCATGGACTTGTGGTTTAGATGACCCTTTTGATTATCTTGTACTGTAAGCCGGCTTTCGCGTGGATACCATGTTGTTACATCTATACGAAAAACAGAGTCAAGCAGGTCCCATTGGGCTGCATAGTTTGATTGTAATCGTAAGTGAACAGATCATGCCACTTTGTTGCGAGTCACATCGAGCTTAAGTAAGAATAACCAAGAAATTTGGCTCCTTCGTCCGGTTATAAGATTGCAGCCGTACTCGTCTTGCGAGTAATCGGCCCTCATAACTCATAGGCATCGAGGCCGGGTCTCCGGGTTTGTGACTACTATTTAAGCAGCTCAATTCCCAAAGACCTATGTACGTGCAACGTATTTTGATGATACTGATGTATTGATAATAACAAACATTACTTACTTGCAACTGAAGCAAAGACCATGATAAGACTTGAAAACCATCTCTTTTATTGATATGAAAAGTTTGAGTCAGCAGGCCGCCTCATTAAAAACCTTCCAGTCCCCTTAGGTACCCTGGGTAGGAAAAGAGCGCGTATGAAACCTGCTGTCCGTTACACTGCTTTAGTTATTCCTGAGAATCGGCCTCGCGTTGGCATGGCCGATGCACATTCTCCATTCGCTAGTTCCTTTCATGATGAGTACCGGGTTTGTTAGCCAATCCGGGTATGTCGTCCTTGTGGCACGATTAGCTATAGATGGCGGTATGGCTTCCTCCTCCCTATCAGTCAGCTTGGAAGGATCGCTCCTGACGAAGCCCACCATCTTAGGGTCTTGTTCTGTCCTAGTTTTTGCTTTACTCCCTTCAGAAGTCGGCCTTTTTGACATTGTCCTTTCCTCTAGGTCCACCTGTGATCGGTAATGCTTGAGCTCTTCTTTCCTGCAGGCTTGCTCAGCCATTGCCGCATCTCCTTCATCACATTCGGCTGCTATGTCTCGATTCCCATGTATGGTAATGGTCTTCTTAGGACCCGGGATTTTCAGCTGTAGATACAGATAACACGGTCTTGCCATGAACTTAGCATAAGCCGGCCTTCCAAACAATGCATGATAGGGACTGCGCAACTTAACCACCTCAAAAGTAAGCCACTCGACTCGATAATTGTCCTTTGACTCCCCAAAAGCTACCTCCAACGCCACTTTTCCTTCGGGGCACGCCGAATGACCCGGCACTATCCCGTGAAAAACTGTTGTACTCTTTTGCAACTGAGATTCCTTTAGGCCCATGCGCAGAAAAGTTTCCCAGTATAGGATATTGATACTACTTCCTCCATCCATCAAGACTTTTTTCAGCTCGTACCCATTGACCTGTGGTGCCACTACCAATGCTAAAACTCCCGGGTGATCAACTCTGTCCGGGTGATCCCTTCTGCTCCAAGTTACCTCCTGTTCTGACCACCTCAAATACCTTGGAACGGCGGAAGAGACTGAATTGACCGCCTGTTTCAATAACTTTTTATCCTTGTTAGAGCCTCCAGTAGTGTGCACGTGATATTGACCCAACTGTTTGGGGTTAGCTTGAAAACCTCCTGCACCCCCTTGATTATTGCCTGGATTTCCTGCTGCCGGGTTACCGGCTGGGGGTGGACCGTTGCCCAAATTTCCACCTGGACCCGGGCCTCCTCCCCGACCCGCTCCTCGCATGGCTCTATTTACTTCCTCATTCTTCCATCTCTGTAAGTCGGCGCATTGCTCCAAGGAGTGATTAGCCGGCTTGCCGTTCCTGCTATGCTTCGGGCATGCCATCCTAAATATGTCCCAACTGTTACTTGGTCTTGGAGGTCCTTGGTAATGTCCCCCACTGTGATTTCCAGTATTAAAATTCCCTTCAGATCTGGGTCTTGAAGACCCGGCCTCCGTGTTAGCTACAAACTCGGAATTCCCTTCAAACGGGCGCTTGTTCTGGCTATTTCCATTATTACTTGGCGCCGATCCATTGCCGGTTCTCCCACTGCTACTTGTGTTTGTTTTTGCTTTCTTGTCATCAATTTCCTCCTCTGTGGTGTCCGTTGCGGCGTGTTTGTTGCACGCATCCATTAATTCTCCCATTGTTACCTCCGCTGCATTCCTACTGGATTTCATGCGAGTTAACTTTTGCACTAAAGGAACGTACTTACATGTTTTCGCCATAGCTTGTAGCGCATCCTTGGGCTGAATATCTGTGGATGAGTGGAGTATCTCCATAACCCGGCGTACCCAGCTGCGCGCTGACTCGCCCTTCTTCTGAACGCATCGTTCTAAATCGTCAATAGTAAACAGCTTTCTGCACGTTCCATGGAAGTGCTTGACAAACGCGGTTTTTAATTCTTCCCAGGATTTGATCGACTTTTCCGGCAGATTGGTGAACCATAACTTTGCTGCTCCCTCTGACATCATTAAGTACATGAACTTGGCTTGAAGATTCTCGGATGCATTGCGAATTGACATTGCCATCTCGTAACTGCTCAGCCATGTTTCTGGATCCATTGTTGGCTCATAATTTACTACTTTCCCCGGCTCTTTGAACTTTTCCGGGTAAGGTTCCGCTCTGATGTCGTCCGAGAGACACTTTGGTCCCGCCAGGGTGATTGGGGCTGGTCTTACTCGAGAAACATGTGACCCGGCTGGGGGTGCCACGGGGTGCGGCGCCACCGGTAACTCATGTGCTACAGACCCGGCCCCGGCCCTTCTGGCCCTGGAGCTGTCCACAATCGCCTGCGCCGCCGATGCTGCTGGTACTGTCTCGATATGAGGTGAGGGCGGCATTTGCTGTTGCTCTTCCCTCCGCCGTGCTGAATTCGTTTGAATATTGCCCTGTTGCTGACTGGGGTATGGCGTCCCATGCATCCCGCTTCTATGGTCTGGATAGTTGGCTTGATGTGCCACCGCGGTGTGTAGTAGATCGATCGCTCGCCGGGTTACTTCCGCATGGGGCGATTCTCTCACAGGGATCTGATTCAAGGCGAGTGTCGCTGCATATACGTTGTCCATGGGATTGTTGTAATGACCTGCTGGTGTGCGAAATCGTGATGGTGGTGGTAACTCATTGCCGGGTGCAATTCTAGCCTGCGGCGGGAGTAACCCGGCCTGCTCATTTGCCGGCTGTATTCCCGCTGTATTAACTGCCGTCGCTGGTGGGGGTGCGGTTCCCTGGTTTACCGCTGGGATTGGTTGATCCTGGGGTGTGATAAACAGAGCTGCCGGATTAATAACCCCGCCCGCTGCTGGTAGCCTGGTCTGGTGCCTCTGATGCGCTCTAGACGTTTCCTCCCGGAGCCGAGTCTCTAACGCATCCAGCTCGCGCTGCCGTGTGGCCATCCCCTGTCTCTCTGCTTCCACTTGCCTTCTTTGCTGCTCCAATGCGCGACGGGCCACATCCAGATCTCTGACCCGCTCCGCCGCATTCTCTGGAGTGATCACTGTAGCGAGGACGGTTGGATCTAAAATCAAATTGTTATCGAACAGGGCCGGGTGACGCGGGTTTGAAGGACCCGCCCCTGGTGTCCGGTTTGCTTGGAATCCGAACATGTTTGCCCGCATCTCCTCCTCCGGTGCGCGACTGGTAACCGATGCCGACTCTCCCTCAACCCGGATCAGAACCGGGTCAGCTGTACCCCGCTGTTGATTCAATGCCTGAGCCGTCCCGACTGCGGCCGCGGTCACGCTCTCTTGATTTACGTTAGCCGCGGGAGCCGTGTAGACCGCAACCCGGCGCGTGATGCTTGGCACGAATTCATGCCGTTCTTCTTCGCTGTTTTCCTCCTCATGTCGATCCTCCCATAGATCCCGGATAGACTCGGTATCACCTTCTCTCTCTATCCGATCGCGCGGGGTCCATACCAACTCTTCCGACTGTTCCCACTTCTCGGCGAGTTCTTTTATCTGACCTGTTGTTCCGATCGATTCTTCTCTTTCCGATTGAATGTAGGTAGCTTCTCCTGACACAGAATCAGATCCAAGATTGTCAGGATTCGAGCCGGAAGTACATACCATACCGATGAAGACGTTGATGCGGCCGATTGTCACGACGGATCCGGCTTCGAGGTGATCCGACTCTGGCCCCCAGCCGGAATCGTCCACCATCTTCTCTCCTTGGCCGTCGACGTAGATCTCACCGACGATGAGGTTCTTCATGCTCTTCCGAGCTTCTCCCGTGATGTAAACACCTTTGGACGCAGGCCCCACGGTGGGCGCCAACTGTCGTGGGATAATCACGGCAGATGTTACCTGGGGTAACTGATCTTGGGGCAAGTCGACACAGGTATTCGGGAGAGGGTTTAGCTCAAAGGAAGACATGGTGGAAAGCGATCTAGGAACCGGAAAATAACTCGCCGGATCTCGAATATGAACTATACTGGATACTCGATAATTGGTGATACAACTATGACTTGAATCTCTGGCGAACTAAACCTAGGGGCCGGTTTATAAAGCACCGTCCCTCCCCCTGGCTTAGCCCCCAAGGTACATATTGAGTCCTACTCGAACTTCTACTTGCAAACCCTAACTTTCCTTACCGCAACCCACAATCCGGGTTGCGAGGCCTACAAACCTTGGGCCTTCCAGAAGTTTCCTTTACCCTTAGCCGGATCTTGTCCAATTGTCGTTTGGGCCAGGTTACACCTTGGAGTTGGTCTACCGGGTTACTATCCCCCCATCAAGTATTGTTGAACAGAGGGAGTACTTAATTAGTTCGCACCGTTTTGTATTTAGTTCTTATCTTTCTTTAAGTAGGATTTAGTTTTTATCCACTTCTCTTTTGGTCAAGCTCCACGGGTCAAAGGAAGAAGTTATAGACCATTGTTATCGGCCTCTTAGCACTGACTCCCATGATTATAAGTATTGTTGCTAGAATATCTTCTTAAAAATAATAAACTAAATAATAAACCGATGGAACCTAACCTACAGTAAGAGCATCTCAAGCAATACCCCTGTTTCGCGGAACTGTAAACCGCAGGATAGAGGTCGTGGAAAGCTGTTTTTACAAGTTCAGAACCATCCGCTATAGCTTTTCAGCGAAGATACTCGTCGGCATAGTCAGCCGGGATACCATAGGCGGTCACCCTTATCGATGCCGAGATTTTTTGAAACATGCTAAACCCTAACAAACCCGCGGCATTCCTCCAGCGGGTAAAATAGCGACAATTGGTCTCACAAGTTTCTACTATCTTCACAAAGAGGGAGCAACGCATTCTGTACTTTCTAGTCGACTATATATCGACGGAAAATAGAAACAGTGGAGTTGGGCCATGGGTCTCGGCGCGGAAATGAACTCACCGATGGATTCCGGGGCGGCAGCTGTCGGCACGGGTCTTGGGCTGCGACGGCTAGGGGATGTCTTCCCGACGGCGGAGGAGTGGTTTTGGGTTTCGAAGGGAGCGCGGCGGCACGGGGTAGGGCGAATCGGAAATGGGGGAAATAGGGGAGGGAACCCCACGGTGTTGAAATGTCCCTCCCGCCAACCGCTCTTCCCCAATAGGGAGGACCCACGGGTTTTCTCCGAAACCTATGCATTCAGGGTTTTGAGGGGGAATTCCTCGGTCGTCCAAGAAATCATTTACGGGTCGTTGCCATTTATGGGACCTGGTCTGGCCGATTTTTTCACTCGCAAACCGTATGCGGCGGTTATTTTTCACTTTTGCACCTTTTAGGGGCTCTGCTAGAGATGCTCTAACGCACATACTCGTCTCATACCAGGCCGTGATCGGTCGGCTAGATGTAGCAGTTCATCGTTGTAGCTGGATTGCATGTCAACGCGATGCGAACAAGTAATACTACTTACAAAAAAAATCATCCATGATTGTTCACGTTGGTAGATTGACATTGCGGGATGTTTGAAACACAGACATTACGAAAATGTCTCGAGCCTCAGTCTAAACGTATTCATAACCATCCCCCCTTATGGATCCAATCCACATGCCGCGTCCATTATGCCGTCTACGAATCCAACTATAGTAAGACCCAAAACTACTTAAACAATTCTTCAAACTAAACCGAAAGCTACCGAAGCAACCTAACGTGCCTAGGGGTGACCCTCTACCACACACCCCAAGGCCCCAAACTTAGGGCTACGTTTTTTTGCAATACCATGTGCCCCACCGTGTCAAATCTTGCCTCATTTCAACATGGTTTGATCATTTGATCCTCAACTTTGGCCTATTTCCCCAGAAATCTTGGCCTAGAGTTAATTCCGATTTAGGCATATTTGGATTACTCTCATTTTTGGATTCCTCTCACTTAGTAAAGTCATATATATGATAAAAAGGATGAAAAAGATGATATGGATTCCTCTCATTTTTATGATCGCTTTAGACATATTAATTGTCGAATTCCGATATACAGATTTATAGATATGAATTATTCAATATTAAATAAAAAAGACAAAAAAAATACAATTCATTTTATTGTTATTTCAATTCACAATTATTATTACTTATTCATTTTTGTTTACTGAAATAATTATTTGGATTTTAAAAATAAATACGTGTCACATCATGTTCCAAGGTTAATAGGATACTATTGTCAACAAAGTATGAGTTGTTTCTAGGAATCTCACAGGGAAGGAACTAAAAAATATATGCATGCTGAGGCTAAAGTAGGCTGCGAATGGGTGACCGATTGAGAAGTGAGCGGTTTAAATTGAACTTATGCATGCTTAGACATAAAGATTAATATGTATCTAGTGCAATTAACCGGTTAAACAATTTAAATATTTTGAATTTTTTGAAAAAAAGTAGGGACGTAAGCCAACGGTTGCCATCAACATAGCCCTATGCAGACGGCTTCTGGCCGTCGGCGTCCATTCGTGTAGTATACCGAGGGGACAAAAGGTGTCGATCATTGAAATCTACTCCTCCGTCTCAAAAAGTATGTCTAAACTTTATTTCATGTATCTAGACAAATTTTAGTCTATAGATACGTATAAATTTAGACAAAGTTGTGACATATTTTTTGAGACAGAGGGGGTTACTATGCAAAATCGATGGTTTACATTCTAGACTTCTTTTCTGTCGAATGTCGTAGCCATAGGATAGAAAAGGTTGGCAATTTCTTTAGACCAACGATTTTTCCTTAAAAAAGAGAGAATATCCTGAGCCGAAGCATAAATCTATAGATTTCGGTCCTTGTGTAAACTAAATAGTGCATGCACGAAACCTATTTAATTTTTTAATGAGACAAAAAAAAGTTACGTACTCCACTAATTTAAAAAGAGAGAAATTTCATCAGGGTAATAATTAACAAAAAATTGACAAAAGAGCATGCATGAAACTTGCCACACATTATAAGCCCAAGTACTCCTTCCCGGTTAAGTTCGCTGAACTAGTTTTTTCATAATCGCTTTCTACGGCAGGAGTACACGGCTCAAGAAAGGAAAAAAAACCTAAGCCTAGACAAACCATTACATAGAGCGTGACGACACTGAAGTCACAAACTGCGTTACGAGTCTGTGTCATGCATGTTCCAATCGGTGCCGCCAAGATTATATTTATGTCAGAAGGCGTGCGCTAATCAGAAACTGATGAGAAGGTTCGTTGCTCGCGCGGACGGCCGAGTTATAGCAGGCTCCTTGACAGCGATTGCGAGCCAAATTTTGGCAGCTCAACACATGAAAAAATATAGAGAATAAACGATATTTGAGAGATCTATCGCAAAGGAGTCCAAGATAGATCTCGTTTCCCTGTTGATGTAAGTTGACATCACTTGTGATTTTAATTGTATGTAGTGCCAAAGGGGAGTCTAGTGTGCAAATCCGTGCAATTGGCCGGGGGGAGGATTATGGAATCTGACCGATTGAGGGTGGCTCCTCGTTGGTTCTTGGGGGCAGGGATCTTTGGGGTCAACAATGGCAAAGGTAACTTTCATGTGGCAAAGTTTCCAATAAGATTTTCATTTAGGTGACAAAGCTAAGCTGCACAGAAATTTCCTCCTAGAGTCGCTTTTCGTCGCTCAACTTCACTTGTTTTGCAAAACCCAGCTAACGTTATATTCTGACCTACCAATAGGCGCCACGATCCGTGCAACCTCGAGAAAATGACGAAGAACCAGCACAATTGGAGCTGAGATGTCTGACAGCCATCTTTTCTAAAAAAGGATTTGCCTATGTCTCAGTCGACTGATTTTTTCTTAAGTCTCAGTCAATTCAGAAAAGTGCATTGCACTTTTCTAAAAAGTGATGGAGACTTAAAAAAATCTCAGTCGACTGAGATTTAGCAAAACCGTTTCTAAAATAATTGACAAAGAACCACCACAATTGGGGTTGAGAGTGCCGCGGAGCACTGATTCGCGTGTTTAGCCATTTTGACACGGATTCTGACCATCCTGGCCCACTTGTCAGCTTCACTTGGCCAATCGGATCCACATGTCGGGTCTACGTGGAAAAATAAAGTTGTCTCCCTCGTTGACCAGCCCCACGCCTGCACAAGCGCGCCCAGCTCGCCCACAAGCAACGCGTCGAGTGGCGCTGCTCGCGAGGGAGGAAGGAGGAGCCCGGGACGCCAGGGACGTCGGCCGACAGGACCTGGCCGTGGGCGGCACTGGGCGAGAAAGGGGAGGAAGAGATGAGGCGCGGAACGACGGATCTCCAAGGCCAGAGACTCGAGAGAAAGACCGTCTGCCATGGCCAGAGGAGTGAGCTGGGTGCGTGGGCGACCGGGTGGAGGCGTAGAGGACGACGTGGCTCGCGGCGCGGACAGTACGATGTGGCTGGTGCGACACCGCACCGCGGGCCTCTGATGCTCTACGGAATCATGGAGTCTTTCCCTTCAATCCTCTGTTGGTATGACAAGAATGGAGGCAGGGGAGGGCGGGCACATCGTGGACGACGAGCACAGAGCTCATGCCCGTGTGACCATGCCTCCCGGGACGACGAGCATGCCAGCGGAAGAGGAGAGCGCACTCAGGTTGACGGCGAGCACGTGTGTCTCGCCACGGAAGCAGACGACGGTCACGGCACGGCGAGCTTGTGCACGACAAGGGACGACGGCGACGACACGAATGCGGGTGTGCGCGGAGGAGCTGCGCGCGGTTGACCTCCGTCACCGTGAGCAGTCTAACGGGTGGCGTGACACGTAGCTCACTCTGTCAAGCTCGCCCGGAGCTCATCCCCATTGCCAAGCTCGTCGACGCCCTGCTCCTCCTTGCACGGCAGCTCCAGCCTACGCAACACCGATGTATGCCTCCTCGAGCCCTCCTCCTCTCAGTTTCCAACTTCAACGAGCTCCGCGTTCGTCCTCGTGCCGTACTACTCGCCTCCACTCTCGTCACTACCCCGCCACCGATGCATCCCGCCCTGTAGCAAACCAGCGCCGGTCAGGAGCTCGCCCCCGCACAGGCCGCACCGCCCTGCCTCCGTACTCCAGCGCCTCCCGGTTCCCCGCGCCACCTCGTGTCCGCCATGGAGGCTAATCTGCCAGGCCATGCCGAGCTCGTTCTGGCCAGAGCCTCCCGGCGCCGCGACGGGGTGCACGCGGCGGTGAGCTCCAAGATCTTGCAGGCACGAGGTGCGTGACCGGCCGTGGAGGAGAAGAGGATGGTCGCTGCGGAGGGTCTGGCCCTTGCCTCGCGCTTCGACTCCGGCGGTTGCCAGTCTTGCGGCCGCCGGTGGTTGCCTTGCTCGCTATGTGCACATGAGGTGCTCGATAAAATGGCAGAATGAGAAATTCATTGTTCGGTGCATGGTCAACGATTGAGAGAGGGAAAAAAAGAAGAGAGACAGACAGATCGGGACCAAATTCAACTTTAATAAGTAAAAAACTTGCTCTGTGCCACATCAGCCTGATAGGTGAGCCAGAATGGTCAGAATCCGTGTCAAACTGGCTAAACAGGCGAATCAGTGCTCCCGTCACCCTTAACCCCAATTGTTGTGGTTCTTTGTCAATTATTTTAAAAAGGTGTCTTTCTGACATCTCAACCCTAATTGTGATGGTTCTCCGTCATTTTCTATGCAACATGCCTTGGAAGCGTCTTCCTATGCGGTCCATCTGACTGTGATTTATTAAGAGCACATACTTTGCAAGCGTGAAAAGTTTGAACCTGATTTTCTTAAGATGGAATATTGCTAGTTTTCTACTCCCTCTGTCTTAAAATAAGTGTCATAGAAACGACTTAAAATGGATGTATGTGGCACTAAAATATGTCTAGATATATCTATTTTAATGTCAGTTATTTTGAGACGAAGGGGGTATTATTTCACCAAGTCTTGTCTCAACAACGGTATTCATCAATTCTCGTATTCACTCCTTTCAAAATAAAGAGTTGTCGGTTAAATATACTTTTGTACGAAATCAACGACAATTAATTTGGGACGAAGAAAGTATATGGAAGAAAATTTATCGAGAGGAATCAGATAAAAGAATGGTGAACATCTTACCCCACTTAAACAGTACAAAAACGACACCGGGCCACATGAAATACACCATCTATTGATTAAATGTACACCGACTTTACTAATATCCAAAAAGGAAGCAAAAAAGCCAAATAAAGTCGAATTTGATGAAAATTGTTTTCCCACAAAAGGGGAAATATTATTAGTCTATAATAACGATATTATGATCTTCCAGTTCCCTTCTGGAGGTAAAGGCAAATGTGAGACTCGTGTTAGAATATAAATATATAGCACAACCATTTCCATCAGTTCGGATTTTTGGTCAGTTTTGGGTGGAATGGGAATTGCTATTCTTTCTACTTCTCGAGGGATAATGACGGATCGAGAGGCTCGACTAAACAGAATTGGAGGAGGTCTTGAGTTCAAGACAATGCTCACGCAGTATTAAAAAAGAAATTCTGCGACATGCATCGATCCCACGCTAAGAACTAAAATAGCCTAGACGTGAGGGGGACTGTTAGAATATAAATATATCGATCACCGAGGCAACTCTTTCCATCAGTTCGGACTTTTGGTCTATATGACTAGTGCAACAATTCTATAACTCCCACCACGAGTAGTTGTTGTGGACGATTGCTACAAGATTTATAAAAATGGTCATACCCATTAATTGATGTAGTGGTCATATGCATCAATCGATGCAGAGATCGTCATACCCCTTTTCGAAAAAAAAAGGTAGAAATGACGAGATACGCACCGCCGAAGAATTAGGACTACAGAAGAATATGGGAACAAGGTTGATCTGCAAACTCTTTCCATTTAACATGTAGCAAACCTTTTTCTTTTTGCATGCTTAAAGGCGAAACCGTGGGATAATTGACCATATACAATTGTAAATTGCCTTTGTCTATATATATATATATGATAATGATGGGGTGGAGATTTCTCGCTCCCGAGCTCCACTGCTCCATGTAGTTTAAATTTTAAAAAACCGTATATTAAAATTTCAAAACGTTGTAAAAACATTTCTGGATATTCTCAATGATATATTCTACGAGTATGCCAAATTTCAATTTAAAATACCAAATATTTTGACCTACATAAAAGTAACAAATGTACATATCTATAATATAGTGTTTCAAATCTCTAACCTTTTTATGATTTTGTCAGTTTT
The DNA here is from genome assembly GCA_028641055.1 of Alopecurus myosuroides. NCBI lineage: Eukaryota > Viridiplantae > Streptophyta > Magnoliopsida > Poales > Poaceae > Alopecurus > Alopecurus myosuroides. Next base: position 370,971,509 of record CM054059.1, read on the forward strand.
TGTAGCCCATAATATAAAGAATTTTGTGTTATGATTTTGTAAGTGTGTGGGCTATATCATGCACTACCTCCAGAATTATTTTTAAAATTTTGAAACTTTTAAATATTTTTTTATAAAAAAATCAAGGAGGGTGCATTGTAGCCCGGGAGCAAAGATAATTTTCCGATAATGATGTCTTTTTTCCGGGTATAGTATATGATAACGGTGTAAATTAATTGTTCTTTGTTCACCCAGAAAAAGGAAATTAATTGTTGTTACAGCCGTTTGTACCGTCGCTACAACTTGAGAGCGTGGAGGTACAGACAAGAACAATCTCACTTTTGCTATCGCTAAAGAGATGTGGCAGACACACCGCGAGACGCTAGGTTGAGCGCTAAGCTGCTGCAGCACCACAAAATCACAAATCTTGTGTAGTGGCTTGACCTTTTAGCCGGGTCTCTCCATTGTTGAACAGAACACTTTGTGGATCGAAACCTCCTGTGGATCCAAGTCCATGGTGATATATTTCAAGGCGTCGGTGTCACTGGATACTATTTTGAGTGGTGGCTGGTTACCGGTTACCCTGCACCGTTTGTGCGGAACAATCTCACTTGGTGCTGAGGCCTGAGGGACAAAGGGAGTGTGGACAGCACGCACCACATGGCCAGATTCTTCAATCCCTTTTCGTTGTTGATGTATGGACCTGACGGGTCAAGAGCATTGACGCTCTAATCATTGTTGTGCTCCCTGCGTATATCCTCTTTCACAAATTTGAACGGCGTGTTTTTCTTTCTATAACACTCACTCACTCGCGGATGGATTCATGATTTTAGAAGAAAAAAAATGATGCTTCTTAATAGTTTCTTTTTTTTAAACGAGACAAAAGCTTTGTCTTTTATATTGATATAGAAGGAGCAAACAGGAAAGACGATGTCTAAAAAAAAAGTACAACTCGAGTCGACAACCATGTTTCCCTAACAACCACAACCGACACTAACACAGCGGAGTCAAGCTCACACAAGGCGAAACCCGGAGACGCCACTCCGGTGTCCACGGCGGCCCCGAGGCCGCACCCCTAAACTAGCCGACGACCATGTCACCCTAGTAACCATAGTTAACAGTAAACACGGCGGAGGCAACCTCAACGCAAGATGAAAACCCGGAGCCGACGCTCCGTCATCCACGTCGTCCCCAAGCCCACGCCCCAAAACTAGCCGACGGTCATGTCGCCTTAGCAACCAAATCCAACACTAAACACGGCGGAGTCAACCTCAACGCAAGTCTTTCGGAGCCGCCCCCAAGGCCGTGCATCACCTAGCCGACGACGAAGAGTCGCTGCCGCCAACCACTAGCATCGCACAACTCCCTCTGGCCGGCGGAACATCCAACGCGAGGCCCCAGGAGGGAAGCGACGCAGGAGCGCCACCATCGGCCGATCCCGGGTGTGTGTCGCGAAGCCGCAGACCGCCAAACGAGGACCGGCCAGACCACCAACCCCGCCAGCTACAACCACCGCGACCCCTCACGCAGCGGTAAGCGCCGACCACGACCCAGCTGTAGCTCCGGGGCCGCCGCCCCGACTTCCTCTTCCTCGGCCAGGTGGTGGAAACTTCACGACGGTGCCTCCAAGAAGGAAAGGTGACATTAGATGCCACCACTGCCGGCTCCAACCAAGCCCGGAGCAAGAACTTTCGTCCGAAGCTCACCACCACCCGACGCCACGGCGAGCATCTCCCAGCTCCGCACCCACCCACTACCAGCACACCACCCGCCTGGGCCTGCAAGGCCCATATCTTGCCCGTGCTACCGACCACCCCGCACCTAGCGCCCATCCCGCCACCGGAACGCCGCCCGCGGGTCCTTGCCGGACGGCACCAGAGCACACCCCGCCCTGGGCGCCGCCAAGCCGCCCCCAAACGCCGCCGCCGCTCGCTGCAACCATGTGCGCCCACAAGGGGCCAAAGCCGAGAGCCAGACCCCGTCGTCGCCGTCAGCTGCCCAGGGTTGTGCCCGACAACCTCATCCGGTCGGTGGCAAGGGGGTGGAGGAAGGAGGAGGGGTGGCGTTCGGGGAACTGGGATTCCGCTCGGGTCGCCTCGAGGAGACGACGGGGGGGCGTTTTTTCTCCTTAATCTTTTCAGTTATGCATGTGGCGATTTGAGAGAGAGAGAGAGAGAGAGAGAGAGAGAGAGAGAGAGAGAGAGATGACTATATAGCCACGTCCACGGCCGAGCCAGGCCTCATGGTTCATGAGTGTTTCTTCTGTATGCAGGATTATGAGAACATTTTCGTTGAGGGAAAGCAGCCGAGCAGGGTCCATGAGACGAGAAACTTGACCTCTAACTGCCTAACACGCCGTTTGAAGGAAAAAAAATCAAATCTCGAAATAGGCTTTCGCCTCGCTTTATAAATAAAGCAACCGTCCACAAGAGTCATACAAAGTAGCCGATACAACGCACACACAATGTTGGGGCCACAACACAACAAAGCCCCAAAAAAAAGCACGCACACACACGCTAGAAGCAAGGGCGAAGGGAGGGTGTGGGTAGAGAGGGCGCCAAGACCCAGCGTGGAGCCGAGGCGGAAAGGCGACGCGCGGATACTAGAAGTCTGTCGATGGAGTCGTCTAGCTGCGCCTTATCCCGCTGTCTACACAACGGGTGCCACTGCTGCAAGAAGGCCAAGAATTTTAAAATATAGTCATAAGACCGCCTCAAGAAAATCTTCGTAATCACCATTTCATTGCGGATCGTCCACAATGACCACGTCATCTCCGCAAACACCAGCCAGAAGAGGCGGATGCCTCCTCCTGCGTGGTGCGCCCGGGTTTCTAGGAACTCGCCAAGATCTGAGGTATGCCACGCAGGACCTAAGGCCTCCCATACGAAGTTTCACAGACACCGGGCAGCAGGACACACAAAGAATATGTGCGTACTCGATTCTGGGGTCCTGCAGAGAAGATGAAATATCTAGAAAGAATAATATAGCTAATTTTTGCACCATTACCACCACTAGTAAAACTGAAGATTCTCATGCTAGTAAACCTTCTACTATCAATGGTAAAGTAATTGGTGTTGGCAATACTCCCACTTATGCTTCTAAAAATGTAAAAATGCCTGAAACTGCTAAAAATGTTCCTGATAAAAGTTCTATTTTTTTTAGAAACATGGGAGACAATGGTCCCATTACCTTTGATAAAAATGATTTTGACTTTGATGATTTCAACATAACTGAAGTGATTAAGTCCATACAAAAGCTTGCTAGTTGTCTGAAACGTCCAAAACGTATCTCCTTTTTCGAACACTTTTCTTATTGTTTTCCTCTAAACTTATGATTTTTGGATACCACTAACACGGACTAACGCTGTTTTCAGCAGAATTACCTTGGTGTCTCGTTTTTGTGCAGAAAAATCAACTTTAGGAAAATTTCCCAGAAAAGACCCCATTGAGCTTATATCGCCAGAGGACTCCGGGAGCCAGAAGGACACCGTGAGGGGGGCCAGGAGGGGCCCAGACCAACCCTGGTCGCGCTGCCAGGTGGTGTGGGGGCCACCTCCACCCCCTCGGGCTCCCCTTTCGACTATATATGCCCCGTAAACCTAAAACGCGAGGGGATTCGTCATATTCCACAGAAACACAACAGAGCGCCGCCGCCACCTCGAAACTCAATTGGGGATCAGAAGTTCCTGTTCTGGCGCTCTGCCGGGATGGGGATTCGAAGGAGATCATCGATATCGACACTGCTACCTCTTCTCCACCAACCATCCATGTTTCCCCATCCATGTGTGAGTAAACACCGCTGTAGGCTGAGAGGGATGGAAGGGATTGGATGATATCGATCATGCAATAATGCCAGATTGTTAGGGCATAGTGCCTAGTATCTATTGTTAGTGTTTTCTGCCATTGTTGCAACTTGTTATGCTTAATGCTTATCACTAGGGCCCGAGTGCCATGATCTTAGATCTGAACATGTTATTGTTTCATGAGTATAATTATGTTTCTTGATAATATCTGCAAGTTGTTTACGCATGTCACTGTCCGGAACCCGAGGCCCCAAAGTGACAGAAATTGGGACAACCGGAGGGGATGGCTATGATGTGAGGATCACATGTGTTCACGGAGTGTTAATGCTTTGCTCCGGTGCTTTATTAAAAGGAGCACCTTAATTACCAGTAGTTTCCCTAGAGGCCCCGTTGCCACGGGCTGGTAGTACAAAAGATGGTGTGCAAGTTTCTCATTGCGAGCACGTATGACTATATTGCAACACATGCCTATGGTTTGCCTAGAACTTGGATGCTTTATTATTATTGTCTGCAATGCCCATGTTTAGATTATTACATGACCTATGATATCCATGCAACACCCATTCATCCATTCCCTCTATGCCTACAGTACTTTTCATCCTGCTCTTTTTCGTGATTGCTACTGTTGTTACTATTTTATTCCTGCTGTTATTTTACTACAATTGCTGCTATAAAACTGTTACCACTGATAAATTGTTGCGAGCAAGTCTACTTTCAGGTGCAGCTGAATTGACAACTCAGTTGTTAAGGCATATAAATATTATTTGGCTCCCCTTATGCCGAATCAATAAATTTGGGTTTAACATCCCTCGAAGATTGTTGTGATCCCCTATACTTATGGGTCATCAAGACTATTTTCTAGCGTCGTTGCCGGGGCGCATATATTTATTTATTTTCTCACTTGATCATGATTTTGTTCGCTGCAAGCCTTTCATCATGGGCAAGACTCGTGATAGAAAAGTTCCTATATTACCATCCACTACAAGGAGGGGTACAATTCTAAACACCTTTGTTGCTCTTGATTCACCGTCTGCCATGAGTAAGCTTCTTACTCCACCACATGCTACACGTACTGTTACTTCTGCTGAGTCTGAAAATTCTTCTCATACTTTTGATGATGCTTCTACTGTGCTTGATGATACTGGTTCTCTCCTTTCTTAGATGCTACAATTGCTAAATCCAAACAAATTGAAAATGCTGAAATTCTTGTTGAAAATAAGTGTACACTTGTTAATTCACCTGACTTTATGGATGATATTGATGAAACCTATTGAACTTTATGATGACTTTATTAAGGAAGCTCGAGCTACTAATGGTGCAAGTGCTCTTAAGAGTCTTCTTGCAAGACATGATGTGAAATATAAATCTTCTCTTGATGCTAAGTTTGCCACATCTCTCATACACATTAGAGACAAGGATTATGATTTATCTCTAGATTTATCTTACATATCTATTGTTGAGAAGGAACCTTTTTGTGGAACTGAAAGTAAAAGTGTTATGGAACACATGAATGAGCTTTCATCTTTGAGTAGTTTATTTTTTGATGATACTAAATTGCGTACTTATTTTTTTTACCAAGATCTTCCCTTTCTCATTGAAAGATAAAGCTAAAACTTGGTTTAACAACCTGTCACCTATATCTATTACTAGTCCTATGGATTTGGTTAATACTTTCTTTCAAAAATATTTTCCTGCTAGTGCCCAACATGTTGTTGTTCAGGACATCTTTAACTTTGAGCAAATTGAAGGAGTGAAATTGCCTGAATCTTGGACAAGGTTTTGTTCTTTGATAACAGCTAGCCCTGGCTACCCACTACCTGAAAATGAGCTCCTAAATATATTTTATAATGGACTAACTATTGAGTCTAGGACATACCTGGATAGTTGTGCTGGTTGTGTTTTCAAGAAAAGAACTCCAAAAGAAGCTGAGGAATTAATGGCTAAAATAGCCAAAAATAATGATGATTGGAATATACATGAGCCCCAGAGCCAACACCAATACCAACACCCAAGAAGAGAGGGATGATTGAATCAAATGATGAAGTGATGAAGGAAGCCAAGTAATCTCTTAAAGAGAGGGGTATTACATCTCAAGATGTGAAAAATTTACCTCCTATTGAAGAATTATGTAAGCCTATTCCTCATCCATCAACAGTTGAGGTACACTCTCTCCAATACTTTGATAATAGAGATATTCCCTATTCTAAACCACCTGATCAATGCTTAGATGAATTTGATAATTATGTTGTTAAGCAAGACAACTTTAATATAAGAGTGCAAAACCATCTTATGGAAAACTCTAGAGCTATTGATAATTTGCATAGTATTATTGAGAAAACCTCTAATGATGTTAAAATGCTTGTTAAACATTTTCATGTGGTTCAAACTCAAATTGATCAACTCACTAAAGTGCAAAAAGATACGCTAGCAAATGCTTCTAGAGATAAACATGTTTGTGAAATAATTACTAGAAGTGGTGTTTCTACTCAGGACCCCTTGTATCCTGAAGGACATCCTAAAAGATTTGAACAAGATTCTCAACAACCAAAAAGTAATAGTTCTCCTTCTAAGAAAAAGAAGAAGAGACATACAAATGTTGTAGAATCCTCTGAAACTTCTAAAGATCCTAATAGTATATCTATTTCTGATGCTGAAACTGAAAGTGGCAATGATAAAAGTGATGCTTCTGATAAAGAAGAAACTGTAGCTGAACCTGAAAAGCAAACTAAAATTGTGAAGTATACTAAGGAGGATTTCATTGATAATAAACATGGTAATGAAAGAGAGCCTTGGGTACAAAAAGCAATGCCTTTTCCTAATAAGAAACACAAATCAAAGGAATAAGAACATTATAACAAGTTTTGTGAGTGGATGAAACCTCAATTTTTGCAAATCCCTTTGACTGATGCTATTAAATTGCCTCCTTATTCTAAATATATGAAAGATATTGTCTCTAACAAAAGGAATATTCCTAATGAGGAAATTTCCACTATGCTTGCTAATTACTCTTTCAATGGCAAGGTTCCAAATAAGCTTAGAGATCCTGGTATTCCTACTATCCCTTGGTCTACTAAAAATAATTATGTTAGAACTGCTTTATGTGACTTGGGAGCTGGAGTTAGTGTTATGCATTTCTCTCTTTATAAGACTCTCTTTTGAAAAATTGATACATACTGATATATCTTTGCAAATGGCTGATAAATCTACTGCTATTCCTATTGGTATATGTGAGAATGTTCTCGTTCAAGTTGCTACTAGTTGTTTGATATTAACTGACTTTGTTGTGTTGGAAATGCCTGATGACCCACAAGTATAGGGGGTGTATCGTAGTACTTTCGATAAATAAGAGTGTCGAACCCAACGAGGAGCAGAAGGTGTTGACAAGCAGGTTGGATAGATGATTCACTGTAACACTAGCAAACGAGTTTTTGGAGGTTTTTGATATAGCAGATAAATAAAGTGTGAGTAAATAAAGTACATTAAATAATGTTGCACCGAGTGGCCCAATCCTTTTGAGACCAAAGGACAAGCCGGTTATACTACTTATGACTACCAAACGTTCTCGAGGACATATGGGAATTTCGTCAAGTGCTTTCGCTTCGTTACGGTTGATTAATATCCATTGGTTCGTGAAGTGTTGTGTGGGTGAACCTATGCTAATTCACCGCCCAACTAGGACTAATACATACTTGTGATTATACCCCTTGTAAGCATCCTCAAATACAAGAAAATAATTAAGATAAATCTAACCACAACTTTAAAACTCCGAGATTCTACGCCCCCTCGTGCATTTGTTTCCTAACGGGGGTTTAGGTTTCTGTCACTACGGCAACCCCACAATTAGTAGCCAAATACACAATGCATCCTCCTAGGCCCATAAAGGTGAAGTATCATGTAGTTGACATTCACATGACACCACTAGAAGAATAGCACCACAACTTAAATACCGAACCACGAGATATTACTTCAACATAACTTCACTTCTAACATCATGAATTCTCCCATGTCCTCAAGAACTAAACGAACTACTCACAATACATCATATGGATCATAATCAGAGGTGATATAATGGATAATAACAATCTGGTCATAAAGTGCCAGCACCGATAAATCTCACAAGCATCAACTACTAACAAGTAACCCACACCGGGTGAGAGATCTAATGTAAAACAACGATAGAGGCCCCTAATTGTTACAGCAGGATGACGGTGGATGATGAGGGTGATGGTGCTGGTGTTGATGATGACGACGATCTTGATGATGCCCGGAGTGATGACGGTGACGATGGCGATGATTTCCCCTCTCCGAAGAGGAATTTCCCCAACAGATTTCTCCCTGCCGGAGAGCTTTTCTCTCTCTGGTGTTTTCCGCCCCGAGGCGGCGGCGGAATAATTCTTCAATGATAGTCTAGGGCTTATGGTTCCCTGGGGTTCAAGTACGCGAAAGGGGTCGACCAGAGGTGGGCCAGTGTGGCCACACCACCTGGTGGCGTGGCCAAGGGGGCTCCACCTGATGGTATGGGCCCCTGGTGGCCCCCCTCCGTCTCTCCTCGTGGCTGGCTCCCTCATCTGGACTTCTAAGACATCTCCGGTGTCCCCCCTCTTCTTCTGATATTCTGAAATAGAGTTTCCAGACGGTGCTTTTTTCATAAGATTTCTGGTCCCGGTGTTTATTCTCCAAAAATTATAAAACATGCAAAATAAGAGAAAATAGCATAAGTGATGCATCGTAACATGAAATATATCGATGAATAACAGAAAATAACAATATAAAACGGGGATGCAAAATGGACGTATCAACTCCCCCCAAGCTTAGACCTCGCTTGTCCCCAAGCGAAACTGAACTCAGTAAACATGACCACAGGTTTATGGAGTGAGCTGTCGATAAAATAAAATATGGACAAGAGGCATCACATCTAACAAGAAACAAGTCATTTTAGACAGCAACTTCCTATCATATGATCAAACTTGAAACAAGTAAAAGAACAATAAAGGTGCAAAAAGTGAATCCAAATTGGTAAAGGAAAACTTCGTTCTTGGTCAGAGAACAATTAACACTGTACTTATCTTTCGATCAGAGTCTTTATAATAGAGCTTATATTGCAGAGTTTATCATGCTCAATTATAACGGTCTCTTTGCAAACATTGGTAACTTTCAAAGTGGTATTCAAACAGATAAAAGTATTTGTAGAAACAAGGAAGAATAAAGAACATGATTGAGTAAATCAACATATAGCTGGATGAATCACAACAACTCAAATGCTCGCTGTCGATTAGTCATCTCAACAAGTCCCTCGGAAGATCCGGTAGGGTTTCGATTAAGAGAACGAATAGGCGCCAGCGGCAATCTTCGGCTAACAGGTGGCACGATTTTACCCAGGTTCGGGGCCCTCGTAGAGGTAAAATCCTTACTCCTGCTCTTGAGATCTGTATTATCAGTAGATCGATTACAAAGATGGGTACGCAAGCCGAGATATTGATCTCGAGCTTATGGCTATGGTGGTGAAAAGTAGATTGGATCCCCCTCTATGGTTCTCCTAGCCTTTTATAGATGGCTAGGTCTCAAACCGTGTCCGGGGGTTACAAACCCTAGTTCTAGGGCGGTAGGAGTTTTCCTTCTTGACCCGCAAGTCTTGCGGGTGGGCCCATATTGGGTCTTCTCGAACAGCGGGATAGCGCCTTGCTCTGGGACTTGGTCTTGGGACTTGGACTAGGTAGGCTCACCCGACAGGTCCAGGAGTCATCCCCTCGTCAGTAGCCCCTGAGTGTTTATTCGACTCAGATTAGTCGGGTAAGCACTCAAAGTTTGTTCTTGGATTTTGCGATTGACTGTTCAATCTCCTGTTTTCAAATGCGTATACCCTGCATGCGAGGTGCTCGCGTACTCGAGCATCGAGTTGTAAATGCGCCTTGCGTCGTCTATTTTCGCAAAAGAGTACTGCTCAGTCGTTTGGCTCTCCTGAAAGATCAGGGCCAATTAATTGTATCTATGGCAAAAACATTTCTGGCCTACACGAATTCGAGACCTCCGACTCGAACCCGGTGAGGTGATCATTGCGACTGAGTCGTGGAGGTCTTACCGAGTCGAATTTAACCTTAAAAGGGGTACCCGGAGTGTCCGCTAGGATTTTCTTCGTGTTGTTGACACGAAATGTTTACTGGAGGACGCAGCTCGAGTGCGATTCCAGACCCACACGAGAGATCCATGGGTCTTACCTTCGTACTTGAAAAAATACGGCATACATACGTGCCTAGTCGACGAATGATCCGGGGTTAAAATGATGTGTAATTACATCGTGAGGTAGAGTTGCGGGAGCCGCATACTCGCGATTTTACCTTAGTCGCACTTCTGCAACCCTTCGAGTGAGGTAATCTTTTTTTTTTTGATCTTGTGCGAAAGAGATTTCGCGTTATGAAGTTTATACGAAACAAATTTCGTGTCAATGTATTTATACGAAAGAGATGTCATGTAGACTTTCCGTACGAAAGAGATTTCGTGTTAGGGTGTTCATGCGAAAGAAATTTCACGTCTTGATGCTCATACGAAAGAGCTTTCGTATCGTGATGCACACAGTGACGTCACCGCACACTCGACTGCTCCCGACTGCTCGTGATGGGACGTGACAAAGTGGGGCAGAGTGCACGGGGCCTATCTTGTCGGCTTTTTGACAGGAAACAAGCGGTCGTGTCCCGGTTATTCCGCTGGCCGCGCTGTAAATACGCATGATCTTTTCGTAAATATCGTGCGGGGGTAACCGCCCCCGTCTCTTCGTTTTAGCCTCACAAGTGACAATTGCGATGAGCTCCACGTTCGCGGATCAACGGCTCAGATCATCCTGGCACGGGTATAAGTATTGGGCCTTAGGGGAAAAGTAACCTTCCTGGCCTCCATTCGTCTCATTCTTCCTCTGCGCGCACTCCCTCTTCTACGAGCTCGAACCATTCCTCAATGGAGGGAGCAAAGAAACGCGGCGCCGCTGCAACGTCCGTCAAGGATGTGGGAGCGCCTCCACGGCGGCCCCGGCGAAGAAGATGGATGATTGGCGCTCGGCGAACACCACGAGGAAAAGCATCGTTGAGATGCAGAGGGAGGGGATGCTTCCCTCGGAGAGCTCCAAACTAAGGATGGCAATGGGTAGGGTATGGGGCGGGTAGATCAAGACCATACCCATACCCGTATAGTCAACGGGTAGAAAACTCTACCCATACCCGTACCCATGGGTATGAAACTCTACCCATACCCATACCCGGCAGATACCCGTGCCCATTGGATACCCAACGGGGACAGAAGTTATTATATTTATTGATCGCGCATTTGAAACAATATCAGTTCGATCAATTGTATACCTCATCGCTGGGAATTTATCTCCGTAATTTGAGTATTTGGAATATGAGAGGATTAAGTAGTGTTTGCAGTTCGGGAAGATTTGGGGGACGATGGGATTACGAGGATGCTTTGACCGACACTTCTCATCGCCTTAACCCTGGAGTTATGGCCTTGTGGGCTGCTTCTTGTTGGGCTACATATGGACAAAGTGGCCCACATGTCAATATAAATGGGTAGGGTATGGATATACCCACGGGTAGAACATCATACCCATGACCTACCCATGACTTGACGGGTAGGGTACGGGTACTACCCATGGGTATAAAAGTGTACCCATACCCTACCCATACGGGTCGAATACCCGCGAATGCCCATACCCACGGTTAAAATTGCCATCCTTACTCCAAACGCGTGCGTATGTCCGTGAAGAAGGCGGAGATGCCCAACCCCCTCTCCACCGAGCGCGTCACCTTCTCGGAGCACATTGCCCGAGGTTTGTCTTTCCCCCTCCATCCTTTTCTCATCGGGCTGATGTATGTCTATGGCATACAGCTGCACGATCATTCTCCTAACGCGATACAACACATCTCGTGTTTTATCGTGCTCTGCGAGTGCTTCCTCGGCATTCGCCTGCACTGGGGGCTTTGGAAGGCGATCTTCAAGGTCCGGATCTTTCGGGAGAAGCCCCAGCCAGGCGAGAAAGGTGGGGAGACGCCAAGGACGGGGGGCTTCGAGATCCAGACGAACAAAGATGTTCCCTACCAGGAGATGAACTTCATCGACTCGGCCTAGGGGTGGCACCGAAAGTGGTTTTATGTCGTGGATGACAGCGCGGGTGGCGTCCCAGAATTCCAGCCATTCGCCGTTTTGAAGCGGCGGAAATCCTGGACGCACTCGCACTCAGCCGAAGAAGTTAAGGTCGTCACCCCTCTACTCGCAAAGGTGGCGCGCTTCCGTGACAAGGAGCTCGGGACCCCGCTGATCGGGATTCACCTAACAAGCGTGTTTCTGCGCGGAGGGTCCAGCTTCTTCAAGCGAGGCCGACCACCCTGTGGGAGTACTCGGGCAACGACCAGAGCCGTACATGCGACGACCTTCTTTCGAATGCCGAATTCGACAAGAAGCTCGCGGCTGTCACCAATTTGAAGAAGGGAGAGGGATACTCGACGTGCCCTCTCACCCCGTTCGACGCATAGAACCCCCCGACTGAGGTGAATTCCCTAATCTTCTTCTTTGCTTCGTACTTCTTCCTGTTTTAGGATTTCGTCGATTGAAACCGTTCTTTTCCTTCTTTTCGCCTTTGTAGAACCAGGACGTGGCAACGAGCTATTCGTCAGTTTCTGCAGACGAAGGTGTCTCAGATCTTCTGGCGAGCAACGCCGAAGCCCCCCCCCCCCCCCGAGGCTGGCGTCGCGGACGCTGAGTCAAGCTCTGGGCACGAGGAGGTGGATGAGGAGGAAGAGTCGGATGGCGAGCAACTTCATCGTTGCAAGCGCCGCAAGCCAGAGGAGGCTGAAGTCACTTCCAAGGATAACTCCTTGAGTGATGACCATGTCGTGGAGGTTGAGACTCTCCTAGTGACTCCTCTCAACGTGCTTCCTTCTGCCATCCACCAGTCGAAGATTTCCACCGCCTGGAACCCCCGACAACCTCGACGATGATGACGAGGATGAGTGAGTTCTGTCCGTTCTCTTCTTTTTCTGATTCTAACTTTTGCAGTAGTCTCGCGACCATCAGCGCGGATCAGTTTGCTTCTTAGACTCCGTCCATGAAGAGGAAGGAGGCTGCCGCAGATCCTGCTCCAGCTGCTGATCCCACTCGAAGACCTCTGAGCCCAGCAAAGGCAGTCGACGTTCGCGAGTACAGGATGCCTAGCTACGCGGGTGGACGGCCTGGAGACGCCGGGGCGTCAGCGAGCAGAGAGATCTCGGCTAGCTCCGCTGATCCCTTGTCCACCGCTCAGGGCAAGGTAAAGTGTTCTCATTTTTCTTGCATCTTGTGTTTCTCTTTTTCTTTTATCGGGTGCACGATAGTGCTCCCGATGGGAGTAGCCCCCGAGTCTCTTTTTCTTGGTTTTGGTTTTCATCGGGTGCACGGCAGTGATCCCGATGGGAGTAGCCCCCGACTTATCTCTCTAACTCTGCGAGGAATTTTTGCAGGCCGTTCTTGATTCCTTAGCTGCTTTTGGGCTTCGTCTTCTTTCGGCTGAGGCGGATTGTGCTTCTCTTCGGGGAGAGAGCGACCAAATCGTCCAGGATGGCCTCACCCTTTAAAGTGAGCCGCCACATGCCATTTTCCTTAGTTCTGTTTCTTCTTGGTCGTGACTGTTATTTTGATTGCGCCCTTTATACTGCAGATGAGGTCAATCGCTTGAAATCCGAGAAGGCAGAGGCTTCCTCTCGGATAAAAGACCTTGAGAAGGAGGTGGAGTCTAATCGGAAGGAGTTTGAGTCCACGCGCAAGCACTCAGCCAACAGTCTTGCGGGGGCCCAAGACGCCTTGAAGCAGCTAGAGGAGGCGAGTGAGAAGCACGACTATGATCTGGTCGGCGTCCTCCGTCCCTTGGCCCATACTTTGGCTGGTGAGTCATGCTTGAATTTCTTTCGACTAAGCTTGTTCCTTTCACTTTCTGATGTTTACCTGCTCCGTCTTTGTTTAGGCGCTATTGAAGTTGGAATTGAGCTACCCGGAGGGATTCGGGTCGACACCCTCACGGATGCGTGCACTCAGCTGCAGGAGCATGGGAACAAGGCTTACTTCCTCATCCGCGATGCTGCCCAAGTGCTGACGCAACTGCACCAACGCCTACTCGTGGATGTGCCAGTTCCTCCAACTCTTGGCGACCTCCTGCAAGTTTTCCTGGGCGAGGATGATCCCCTTCAGGAGTACTCCCTTGCGCAGACCGAGTGTGGAGCCAAGACGGCTATCCAGTTTGCCCTGGCGCACGGCGTCTCGGTGACCTGGAGAAGGTGTACTCGGAGCTTCCTCGAGACGCGCTGAGCAAAAAGGTAGCGCTTCGTCCTTTTGGTGACCATGCGGGGAGGCTTGCGAAGATGCTCTCTGAGGTAGTTTCCCGTGGCCGTAGTGGGAAGCCTGCTGCGAGTGGATCTACCTCTGTAGTTCCTTAGGTTGATCGTTATTTCTGTATGCTTTTGTGCATAATGAACCTTGGGATGCATTCCCGTACTTTGTTTTATCAATCGAGATGCTTTGAAAGTGTCAGCGTTTTGTTATCACGCCTTACTTTGTATTCTCCCGATGGGAGTAGTCCCCGAGCACTCGAAGATTTTGTGTGGTGCATCATCGAGTGGGGTATGATATTATCTCTAAAACTTTGTTGTTGTTTCCATGTTGTGGACTCCAGCGGAGGTTCGTCGAGTGGGGCTGCTCCTTCGACTGAGTTGTTGGTTGCGGCGGCCAGTATGTTTGCTTCACTCCATGACCGTGTCGCGGATGACGAGCGCAAGCTCAAGGCTCTGTGAGGCGTGGCGGATGTTGCCAAGTCAAAGCAGAAACTTGCTACGGATCGCGAACAATTTGTGATGGAAGAGCTGGCGAGCGTTGCGAAGGGCATGCTCTGTAAGTCCCGCGAGCCCCTGAGTGCTTTTTGTATATTGTTGCTTGTGATTTGACACTTTTGTTGTCCATGCAGTTGTTGAACCTGATGGGGGTGTGTGAGGGTCACTGGGTGGACAATCATATTGTTCATGATTCAAGCAGCTCCAAGCCTCACGCGAGCAATTTCAGGTCTGACCGCAGCCGCGGTTTTGTGTTGGCTACCCTGAAGTTCGGAGCGAGTCAGGCACAACTTTTTGTGGAGTCTTGCCGGGAGGCCCTTGCTTCCGTCCATCGAGCGTTTTACCCTTTCGGCGTTGTTCCGGATAGCTTGAGTGGCCCGTTGAGGCTTTTTCGTCAAGTGGGGGAAGTTCGCGAGTGCGTGCGTCAGCAGCTCATTTGCGGCGCTCGGGTGGCTCTTGCCTTCGTGCGTCGGTGGCATCCTGAAGTCAATTTCAACTCTGTAGTGCAACTCCCTGACACCCGAGGGCCACGTGTAGATTTTTTCCCCCATTATGAGGTTGCGTGACCTGCGGCGGAACAGATTATTCAACTGACCGCCGCGGAGACTGAGCGACTGCTTCAAGAGGCGGCTGCTTGGCAATAGTTATAGAGCTTTAAGGTGTATGTAGCTTGTATGTTTTAGTTTTAAGGTGTGTTAAGGTGTGTACCTTGTGACCTTGTATGTTTAATAGGTTAAGGTGTTTATAAGGTGTGTACCTTGTTACCTTGTAAAATTTTATATCGAGTGTGAGCACTCGAAGATTTTGCTGATGCTAGTTAAAGTGTAGCCCCCGTGTGTTGGGGTGTGACCTTTAGCATGTAAAGAAAAAAAATAAAAGAATAAAGATTGTGACTGTATAGTCTTTGTAGCTATGGTTGAGAAACCATGTTTTTATTCCGATGGCTGAAAAGTCATGTATTTGCTCGGACTACAATGTGGCTGGTACATCCTTATTTCTAGTGAGTAGGGGATTGAATCATAAGGGTAGAACTTGCGTAGGTGCGCCACGTTCCACGGGTTGGAGTGGATGCCGCCTGTCTTTGGGTTTTTCAAGCGGTAGGCGCCTCCTAGGATAACTTCATGTATGATGAAGGGCCCTTCCCATGGTGGCTCTAGCTTGTGTCCTTCTTTCTGCTTGAGTCACAACGCCAGGTCGTCTACCACGAAAGATCTTTGGCGTATGCGGCGACTGTGGTGATTGCGCAACGATTGCTGATAGACTATTGATCTTGCGAGTGCGATGTCCCTGATCTCATCCAGCACGTCCATGTCTTCTGCGAGTGTCTTGTTGGAGGTTTCTTCGTTGTACGTGTCGACTCGTGGGGCGCTGAACTTAATGTCTTTGGTTAGCACGGCTTCAGCTCTGTATACCATGAAGAATGGCGTGTAGTTTGTCGATTGATTTGGTGTTGTTCGCAGGATCCATAACACCGATAGTAGTTCTTCAGCCCAATGCCCTGCTGTTGGGTGTAGCCGAGTGAGTAGACGCTTCTTTAGGCCAGCCGAAACTAATCCGTTGGATCGTTCGACTTGGCCGTTAGTTTGCGGGTGAGCTACCGAGGCGAAGCTGAGAGTTATCCCCTTTTTCTTGCAGAAGTCCTGGTTTCTTTGGCTGTGAAGTTGGTCCCATTGTCTGTGATGATGTTGTGTGGGACACCGAACCTGCACACGATGGAGTCGAGGAATCTCACGGCGCACTCGGCGTGCTGCGACGTGACTGACATGGCCTCTATCCATTTGGTGAATTTATCGACTGCGACCAACAAGTGGGTGTGTCCTCTGGGTGTTGATTTTGGCAGCGGTCCTACCATGTATAGCCCCCATTGAGCGAAGCGCCATGAGATGGGGATCATGTGGAGCTCTGTGGATGGTGTGTGTGTGTGGCTTGGGCGCGAACTTCTGGCAGGCGTTGCATCTCTCGACGAGATCTTTGGCGTCTCTAGCTGCCGTGAGCTAGTAAAATCCTGCTCGAAAAGCCTTCCCCAAGATTGCTCTCCAGCTTGTGTGATGCCCGCAGTCACCTTGGTGTGTGTCGCGGAGCAGTTCTTTTCCATCCTCGGGTGCGATGCACCTCTAGAGTACTTCTGATATGCTTTGCTTGTATAGCTCTCATTTGATCACCCGAAAGAATTTGTTGCGTCGTACTATCTGTCTGGCCTTACAAATGTCAGCTGGGAGCTGCCTGTTTGTTAGGTAGTCGAGGTATTTCTGTGTCCAGGTTGGCTCAACCAGAAAGACTTGCCTTGAGATGTTATGGGTGAGCTCGATGAGGGCGATTAGCTGGCTGGCTACCGTTTCTGTTACTGCGGGTGTCACTGCTTGCTTTTTGACCTTGACTGATCGTTTGCTTATTCTCTCAAAGTAGATTCCTGGTGGAACAGGGGCGTTTGTTGACCCTATGTTCGCCAGTTTGTTAGCTTCCTCGTTGCTTGATCGTGCGATGTGCTTCAGCTCGCACCCTTTGAAACTTCTTTCGAGTAGGTTGTACATGTCGCGATAGGCGATCATGTTATCTGCGACAACGTCGCACTCCTTCATCATCTGCTGCACGATAAGATTTGAGTCTTCGTATATCATCAATCGAGTGGTTCCACGGGCAATCGCCATCTTCATGCCATGTAGGAGGGCCTCGTATTCTGCATCGTTGTTGGACGCTGGATCGTCAGGGGGGAAATCGAGTCGCATGACATACTGTAGTTTGTCGCCCCTTAGCGATATGAGGATTACTCCGGCTCTGGCTCCCTCGTTTCTTTTTGACCCGTCAAAGTACATGATCCAGTTGCGCGTGTATTCTGGGGGTCCTGGAGTTTGCAGCTCCGTCCACTCGCTCAGGAACTCCATGACCACCTGGGACTTTACAGCGTTACGTCATGTGTATATCATCTCCCAGGCGCCTAGCTCGATGCTCCACTTTGCGATTCTTCCGGATGCCATGGGATTGTTCATGATAGTACCAAATGATGCGTCGTTTAGCACCGTGGCGGTATGCTCCTGGAAGTAATGTTTGAGTTTGCGGGATGTAAGGCCCACTCCATATGTGAGTTTCTGGTAGTGGGGGTATTTTTGTTTGCACGGCGAAAGTACCTCGCTGATGTAGTATATGGGCCTCTAAACGCCTTATACCTTTCCATCCTCCGGCCGCTCGATGACGATTGATGACCCACAAGTATAGGGGGTGTATCGTAGTACTTTCGATAAATAAGAGTGTCGAACCCAACAAGGAGCAGAAGGTGTTGACAAGCAGTTTTGATGAAGGAATAACTGTAAATACTGGAAAACAGATTTGTAGGGGTTATTGATATTGCAGATAAATAAAGTGCGAGTAAATAAAATGCAGTAGTAATAATTGCAGCGAGTGGCTCAATCCTTTATTCAGCAAAGGACAATCCGGTGAGTTTACTTATGATTAACAAACGTTCTCGAGGACACACATGAGGTTTCTGTCAAGTGCTTTTGTTCGCAGCTGAATAACTTTGGTCTTTTGATAAGTGTTGTGTGGGTGAATCTGTGCTAATGTACCATCCCATCCAAGACTAATACATACTTGTGATTATACCCCTTGCAAGCATACGCAACTACAAGAAAGTAATTAAGAAATAAATCTAACCACAGCTTTAAACTCCGGGATCCTACGCTCCCTCGTGTAATGGTTTCCTGACGGGGGTTTAGGTTTCTGTCACTCCGGCAACCCCACAATTAGTAGCAAAATACATGATGCATTCCCCTAGGCCCATAAATGGTGAAGTATCATGTAGTCGACGTTCACATGACACCACTAGAAGAATAACACCACAACTTAAATATCAAACATTAATATTATTCAACATTACTTCACTACTAACAACTTGACTTCTCCCATGTCCTCAAGAACAACACGAACTACTCACAACACATCATATGGATCATAATCAGAGGTGATATAATGGATGATAACAATCTGGTCATAAAGTGCAAACACCGATAAATCTCACAAGCATCGACTACTAACAAGTAATCCACACCAGGAGAGAGATCTAATGCAAAACAACGATAGAGGCCCCTAATTGTTACAGCGGGATGAAGGTGGATGATGAGGGTGATGGTGCTGGTGGTGATGATGATGATTATGACGATCTTGATGATGCCCGGAGTGATGACGGTGACGATGGCGGTGATTTCCCCTCTCCGGAGAGGAATTTCCCCGGCAGGTTTCTCCCTGCCAGAGAACTTTTCTCTCTCGGGTGTTTTCCGCCCCGCAGCAGCGGCGGAATAATTCTTTGAGGATGGAATGAGGCTTAGGGTTCCCTCGGGGTCAGGGGGAAAAGATGACCCCCCGAGATGGGCCAGGGTGGCCACACCCCTAGGTGGCGCGGCCAGGGGGCGCGCCACCCCTAGGTGTGGGCCCCTGGTGGCCCCCCTCTGGCTCTCCTTCTGGTTGTGTTCCTCCCCGTGACTTTTAGGAACCCCCGGATGTCCCCCTTCTTCTTCTGATCTTCTGAAATATGGTATCTCGACGATGCTTTTTCCATCAGATTTCTGGTCCCGGTGTTTATTCTCCAAAAATTATAAAACATGCAAAATAAGATAAAATAACATAAGAGATGCATCATAACATGAAATATATCGATGAATAACAGAAAATTATGATATAAAATAGTTATGCAAAATGGACGTATCAACTCCCCTCAAGCTTAGACCTCGCTTGTCCCCAAGCGAAACTGAACTCGGAAAACATGACCACAGGTTTATGGAGTGAAGAGTTGATAAATAAAATACGGACAAGAAGAATCACATTTACCTATGAACCAATCATTACAGACAGCAACTTCCTCCCATAGAACTTAACTTGAAACAAGTAAAGGGAGTCACAAACAAAGATACAAAATAGAGAATCAAAATTGGTAATGGCAAACTTTGTTCTTGGTCAGAGAACATTTAATGAAATTATACTTATCTTAGGTGAGTCTTCATAACAAGGTTTATATTGTAGAGCTTAACATGTTTACTTGTAGCAACTCTTTTTCAGTGATTCATAGATTTCAAAGTAATATTCATTCAGATAATAAAGCATGTGCTAAACAAAGAAGGATAGAAAACATGATTGAATAAATCAACATATAGATGATGTGATCACAACAACTCAAATGCTTGCGGGAAACAGAAGTAAATGGGTTTACTGACTCAACATAAAAGTAAAAGATAGGCCCTTCGCAAAGGGAAGCATTGACCACTCATGTGCTATAGCTTTTATTTTAATAAACGGAGGTATAAAATGCATGACACTCCTCCCATCCATCTTACACAAACCATGGCTAACCGAAACCTCGGGTGCCTGCCAACAATCACAAACCGTGGAGGGGTGTCTAAATTTTGAGAGGTGTATATTTATGTTACCGAATGGAAAACAGAAAATACAGTACATCACAAGCGAACTAGACTCACAAGAGCGGCTCCCATAGAAGGACGCAACTGGTATAGAAGGTCATCCCTCTTTCTCTTTTGTTTACACAATTATGCTTTGACTGATAAATCAGGGGCAAAAGGAGTGAAGAGAATTTGTATTATTATTTGGGGCTGGGAACCCCGCTGCCAGCTCTTCTAGCATTTGGATAAGCGAATGAAGCCACTAGTCCAGGTGTGTGAGTCCAATCAACAAGTAAGATAAAGATTCTCTATTTGCGTCCTCATGAGCTAAAACAGGAGTAATTTGAAAGTTTTAAACGTAGCACATGAGAAATTTACTTGGAGTGGCGGTGAAATACCACATGTGGGTAGGTATGGTGGACACGAATGGCAAGGTTTTGGGTTTTAGGTTTGTATGCACGAGAAGCATTCCCTCTCAGTACATGATTTTTGGCTAGCATGGCTGGGTAGCAAGCACAAAACTTGTGAATACTAAGTTTATGAGCTAAAAGGAAAATTACGCTTTCTTGTACTAGGAACTCAAATTATTATTTCTGCTGGCCCAAGCTAAGTTTTCCAAAACCAACTAGATTAACTTGATGATCTCTAGAGTGATACTAAATACTAATAGCAAGCTCAACCATAAGACAGGAGTTGAAAACTGAAATAGTGTGCATAGAAAGTAAATGATGAAACTTCTCATTGATATTTCAAACCGGCATTTCACACCAACGAATACAACGATAACCAACTAGGGAGAGACACTTCCATGCTGCAAACCATCCTATATGATAGCCTCTCTACTCATGATATGACTCTACTGAAAAGGTAAAAACATGAAAGAAGTGATGTGATACTGCGGCACTCCCCCCAAGCTTGGAACAAGCCGAGGGGATGCCAAAACCAATGACGAATCAATTCTTCGGTGGTGAAGGTGGAATCACTTGGAGAGGAGTCAGAAAGCCTTTGATGATGCGATGAAGCTCAATGTTTTCCGCCTCCAGAATTGCTACCTCGGCCTTGAGAATACGATATTGTTCGCAAAATTGATCGGAAACCTGGTGTGCTTTATCACAGGGAACACGTTGGGGTCTTGATGACAAGGCACGGTCCCCTGCACATTATGAGAGTAGCGACGTTGAGGGTTAATGGATCCCACAAAGGTGGGGTTCCTCGTTGGTGCTGGTGCAGCCCTCCGGATCTCCTCCCTCAAACTGTTGATCATGTCTTCCCTCCTTGCATCTATCTCTTCCTCCATCGCCCATCCCGCGAAAGCACTCTCTTGGATGTCTTGCTGGATTTGTCGAAGACGACATGCAGCGTAATCCTCAACGCTAGAGCTGAAGGAGGACATCTTGACCTAGAAACTCCGAACTCCTGCCAGGAAAACAGCTCGAAACAGAAACACGACAAGAAAATGATATACAGACCTCGGGGGGTATGGGGGATTATATAGAAAAAAGTTTCATAACGAAAGGAAAGTCCAGGTCGAAAACGAGTCGGAGAGGGGCTCCGGAGCGCCCACACCATGGGCTGGCGCGGCCAGAGGTGGGCCCGCGCCACCCTATGGTGTGGAGCCTCCAGGCTCCGTCTCCCTCTCGTTTTCGGCTCATAATTTTTCATATTTTCTAAAAACAGCAAAAATATAAGTTGGAAGATGTTTCGCGAACATTTTCTTACCAAAACTGTTACCTATTTGAAAACTGACTCCGCAGTTTCTGAAATATGCTTCCTAATAAACTCCTCCGTGATCATGGCTTGAATAAAATCAACATTTTCATTATAAGGATATCCGGAGATATAATGCTTGAGTCTTTGTCCATTCACCACTTGTGAAGAGTTGTCTTCAAGGGAAACAATTTTAATTGCCCTCGAACGATATACCTCTTCGATAACAAAAGGTCCTTCCCATCTCGAGAGTAATTTTCCTGCAAAAAATCTGAGACGAGACCTATACAATAACACTTTCTCACCAACATGAAATTCTCCTTTAATAATTCTTTTATCATGCCACCTTTTAACTTTCTCTTTAAAGATCTTAGCATTTTCATATGCTTCACTCCATTCATCTAGATAACTCAAGTCAAGCAGCCTTTTCTCACCAGCAAGTTTAAAATCTCTATTTAGGTCTTTCACCGCCCAATAAGCTTCGTGTTCTAATTCTAGGTGCAAGTGACAAGCTTTTCCCTAAACAATTTTATAAGGAGACACGCCCATGGGATTTTCGTAACCAGTTCTATAAGCCCATAGAGCATCATTTAATTTCTTAGCCCAGTTTTTCCTAGATTTGTTAACAGTCTTTTGCAAGATAGATTTGATTTCTCTATTTGATAATTCTACTTGCCCACTAGTTTGAGGATGATAGGGTGAAGCAATTCTATGATTAACATCATATTTAGCAAGAGTTTTTCTAAAACCACCATGAATAAAATGAGAACCCCCATTAGTCATAAGATATCTAGGCACACCAAACCTAGGGAAAATAATATCTTTAAGCATTTTTATTGAGGTTTCACCATCAACACTTTTAGTAGGTATAGCTTCTACCCATTTAGTAACATAATCAACAACAACAAGAATATGAGTATATCCTTCTGAAGGAGGGAAAGGACCCATAAAGTCAAAACCCCAACAATCAAACGGTTCAATAACAAGAGAATAATTCATAGGCATTTCATTACGTCTAGAAATATTTCCAACCCTTTGGCATTGATCACAAGATAAAACAAATTTTCTAGCATCTTTAAAGAGAATAGGCCAATAAAAACCTGATTGTAGAACCTTATGTGCAGTTCTATCTCCAACGTTATTTCCTCCATAAGCACTACTGTGACATTTTCTCAATATCTCTTGTTGTTCATTTTCAGGAACACATCTTCTCACAATACCATCAACACCTTCTTTATATAAGTGTGGGTCATCCCAAAAATAATGCCTCAAATCATAGAAGAATTTTCTTCTTTGCTGAGTTGTAAAGGTAGGAGGCAAATACTTCGAAACAATAAAGTTATCATAATCAGCATACCATGGACTCTCTTGAGAGCTCATTTTTATTGAAGCTAACTGTTCATTAGGAAAACTATCATTAACAGGAATTGGGTCATCAGGGATATTTTCTAATCTAGACAGATTATCAGCAATAGGATTTTCAGCACCCTTCCTATCCATAATATGTAAATCAAACTCTTGTAAAAGAAGCACCCATCTAATAAGCCTAGGCTTAGCATCTTTCTTTTCCATAAGGTACTTAATAGCAGCATGATCAGTATGAATAGTAACTTTAGAATCAACAATATACTGCCTAAATTTATCACAAGCCAAAACTATAGCTAGGAATTCTTTCTCAGTGGTAGCATAATTCTTTTGAGCAGCATCAAGAGTTTAACTAGCATAATGAATAACATTTAACTTCTTATCTACCCGCTGTCCAAGAACAGCACCTACAGCATAATCACTAGCATCACACATAATTTCAAACGGTAATTCCCAATAAGGCGGTTGAACAATATGAGCAGATATTAAAGCCTTCTTTAAAATTTCAAAAGCTTCTTTACAATCTTCATCAAAAACAAATGGTACATCTTTTTGAAGAAGATTAGTAAGAGGTTTTGATATTTTACAGAAATCTTTAATAAACCTTCTATAGAAACCAACATGACCAAGAATACTACGAATACCTTTAACATCCCTGGGACAGGGCATTTTCTCAATAGCTTCAACTTTAGCAATATAAACTTCAATGCCTCTTTCAGAGATTTTATGTCCAAGAACAATTCCTTCATTAACCATAAAATGGCATTTCTCCCAGTTAAGAACAAGATTAGACTCCTCACATCTTTGCAAAACTTGATCAAGATTCTGCAAACAATTATCAAAAGAAGTTCCATAGACAGAAAAATCATCCATAAAAACTTCCACAATTTCTTCACAAAAACCATGAAAGATAGCAGACATGCATCTTTGAAAGGTAGCAGGAGCATTACATAAACCAAAAGGCATACGTCTATAAGCATAGGTTCCATAAGGACAAGTGAAAGTTGTTTTATCTTGATCAAGCTTTTTAACAGCAATTTGAGAAAACCCAGAATAACCATCAAGAAAGCAAAAATGAGTTTTCTTAGACAACCTTTCTAACATTTGATCAATAAAAGGCAAAGGGTAGTGATATTTCTTAGTAAGTTTGGTAACCTTACTAAAATCAATGCACATCCTATAACCAACTACTACTCTTTGAGGAATAAGTTCATTATTTTCATTTAGCACAACAGTCATCCCTCCTTTCTTAGGGACACAATGCACAAGACTAACCCATCTACTATCAGCAATAGGATAAATAATGCCAGCATCAAGGAGTTTCAATACCTCATTTCTTACCACATCCTTCATTTTAGGATTTAAACGGCGTTGATGCTCAACAACTTGCTTTGCATCAGGTTCAATATTAATAGCATGCTGACAAATAGTAGGAGAAATCCCTTTCAAATCATCCAGAGTATAACCAATAGCACCTCTATGTTTCTTCAATATCCCCAATAATCTCTCCTCTTCTTTATCAGAAAGTTGAGAGCTAATAATAACAGGATATAATTTTTTATCATCAATATGAGCATATTTAAGATTATCAGGCAAAGGCTTTAAATCAAAAACAGGATCCTCCTTGGGTGGTAATGTTGTACCCAAGTCTTCCACAGGTAAATTATGTTTCAACATTGCTGGCCGATGTAGGAAAATCTCATCAATTTCATTCCTTTCTTCCATAAAGACATCACTTTCGTGGTCTTCCATGTATTGTTGTAAAGGATTGTTAGTAGCAAGAGCAATGGCAGCCAACTGTTCAACTTTATAGTTCTCATTAGGCAATTCAGCTTCATAAGGTGCTTTAGCAAATTTGGAGAAATTAAATTCATAAGACTCTCCATCAAAATTTGTAAGAATTTTCTCATTTTTACAATCAATAACAGAACCACAAGTATTTAAGAAAGGTCTACCAAATATAATAGGACAAGTATCACTAGCAGAAGTGCCTAGTACTATAAAATCAGCAGGATACTTAGTTTTACCACACAAGACCTCCACATCTCTAACAATACCAATTGGAGAAATAGTTTCCCTATTAGCAAGTTGAATAATCACATCAATGTCTTCAAGTTCACAAGAACCAATTTCATGCATGATTTCTTTATAAAGCTCATAAGGAATAGCACTAGAACTAGCACCAATATCACACAAACCGTAATAACAATGATCACATATCCTAACAGATAGCACAGGAAACTAGGTTTCCTAGATTTACTAGGATGAGAGGCAATACTAGAAGCATCTTCACAAAATATAATGTGTCCCTCCTCTACATTTTCAGAAACAAGGTCCTTCACTATTGCTACTGTAGGTTCTACAATTATTTGTTCCTCAGGTTCAACAGGTTTCCTTGCACTTTTATAAACCACACTAGCTAACATAGAATATTCTTTTACCTTAGCAGGGAAAGGTATTTTCTCAATATAAGGTTCAGGCACAATAGAATCAACAGTATGAACTTCTATATCTCTAGCAGGAACACAATTAACAGTATCTTTATAAGGAGCATGGTACTTGTCCCATTCCTTTTTAGGAATCTCAAAATAAGAAGCAAAAGCCTTATATAAGTTTGCAACAACTTGAGAATCAAGACCATAAGCAGTACTAACATTATGAAAATCCTCAGATGACCTAAAGGTTTTAATGCATTCATAATCATAATTTATACCTGACTTTCTACCTTTGTCATTCTCCCATGCTTCAGTGTATTCTTGAATATGATCAAGAAGATCCCATTTAGCTTCATCTTTCATACGTGTAAATGATCCAGAACAAGAAGCATCCAATAAATCCTTACCATGAAGAGGAAGCCTTGCATAAAAATTATTAATAACGATATTACAGGGGAGCTCATGTATGGGGAATTTGAGCATTAATAACTTCAATCTCCCCCATTCTTGGGCAATACTCTCTCCGTCATGAGGCCAAAAATTATATATATAATTCCGATCTCTATGGATTTCACTTGGAGGATAGAATTTAGAATAAAAGAGAGGTACAATTTTGTAACATCCCAAGTATGAAAAAACCACCCCTAGCATGTTTGTTTCTTGTTTAATTAAAGTTTTGCATCATGTCATCATATTCATTGAATTGTTTGCATTTGTTTTACCTTGTTTTCCATTTGTTGCTTCTGTTTTACTCTGTTTTCACAATTCAAATTCAAACTTTATTCAAACATTTATTTCATACTTGCTCTGTTACAACCTTTTAAATAAAGAGTTCAAATAAAAACAACCAAATTGTTTCCATTTTATTCCATAAGGTTCAACCAATAAAATTATGGCTTTCATAAGTTAATTAATCCAAATTTAATTCAATTGGTATTTCAAATTCAAAACAGAAACATCAAACAGCACCCAATTTCAAATTATGAAATTACCAACCCAATTCAAATCATTTGTTTCTAATTATACAAATAAGGTTCAAAATAATTAAATTCTTGTTTCAAATAATTCAATCAATACCTAAATTAATTCAAATTGGAGTTGAAAACAAACAGCAAGTTATTTTTAAAACTTTTGAAAACAGAAGTTGGCAAATGGTTGTTGTTGATCTAATTAACCCACACAATTTTTTCCAAAATTTTTCCTAACTTAAAACCCTCCTTTTTCTTCCTATTCTTATTTCTGCAAAAAAAAACAGAAGGAGAATTTGTTTAAAACAAAAAAAAAACGGGCGCAGGGGCAGTGGGCTGCGCCAGCCCACCCCTTTTCCTTTCTCTCCCGCGCGGCCCAGCCCTTTCCTTCCCCGCGCGGGCCCGATACCGCTTCGCTCCTCCTTTTCCCTTCTTCTCGCGGTACGGCCGCCCATCCGTGGTGCCACGGCGGCACAGAAGCGCTCTGACGGCCACCGTTCGCCCTGAGCGTCTATAAAAACCCTACCCCGAGCCGTGCTAGCCCTAGTCCACCTAGGCCACCCTATCCCCTCGAGCTCCGCCGCCGTTTTCCCCTCTCGCTGCCACCTCCCTTCCCTCTGCAACCTCACCGGAGAAGCGCCTCCCTGAACCTCCGATGAACACCGTCACCTCGTTGCGCCACCACCCTAGCTAGCTCCTGGAATCAACCCACCACCTCTCCCTCTACCGGTTGGACACCCTAACTCCCCCGGAGGCCTGCTGGAACCACGCCGCCGAGCACGTCGCTGTCGCCACCGTCGTCGAGCTCACCTCTGCAACGGCGACATCGCGGTGAGCTCACGTGTCCTCCACCTCCCTCTTATCTGCACGCTCGCATCCGCAGCACTCCCCACCGTGCACACCACAGCAGCACCCCACGAGAGCCACCAACAGCACGGCGCAGCAACGCATCGGTGATCGCCGCCGGCGTCGTTTGCTCTGTCAGGGTTCAGTCGACCGCGCGCGAAAAATTCAGTTAACGCGCAGGGGAACCATAACCTCACAGCGTTGCTGTATCTGTCAAAACTGAAAGCGAGCTGCAGTGGTCGCAGTGCTAGCGCGAGCGCGGGCAGGGCACGGGTTCGAGCCTTGGCTCTGCGGAATAAAACCAACATTTTTCACGCAGGGCTGACACGCAGGCCCCACTCGTCAGTGGCCCTTGCCGCCACGCGCGCATCCGCTGCCACGCTGGCCCAGGGGGCCCCCTGTCAGTGGCATTGGCTGGACTGCGGGGTAACAAAATAATTCCAGCACTTTTCTTTTTCACAAACAAATCCTTTTGTTCACAGATTAGTCCCTAGTTTTAAAAAGCTAATAACTTTTAAATTATAACTCCAAATAATAAAAGTAAAACATGTTTGTTGATCCAAATTAAATTGTCTATCTATTTGAACCATTTGTTTCCTGTTTTGAATTTTCCAAATGCATTTCAAATTTGAATTCAAACAATTCATTTGTAATTTGATAAAATCCATAACTAATTCATACTAAATCCAAATAATGCAAATAAAATATGTTTTCCATGCTATTTCAAACCACCTATTCAAATATAAATTTTGTTTCATGTTTTGAATAATTTAAATTGCCTAAATAATTTAAACCTTGTTTAAATCATTTAAATTTGATAATATCATAACTTGCTCAAATTAAATTATTTTTGAACATGTAAAATATGTTTTCAAACTAGAAAAGTATAAACTTTTCAAATATGAATTTGAATTTATGATTAGAACAAATAAAATTCAAATAATATTCAAACTTGTTTTAAATTCATTTAAAACTTGTTTAATTTTGTTTAAGTCATAATAAATTCATCCTAATTCCTTTTTCAATATTTTAAACATGTTATCCACCCAAACTTTTATGATCTTTTCAAATATGAATTTTGTTATTTATTTTGCACAATTTAAATTGGTGAAAACAACAACTATTTGTGTAGTCCCTTTAAGGAACCAAAAATTCCCTAACTTAATTAATAAATTTCTAAATGGGTAAACCTTATTTCCAATTGGTTCTATTGTTGTTATTTTGTTGTTTTCCTCATCCATACATCATACTAATCCACTTTCACCTGTTGGTTAATTGGAAAACAATTGTTTCAACCAAAATTCATGGGCTTTTCATATGCAACTCAAAATTGCATATGTGTCCATTTAAATTGTGGTACCATGTCAACTAGTTTAGTTTGATGCATCCATTAACTTGACATGCATCATCCCATGATTGTGCATTATGCCATGATATTGATTGTTTATCTTCCTGTATTGTTTGTTTGCTTCTTCTCGGATAGACGACGACGTTGAGACAGACGATACTTACGACACCCCTTCTGAGGATCTAGCCCAGTACCAGGCTACTGAGTTTGCAGGCAAGTTATCACTCACATGAACCACTGTGTTCCTTTCAACATTGGCTACCGATACTTTCCGTTGTCTATTTCTGCTAGCCATATGTATCGTTGCTTCTGTTACGAACCTATCACATGATACCCTGAACCCTGATATTGCCTCACCTCCAGTCCTATAACCCCGTTGCTTGGGCCCGTGTCTTACTAGTATGCTTAGGGTTGTTTTTGCTCGAGTCTGTTATCAGTTACTTTCTGTTATCATATTTGATTATATTCTGGGGCTCGATGTTAAACAACAACCTGTTAATTTGAGGTAATAATAAATTGCTGATAAGCCACCGGCAGGAGGCCCGGCGTGGTTTTGAGGCCTGCTAGTGTCGACCCTAATAGGAAAAGGGTCTTGTCTACTGATCCATGATGAGCGCACTATCCGCATGTGGGAAGCGTGTATGGGCGCCCCCCTCAATTTGATTCGATTCGCATCTCGTCCAAATCACCACACTTAGTTCGGGCTTTCCATTTGATGCACGCATATGCAGGTACGAACCCGAGGCCAGGGTGGAACTTTTGTACTCGGCATTTAGGGTGGCGTGGTCTTCCAGTGCTATGAGGGTCCCCTTTTCTTCGTGGGGCTCGATTAGCCGCGCACGCACAGCACGTGGTGCTTTGGGCTTGATGCGAAGAAGAGTTGAGTTGTGTTGAGTGCCCCGCTTGGTGGGAAAGGCCTTCCCATCTGGCGGGTTATTCTTACGTGTACGGCCAAATTGGTGCACCCCTGCAGGGATAAATCTTCTCGAGAAGCCATGTTTTCCGCGGTTATGGTTGACTTGGTGAAAGTACTGGCTAACAAGTACTCAGAACAACTTACACCTAACTAATGATAACCTGACTAGTAATAAGCTTATTGACACAACAATTTGATCCATCATTAATCCAACTGTGTGAGTTATCCTCGGATTGCTTCTTTGGATAAGGGGCGAGATCCAGGATGGGTTTGTTTGGTGGTTAACGATAGTTGGTTACGATACGCTATCTTATCCCCTTTCTGATAGCCGGAAGTTGTAGTATGTTCTGTAGTTGGTTAATGCAGCCAGTGCAGCATCTTTTATATCCCTTTCTTCCGTTGAACCCAAGGCATCTGTGCTTGGTGTTGACGGGCTACACTTTGGTGAACTGTGAGTCTTGCTTGCCAGTACGTTTATGTACTGACCCCTTTGGGGCTGTGGTTTCCGCAGACTACGCTTACGAGGATCCCCGTGACGGCTACTACGTGGAGTTTGACGAGGCTGCTGACGAGTAGGTAGCGGACCCGGGCAGGATCCGAGACATCGTGGATGGGCTCCGTCTTCTTTTCATTCCCGGCTTCTTAAGCCTATTTGGATTTGTCTGTACTCATACCCTTTGAATGCTTCCGCTGAGATGTAATGATGTTATGTTGGGACATGTGTCCTCTGGATGATTGTATTTGCTATCTCTGCTCTAGTGAGAGCTATTTGCAACTTATTTCTATCTTTTGTGTCTTAGAGATCTATTGTGTTATCATTTTGTTCAACGCCGTTGACGTACCATGTGTGTATGGTATGAAGTACGTCAATGGTAGTATCCTGATTTCTATGGGATGGTTTACGTAGACGCTGAACGGATAGGGGTTGGTTGTCACACATACGTGTGTTGGCCTACTTGTAAGAGATGCGGGTGCCGGTAAGCCCCGTAATCCAATCCACTACTGTTCAACGAAACTGCGAGTATCCTCTAGAAGTCCGGGTGCGACAAATGGTATCAGAGCCTGTCTGCCTGTAGGATCCCTTTTACTGGTCGCAGTTGAGTCTAGAAACTATTTTATAGCTATATAGGAAAAATGAAACGTGAGAGTAGGAATTCTGCCATTTTTCTTCTTTCCCCACCCACCCACCCTTTTTCTGGTAAGGAAGTGCAACGTTGTTTTCTTTTCTCACCTAAACTTTCAAGTTAGGATTTCATGTATCCTGGTTTCTCTAGGATAGTTATATCTACTAGACCATAGGAATGGAGGTGGTTGTGACATGATTTATCATGTTGCCTACTCATGATTGAGAACGGAGGCGTGTAAGCCCCGGAAGCAGATCCTCAATTCCTTAAGCAGTAGATATTGATCCTTTAGAAGTCCGGATGGGTTTTTCCGTAGTACCTCAGGAGTTTTGGTCTCGTGTTTCCCGTTGTTGCTTCGATATCCTGTTCTTCTCAACATCCTTTTCGTCCGTTGAAACCTTGTTGTTGCTGTCCACTTCAGTTCTTCTACCGGCGTCTAATCAAAACTTCCACGATCATCTGCAGATGGATCTCAGGTTCTACCCGCACGTGGTTCGGATGACTCGTTGCGAGAGCACTGCCGGTTATCCGGAGATGCTGAGAGACATGGTCACTTATCTGGGGTTCCGTTGGGCACCAGAGTACCAGGTCTACGAGCAGCAGCGAGAGTTTGACCAGACCTACTACCAGGCTATCGTCTACATTCTGTCAGATGATGGCATGAGCGTGTCCACCGCTACGAGGCAGTAGGTTCCACAGTGAATATGGCTGTGCAGCAGGCAGCTTATGTGAGTCTCACCGTCCTTCGTGCTGACTACTGGGGATTTGACGATTCTATCTATCGCCACATCCCCCGTGGTTACATCACTTCGGAGGGAGCTCACTTCACTCTCTATGACAACTTGGATGTCTACGAGCATGATAACACCAGGCTGCACACCACCGCTCAGTTTGTGAGGCACAGTGATGCAGTTGCCACCACACTCTCTCAGGAGTTGGCTTCAGTCAGAGAGCAGCTCTACCTTGATTTGACTCGTCTGGCGACGTACACCACAGACTTTGTTGGAGATGAGCGCTTTGCACGTTTCGATCAGCCAGTTGGTCGTCGTCTGCCAGATGCTGGAGGTTACGAGCCGATCAGAGGTCCACTCCTCAACCTCGGTGCTGGTTACACTGGGATTCCACGCTTTGGAGCACAGGGATTCGACGCTATGTACTTCACCACACCTAGAGTCGCTCTCAGACCACGTCAGATCTATGTGGATCGTCGTTCTACCTACTTTCGTGGGCGTGCTCCTCACCGTACCCCTCGTCGTGCTACTCACCGCCGTCCTGCGTGATGAGCATGGGAGTACCGATGTATCCATTCTTAGCTATGTTTAGTTATCCTTTGGCTTTCGTACCATGTATTGGTGTGTTGGATATTCTGATGTATTTGAACATGTGATGATGTACCTGTTGGTTATCTATTCATGCGTGAATGCACATGAGCAAATATATCCCACACATGACCTAGAACTTGCAGCAGTTGTGTTTGCCCTCAAGAAATGGAGGCAATACTTGTTGGGTAACCGCACTGAAATATTTTCCGATCATAAGAGTCTGAAATACATCTTCACTCAGCCAGATCTAAACCTCAGGCAAAGGAGATGGATTGAAAAGATTAAAGAATTTGATCTCACCATTTCTTACACTCCAGGCAAGGCTAATGTTATGGCCGATGCTCTCAGTCGCAAGTCCTATTGCAATAATCTCACGATCATGGAAAGCCAACCTCCACTTCATGAAGAATTCCAGAAGCTGAACCTGGGTCTTGTTACTCAAGGTTATCTTGCAAGCTTGACAGCCAGTCCAACTGTCGAGGACAAGATTCGTTCTGAACAACTTCGTGATGCTGAAATCAAGAAGATGGTAGAACACATCAAACAAGGAAAGGAGAAATTTAAGTTCTTCTCAATTGATGACAAAGGAACTGTGTTCTTCGAAGGACGCATTGCAGTTCCTCAAGTTCAAAGTCTCAAAGATATCATTCTAAAGGAGGCTCATGAAACTCCTCTATCCATCCACCCTGGAAGTACAAAGATGTACCAGGATCTTAAGACACTGTATTGGTGGCCTGGCATGAAACGTGAAATTGCTCAATACGTTTCTGAATGCGACGTTTGTCAACGTGTTAAGGCAGTCCATCAGAAAACAGCCGGTCTACTCCAACCTCTGAAAATCCCTGAGTGGAAGTGGGACATGATTGAAATGGACTTCGTCACTGGTTTTCCAAAGTCCAAGAAGGGCAACGATGCAATCTTCGTTGTTATTGATCGTCTCACTAAAGTAGCTCACTTCTTTCCTGTCAAAGAAACAATCTCAGCTAGCCAGTTAGCAGAACTCTACACAGCAAAGATCGTTCCTCTTCATGGTGTTCCATTGGAAATAAGTTCAGACCGTGGAAGCATATTCACTTCTCATTTCTGGAAAAGCTTTCAAGAAGCATTGGGCACCAAACTTCTGTTCAGCACAGCTTATCACCCTCAGTCTCAGGGGCAAGTCGAAAGAGTCAATCAGATTCTCGAGGATATGCTCAGAGCATGTGGTATCTCCTTTGGCATGAAATGGGAGGATTGCCTTCCATATGCTGAATTCTCCTACAACAACAGCTTCCAGGCAAGCCTAGGCATGGCACCATTTGAAGCACTCTATGGCCGCAGATGCAGGAGTCCAATCAATTGGTCTGGAGCTGGTGAACGTTCACTCTTAGGCCCTGACATTGTTAAGGAAGCCGAAGAGAAAGTTCGCATCATTCGTGACAATCTCAAGATTGCTCAGTCTCGTCAGAAATGCTACTATGACAGCAAGCACAGGGATATGATCTACGCACCTGGTGACAAGGCATATCTCCGTGTAACTCCCCTCAGAGGCACTCATCGTTTCGGTGTGAAAGGAAAGCTTGCACCAAGATACATTGGTCCTTTCAACATTCTCTCAAGGCGGGCAGAAAATGCCTATCGTCTTGAACTTCCAGAAAAACTATCCAAGGTGCACGATGTGTTTCATGTGTCACAGCTCAAGAAGTGTTTCAAAGATCCTGATCGTGCAGTTGATCATGATTCCATTGAACTGCAAGATGATCTATCTTATGAGGAGCACCCTGTTCGTATTCTCGATGAGACCGAGCGTAAGACTCGCAACAAGAGCACCAAGTTCTTGAAAGTGCAATGGTCGCATCATTCCGATAAAGAGGCAACGTGGGAGACCGAAGAGGATCTTCGCAAGAAGTATCCGGACCTTTTCCTTTCTCAGTAGGAATCTCGGGGCGCGATTCCTTCAAGGGGGGGGGGCGTTTTGTAACATCCCAAGTATGAAAAAACCACCCCTAGCATGTTTGTTTCTTGTTTAATTAAAGTTTTGCATCATGTCATCATATTCATTGAATTGTTTGCATTTGTTTTACCTTGTTTTCCATTTGTTGCTTCTGTTTTACTCTGTTTTCACAATTCAAATTCAAACTTTATTCAAACATTTATTTCATACTTGCTCTGTTACAACCTTTTAAATAAAGAGTTCAAATAAAAACAACCAAATTGTTTCCATTTTATTCCATAAGGTTCAACCAACAAAATTATGGCTTTCATAAGTTAATTAATCCAAATTTAATTCAATTGGTATTTCAAATTCAAATCAGAAACATCAAACAGCACCCAATTTCAAATTATGAAATTACCAACCCAATTCAAATCATTTGTTTCTAATTATACAAATAAGGTTCAAAATAATTAAATTCTTGTTTCAAATAATTCAATCAATACCTAAATTAATTCAAATTGGAGTTGAAAACAAACAGCAAGTTATTTTTAAAACTTTTGAAAACAGAAGTTGGCAAATGGTTGTTGTTGATCTAATTAACCCACACAATTTTTTCCAAAATTTTTCCTAACTTAAAACCCTCCTTTTTCTTCCTATTCTTATTTCTGCAAAAAAAAAACAGAAGGAGAATTTGTTTAAAACAAAAAGAAAAACGGGCGCAGGGGCAGTGGGCTGCGCCAGCCCACCCCTTTTCCTTTCTCTCCCGCGCGGCCCAGCCCTTTCCTTCCCCGCGCGGGCCCGATACCGCTTCGCTCCTCCTTTTCCCTTCTTCTCGCGGTACGGCCGCCCATCCGTGGTGCCACGGCGGCACAGAAGCGCTCTGACGGCCACCGTTCGCCCCGAGCGTCTATAAAAACCCTACCCCGAGCCCTGCTAGCCCTAGTCCACCTAGGCCACCCTATCCCCTCGAGCTCCGCCGCCGTTTTCCCCTTTCGCTGCCACCTCCCTTCCCTCTGCAACCTCACCGGAGAAGCGCCTCCCTGAACCTCCGATGAACACCGTCACCTCGTTGCGCCACCACCCTAGCTAGCTCCTGGAATCAACCCACCACCTCTCCCTCTACCGGTTGGACACCCTAACTCCCCCGGAGGCCTGCTGGAACCACGCCGCCGAGCACGTCGCTGTCGCCACCGCCGTCGAGCTCACCTCTGCAACGGCGACATCGCGGTGAGCTCACGTGTCCTCCACCTCCCTCTTATCTTCACGCTCGCATCCGCAGCACTCCCCACCGTGCACACCACAGCACCACCCCACGAGAGCCACCAGCAGCACGGCGCAGCAACGCATCGGTGATCGCCGCCGGCGTCGTTTGCTCTGTCAGGGTTCAGCCGAGCGCGCGCGAAAATTTCAGTTAACGCGCAGGGGAACCATAACCTCACAGCGTCGTTGTATCTGTCAAAACTGAAAGCGAGCTGCAGTGGTCGCAGTGCTAGCGCGAGCGCGGGCAGGGCACGGGTTCGAGCCTTGGCTCTGCGGAATAAAACCAACATTTTTCACGCAGGGCTGACACGCAGGCCCCACTCGTCAGTGGCCCTTGCCGCCACGCGCGCATCCGCTGCCACGCTGGCCCTGGGGGCCCCCTGTCAGTGGCATTTGCTGGCCACTGCGGGGTAACAAAATAATTCCAGCACTTTTCTTTTTCACAAACAAATCCTTTTGTTCACAGATTAGTCCCTAGTTTTAAAAAGCTAATAACTTTTAAATTATAACTCCAAATAATAAAAGTAAAACATGTTTGTTGATCCAAATTAAATTGTCTATCTATTTGAACCATTTGTTTCCTGTTTTGAATTTTCCAAATGCATTTCAAATTTGAATTCAAACAATTCATTTGTAATTTGATAAAATCCATAACTAATTCATACTAAATCCAAATAATGCAAATAAAATATGTTTTCCATGCTATTTCAAACCACCTATTCAAATATAAATTTTGTTTCATGTTTTGAATAATTTAAATTGCCTAAATAATTTAAACCTTGTTTAAATCATTTAAATTTGATAAAATCATAACTTGCTCAAATTAAATTATTTTTGAATATGAATTTGAATTTATGATTGGAACAAATAAAATTCAAATAATATTCAAACTTGTTTTAAATTCATTTAAAACTTGTTTAATTTTGTTTAAGTCATAATAAATTCATCCTAATTCCTTTTTCAATATTTGAAACATGTAATCCACCCAAAATTTTATGATCTTTTAAAATATGAATTTTGTTATTTATTTTGCACAATTTAAATTGGTGAAAACAACAACTATTTGTGTAATCCCTTTAAGGAACCAAAAATTCCCTAACTTAATTAATAAATTTCTAAATGGGTAAACCTTATTTCCAATTGGTTCTATTGTTGTTATTTTGTTGTTTTCCTCATCCATGCATCATACTAATCCACTTTCACCTGTTGGTTAATTGGAAAACAATTGTTTCAACCAAAATTCATGGGCTTTTCATATGCAACTCAAAATTGCATATGTGTCCATTTAAATTGTGTTACCATGTCAACTAGTTTATTTTGATGCATCCATTAACTTGACATGCATCATCCCATGATTGTGCATTATGCCATGATATTGATTGTTTATCTTCCTGTATTGTTTGTTTGCTTCTTCTCGGATAGACGACGACGTTGAGACAGACGATACTTACGACACCCCTTCTGAGGATCTAGCCCAGTACCAGGCTACTGAGTTTGCAGGCAAGTTATCACTCACATGAACCACTGTGTTCCTTTCAACATTGGCTACCGATACTTTCCATTGTCTATTTCTGCTAGCCATATGTATCGTTGTTTCTGTTACGAACCTATCACATGATACCCTGAACCCTGATATTGCCTCACCTCCAGTCCTATAACCCCGTTGCTTGGGCCCGTGTCTTACTAGTATGCTTAGGGTTGTTTTTGCTCGAGTCTGTTATCAGTTACTTTCTGTTATCATATTTGATTATATTCTGGGGCTCGATGCTAAACAACAACCTGTTAATTTGAGGTAATAATAAATTGCTGATAAGGCACCGGCAGGAGGCCCGGCGTGGTTTTGAGGCCTGCTAGTGTCGACCCTAATAGGAAAAGGGTCTTGTCTACTGATCCATGATGAGCGCATCCGCATGTGGGAAGCGTGTATGGGCGCCCCCCTCAATTTGATTCGATTCGCATCTCGTCCAAATCACCACACTTAGTTCGGGCTTTCCATTTGATGCACGCATATGCAGGTACGAACCCGAGGCCAGGGTGGAACTTTTGTAGTCGGCATTTAGGGCGGCGTGGTCTTCTAGTGCTATGAGGGTCCCCTTTTCTTCGTGGGGCTCGATTAGCCGCGCACGCACAACACGTGGTGCTTTGGGCTTGATGCGAAGAAGAGTTGAGTTGTGTTGAGTGCCCCGCTTGGTGGGAAAGGCCTTCCCATCTGGCGGGTTATTCTTACGTGTACGGCCAAATT
This sequence comes from Alopecurus myosuroides, assembly GCA_028641055.1. Lineage (NCBI taxonomy): Eukaryota > Viridiplantae > Streptophyta > Magnoliopsida > Poales > Poaceae > Alopecurus > Alopecurus myosuroides. The sequence continues at coordinate 371,008,966 of CM054059.1, forward strand.
GGTGCACCCCTGCAGGGATAAATCTTCTCGAGAAGCCGTGTTTTCCGCGGTTATGGTTGACTTGGTGAAAGTACTGGCTAACAAGTACTCAGAACAACTTACACCTAACTAATGATAACCTGACTAGTAATAAGCTTATTTACACAACAATTTGATCCATCATTAATCCAACTGTGTGAGTTATCCTCGGATTGCTTCTTTGGATAAGGGGCGAGATCCAGGATGGGTTTGTTTGGTGGTTAACGATAGTTGGTTACGATACGCTATCTTATCCCCTTTCTGATAGCAGGAAGTTGTAGTATGTTCTGTAGTTGGTTAATGCAGCCAGTTGCAGCATCTTTTATATCCCTTTCTTCCGTTGAACCCAAGGTATCTGTGCTTGGCGTTGACGGGCTACACTTTGGTGAACTGTGAGTCTTGCTTGCCAGTACGTTTATGTACTGACCCCTTTGGGGCTGTGGTTTCCGCAGACTACGCTTACGAGGATCCCCGTGACGGCTACTACGTGGAGTTTGACGAGGCTACCGGTTCTAAAGGCCTTGCGGCCATTTGCTGTGCAGAGCGGGGCCCAGGGGACAGATCCTTTAGAACCGGTTTGTATCACAAACCGGTCCTAAAGGCCTTGAGGCCATTTGCGGCAGGGTGGGGGCCCCAGTGGACAGATCCTTTTAGAACCGGTTTGTATCACAAACCGGTCCTAAAGGTTTTGAGGCCATTTGCGGCAGGGTGGGGGGCCCAGTGGACATATCCTTTTAGAACCGGTTTGTATCACAAACCGGTGCCAATGTGCTTTAGTATTTTAAGTGACCAGATCTCACCCGCACCCGCACCCGCACCCGCGCCCACACGCACCCACATGCCGCCGCCGTCGCCAGTGTCGAGGAGGAGCAGAGCAGGTCGTCGCCTACTCCGTCGTCGTCGTCGTTGTTGATCCAGGTCAGCCCCTCTCCCTCCCATCCCCCTCCCTCCCATCCCCCCTCCATCCCAGCCCACTCCGGCCCTCCTGTCGTCGTTGTGGATCCAGAGGATGTGCGCCTGCTCCTGGTGGCCGCGGTGCTCCCGTCGTCGTTGTGGATCCAGAGGATGTGCGCCTGCTCCTGGTGGCCGCGGTGCTCCCGTCATCGTGGATCCAGAGGAATGTTTGCTTTCGTTGTGGATCAATGGTCTATGTCCCCAATTTAGGAACGTAAACGCAAAACTTAGGAACGAGGAAACAGAGGAAATTCATAGCAACGAGCGTTCGGATCGATAGCATGTTCTGGAGTTTTTTATTTGGCTAAGCACCCATCACTTTTGTCCCCATCTCATTTATCCTTTTTTCTATCTGCGTTCAAACCCCAGCATGCAATTAGAACACAGTAATCTGGTGGTACCACACACAGCATTGTTTTTGGATATTCCAGTAAAGTAGATAGCTTTTGTGCATTTGTTTCGTGATAGGTAGGTGCTGCCATTTGTCTTTGTTTTGTGATAGCTATGCTCCTCTAACCTCTATGTGTACTTTCTTAATTTAATAGAACATGGCTTGCGAAGTATGTCGGTCCCGATGTGCCCAAGGACGATTCACCGGGACTTCTTTTATGCTTCAGCTCCACGACGGTGATGTTGATTTGTTGGTAATTAACAATTCTTTTTATGTTAACTTGTTCTTTCGTTTTACTATCTAGCTTGAGACTTGTGTTTCTTAACAAAAGATTCTTTATATTTCTTGTTTAGATTCTACCATGCAATATTCGCGAAGAGTTCAACGAGTTAGTTGGCAATAACGTGGATTTCAATGTTCACGGGACCACTTACATTCTTCGAGTGAAGAAAGAAAGAAACATGACCTACTTCTGCGGGGAACAATTGCAGGCTATCATCGCCAAGTACAATTTAAGCGGAGGTGATTACATTCACTTCTCTATGGAAGGACCGCAACCCCGTATCAAAATTCTGTATATGGGCGGGATTGCGAGCGAGGATGGCGGGAGTGAGGAGGAAATTGGGAACACTGAGGATGATATGGACACTAAGGATGATATGGACGAGGAGGACCCATGGAAACATGTGGTGGTTGCTCAAAGAGCGAATCTTAGCGAGCTTGAGAAGGACCGTGTCCTTCAGAGACTTGCCCAGATAGATAGCTACATCGGGTCCCCTTTCGTGCATCGCATCACCAACACTAACATCTCCAATGGACATCTCATGGTATGTTTTTTAACATTTTCTTATTCCTATAGTTGCTTATGTTATAATGTGGCCGGTATGTGACATTGTGCTTTTGTTCTTTCTTGGAATTGTGTGTTCTAGAAAATACCGATGGCGGTAGCGGACAGTGCTGCCATGGAGCATAAAGGTACCATTGGAGTACGCCGTGGAGAATCAGGAGATGTCACCACAGTTCCGATCACCAGGGATAATGCTGATGGTCGCGTCATCCTCAACTCTCAAGCATGGAGGCAGTTCCATTCCGCAAGAGTTGGTATGGAGGCTGGCCGAGCTATTCTGATCACCATGAGGGATACTGACATCCCCAACTTGGACATGATGATGGTCATCCACTACATCAGCCCAAATTAGAACAAATAATCATTTTCATCTCACTAGCTAACTCCTGGATTTATTAATTAGTAGTATGGTTCTTTTCGAGACTATGTAATTTTGTTGAACTATGTGGTGATGATCGAGACTATGTGTTGATGATCGAAAATATTTCTGTTATAAAACTTAATTCTGTCATTTTGAGACTATGGTATATTTCTGTCATTTTGAGACTTATTTCTGTCATTTTCCTGTAATTCTGTTATTTTGATATCTTTTATATTTTGATACAGCAAAACCATACCCTAGGCGAACAGAATACGGTACCCCAGGCGCATCTCTTGTTCGCCACAGGTAAAAGTATTACCCCAGGCGCACAAGGCCTATTCGCCTGGGGTATGCCAACTTACCACAGGCGCATTTCACTATTCGCCTGGAGTAAGCCATTACCGCTGGCGATATGGTCCCAGGCGAACCGAAATGCGCCTGTGGTAGCCCTTTTCTGTAAACCTGGGGTAAGCTTTTCCCTAGTAGTGTATTCCCTGCAAAACAACGAACATTTGCATATAATATAGTGTTATAGGTTAGATTGCTTTAACTATAGCCAGGCCGGCTCTTTCGGCGGTCCATATTGTAGCCCGACTTTCATATTACTCATAGGCTAGACCGACTCTTTTGGTGGTCACTTATAACTCGGCTGCATGACGATAACTCCCACGATCTTGTTTCCGTAATCGATGGGCCAAGTATCATATCCCGTGATTTGCTCCATTTTACCGTTGGCATTCTAGGGTTTTCACCTCGCCTATAAATACTGGGCCCCGTGGGAAACCCTAATCACAAAACACCACCCGCACTCCACTTCATCTTCAAGCTCGAGCCGCGCCATTGGAGCTCAAGACCGTAACCCGGAGCTCCGCCACCGAGCTTCACGCACGCCGCCACCGCTCACCTGAGTCGGCCCGCCGGTCCGCGCCGCCGTGCCGCGTTCAACGAACCTCGTTTCCGCCGCCGATTCCTGGTACACACTCCTAGATCTAAAGATCCATTTCTATCTTGAGCTTGCGTTCTTCACGTTCATCGCCTTCATATTTTTCCTCATTTTTTTTCAGTTTTCACCAGATCTTTTCCAATGGCTCCCAAGGCCGCTCCTAAGTCCAAGGCCAAGGCCACGGCTCTAAAGCAAAAGCCGGGTCAAACCATCACTGCCAACTGGGCAAAGTCGACTGTCACACAGACCAAGCTGGAGGAGCTGGCCGAGTCTGGAGTCCTCCCTCCTCAGCCGGAAATCTCATGGAGGGCCCCCGAGGAGGAGAGTCGGCCTTCACCTAGAGCAGGTGAAGTTGTAGTTTTCCTCGAACACGTGACTCAGGGTTTCCACCCCCCGGGTCACCCTTTCTTTCACGAAGTTCTTCATCACTACAAGCTCAGGGTCTTTGACATAGGCCCAAACTTGATTCTTAACATTTTCTATTTCATCGTTCTTTGTGAATCATATCTTTGCATTGCCCCCAATCTTTCTCTATTCCTCGAACTTTTTCAATGCAAACCTTGCCGGGAAACTACGGATGGTCCCCTCCTTGTCTATGGAGGTGTGGCCATCCAAAGACGCAAGAAATCTCTGATGCCGACTCTCAATCTTCACTCCCACGTGAAGCATTGGCAGAAAACCTTTTTCTACTGCAAAGATACTTCCACACCCGGCGAGAAGCCTCTGCCGGGTTTCTCTGTTGAAACCCTCTCTCTTAGTGACAATCTGAGTGCCTTCACTCCGGAGGCTGATAGGAAGGCCATCCAACCTCTCCATCACAAACTTTCTGTCTTAGCAGCCCATGGTCTTTGTGGGTTGAATTTGATCAAGACCTGGATCAGCTGTAGAATCCAGCCCAATAGTATTCGCAAAAAACTTCTCTATGAATACTCGGGCCACTTGACCGACTCTCTCCGATACTCGGAGAAGTCATACCCGGCTACTGATGTCAACAAGGCCATGAAGAACTTTCTGGCTGAGAAGGTGGATGTTATCAAGAGCATTTCTGGGCTCTCCCCCTTCTCCCGCTCAAACCCGGCTCCACCAGTAAGAACCGACTAATCTCCTCTGTACCGGTTAATTTTTCAAACACGCATATACTAACCTTTATCTTTGCTATTTTTTACTCAGGAATCTGATGAATTTTGGAAGATTGTAACCCCTCCTCCCTCTGAAAACTCGGAAGACGAAGAGCCGAGTGACAACAAAGAAGGCGATTCCGAGTTACTGAACAAATATTTTGTCGACTTACTAGATCAAGATTCTCCTCCCACCTTTATTCCGGACAATACGCCACGATCACCAGCACCGGCTGACAAGGCCGACTCTGAATCTGAAGAGAGCGAACCCGGGAAAACTGAAGCCGGGTTAAGCAAGAAAAGGAAACCCAGGGGGGTCACATTCAAGGTGCCATACTCCTCCATGACCCCAGAGCCGTACTCATATGTTGTTATGTGCAAGCTTAATGAATATCTAACCACTGTATCATCTCTGAAGGCCGCATCTCCTCCACCCAAGCGACGGGCAACTCGGTCTTCACCGGGTGACGAGCCCCTCAACCCCGGGATTTCTCTTCAGTCGCCCGCACGCCGAGCCGGTACTCCTTCATCTGATCGCAATTATATTCCTCGAAAATATCCAACTACTATTCACCCTTTAGCCGGAAAACTCCGAGTCTCAATCTCCAATTCTCTATCAGTGTCTTCCGGGTCAAGCAACGATCTCCCGAGCGATTTCGTCGTGAAGACCGGGTAATTTTTGTGACCTGCTTGACTATACCCCTATACTTTGCACGTTTCACTTTCATCAACCACTAAACACTTTGTTTTTCTTCCTTCAGAGCTAAGGTTACGCTCAGTGATCCGGTTGAAACCCCCGTCGATGACCCGATGGCGGAAGACCCGGAAAGCGTAGCTAATCCCCCGGCCATGGAAGAGAAAGAGCCGGCTGATAACTCCCAAGTGCAGGAGATCAATTGTAGTACCTTTCGATAAGTATTTGAGTGTCGAACCCACGAGGAGCTGAAGGTAAGCTATCTATTCTCTAAAGCCCTATAACCCTCTTATATGGCTGTTTATGCAAAGCAATAAGTTTGACTAAAAGGAACTAACTAATTGAAAGCAAGTGACGTGGAGTGTGGTTTGTCTAGTAACTAGTGAAGCAAGTTTAAAATGCAAGTTTCTAAAGCAAGTTTCACAAGTAGCAAGCAGCAAATATCTCAAGTATCTCAAAGGAGCAAGTGTTCTAGCAATAGGTGTTTCGTTCGTGTGGTTGTCACAATTAGTGAAGCACATGTTTTAGTCTTAGTTGTTTCTTCTAGGAAGGAGCCATGAATAGGTATAGTCAAGTAAATGATCTACAACCCCTTATGATGCATCATGTGGCCAAGTAAATGACTGCACAAGATTGATTAAGACATAAAGTCCCACCATAGCCTTACGTTCTAAGGTCCCCTACATATATCCCCCAATAATTTAACTTTGTGGCTCGGTCTCAGGTTACTGTCACTCCCAAGTCACCACCACTCCATTATGCTACCGGTGATCACCTTACATGCATTCCCCAACATATGCGTGCACTCATATATTGTACATAAAGACAATCATAGAAGATAACAAACTTGTATGCAACCAATCAACGAACTATTTCACCATTGCCAAGAACAATTCACTACTCAAACATAGACGGGGAGACACAATACATCAAGGGAATATAGTATTGCATCATACATCGTGTTTGCCAAGAGATTACAGTGGAGAGATGGAGCTGATATTGCTTTACGTTTATGATGAACACGCCGGAGGAGGGTGGAGCCCTCCGGGGGTGATCCCGGCGGCGTTTCCCCCCTCCGATCTTCTCCGGCGGCAGCCTTCTGTCTCTCTGTTTCGTGGTTTCGTCCTCTCGGCGCCGCCTCCTCCACGAAAAGGCCAGGGGACCCTTTATATAGTCGTTTTTAGGTCACGAGACACTCGGGAGAAGAAAGATCAATGACATCGGAGCCACGGGGGCAAAAAGGGGGCCTCTCACGCGGCCAAGGAATCTGGCCGTGTGGAGGGTCCTCTTTGCCACCTGGTTGGCCTTTTGGCCCTCTACTTTGGCCCATGGTCTTCGTCCCAAAAATTCTGAACCGTGCTCTTTGGCCTTACCCTTTTTGGAGTCCCGAAGCTCCCGGAAAGTCTGAAACACTAAAAAGTACGTTTTTTTTGGAAAAACAGGGTTAGAACCAAAAGAAGGGGGATTGTTTAGAAAATCCCCCAAATCATTATAAAACATGAATATAAGTTGCTAATATGTAGGAAAAACAAGTAATAACATGCAAAGTTCATGTATGCATTTTACATGCATCAACATCCCCAAGCTTAACCCATGCCCGTCCTCGAGTATGAAGGTGATAAAACTAACATGGACTTTGCATATTGAAACAATCATGGGATATCAAGGAGGATTATTAATGCTACATATAATCAAATGATTAATACTAGAAATGAGTAGCAATATACAATTCATGTTGTAAGAAATATCAAATATGCAAGCAAAGATGCTTCGTGAAAGTTCACAAAGTGTATAATGAAATAAAAGCACTATGGACCAAATGCATACACAAAATGAAAAATAAAATCCTATATTGGTCAAAGAATAGCATAATGGAAAATAGAAAATATGATGGACACTTTGGAGAAAATTGAGTAGAGGTAAAACATGATCAAGTATTATTTAGCCTCTAAATTATTCAACTAAAATTACTAATTGAAATGTGGTATCCATTGATCTAGGACTCTCATTGCCCCTTTATCACTAGCATCTTAAATGGTGAATGTTGAAGTAATGTGAATGACAAGGTGGTTGAAAGCCTCATGCCCCGTGAGTGTGAAAACCTACTCCATGATTACTCAACTTAAGATTCCTAATAAGCTTTGTACAATCATAATAAGTATTAATGACACCATAGAGAACCGCAAAGAGGTACCTCTTGCCCCATGACATGGAAACAAGCCCATGTCACAATGACAAGACAAACAAACGGAGTAGACTCATCATCCTTTTTATTTTCATTCACTATTATGCATAGCTTCTTATTTTATTGTAGGATGTGTTGTAGAGTCACTCAAGCTGTAAGTAAATTTCCACCATGATAAAGCATGGCTTCGGTTAGCGGCCCTGTCGTGGGATAATCACGGCAGATGTTACCAGGGGTAACTGATCTTGGGGCAAGTCGACACAGGCGTTCGGGAGAGGGTTTAGCTCAAGAGAAGACATGGTACAACTTGATCTGACAGCCGGCAATCGAAGTCGCCGGATCTCTATTCTCGATACAATAACTCGATTTAGGGTTTACACTGGATACTCGATATCACACGATATTGCTAGGGTTCTTAGATCTCTGTCTAAACTACCTCCGGGGGTCGGTTTATAAAGCACCCGTACCCCCTGGCTTGTCCTACAAGGCGTACCCTGAATCCTACCCGGACACGGCGCACTAACCCTAACTTGCCTTTACAGTAACCCACAATCCGGGTCATTGGGCCTACAAGCTTGGGCCTTCACAAGTTTCCCTATCCTTAGCCGGATCCTGCACATCATCCCTTGAGCCGGGTTATTCCTTGGAGCTTGGCCTACCGGGTTAGCATCCCCCTGTCAGTAGTCCCCAGAATAGCCTGGGCTTCACGGATCTCCTTGAAGCGCTTGCTATTCCCTGCAAAGATATCGATCATACGGGTATATGAAGATCGGGTTAAGATGTTTTAATATTCAGCTAGGCCTTGCTCCTTGGCGGCCATGCAATAACCTCAGCTTTCCCTCCAAACACCTTGGTTCAAACTTCTGGGTCCAAACCATAATAATAACTCCAAGATCCTATGCTCGATAACCAATCCCGTCATCACGGGACGAATCCCCTTCTTCCTTTTATCCGGATGCTTTGCTCAATACTTGGCGCACATCTCGCAGAAACTTTAAATAAATAGCCGTTTACCCCCTCCATTCTCGGCTTCCACTCACCAAACCGAGCTTATCCATTTGCACTATAAAAAAGCCCCTTAGGAGTGACCCGAACCCTAACGGCTCATTTCCTCCATTCCATTCCTTTCTCCCTCTGAGCTCTCCTTCTCCCTGAGCGCCACCACGGAAATCCCGCGCTCGTCACCGGAAACCATCGCCCGGAGATTACGCTCCGCCACCATTCGCCCCGCGCCGCCGCCAAGATTCGCCGGCGAATCCTCATCCGGCCCACCAAGAACCGCGAAGGGACACCAAGCCTGCGCCATCTGCCTCCGCAAGGCTTCCCTCAGATCTCCTCCGGTAAATCTTTTGCACCTATCAATTTGCCCTCTCAACCTTTGATTTTTTCCTCAGATTAGATCCAGATCGGTCCGCCTCGGATTTCTTGACTAGGCCGAATTAGAATACCCATAAACTCTTCTAGCTCGCACTCAAGACAAAGCGCATGCTCCAATCCGCTCCCCTACTACCCACAATCATTATTCTTGCCACAAATCCAAAAATAAAACTTCCAATCTAGGCTCGAACCACCCAAATTTTCCGCCTTCGCATCAATCACCCGGCTAGACCATTCCTTTTCAGTTACTTTTATTCACGTCTGGAACTTAAGCCGCCATCCATTGTATTCAAAAGGCTCCTTCAACATTTAGATCCCATAAATTTCACCACAATGCCTGATACCCGGAAACTTTCAAACTTTGCTCTGCATGCTAACACCCGGATCTCCCGTAACCTTTCATACCTCAATGCTGTCCGGCCTATACTTAGCCGGCTCGCAACTTTCATGTCTTAATTTCCTTCTTACCTTGTGCTCTGCAGGTCAGCCATATGGCTCCCAAGAAACAGGGGAAGACCCCATCCAAGGCCAAAGCCACCAACACCATTTCCGCCAACTGGGCGCGGTCTATGGTCACAAAGGCCAAGTTGGAGGAGCTGGTGGAACTGGGAATTCTTCCTCCTCAGGAAAATATCCAATGGAGGGTACCGGGTAAGGAGACCCGGCCCACCCCTACCAAAGATGAGGTAATCTGTTTCGTGGATCACGTGGCCCGGGGTTTTCGACCACCGGGTCACCCCTTTTTCCGTGACATACTTAGCCACTACGGCCTTCGTGTCTTTGATATCGGACCCAACTCTGTGCTAAATATTTCCCATTTTATTGTCCTCTCCGAATCCTACTTGTGCACTCCGCCAAGTCTAGCTCTTTTCATTGAGCTTTTTCAATGCAAACCATGCCGCGAAAGCGGTGATGGGGCGCTTCTCACTTGCGGCGGGGTTTCGATCCAACGCCGCAAAAACTCTCTAATGCCACCCCTCACCCTCAATTCCCATGTCAAGCATTGGCAGCTCTCGTACTTCTACTGCCAGGACACTTCCCCACCCGGCCAAAAGAAACTGCCGGGTTACTCGGAGGGTCTTCTTGATATTTCCGATAAGTTTAGCGCCTTCGCCCCTAACTCGGATAGGGAGGCACTTCAACCCTTGCTAGCCAAAATTGCTACTCTTACAGCCCAGGGCCTCATCGGGCTCAATCTAGTAAAGACCTGGGTCGATTTTAGGATTCAGCCCAACTCCATCCGCACCAAATTGATGTGCGAGTATTCAGGAGAACCTTCCGATCCGCTCCGATACTCCGATAACATCTTCGCACCTGGCGACACCCATAAAACCATCAAAGGTTTTTTGACGGAAAAGCTCGAGGTAATCCGGAACATATCCGGGTTAGAGCCCTTCACGCTTGAAAACCCCGCCCCTGAGGTAAAAGTCCGACTCTAACGTCCTTACTTTCATTCTTTCCACTTGATACAGTTGGTAACCTGTGTATTAACACCTTTCAGGCTAATGACGACTTTTGGAAAATCAACGCCTCCCCTAGCTCCGAAAGTCCAGAGGAGCAAGAGGCCGTTCACTCGGATGAAGGTACTCTTCGAATTCTATTTGGTTCCTTCGAACCCGTCATAACCCCTTCATTTTCAACTATAACTTTGATGATATTTCAGAACAAGAGGATGATGAGGAAGAAAAATCGGATGGCAAAGTAGAATCTGCCAGCGACGAGGACGAACCGGAACCGGCAACCAAAGCCGGATCCAAAAGAAAAGCTCAAGAGGCCCCTTCCAAGGTTTCATATCCCCTCCTCGCATTCAATTCACGTCACCTTAATGATATACCTGAGTTATTTTGACATTATTCCACTGGCCATTCTTGAAGGAGTCGCCCATGATCAAGCGTAGGTCAACTCGAAATAACCCGGGTGACAACGTCATCAACCCGGGTATTTCTTCGACCCCCATTCGGCGGGCTGGTAATTATTCTATCTTTTCTCGGCCGGCACATTCCCCTTGAACTATTCTTATATGACATCTAACCTGACAATTTTCAGCCTCTCCCGAGTCTGATGACGGGTTTCCTTGTGACTTCGCGGTGAACACCGGGTAAGATCCCCTTCCGGACGCTCTTCCACACTTCACCACCCTTTCCTGACCGCGTATTTTAACTGCTTCTTGATAACATTTACAGGGCCACGGTCGTCGTTAGCGACCAAGAGGGCATGGAAGACGAGGGCCCGGGTCAGGGGAGCCCGGCCGATAAGACTACTGTCGTGTCTGGCGGTGAAAAGCAAACCTCGCCGATTAAACCGGACGCCCAAGAAACCGAGTATCCAATTGCTTCCCATGCGAGCAAGAAGAAGAAAGCCACAACCTTGGGTGCCGAAGGAGTGTCGGATTCCAATGCACAAATGACCCGGGTTCCGCCTCCTTCTAAGAAGAAAACCTCTTCTCGGAATTCCCAAGGCCCCGGGTCTTCTGATACGGGTAAAGATACTTTTGATCAATTGATGAACACGCTCCTCACCATGAAGGCTTCAGAGGGCGATATTTTAGAGCGCATGGCTGCAGAGCACCAGGTAAAAGCGCTTGTCATCTCATATTGCATATCTAGTCCCCAAGTTCCGAGTATGACTTGCAAAAGTTATGCTTGGTACTTCACGCCAAATTTATCTTATCATAACATCCCACTAATGCTTGCCCTCCTTTCTACTTACAGGCACAGATAACTCGGTCTGATGAAACTTTACTGAAGACCGAACAACGTCTTCTTGCCGAGATAAAACGACGGGAAATCCTTGAGGATGACATGGAAGCTTTGAAGAAGGATGTTTCCAAATATAAGAAGAAGTGCCACACCGCTCGGACCGACTTGAAGAATTTATCGGATCAAATCACCGACACTTACCAGATCTTACTGAGTAAGTTTTTGTCTGCCGACTAACTTCATGCTTCTTGTTATGCACCACTCTGGGTTACTGATGCCTTCTTGCTTCTGTTTCAACTGCAGGTGCCAACCTTGCACCTCCAGAGGAAGATACTATTGCCAAGGCTAGGACCCTGAAGACTGTGCTCCGGACTTTCTTTGCCGGCACAAAATTTATATTGGACGCCATACATTGGCCCACAGAAGCCTATCCGGGTGAAGAGAATCTTGTCCAAGCCTGCTCCACTGTGCCTGGCTGGATTGAACTTTGGAAACGTTCGTCCTGCCGAATTGGAATAACCCGGGCATTGACCTTGGCCAAAGCCTACTTTCCGAAGCTTGACCCGGCGAAGATAATATCCGGGTTTCCCGAGTTTAAGGCGGATGGTGCCAAATTTACGCCTAAGGACTTCAAGGCCATTCAGTCAGCAGTGCGCCCCTCGGCTACCTCTTTAGCCGATAGCTTGGACCTGGATACGCTAATGGCTGCGTATGACGCCGATGGCAAAGTTATCACAGAGGAAGCACCCCCGCCCTTGGACCTCTTGGAGAAGTGGGCTGATCACTCGGCCAAAAAGAAGGAGGCAACCGCGAAGAGGGAGGCCGAGTTAAAATCAGGGCCATCCGCCTCTACACCGTCCGTCCTTCCGCCCATCCGCCCTGGCGCGGTGAGTCCGGGTGGTTCTGCCAGGAAAGCTAAGCAGCAGGCCCAGGAGCAAGACCCGGAAGATCGCACTCAGGAGGCCGAGTAGGGTGATGATGTCATAATACCTTAATCACGTGGGACCTTTTCATTTGAACTATTTATCCTGCCAATGGTGCGCTTGTGCACTTCTGATACCGATGCCATAACTTGTAATGTACTTCTATTCGGTGACATATTTTTGCGGCTTTCCCTGCCCTTTGATAATCGTGCTATTTTGTCTGTTCTTTTGAACTTGTTCTTGATACCCAGCTTTCTTTTTACCTCCCTTTGTAAGACTCGGTTTTCCGAGACCAGGAGTTTTAATACGTGGGCTTTTTCTTTAAGTCCCCGAGACTCGGATGGTGAGGTTTTTCGAACTGCGATAGCCAAGTAGTTTGTTTCTGTTTCGAAGTCCCCCAGCCCCCATGACCCAAAGTTCGAGTAATGGGGGTGTGGCCTTTCTGAGAGAACAAATTATTTTTTACCGAGTCGCAAACCTAAAGCCATTCCGTGTAAGTACTGAAGTTATGCTTGATAATTGTTGAGTTTCCGGCTTTTAGCCTTGTACTCTGCATAAACTTGTGGTTTAGATGACCCTTTTAACTATCTTGTACTGTAAGCCGGCTTTCGCGTGGATACCATGTTGTTACATCCATACGAGAACAGTGTCAGGCAAGTCCCATTGGGCTCCATGGCTGATTGTAATCGTAAGCGAACGAATCATGCCACTTTAGTGCGAGTCACATCAAGCTTAAGTAAGATAAGTCAAGAAAAGTTGGCTTCTTTGCCCAGTCATAAGATTGCAGCCGTGCTCGTTTGCGAGTAATCGGCCCTTATAACTTATAGCTATCTATGCCGGGTCATTCGGGTTAGTGGTTGGTTACCTGAGCAACCAACCCCCAAGACCTACATGCAATCGATGCTTTTGATGATACTGAATTATCGATGTCGCAGGGATACTACTTACTTGTAATCAGGGTGTAATGATATAGGACTTGATAACCATCTCTTTATTGATACTAGAAATTTTGGATCAGCAGGCCGCCTCATTAAAAACCTTCCAGTCCCCTTAGGTACCCTGGGTAGGAAAAGAGCGCGTCTGAAACCTGCTGCCCGTTACATTGTTTAGTTCCTCATAAGCGCTGGTCCCGGTCTGGCTTGACCAATGCACATTCTCCATATGTTGGATCTTTTCCTGATGAGTACCGGGTTTGCTAGCCAACCCGGGTGGGGTGTTCCAATGACCTGGCTGGTTGTAAGCGGCCGTGTGGCTTCTTCCTTTACAGCGGGCCGCTTGGGGGAATCATCCTCGATTAAGGCCACCATTTTAGCATCTTGCGTTGCCTTGGATTTTGTTCTTTCGCCTTCAGTACTCGGCCTTTTTGATGTGGCTATATCCTCCGGGTCTGCTTGAGATCGGTAGTGCTTGAGTTCTTCTTTTCTACAGGCCTGCTCGGCCATTGCTGCGTCTCCTTCGTCACATTCAGCTGCTATATCTCGATTTCCATGTATGGTAATGGTCTTCTTGGGACCCGGGATTTTTAGCTGTAGATATACGTAACACGGCCTAGCCATGAATTTGGCATAAGCCGGCCTTCCAAACAGCGCGTGATAGGGGCTGCGTAATTTCACTACCTCAAAGGTGAGCCACTCAATTCGATAGTTATCCTTTGATTCTCCGAAAGCTACCTCCAATGCGATTTTTCCCTCGGGGCATGCTGAATGACCCGGCACTATCCCATGAAAAACTGTTGAGCTTTTTTGCAGTTGAGATTCCTTGAGACCCATGCGTAGGAAGGTTTCCCAATACAGTATATTGATGCTGCTTCCACCATCCATTAAAACCTTCTTTAGTTCGTACCCATTAACTTGCGGTGCGACTACTAGTGCCAAGACTCCTGGGTGTTCCACTCTTTCCGGGTGATCCCTTCTGCTCCATGTTACCTCCTGTTCTGACCATCTCAAGTATCTCGGAACGGCTAACGAAACTGAGTTGACTGCTTGCTTCAGTATCTTTTTGTCCTTGTTAGAGCCTCCTGTGGTATGCACATGATATTGACCCAATTGTTTGGGGTTAGCCTGGAAGCCTCCTGCCCCCCCTTGGTTATTACCTTGATTTCCAGCCGCCGGGTTACCAGCTGGGGGTGAGCCGTTGCCCGGGTTTGCCCCTGGACCCGGTCCTCCTCCCCGCCCTGCACCTCGCATAGCTCTGTGCACTTCCTCATTTTTCCATCTTTGTAAATCGGCGCACTGTTCTAGGGAGTGGTTAGCTGGCCTGCCATTCCTGCTGTGCTTCGGACATGCCATCCTGAATATGTCCCAATTGTTACCCGGCCTTGGTGGACCTTGATAGTTTCCTCCATGGTGGTTACCTCCGTTGAAATTTCCTTCTGCTCTTGGCCTTGAAGACCCGGCTTCGGTGTTGGCGACAAACTCGGAGCCTCCTTCGAAGGGGCGCTTGTTCTGGCTATTTCCATTGTTTCCTGACGCTGTTCCGTTGCCGGTTCTTCCATTACCGCTTGTGTTTGCTTTTGTCTTCTTGTCATCAGCTTCTTCTTCTGTAGTATCTGTCGCAGCGTGTTTGTTGCACGCATCCATCAATTCTCCCATTGTGACTTCCGACGCATTTCGACTGGACTTCATGCGAGTTAACTTTTGCACTAAAGGTATATACTTGCATGTTTTTGCCATGGCCTGTAGTGCATCCTTGGGCTGGATATCCGTGGATGAGTGAAGTATCTCCATAACCCGGCGCACCCAACTGCGCGCCGATTCTCCCTTCTTCTGGACGCATCGCTCTAGATCATCAATAGTGAATAATTTCCTGCAGGTCCCGTGAAAGTGCTTGATAAACGCGGTCTTCAATTCCTCCCAAGACTTGATCGATCCCTCTGGTAGATTAGTGAACCACAATTTTGCTGCTCCTTCCGACATCATCAGATACATGAACTTGGCTTGGAGGTTCTCGGACGCGTTGCGGATTGACATTGCCATCTCGTAACTGCTTAGCCATGTTTCGGGATCCATGGTTGGCTCATAATTCACTACTTTCCCTGGCTCTTTGAACTTTTCCGGGTAAGGTTCAGCTCTAATATTGTCCGAGAGACACTTGGGTCCCGCAAGAATGGTTGAAGCCGGCCTTGCTCTAGAAACGTGTGATGCCGCGGGGGGCGCGTCTGGGCGCGATGCTGCGGGAGGTCCATGCGCTGCAGACCCGGCCGCGGCCCTCCGAGCCCTAGAATTGTCCACGACGGCCTGTGCTGCTGATGCTGCCTGAGCGCGGGGAGGAGGCGGCATTTGCTGCTGCTCTTCCCTCCGCCGCGCTGAACTCCTTTGTAAATTCCCTTGCTGCTGGCTGACGTATGGCGTCCCGTGCATACCGCTTCTGTGATCCGGGTAATTGGCTTGCTGTGCCACCGCAGTGTGCAACAGCTCGATGGCTTGCCGAGTCTTCTCTGCATGGGGCGACTCTCCCACAGGTATTTGATTCAATGCGAGTGTCGCCGCATATACGTTGTCCATAGGATTGTTGTAGTGGCCGGCTGGCGTGCGGAATCGTGATGGTGGCGGCGGCAGTAGATCGTTGCCGGTTGTGACTCTAGTTTGCGGTGGGGGTAACCCGGTCCGTTCATTCGCCGGATGTGTCGCTGCTGTCGTCTGTTGGGGTGCGGTTCCCTGGTTCACCACTGGTATCGGTTGGTCCTGAGGCGTGACGAATAAATTAGCCGGATTAATAACCCCGCCCGTTGCTGGCAACCTGGTGTGGTGCCTTTGATGTATCCTGGACGTTTCCTCTCGAAGCCGGGTTTCCAACGCGTCTAGCTCGCGCCGTCGGGTGGCCATCCCCTGTCTATCTGCTTCCACTTGCCTTCTTTGCTGTTCCAATGCACGACGAGCCACGTCCAGATCTCTAACACGCTCTGCCGCGTTTTCTGGGGTGATAACCGTGGCGAGGACTGTAGGATCCAAAATCAAATTATTATCGAACAGGGCCGGGTGACGCGGATTCGAGGGACCCGCCCCTGGTGTCCGGTTGGCTTGAAACCCGAACATGTTGGCGTGTTGCTCCTCATCTGCTGCGCGACTGGTGACCGATGCTGACTCTCCATCGACCCGGGTCAAGACCGGGTCTCCGTTAACCGCGCCCTGTTGCTGGGCCACTGCCTGAGCCGCCTCGACTGATGCCGCGGCTGTGTTTCCTTGGTTGGCCGCGGGGGCTGCATAGACTGCAACTCGGCGCGCGATATCCGGTGTAAATTCAGGCTGTTCCTCCTCACCGTTCTCCTCATACCGGTTTTCCAGTAGATCCAGGATAGACCCGGTGTCATCTTCTCCTTGGACCCGGTCGCGTGGGGTCCATGCCGGCTCCTCCGGCTGTTCCCACTCCGCGATGGGTTCTTCTGCCGGATATGTCGTTCCCGTTGATTCTTCATCATCTGATCGGATAGACGTGGCTTTTCCTGGCATAGAATCAGATCCAACGTTGTCAGGGACCGAATTGGAAGCACATACCATACCGATGAAGACGCTGATCCGGCCGATTGTCACGACGGATCCGGTTTCGAGGTGATCCGACTCCGGCCCCCAGCCGGAATCGTCCACCACCTTTTCTCCTTCGTGGTCGATGTAGATCTCGCTGATGACAAGATTCTCCATGCCCTTCCGAGCTTCTCCCGTGATGTAGACACCTTTGGACGCAGGCCCCACGGTGGGCGCCAACTGTCGTGGGATAATCACGGCAGATGTTACCAGGGGTAACTGATCTTGGGGCAAGTCGACACAGGCGTTCGGGAGAGGGTTTAGCTCAAGAGAAGACATGGTACAACTTGATCTGACAGCCGGCAATCGAAGTCGCCGGATCTCTATTCTCGATACAATAACTCGATTTAGGGTTTACACTGGATACTCGATATCACACGATATTGCTAGGGTTCTTAGATCTCTGTCTAAACTACCTCCGGGGGTCGGTTTATAAAGCACCCGTACCCCCTGGCTTGTCCTACAAGGCGTACCCTGAATCCTACCCGGACACGGCGCACTAACCCTAACTTGCCTTTACAGTAACCCACAATCCGGGTCATTGGGCCTACAAGCTTGGGCCTTCACAAGTTTCCCTATCCTTAGCCGGATCCTGCACATCATCCCTTGAGCCGGGTTATTCCTTGGAGCTTGGCCTACCGGGTTAGCATCCCCCTGTCAGGCCCAGTGCGTTTCTCTAGTCATATAGATACTTACTCATCAAAACTTACTATTCCTCTATTTCATTTCGGCATGGCAGGAGTCCAAAAACAAAAGTACATGATATCAACCAAATGTAAATTTTTGTGCAATGTTGAAAGCTTTCCGGTGATACACGTTTATAGCTAGCTCCCAACCACAAACTTGTCAAACGCAAAACTTGTGGCTCCAATTATTGGGCCATGTTTATTAGATGCGTAAAAAGTAAAGTGTGCCTTCAAAAGTTCGTGAGAGTCCTATCCCAAGTTCAACCCATGACAATTAATAAAGTGAATATCTTAATTTAGAACATAAATAACACAATAACATGGTGAACATACTCGGAATAGCAATGAAGCTAATGGGAAGATATGGTGGACTCACCACAAGAAATGCTTGGCTAAGGAGTGTTGGAAACAAGTTTTTACTTGTTGGAATTTTTAAATTTTTGGCTAGCAAGAGGGAGATAGTTGACCAGCTACTATGAATGCATATGTACATAGAACTACTCATTTCATGACAAACTAAATAAACCAGCAATTAACATCAAGGACATGAATAAGAGATAGCTCAAGACAACATTATTGCAAATTTCTACACATAAAAAGCCTATAAATCATGCAAACATATGTAGCTCTTCAAATCAACCATGGCATCCCTATTCCAAGTCATAATAATAGCATCCAATACATTCCAACCCCAAACTCCAGTAGCTCAATATCATATAAAATGATGGGTGTGGTCTTATCAAAACAAAAATAAAAGCAAAAACTAGACGCTTCAAGTCTCTACGATAAATGCTTTGCTTAGAAAAACAGAAAGTAGACGTGTGCTAACCAAAATAGTGTAGCTCCACTGGGGTGTTCATCACATCCCCAAGCTTATGGATTTCACCATTCTTAGATGTCTTGAGGCGCAGCTCCTCTATTCCCTGTGATAAAACTTCACAAAACATGTTTCTCCCATTCTTTTTCTGTGGGGTGAGATTAGCAAGGACAAACAAATCACATGCTTGCTGTGCAAAATTCCAAATCAAATACTCCAGTAGATAGAAACTAAGGTTCATTATTTTGTATGTTCACTATCTTTCTTGAAAGAATCATGGAAATTCGATTCCCAAGCCCAAAGAGTGCATAAAACAAAACAAGGCAGAATCTGTCCAGAAAAGCAACAGCAGCAAAACGAACGTTTTTCCCTAAGCTAGACTCGTCAAAAAATTAAGCCAATTTTTGTGCTTACAGAGGAAGAAAAGTTTCAGAACATACTAAAAAATTAGCTCAATCCGACATACCAATAAAAAACTTAAAATCATACGGTTAGCAGACTCGTGCTGAAACAGAAATTTCATGCACTAGGATAGCAACTTATAAGTCCAAATGGGTTTTACTTGACTCTTTATTGAAAACTCCAGAATTAAAAAAAAAAAAACTAATCTCTTGAGACAGCAAGAGGACACTAGGAAAATACAAACAAAAACAACCGGGTTGCCTCCCGTAAAGCGCTTTCTTTATAGCCATATAGCTAGGCTTTACTT
Organism: Alopecurus myosuroides; assembly: GCA_028641055.1. Classification (NCBI taxonomy): domain Eukaryota; kingdom Viridiplantae; phylum Streptophyta; class Magnoliopsida; order Poales; family Poaceae; genus Alopecurus; species Alopecurus myosuroides. The sequence continues at coordinate 371,028,208 of CM054059.1, forward strand.
ACTTAACATCATGATGGTTGGAGTGAGGTGGCTCGGCATCCCTAAGCTTGGATTCTTGTACTTATTTGATACATGTAGGGTGAGCCCAGGGGTACATCCCCAAGCTTTATTGGTTGTCCCTCTTGATCTTTGTTCATCTCACTCAACTCTTCCTCCTGAAAAATTCTTCTTACACAAATCTCAATATAAAACTTGATTAGAGGGGTTAGTGCCTCCATAAATAAAATCCACATAGGTAAAGCAAAGACACATAATGAGTTGATTCTAAATATTAAATACTGTTACTACAGTTGTGCATTGCTCCTTGATCAAAAGAACCACACAAAACACAAGTAATGAGAGTAATGCAAAATAAAGACATAATCTGCCAAAAACTGAACAACCCGTAAAGAGTGAATTTTTAGAGGCACTTAAGTTGCTCAAATCAGAAAACTTAAAACTAATGAAATATGTAGTGATAACTAAATATTGCTGTCGTAAATTACCAGGTCAAAATTCCACTTCTGTGATTTTAAACATTTTTCGCAGTGAAGTTCAGGAATCTGTTTTCTTGACAGTTAATTACTATTGTTTAATCCTATCTCTCATATAAGATTATTCTTGCCATTTAAGATGAGAAATAAGACAGAAATGTGATGTTACAGTAGTGAACTAATATTTTTATTGTTTTTAGCTTTGGAAAAAGTTTTAATGATAGAGACTTTGCAATGGTTTCATTGGCATGAACAACACATGTTCAAGGTCGACCCCAACTTCTCCATTACTCATCCTTCTCATTTACTTTCCCAAATTTTTTATAAAATGAAAATCTTAAACTAAATGATACATAACAGTAGGTAAAGGCATTTTAAATGTTGTAAAGACATAAATGTGTGCTCAAACCGAATAGGAAATTAAAGCATAAGGAACACACCAAAAAATATTAAACAATTTATTTTTAAGTCTAACCCATTTCCTATGCATTGGCATTTTGTAATGAAACAAATAAAAGAAGCACATAATAGCAAGCATAGAAAGGTAGATCAAGTGCAACTTCAATACTTTCAGCATAAAGAGGGGAAACTTAATATTGTTGAAATATGTGTAACCATGTTTCCCTCTCTCATGATAATTTTCAGTAGCATCATGAATAGATTCAACAATATGAATATCACATAAAACATTCTTATCATGAGCCACATGCATAAAAGAATCACTACTCTCCACATAAGTAAAATCCTCATTAGTGATAGTGGGAGTTAAACATTAATAATTTTCATTGCAATCATCATATATAGGAGGCATAGTATCATCAAAGTGAATTTTCTCCTCCAAGCTTGGGGAACTAGAAATATCATGCTCATCAAAACCAACTTCCCCAAGCTTAAAACTTTCCATAGAATCAGCAAGTATATCATTTTTATCCTCAATAGTAGGGGGACTAAAAATATCATATTCATCAAGACAAACTTCCCCAAGCTCAAGGTTTTCCTTAGCAATAAAGGTGTTCAAAGAATTAGTACTACCACAAATATGATTGTTGTGCAAATAATTTTTCAATTTCTCCTCAAACACTTCATGTCCTAATTCAATGTAGATATTATACAGTTCTAAATTTTTTTTGGTTGTTTTCCATTTTATAATTTTTTTTTGTGTTTTAGGTTTATATGTTAGTATGCAATGCAAACAAGAATAAAAGCTTAGCACAACGCTCCCCGGCAACGGCGCCAGAAAAGTGCTTGATGACTCCCAAGTGCAGGAGATCAATTGTAGTACCTTTCGATAAGTATTTGAGTGTCGAACCCACGAGGAGCTGAAGGTAATCTATCTATTCTCTAAAGCCCTATAACCCTCTTATATGGCTGTTTATGCAAAGCAATAAGTTTGACTAAAAGGAATTAACTAATTAAAAGCAAGTGACGTGGAGTGTGGTTTGTCTAGTAACTAGTGAAGCAAGTTTAAAATGCAAGTTTCTAAAGCAAGTTTCACAAGTAGCAAGCAGCAAATATCTCAAGTATCTCAAGGGAGCAAGTGTTCTAGCAATAGGTGTTTCGTTCGTGTGGTTGTCACAATTAGTGAAGCACATGTTTTAGTCTTAGTTGTTTCTTCTAGGAAGGAGCCATGAATAGGTATAGTCAAGTAAATGATCTACAACCCCTTATGATGGATCATGTGGCCAAGTAAATGACTGCACAAGATTGATTAAGACATAAAGTCCCACCATAGCCTTACGTTCTAAGGTCCCCTATATACATCCCCCAATAACTTAACTTTGTGGCTCAGTCTCAGGTTACTGTCACTCCCAAGTCACCACCACTCCATTATGCTACCGGTGATCACCTTACATGCATTCCCCAACATATGCGTGCACTCATATATTGTACATAAAGACAATCATAGAAGATAACAAACTTGTATGCAACCAATCAACGAACTATTTCACCATTGCCAAGAACAATTCACTACTCAAACATAGACGGGGAGACACAATACATCAAGGGAATATAGTATTGCATCATACATCGTGTTTGCCAAGAGATTACAGTGGAGAGATGGAGCTGATATTGCTGTAGATGTTGGTGATGAACACGTCGGAGGGGGGTGGAGCCCTCTGGGGGTGATCCCGGCGGCGTTTCCCCCCTCCGATCTTCTCCGGCGGCAGCCTTCTGTCTCTCTGTTTCGTGGTTTTGTCTCTCGGCGCCGCCTCCTCCTCGAAAAGGCCAGGGGACCCTTTATATAGTCGTTTTTAGGTCACGAGACACTCGGGAGAAGAAAGATCGACGACATCGGAGCCACGGGGGCAAAAAGGGGGCCTCTCACGCGGCCAAGGAATCTGGCCGCGTGGAGGGTCCTCTTTGCCACCTGGTTGGCCTTTTGGCCCTCTACTTTCGCCCATGGTCTTCGTCTCGAAAATTCTGAACCGTGCTCTTTGGCCTTGCCCTTTTTGGAGTCCCGAAGCTCCCGGAAAGTCTGAAACACTAAAAAGTACGTTTTCTGGAAAAACAGGGTTAGAACCAAAAGAAGGGGGATTGTTTAGAAAATCCTCCCAAATCATTATAAAACATGAATATAAGTTTCTAATATGTAGGAAAAACAAGTAATAACATGCAAAGTTCATGTATGCATTTTACATGCATCACCGGCTAACGCGGCCGACCCAAGAACCGAGTCTCCTCCTCCCGCGCCCCAGCCGACTGATCCCGAGGTTGAGTACCTTGGGACGCAAAGGGAGGCCGCTGCTCCAAAGACCGCTGCTGCCAGATTCGACACGAGGAAACAGGAGGCAACACCACCAACGGCTGACCGGGACGCTAGCTCCTCCAGGCCGACTCTCCGTGACCCAGAGTTTGAAAAGCTGCTGAAGGAGTATCGCTCCCTAAAGATAACTGAAGAGGAGATTGTCGAGTCTCTGGCGGCTGAGCACCAGGTTAGTTTAACTGATGTTACCTATATCCTTATCCTAGTCCCCAAGTGCCGAGTAAACTATCCACAAACACTCGGTACTTACAAATATATAGTCTTTCTTTTTGAAACTTCAGAATACCCTAGTCCCCAAGTTCCGAGTAATCTGTCCACATCTACTCGGTACTTGCAAATATATCCCTTTTAAGCTCATTACCGACTGATATTTCTTTGTCCTTTTCAGGCTTATGTTACCCGGACTGATGAAATACTGGCAAAAACCAATGAACTCCTGCAAGCTGAAGTAAAGCTCCGCGAAGAACTGGAGGCCGAGCTCAAGGATCTCTCCAAGCAATGCAAGAAGCAGAAGAAGAGACTCCGGACCGCTGAGGAGCTTGTCAAGAAACTCTCGACTTTCATAGCCGAGACATATGACTCCATCATAGGTAAGGCACATCTAAGTTTCCGACTGTCGCTTTGTGTTACTCGGATTTCCCTATTTTACAAGTTTTTTTACCCGGATCTTACTATCTTACTTCCCTTTTTGTACTGCCGATCCGGATGAAGTTGCTGGCGAGCATGACGACCTCAAAAAGCTTAGAATACTCAAGACTGTCATCCGGCAATTTTTGGCAGGGACAAAATGGACACTCGAAGTTGTGATGTTAACCGGTGATTACACCGGTGTAACACACATGCTTGAGGCATACTCGACAGTCCCTCTCTGGATTGATATCTGGAAGCGCTCAGCATGTCGGGTTGGAGTGATACGCGACCTTGCACTGGCTAAGGCCTACTACCCCAAGATTGAGCCAGAAATGCTTGTAAACGGGTTTCCCGAGTTTAAGACTGATGGTTCTAAATTCACGGGACAAGACCTCAAGGCCATCAACACCCAGATTCGTCACTCGGCCAGCTTGATCGCAGAAAACCTCGATGTGAACAAGCTTACCGCCCCATATGATGTTGAGGATAAGCCTGTGCCCTCCAAAGATCCTGCTCCTTTTGACATACTATCTCTCTTCAAGGCGAAGCTCGCCAAGAAAAGAGCCGAGGCCGGTTCTGCGCCAACTTCATCAACTCCGGTTGTTCCTCCTCCATCTCGTGCTGCCTCCGCAGGTGACCCGGACATTGAAACGGAGAAGGCAACAGAGGAGAATACCGAAGACCCGGACCTCAAGACCACTCATGATGACTCGGCTGCAGCAGCCGAGTAATGTACTCCTTTTTATCAGCAAACAATCATTCGGCCAATAGGCATTGTAATATGCCTTCTACACATTGTTATTTGATAGTGCATCTGTGCACTTTTTGATATTATTCCTAAGGTTTGTAACACATTAAACTTCTGTGGTTTCGATGACCCTTCTGCTTGTCGCTTTGATATGCGCTTTACAAACTCGTTTTGGCACAACTTTACTTGTTATATGCTTTGTGAGGAAGATGCCGAGTCTTGGTCTTAGGATCGTGAATAATTTCTCACAAGTCCCCAAGACCCGGGTTCTGGGTCTGAGGATTCTTGGCTTGACAAATTTTGTTTCTGAAGTCCCCAAGTCCCGAATTTTACTGTTATGCACTTATATATTTTGAAGTTATGCGCAATTTGTAATGAGCTTCTGGCTGTTGCCTTTGCTCTGCACAACTTATGGTTTAGATGACCCTTTTGACCCTTCTGGTTATAAGCCGGTTTTCGCATGGATTTTCAATGTTGCTATAGCTCTAGTAAAAACAGGGTCAGGCAAGTCCCAATGGGCATCATGACTGATTGGATTTATAGGTTAGCAAACACGCCATTTTGTTGCGAGTCACATCAAGCTTAAACAGAAGAGGTCAAGAAAAAATTTGGCTCTATTGTCCGGGGTACGGGATTGTAATTTTACTTATTGCAAGTAATCAGTCCTCACAACTGATTGGCATCGTGGCCGGGTCTGAGTGTGCAACTGTGCTATTCAAGCAATCAGCCCCCAAGACCTGAATATATGTACTATGCAACAGTAGGCTTTCTGCTCTACCGGCTTACAGATAGTTTGAATACGAAAAAGGAAAAGATGCGCAAATTTAAACCCACTAAATCATATTTAACTGAAACAACTCACTAGTAAATACAAGGCATGATTGACTACAGAAAAATACGCGAGAAATTGATAAAATTTAAAGAACATAATGACTATCATGATTTAACCATTTCTTTATTGATATGAAAAGGTTAGGTCAGCAGGCCGCCTCATTAAAAACCCTCTAGCCCCCTTAGGTACCATGGATAGGAAAAGAGTGATTCTGAAACGTGCTGCCTGCTACATCATGTAATACAATTTGCAAACCGAGTCTATGCTAAGTGTAGTAAGGACGCAGCTGAGCCACGTTCCATGGTCGTTCACGCTCTTGCATGGAGGAGGTGGAGTGAGCAGTATCATTCACATGGTCCGACTCTTCCCTTGCGTCTACCAGATAATACGATCCATTGTGTAGATTCCGGCTTATAATGAACGGACCCTCCCATGGGGGAGATAACTTGTGTTTTCCCTCCTTGGATTGCACCAAACGCAGCACCAGGTCTCCTTCTTGAAAAACACGCGTCTTGACCCGGTGGCTATGATATCGTCGTAAATCCTGCTGATATATTGTGGATCGCTCCAAGGCTTGTTCTCTGTGCTCTTCTAACATGTCCACAGCGTCTTGCCGGGTCTTCTCGTTCTCTACCTCAACATAAGCCGTCACTCGTGGCGAGTCATGGATAATATCGATTGGGAGAACCGCCTCTGCACCATAAACCGTAAAAAAACGGGGTCATCTGAGTAGACCTGTTAGGTGTAGTATTGATTCCCCAAACCACAGAGGGTAACTCCTCAACCCATGCTCTAGCAGCTCTGAGACACGGGACTCGTAATCGTGGTTTGAACCCACGAAGTAGCTCTTGGTTTGCTCTCTCCATCTGACCATTGGCTTGTGGATGGGCCACCGAGGCTACATCAAGTCGAATGCCATGTTTCCATAGAACGTCTCCATCTCTCCTAAGGACATATTGGTTCCATTGTCTGTGATTATGCTGTGGGGGTATCCAAACCGATATATGATTTTCTTCAAGAACTTCACAACTGTGGCCGCTTCACAGTTCGTAACTGGCATGACCTCAACCCACTTTGTGAACTTATCGACGGCCACCAGTAAATGAGTCTTTTTGCATGGAGACATGTGGAAAGGTCCTACCATATCCATACCCCAAACAGCAAATGGCCAAGTCAATGGGATTGTCCGCAGCTCCATGGCCGGCACATGGATTTGCCGAGCATACCTCTGGAATCCATCACATCTTGCCACCAAGCGTTCTGCGTCTGCTAAAGCTGTAAGCCAAAAGAAACCGTGCCGATACGCCTTGGCCACAAGGGATCTTGTGGAGGCATGGTGTCCACAATCACCTTCATGAATTTCTTTCAATATTTGTCGGCCTTCTTCTGGAGCTACGCAGCATAAAAAGACACATGTACCACTTCTCTTATAAAGCTCACCACCAATGATAGAGTAACTTTTTTCCTGTCTCTGGATTTGCCGGGCTATGACTTCCTGCTTTGGTAACTCGCCCCGTAATAGAAACGCCAGGAACGGCTCAGTCCATTTTGGAATAGCGCGCACCGCGGCCACAAATTCCGAGTCTGAGTCTCGGTTGGCTATTTCTTCCTGTGACTCAGTTTTAACGGAAGGCTGCCACAATTCATCCAGGAAAACATTAGGCGGAACCGGCTCTCGTCGAGAGCCGAGTATTGACAGTGCGTCCGCAGCCTCGTTCTTACGCCGTTCAATGTGCTCCACCTTATCCCGATAAAGAGCCGACTACTTTGTCCACCTCTCTGCGGTATGCTGCCATTGTTGCATCCTTCCTGTCCCATGTTCCTGAGACCTGCTGTACCACAAGATCCAAATCTCCGTAACACCTTATACGCTTAATGCTCATCTCTTTTGCTACGCGCAATCCATGCAACAAGGCCTCATACTCGGCTACATTGTTAGAGCAATCAAAATGAATTTGTAGAACGTAGCGCAACTTATCTCCTTTTGGCAATGTGAGCACAACACCAGCTCTTGATCCTTCATACTGCTTGGAACCATCGAAATGCATAACCCAAGATTCTGAACTTGGCACCAACAAGGGTACGCTTGTCTGAGTCCAATCATTAACAAAATCGACCAGCGCCTGAGACTTGATCGCAGATCGGGCTCATAATTGATATGATAATCGCCCATCTCGATGGCCCACTTGGCTACCCTACCCGTAGCATCTGAATTTCTTATGATATCTGCCATGGGTATGGAACTTACCACCATTATGGGGTGTTCTTGAAAATACGGCTTCCATTTCCGACTGGCCATGAATACCCCAAAAACTAGTTTCTGCCAATGCGGATACCGCTGCTTTGCTTCTGATAAAACCTCGCTCACGTAATAAACCGGCCGTTGCACCAGGTAATCCTTTCCATCCTCTTTACGCTCAACCACGACTACTGCACTAACTGCTCGAGGCCCGGCCGCAACGTACAACAACATGGGCTCTTTGGGACCCGGCGCTGCCAAAACCGGTGCTTCAGATAAGTGCTTCTTCAGAGCTTCAAACGCCTCATCTGCCTCTTGATCCCATACAACCTTGTCTGTTTTCTTCAATAGTCGGTATAGGGGTATTGCTTTTTCTCCGAGCCGGGATATGAACCGGCTCAGTGCTGCTACGCATCCTGTAAGTTTCTGGACATGTTTCAATTCCTCTGGCTTTTTTAGGCTCTGAATAGCTTTGATCTTCTCCGGGTTAGCCTCGATTCCTCGCTTAGAAACGATGAAACCGAGTAATTTCCCCGAAGGAACTCCGAACACACATTTTGTCGGGTTGAGCTTCATTTGGTATCTCCTCAGGTTCTTGAAGGTCTCTTTTGGGTCATCAATGAATGTTTCTGCGTTCCTTGTTTTGATCACCACGTCATCAACATAAGCATGGACATTGCGCCCAATCTGATCCTCAAAACACTTCTGAATGCACCTTTGATATGTTGCGCCGGCATTTTTCAATCCAAAGGTCATGGTTTTGTAACAAAAAGCTCCAAAGGGGGTTATGAACGATGTCTTCTCCCAATCCTCCTCTTTGAGCTTTATCTGATGATACCCGGAATAGGCATCCAGAAAACATAACAAGTCACTTCCCGCCACTGCATCTATGATCTGGTCTATCCTTGGAAGGGCGAACCGTTCCTTGGGACAATGCTTGTTGAGACTCGTGTAATCTATGCACATTCTCCACTCGTTATTCTTTTTCAACACCAAAACCGGGTTTGCCAACCACTGGGGGTGGAAAACCTCCATGATAAAGTCGGCTGCTAAGAGCCGAGCTACCGCTGCTCCTATAGCTTTTCTTCTTTCCTCATTCATTTTCCTCAAGCCCTGCTTCATTGGCCGGGACTTGGGTTCAACATGCAAACTGTGCTCGGCGAGTTCAGTCGGGATACCCGGCATGTCGCTAGGCGTCCATGCAAAAACATCCCGATTCTCGCGGATAAACTCGATGAGCGCGCCTTCCTCCTTGCTATCCAAGTTTGACCCTATGGCGAACTGCTTGGAAGAGTCGCCCTCAATGAAAGCCACCATCTTTGTGTCTTGGGCTGCTTTAAACTTAGCTCTCTCATCATCAGTATTTGGTTTTTTAAAAGCGGTTCGATCTACCGGGTCTACCTGAGACCTGTAATATCTGAGCTCTTCCTTCGCACAAGCTTGTTCTGCAAGTGCCGCGTCTCCCTCGTCGCACTCTGCTGCCACAACTCTGTTCCCATGTATAGTGATGGTCCGTTTAGTTCACAGAATCTTCAACTGTAGGTAGACGTGATGGAGGGATAATAACCCGGTAGGCCAACTCCAAGGTGTAACCCGGCCCAAGGGACACGGCGCAGGATCCGGCTAAGGATGACGAAACTTCTGGAAGGCCCAAAGTTTGCAAGCCTCGTAACCCGGATTGTGGGTTGCGGTAAGGAAAGCTAGGGTTTGTAAGCGGTGTCCGGGTAGGATTCAGGGTGCGCCTTGGAGGGCAAGCCAGGGGGGTACGGTGCTTTATAAACCAACCCCTAGGTCTAGTTTAAAAGAGATCCAAGAGTTCTAGCAATCTCGCCTAATATCGAGTATCTAGTGTAACACGCAATTTGAGTTGTTATCTTGAGATGGGAGACTCGGCGACTTGATTGCCGGCTACCAGATCGAAGTTCATCATCATGTTTTCCTCTGAGCTAAACCCTCTCCCAAACGCCTGTGTCGTCTTGCCCCAAGATCAGTTAACCCCGGTAACGTCTGCCGTGATTATCCCACGACAGTTGGCGCCCACCGTGGGGCCTGCGTCCAAAGGTGTTTACGTCACGGGAGAAGCTCGGAAGAACATGGAGAATCTCGTCGTCGGCGAGATCTACATCGACCACAAAGGAGACAAGATGGTGGACGATTCCGGCTGGGGGCCAGAGTCGGATCACCTCGAATCCGGATCCGTCGTGACAATCGGCCGGATCAGCGTCTTCGTCGGTATGGTATGTACTTCTGGTTCGATCCCTGACAATTTTGGATCTGATTCTATGTCAGGGGAGGCCGCTTGCATCCAGCAAGATGGAGAAGAATCGGTTGGAACGGCAGATCCGGCAGAAGAACCCGTCACGAAGTGGGAACAGCCGGGGGAGCCGGCATGGACCCCGCGTGTCCAGGTTGAGAGAGAAGATGATACTGAATCCATCCTGGATCTGCTGGAGAATCGGTATGAGGAGAATAATAGCGAAGAGGAACATCATGAATTTACGCCAAGCATCATACGCCGAGTTGCGGTCTACACGGCACCTGCGGCCAACCTCAATCAAGAGAACGGGACCACGACCGCAGTCGGAGCAGCCCAAGCGTTGGCTCAGCAGCAGGGTGCGGCCAACGGAGACCCGGTTCTGATCCGGGTTGAAGGAGAATCGGCATCGGTTACCAGCCGCGCGCCAGACGAGGAGTTGCAGGCAAATACGTTCGGATTCCTAGCAAATCGGACACCAGGGGCGGGTCCTTCAAATCCACGACACCCGGCCCTGTTCGATAACAACCTGATCCTAGATCCCACAGTTCTTGCCACGGTTATCACCCCAGAGAACGCTGCAGAGCGCGCTAGGGATCTAGATGTAGCCCGCCGTGCGTTGGAGCAGCAGAGGAGGCAAGTAGAAGCAGAAAGACAAGGGATGGCCACGCGCCAACATGAGCTGGACGCGTTGGAAACCCGGCTCCGAGAGGAAACAACCAGAATACATCAAAGGCACCAAACCAGGTTACCAGCGTTGGGTGGAGTCATAAATCCGGCTACATTGTTTGTCACGCCTCAGGACCAACCGATCCCAGCGGCGAACCAAGGAACTGCACCTCGACCAGCAACCACGGGAATACAGCCGGCAAACGAACAGGCCGGGTTACCCTTGCCACAGAATGGGGTTACAACCGGCAACGCATTGCCACCGCCACCACCGTCGCGTTTTCGCACACCTGCAGGTCACTACAACAATCATATGGATAACATGTACGCAGCGACACTTGCTTTGAATCAAATCCCGGTGAGAGAGTCGCCTCACGCGGAGCAGACCCGGCAAGCGATCGATATGTTACGCACTGCGGTGGCACAGCAAGCCAATTATCCGGATCATAGAAGTGGGATGCATGGGACGCCATACGTCAGCCAGCAACGAGGAAATACCGGCAATATCCCAACAAGTTCAGCGCGGCGGAGGGAAGAGCAGCAGCAAATGCCGCCTCCTCCCCACGTTCAAGCGGCGCCGGCGGCATCAGCAGCGCAAGCTGTTGTGGATAGCTCCAGGGCCAGGAGAGCCGGGGCCGGGTCTTTAGTACAGGGATTACCAGCAGCACCGCATCCGGTTGTGCCCCCCGCTGGATCACATGTTTCCCGAGTAAGGCCAGCTTCTACCATTCTCGCAGGACCTAAGTGTCTCTCGGACAACATCAGGGCTGAACCTTACCCGGAAAAATTCAAAGAACCAGGAAAGGTAGTGAATTATGAGCCGACTATGGACCCAGAAACATGGTTGAGCAGTTATGAGATGGCAATGTCGATTCGCAATGCATCCGAGAATCTTCAAGCCAAGTTCATGTACCTGATGATGTCAGAGGGAGCAGCGAAGTTATGGTTCACCAATCTGCTGGAAGGGTCGATCAAGTCCTGAGAGGAATTGAAGACCGCGTTTGTCAAGCACTTTCATGGGACGTGCAGAAAATTGTTCACTATTGATGATCTAGAGCGATGCGTTCAGAAGAAGGGAGAGTCGGCGCGCAGTTGGGTGCGCCGGGTTATGGAGATACTTCACTCGTCTACAGATATTCAGCCTAAGGATGCACTACAAGCTATGGCAAAAACATGCAAGTATATACCTTTAGTGCAAAAGTTAACTCGCATGAAATCCAGTCGGAATGCGTCGGAGGTTACAATGGGAGAATTGATGGATGCGTGCAACAAACACGCTGCAACAGATACTACAGAGGAGGAAGTTGATGACAAAAAGGCAAAAGCAAACACAAGTAATAGCGGAAGAACCGGCAATGGATCAGCACCGGGTAATAACGGAAATAGCCAGAACAAGCACCCGTTTGAAGGAGGCTCCGAGTTTGTCGCCAACACAGAGGCCGGGTCTTCGAGACCCAGATCTGAAGGGAATTTTAACACTGGAAATCACAATGGAGGACACTATCAAGGGCCTCCAAGGCCAGGTAACAGTTGGGACATCTTTAGAATGGCATGCCCAAAGCACAGCAGGAACGGCAAGCCGGCTAATCACTCCTTGGAGCAATGCGCCGACTTACAGAGGTGGAAGAACGAGGAAGTGAACAGAGCCATGCGAGGTGCGGGACGGGGAGGAGGACCGGGTCAGGGTGGAAACCCGGGCAACGGCCCACCCCCAGCCGGTAACCCGGCAGCCGGAAATCAGGGCAACAATCAAGGAGGAGCTGGAGGTTTCCAGGCCAACCCCAAGCAGTTGGGTCAATACCACGTGCATACTACCGGAGGCTCTAACAAGGATAAAAAGATACTGAAACAAGCGGTCAACTCAATCTCTTCGGCTATCCCGAGGTATTTGAGGTGGTCAGAACAAGATGTAACATGGAGCAGAAGAGATCACCCGGAAAGAGTAGAACACCCGGGAGTCTTAGCATTGGTAGTTGCACCACAGGTCAATGGGTACGAGCTGAAAAAGGTCCTGATGGATGGAGGAAGCAGCATCAATATCCTGTACTGGGAAACCTTTCTACGCATGGGTCTCAAGGAATCTCAGCTCCAAAAAAGTACGACAGTTTTCCATGGCATAGTACCGGGTCATTCAGCATGCCCCGAGGGAAAAATCGCATTGGAAGTAGCTTTTGGGGAATCAAAGGACAATTATCGAGTTGAGTGGCTTACTTTCGAGGTGGTTAAGTTGCGCAGTCCGTATCACACGCTATTTGGAAGGCCGGCTTATGCTAAATTCGTGGCGAGGCCATGTTATGTATATCTACAATTAAAAATTCCGGGTCCTAAGTAGACCATTACCATACATGGAAATCGAGATATAGCAGCTGAATGCGATGAAGGAGACGCGGCAATGGCCGAGCAAGCCTGTAGAAAAGAGGAACTCAAACATTACCGGTCTCAAGCAGACCCGGAGGACAGGACCACCTCAAAAAGGCCGAGTACTGAAGGAGAAAAAGCAAAACCCAGGTCAGAACAAGATGCTAAGATGGTGGCTTTCATCAAGAACGATTCCTCTAAACAATCTGGCATAGGAGAAGAAATCACACCGCCGTTCACAGCTAGCCGCGTTATGGGAACACCTCACCCGGATTGGCTAGCAAACCCGGTACTCATCATGAAAAGGTCCAACAAATGGAGAGTGTGCATCGGTCGCGTCAGCCCGGGACCGATTCCCAAGAAGAACTAAACAATGTAACGGGCAGCAGGTTTCAGACGCGCTCTTTTCCTACCCAGGGTACCTAGGGGGACTGGAAGGTTTTTAATGAGGCGGCCTGCTGACCCAAACTTTTTCGTATCAGTAAAAGAGATGGTTATCAAGTCTTATTATGATCTTTGCTTCGGTTACAAGTAAGTAGTATTCACTGCTATCAGTACATCAGTATCATCAAGTATGTTGCATATATATAGGTCTTGGGGGCTGGTTGCTTGAATAGCACAGACACAAACCCAAAGGCCCGGCCTTGATGCCTATGAGTTATAAGGGCCGACTACTCGCAAGACGAGTACGGCTGCAATCTTATAACCGGACAAAGGAGCCAAATTTTCTTGACTGTTCTTACTTAAGCTCGATGTGACTCGCACCAAAGTGGCATGATCTGTTCGCTTACGATTACAATCAGCCGTGCAGCCCAATGGGACTTGCCTGACCCTGTTTTTCGTATAGATGTAACAACATGGTATCCACGCGAAAACCGGCTTACAGTACAAGATAGTCAAAAGGGTCATCTAAACCACAAGTTATGCAGAGTACAAGGCTAATAGCCAAAAACTCAACGATTATCAAGCATAACTTCAGTACCTACACGGGACGGCTATAGGTTTTCGGCTCGGTAGAAAGCAATTTGTTCTCTGAGAAAGGCCACACCCCCTGACTCGGACTTTGGGTCATGGGGACTGGGGACTTCGAAACAGAAACAAACTGCTTGGCTATCAAAGCTCGAAAGACCCTAGCATCCGAGTCTTGGGGACTTAAAGAAAAGTCCGCTTATCAAAACCCGTGGTACTCGGGAAACCGAGTCTCACAAGGGGAACCAAAAAGAGAGTCGGGTATCGAGAATAAGTTCAAGAATAGACAAGTATCAAGATTATCAAAAGGCCAGGAAAGGCACAAGTACATCACGGAGCAAAAGTACGTTACAAATTACGATACCAATATCAAGGGTGCACAGGCGCACCATCAAAAGTATACTAGTTTCGAATACACAGTATCAAGTTGTCGAGGTATTATGATGGCGTTGCCCTATTCGGCCTCCTGAGTAGGGCCCTCCGGGTCTTGGTTTTGGGCTTGCTCCTTAGCTTTCCCGGCGGCATCACCCGGACTCCCCGCATCAGGACGGATAGGCGGAGGGACAGCTCGTGTAGAGGAGGTTGGCCCTGATCCTAACTCGGCCTCTCTCTTAGCGGTTTCTTCCTTCTTCCTGGCCAAATCAGCCGCCCATCTCTCCAAAACATCAAAGGGAGGGGGTGCGTCCTCCTGTATGATGTTGCCTTCAGCATCGTATGAACTCATAATCATGCCCAGATCCATCTTATCAGCCAAAGCGGTTGCCGAGTGGCGCACCGAGGATTGTATGGCCTTGAAATCCTTGGGTACAAACCTGGAGCCATCAGCTTTGAATTCGGGAAACCCGGATATTACCTTTGCCGGGTCAAGCTTTGGAAAATAAGCTTTAGCTAGTGTAAAGGCCCGGGTCATACCAATCCGGCAGGCCGAGCGTTTCCATATCTCGATCCACCCAGGCACTGTGGAGCAGGCTTGAATAAGGTTTTCCTCACCCGGGTATACCTCGGTAGGCCATTTCACGGCATCCAATATAAGCTTTGTACCGGCAAAAAAGGTCCGGAGCACAGTCTTCAATGTTTTAGCCTTGGCAACAACATCTTCTTCTGGGGCCGCAAGGTTGGCACCTGCAGTTGAAGCAAAGGAAGGACATATCAGTAATCCAGAGTATCATATGACAAAGTAAAGGCACGAAGTCAGTCGGCAGCGAAAACTCACTAAGCAAGATGCGGTAAGTATCGGCAATCTGATCCGATAATTTTTTCAGCGCGGTTTGGGCAGTACTGCACTTCTTCTTGTATTTGGAAACGTCTTTCTTTAAGGTTTCCACGTCAGCTTCAAGGGCCTCTCTTCGTTTTACCTCGGCAAGCAGGAGTCGTTCAGTCTTGAGTAAAATCTCATCGGACCGGGTCACCTCCGCCTGTAAGAAACAGAGCGAAAGTGTCAGTCGGGCATCATAGCAAGCCGAATGTTGCACAAAGTACCAAGCACAACTTTAACAAGCTATGCTCGGAACTTGGGGACTAGGCGTATACTAAGAGATATCAAGTATTATTACCTGATGCGCTGCAGCCATGCGCTCTAGGACACTGCTCTCTGAGGCCTTCATGGTGAGGAGAGCGCTCATCAGCTGATCAAAATTATCGTTACCCGAGTTAGAAGACCCGGGGTCGTGGAAACTCGGAGAAGAAATTTTCTTCTTAGCAGGAGACGGCACCCGGGTCATCCGAATGTCGGAGACTGGTCCTCCTCCTCCCACGCCCAAAGTCGCGGCTTTTTCTTTCTCGCTTGCGTGCGAGGCTATCGGATACCCGGCTTCTTGCCTGGCCGGGTTTGCTGGTGACGCTTGTTCGTCGCCAGATGTGGCTAACACATCATCATTCGGCTTCTCTTTACCCGGGTCATCGGTCTCCATGTCTTCCTGGTCGCTAACAATGACTGTGGCCCTAAAGAAGGTATGAGTGGGCAGTTAGCGTATAGTTAAGAAAGGGCAATGAAAGTGTGATATAACATCAGGAAAAGAGCTTTACCCGGGGTTCACCGCAAAGTCCGCAGGGAATCCGCTGCTGGACCCGGATGAAACTGAAGAATACCAAACAAAACATGAGATTACCCTGTGAGGGAATGGTTTGGAAAGATTTCTATGTCTAAAGAGGGATATGGTGAATACCAGCGCGCTGGGCTGGAGATGATGGAATACCCGAGTTAAGGGCATCATTACCCGGGTAATTCCGAGTCGCCCTGCGCTTGGTCATAGGCGACTCCTTCAGATACGGCCAAAGGGATAACATCAGGGTTAGCTCATGCATGTTATCACAGGAGTGCAGATTGGACGCAAGGAAATGATATAGAACCTTGAAGACGACCCCTTGAGGTTTTCTCTTAGATCCGACCTTGATTGTCGGATCTGCTTCATCTTCGTCGCTGGCGGACTCCACCTTGCCGTCAGCTTCTTCTTCCTCGTCCTTGTCTTCTTGTTCTGGAAGTTATCAAGGTTACAGTTGGGAAATGAAAAACAGGACACGATGAACTCAAAATAACTAAGTGAAATTTAGAATGTACCTTCATCCGAGTTAGCGGCATCCTCTTTCTCCTCCGGGTTTCCGGAGTTAGGAGGAGTGTCAATTTTCCAGAAATCATCATCGGCCTGAAGTGAAGGCATAAGAACAAGGGTTATTACCTGTAACAGGTGGAAAGGATGAAGTTGAAAATATGAAAACCAGGTCTTTACCGCGGGGGCCGGGTTCTCGCGGGTGAAGGGCTCTAATCCGGCTATATTCCGGATTACCTCCAGCTTTTCTGTCAAAAAGCCTTTGATAGTTTTATTGGTATCACTAGGTGCGAAACCGTTGGTGGAGTACCGGATAGGGTCCGTGGTTTGCCCCGAGTATTCGCACATTAATTTTGTGCGGATGGAGTTGGGCTGGATACGGAAATCAACCCAAGTTTTCACCAGGTTAAGCCCGATGAGGCCTTGGGCCGAAAGAATGGAGATTTTAGCCAATAAAGGCAGGATTGCTTCCCTGTCCGAGTCAGGGGCAAAGGTGTTAAAGGTCTCGGAGATGTCAAGCAGGCCTTCCGAGTAACCCGGCAATTTCTTTTCACCGGGTGGGGAAGTGTCCCGGCAGTAAAAATAAGAAAGCTGCCAATGTTTGACGTGGGAGTTGAGGGTAAGAGGTGGCATTAGAGAGTTCTTGCGGCGCTGGATAGAAACCCCGCCGCAAGAGAGAAGTGCCCCGTCGCCGCTTTCGCGGCACGGTTTGCACTGGAAAAGTTCAACGAAAAGAGCCAAACTTGGCGGAGTGCACAAGTATGACTCGGAGAGGACGATGAAGTGAGAGATATTTAACATAGAGTTAGGCCCTATGTCAAATATGCGAAGGCCATAATGGCTCAAAACATCACGAAAGAAAGGGTGACCCGGAGGACGGAAGCCCCGGGTCACGTGCTCCACAAAGCATATTACCTCATTTTCTGCTGGTGTAGGTCGGGTCTCGTTACCCGGCACCCTCCAGTGAATATTTTCTTGAGGGGGAAGAACCCCTAACTCGACCAATTCTTCTAACTTGGCCTTGGTGACCGAAGATCGCGCCCAGTTGGCGGATATGGAGTTGGTAGTCTTGGCCTTGGTCGGCTGCTTCCCCTCCTTCTTGGGCGCCATGGGGTCAACCTGCAGAGTACCAGGTAGAAGGACATGAGGAATAAGACTCGGGAACTGTCAGTTGGTCGAGTATTGACGAGCGGTATCGAGACAACATGAAAGCTAAATATTATCCGGGTATCATTTTGCGGAGCAAGGTTCAAATTATCCGGGTGTCATGCATTGCTATAAAAATTATAGAGGCTTATGTGTTAATAAGTGTTCGGGAATGATGAGTGGTTGCCCGTGTATCTATCGCGAGCAAAAGAACCGGAAAAAGGAGGATTTTCCGGGTGACAGGAACAAGGGCGGAAGATTTGGGTGGCTCGAGCCCAGATTGGAATTCCCATTTCTAGATTTGTGGCGAAATTAATGGTTACAGGTAGTAGGAGAGTGAACTGAAGTCTATATCTTATCCATTGGATGAGTTGGAACGAATACAAGCTGCCTAATTCGGCGTGACCCGAGAAATGATTGGCGGGTCGATTCAGATCTGGTCTAAGGTAAAATCCTGAAATTGCAAGGGCAAAGTTAATGGGTGCGAAAGGCTTACCGGAGGAGATCGAAGTGAAGCCCTGCGGAGGCAAATGGCACAGGCCTGGTGTCCCTTCGCGATTCCTGGCGGACAGGTCGGGGGTCTGGTGGCGGATCTTGGCGGCGGGGCGGAACGCACTGTGGCGGAGCGCAGCCGGCGACAGATGGGCTCCGGGGATGCGCGTGAGGTTTCCGTAATGGCGCTCTGTGGGCTTGAGCACGGAGGAAGGAAGGAAGAGGAATGGGTGAAAGTGAGCCGTTGGGGTTAGGTTTACCCCCAGGAGCCTATTTATAATGGCACGGGTGGAAAAATTCAGTCCAACAGGTGGGACCCGGAAATTACGGGGTAACGGCTACCTGTTCGAAGTTTGCGAGGTATGCTTCAAATACTGAGCAAGAGATCCTCTCCGGGGTATCAGGATCAACTATCGAGCAAAGTATGGAGTTTTGGCATTTTATCAAAGCTTATACCGGGAAAGTTAAGCAAAGTATCTGGAGAAAAAGCCGGGTTACTATATGGCTGCCATGGAGTTAAGCCTAGCTATATAACAAAGCACTTTAACCCGGCCTCCCTACACTTGTGTGTTTGATATTTTTGCAGGGAATAGCCAGTGCTTGAGGGAAGAATCCGTGAAGCCCAAGCTATTCTGGGGACTACTGATGGAGGGATAATAACCCGGTAGGCCAACTACAAGGTGTAACCCAGCCCAAGGGGCACGGCGCAGGATCCGGCTAAGGATGACGAAACTTCTGGAAGGCCCAAAGTTTGCAAGCCTCGTAACCCGGATTGTGGGTTGCGGTAAGGAAAGCTAGGGTTTGTAAGCGGTGTCCGGGTAGGATTCAGGGTGCGCCTTGGAGGGCAAGCCAGGGCGGTACGGTGCTTTATAAACCAACCCCTAGGTCTAGTTTAAAAGAGATCCAAGAGTTCTAGCAATCTCGCCTAATATCGAGTATCTAGTGTAGCACGCAATTTGAGTTGTTATCTTGAGATCGGAGACTCGGCGACTTGATTGCCGGCTACCAGATCGAAGTTCATCATCATGTTTTCCTCTGAGCTAAACCCTCTCCCAAACGCCTGTGTCGTCTTGCCCCAAGATCAGTTACCCCCGGTAACGTCTGCCGTGATTATCCCACGACAAGACGTAACACGGCCTTGCCATGAACTTGGCGTAAGCCGGCCTTCCGAACAATGCGTGATAGGGACTACGCAACTTCACTACCTCGAACGTGAGCCGCTCTACTCTGTACTTATCCTTGGATTCTCCAAAAGCAACCTCTAGTGATATCTTTCCCTCAGGGCAGGCCGATTGTCCTGGTACAATTCCGTGAAAAATCGTGGAGCTTTTCTGCAGCTGAGACTCCTTGAGCCTCATACGTAAAAAGGTCTCCCAATATAGGATATTGATACTGCTCCCGCCATCCATCAGAACCTTCTTTAGCTCATAGCCATTGACCTGCGGCTCTACCACCAAAGCTAGCACACCCGGATGTTCTATTGCTTCCGGGTGATCCCTCCTACGCCATGTTACTTCCTGATCTGACCATCTCAAGTATCTTGGAACACCCGAAGAAACCGAATTTACAACTCTTTTGAGTATCTTCCTCTCCCTCTTGGAGGTCCCAGTGGTGTAAACATGATATTGTCCTAGCTGCTTTGGGTTACTCCAAAAGCCCCCTGCACCACCCTGGTTATTACCCGCGTTACCAGCTCCTGCATTGCCTGCAGGGGGTGGACCGTTGCCCGGGTTTCCGCCCAGACCCGGCCCCCCTCCCCGGCCTGCACCTTGCAGCATCTTCTGTATTTCCTCGTTTTTCCACCTTTGTAGATCCACACATTGCTCCAATGAATGATTAGTCGGCCTGCCGTTCCTACTATGACGCGGGCAAGGCATCTTGAAGGCTTCTATGTGGTTAGTCGGTCGTGGTGGCCCTTGATAGTTGTTTCCTCCATAGAAGTTTCCTCCGTTAAAGTTTCCGTCCGCTCTGGGTCTTGCAAACCCGGCTTTAGTACTTGCGACTAACTCGGAGCCCCCCTCATACGGACGTTTATGCTGATTGTTTCCATTGCCACCATTGTTACCTCCATTGTTATTCGGTGTAACCCCATTACCGGTTCTTCCATTACTGTTCACATTAGCTTTTCCCTTCTTGTCCTCGATATCCTCTTCTGTGGTGTCAGTGGAGGCATGCTTGTTGCATGCGTCCATCAACTCCCCCATAGTAATTTCTGAAACATGCCTGCTGGATTTCATGCGTACCAATTTTTGCACCAAGGGCGTATATCTGCATGTTTTCGCCATAGCTTGTATCGTATCCTTGGGCTGGATATCGGTGGAAGAGTGGAGTATCTCCATGACTCGGCGCACCCAGCTGCGTGCCGACTCTCCCTTTCTCTGCACACACCAATCCAAGTCGTCAATCGTGCATAGTTTCCTGCAAGTTCCATGAAAATGCTTGACAAAAGCCGACTTGAGATCGCTCCATGAACTGATAGATTTCTCGTGCAGGTTATTGAACCATAGTTTAGCTGCTCCTTCGGACATCATGAGATACATAAATTTGGCTTGGAGCTTTTCTGAAGCGTTGCAGATAGACATGGCCATCTCATAACTGCTTAACCAGGTCTCGGGATCCATGGTTGGCTCATAGTTGACAACTTTACCAGGCTCTTTGAACTTGTCCGGATAGGGCTCGGCCCTGATAGAGTCTGATAAGCATTTGGGTCCGGCTAAGTTTGTCAACACCGGCCTTACTGTTGAAACGTGTGAAACCTCGGCTGCTAGGACGGGAGGCGCGCCAACTCCTGGACCTCGCACTGCAGACCCGGCCGCACGCCTTGTCCGACAACTATCCACGATAGCCCGTGCCGTTGAGGCCGCGGGAGCTGCTGGCCTAAGTGGAGGAGGCGGCATTTGCTGCTGCTCTGCCCTCCGTCGTGCTGATTTCGACTAAATGTTCCTCGTATTGCCTTCCTGCCGACTGATATACGGTGTCCCGTGCATGTCACTCCTGTTATCCGGGTAATTTACTTGCTGAGCCACCGCGGTGCGTAACATCTCTATAGCCCGCCGGGTTTCTATTGCTTGAGGCGACTCTCCTAGTGGAATACGGTCGAGCGCTAAAGTTGCGGCGTACACGTTGTCCATAGGGTTATTGAAGTGACCCGGCGGGGTATGAAATCGTGATGGTAGTGGTTGCACAGCACTGCCCCCGGCCGCTCCAGTGGGTAGCACAGGTGACCCGGCTGGTACGTTAGTCGGTTGTCCCCCAAGCGTTGCTCCTGCATACCCGGTTCCTTGATTCACGATCGGGATCGGCTGGTCTTGAGGTGTAACAAACAACGCGGCCGACTGTAGGGCTCCGCCTGTCGCAGGCAGTCTCGTCTGATGCCTCTGATTATATGCTCTAGTCGTTTGTGCATGTATACGATCCTCTAACTCATCCAACTGACGTTGACGCACGGTCATCTGTAATTTCTCGGCTTCTACATCTCTTCTCTGTTGTTCCAATGCTCGGCGGGCCACATACAAGTCTCTGGCTCGGGCCGCCGCGTTCTCCGGGGTTATCACCGTTGCTAACACTGTGGGATCCAAGATCAGGTTGTTGCTGAACAGAGCCAGATTTGGTGGGTGTGACGTTCCCGCACTTGCTGTTCTGTTTGTCCTAAATCCGAACTTGTTCCTGTGATGAGAAGTTTCGCCCGTTTCGCTGGTAACGGACGTTTGCTCACCATCGACCCGAGCTCCAGCCGGGTTTCCATTAATCAGAGTCTGTTGTTGGGGCAGCGCTTGTGCCGCACCAGCCGCGGCTACTAACACATCACCCTGATTGAGATTTATCGCAGGGCTGTGTAGACCGCAACTCGGTGCGCAATGCCTGGTGAAGATTCATATTCTTCTTCCTCGCAGCTATCTTGTTCATACCGATCTTCGAGCAGGTGCAAGATAGATTCGGTGTCATCATCTCCAATAACCCGGCCACGCGGGGTCCATGCCGGCTCCTCCGGCTGTTCCCTCTTCGTGGTGGGTGCTTTCTCCAGTTCTGCCGTGCCTACCGACTCTTCCCCATCCGATTGAACACAGGTGGCGGCCCCTGACACAGAATCATACTCATTACTGTCAGAAATCAAACCAGACGTACCTACCATACCCACGAAGACGTTGACCCGGCCGATCGTGACGACAGATCCGGTTTCCAGCTGATCCGGCTCTGGCCCCAACCAGAATCGTTGACGATCTTCTCTCCTTCGGGGTTGGTGATGTTCTCGCCGACAACGAGGTTCTTCATGCTTTCCAGAGCTTCTCCCATAATGTAAACACCTTTGGACGTAGGCCCCACGGTGGGCGCCAACTGTCGTGGGAAAGTCACGGCAGACGTTACCGGAGGTAATTTAGGTTGGGGTAAATCGACTCTGGTGTTTGGGAGAGGGTTTAGCTCAGATCGGACACAAGGTTTATCCTGGTTCAGCCTCTCCATTGGAGATAATAGCTTACTTCCAGCTAGGATCGTATTGACTATCAATCTAGAGGCTCGGACTGCAATGTCGCAGAGACTCCAAATCTAGGGTTACAAGTACTTGCTCTCGTATATCTTGAATAACTCAAATCCTTCTGATCTACGCCATAAGAACCGGTTTATATAACACCGGCTTCCTGGCTTTCCTTACAAGATACGGCCAGAGCCTTGCTCGGAGTCTACACGCAACCCTAAACTACTCTTTGCGCCCTCCAAGCCTTCGATTCCGTGCTTCGCACCGCCTTTCGGGTCTTCTAGAACCTTCCTTCCACGAGCCGAGTTACCACTACGTTTGCTGGCCCATCAATGACACCTGGCCCATTACCATATTACCAGGTCTCACGTAAACTTACTCCAGCCGGGTCTTTGTTCCTCTGCATGGGCCTGCCTGGTTATTATCCCCCCAACAGGGATGAAGGTGGATGATGAGGGTGATGGTGGTGGTGGTGATGATGATGATGATGACGATCTTGATGATGCCCAGAGTGATGACGGTGACGATGGCGGTGATTTCCTCTCTCCGGAGAGGAATTTCCCCGGCAGAGTTCTCCCTGCCAGAGAGCTTTTCTCTCTTGGGTGTTTTCCGCCCCGCAGCGGCGGCGGAATAATTCTTCGAGGATGGAATGAGGCTTAGGGTTCCCTCGGGGGTCAGGGGCCAAAGATGACCCCCGGAGGTGAGTCTGGGTGGCCACACCCCTAGGTGTCACGGTCGGGGGGGGGGGGCGCCACCCCTAGGTGTGGGCCCCTGGTGGCCCCCTCTGGCTCTCCTTCTGGCTGTGTTCCTCTGCGGAATTTTAGGAACCCACGGATGTTCCCCTTCTTCTTCCCATCTTCTGAAATATGGTATCTCGATGATGCTTTTTCCATCAGATTTCTGGTCCCGGTGTTTATTCTCCAAAAATCATAAAACATGCAAAAGAAGACAAAATAACATAAGAGATGCATCATAACATGAAATATATAGATGAATAACAGAAAATTATGATATAAAATAGTGATGCAAAATGGACGTATCAACGATTACCATGCTGACCACTTGATTTGTTGCGGCTAGGTAAAGGTAGAGGGGTTCCCTTTCCTGCGCTGTTGCCAATATGCGTCTGCTCTGCAACACTCTTTTCAGGTTGATAAACGCCTTTTTTGCTTCTGGCGTCCACTCGAACTTATCCGTTTTCTTCAACAATTTTTAGAAAGGGAGAGCTTGCTCGCATAACCTTGCGATGAAACTGCTTAGGGCTGCCAGTGCCCTGCGAGCTGCTGCACGCCGCGAAGATTTGTCGGTTCTTTCATCGTCAAGATCGCCTGTATTTTCTCCGGGTTGGCCTCAATTCCTCGGACAGAGACCAGATAGCCGAGGAGTTGTCCTGCAGGAACTCCAAAAACGCACTTTGTCGGGTTGAGTTTGATTCTGTATGCGTTGAGGGCGTCGAATGTCTCCCTGATATCCTCGAGGAGTGTTTCCTCCACTCAAGTCTTGAAGACGATGTCATCAACGTAAACTTGTACGTTCTTGCCAATGACCTTGGCGAGGCATTTTTGCATGCAGCGCTGATATGTTGCGCCTGCGTTTTTTAGCCCGAAGGGCATTGTCGTGTAGCGGTATACACCGTGTGGTGTGATGAATGTTGTCTTCTCCTCGTCCTCTTGCTTCATCCTGATTTTATTATAGCCCGAGTAGGCGTCCAGGAAGGAGAGGCGCTGACAGCCTGCTGTAGAATCCACGATCTGGTTGATTCGTGGTAATGGGAAGTTATCCTTGGGGCAGTGTTTGTTCAACGACGTATAGTCGATGCACACGCGAAGGATGTCGGTATTTTTCTTCGGGACTAACACTAGGTTTGCTAACCAGGTGGAAATCTTAATTTCCCTGATGAACTTGGCGGCTAACAATCTGTTCACCTCTTCTCCAAGTGCTCTTTGTTTCGGCTCGGAAAAACGTCGGGTGGTCTGCTTGACTGGCTTTGCGTCTTTAAACACTTCAAGTGAGTGCTCAGCGAACTCCCTGGGTATTCCTGGCATATATGAGGGCTGCCAGGCAAAAATCTCACAGTACTCACGGAGGAGTTCGACGAGCGCGCTTTCCTATGTGGGTGATAGGGTGGTGGACACCATCGCCGCCTTAGCGGATTATGTTGGGTGCACTCGATATTTTCGAGTGTTGATGTTTGGGCTGAACTCGAGTTATGGGGCGTTCTTTTTTATGAGCGTCATCACGGAGTGATCCGTGGTTTTTGCCAGCTCCTCCAGCTCCTCTTGCATCCCGAAAGATTTCGCGATTTCGTTGAACTCACTGTCGCATTTGTCTAACTTCTGGAAGTCGCTGTTTATGGTGATTGTGCCGTATTCTCCTAGAAGTTGGAGCTTCAGGTAGGCATAGTGGGGTACTTCCATGAATCTCGCGAACGTTGTTCGGCCGAGAATGGTGTGGTACTGCGATGGCCAATCGACCACCTCGAAGTCGAGAAATTCTCTCCTGTAATTCTTCGGGTCTCCCAGTATCACCTCCAGGTTGATTGTTCCCAGTGGTCGGACGGCTTTTCCTGGTACTATCCCGCGGAAGGACGTTTCTGATTCTTCGAGACCGTCCAGGTTCTTGTTCATTTTGCGGAGTGTGTCCGCGTATATGATGTTGATTCCGCTGCCACCATCCATGAAAACCCGAGCGAGGTCGTAGTTGCCTATTTGCGCCTGGATGACTAGCGCGGCGTGCCCTGGTCGTTACACTCATGGAGGATGGTCCTCTCAGGAGAAAGTTATCGGCTGCTCTGACATCTTCAGGTACTCGGTCTTGGATGATGGGGCCTGTACTGCCATGTTAACTTGGCGTGTGTTCGTCTTCTGGATTTTGCGGGACGAGCAAACCTTCTGTATCATTCTGAGAAGCCCTTGTGAATTCGGGTATCCGTTAGCTCTCTGCTGCGATGTCGCGAGCTGTTCCCGTGGTGCCGTGGGCGGCTGCCACGGTTTCGCGGGCTATCATCGTTGTTGTGTGGGATGTCGCCACGACGCCTGGCTTCCTTTCCTCTGGAGCGACGAGGTGAACCCATGTCTCCCCTTTTAGGCGACGTACTCTCGTGCCTACAAGGTGTTTTGTCCACCCGAGGGGTTTTTTCACCCTCTGGAGTTGTCACGTCCCTACGATCTGGGTGGCAATTCTTGCGGCTGTCATGCCTAGCCCCCTCTGGACTTGTCGATGTTGTTCCGCGCGGGGGTCGTTTTCGGGCGGCTGGTTCGCCTATAAGTATGTGGCGGCTGCCAGGACCATCGCGGTGGGGGTTGTCGGGTGTACGTTTCCCTCCTCATCAACGTGCATGAGGGATGTCTCGAGGGACTTACTGATTCCGCTGAGGGACTCGTGGTCCAGGCGAGCATTCTTCGAGACGTATTTCTTCGTCGGGGGTTGGTTGTCCATCGATTGGGTCCTGGAGAGCGCCGCACGGCACGCACTCGAGGCATCTGCCGCTTCCTTTCTTGCCTACAGTTCTTTGCGGGCTTTTGGCAGCTGTCGGCCCATCCGCAACAAGTGATAGTGGTATGCCGTCAGTTCCTCGTGAGTGGACATGGGCGACATCGGTTTTCTCGAGTTTATTGCTGCTTTCGCCTTGAGCTGGGCGGCTCGCGAAACTTTGATGCGCTCTCGTGCTTCTTTGCTCTCCTCCGTTTCCTCGGGTGCTTCGCCTGAATCTGCCATACAAACTTGGGCCAGATATGGCGCGTGAGTCCTAGGCGTAGATTGGCGGTTGTTGCATAATTTGGAGGGTTCCTTGGTCGCGATTGTGTGGAAATCGCGTGTGTTGCGGCGGATGGATCCACCACTGGGCGCTGGGTCGTGTCCAACATCGTCAGACGACGACTCGAGAGCCTCCGGGCTCGATACGGACTTGGAGTCCGATTCATCGAGTCTGATCTGGTCGGAGAAGTGCAGGATCCCAGCCTTGTTGGCGTGGAAGTGGAAGCTGCCAAACGCCAGGCTGACGCTTTTCTCGAGTTCGCTGAACACCGGACGTGATTCCGGCGAGTGGGGCGTGTAGGTGAGCAACCTGAAGCGTATCGGATCTGTTGGAGTCGATGATCCAGGGCTCCAGCTGAAGCTGGGCGAAGACGAGGCCAAAGATGTCGTGGAGACAGCGCCTGCCGTTCCCACAGACGACGCCAACAAGTCACTCGGATGATCCGGTAGGGTTTCGATTAAGAGAACGAATAGGCGATGGCGACGTCGGCTAACAGGGGGCACGATTTTACCCAGGTTCACGGCCCTCGTAGAGGTAAAACCCTTACTCCTGCTGATGGGGGGATAATAACCCGGTAGGCCAACTCCAAGGCGTAACCCGGCCCAAGGAACATGGTGCGCAGTTTGGTTAAGGATAATGAAGCTTCTGGAAGGCCCAAAGTTTGTAGGCCTCGTAACCCGGATTGTGGGTTACGGTAAGGAAAGTTAGGGTTTATAAGCGGTGTCCGGATAGGATTCAAGCGGCGTTTTGGAGACTAGGGCCGAGGGGGTACGGGTGCTTTATAAACCCACCCCTAGGTCTAGTTTAAGAAGAGATCTAAGAACCCTAGCAAGATCACCTGATATCAAGCATCTATTGTAATCCCCGAGTTGAGTTATTATATCAAGATCGGAGACTCGGCGACTTTGATCGCCGGCTACCAGATCGAGTTACATCATGTTTTCCTCTGAGCTAAACCCTCTCCCAAACGCCTGTGTCGTCTTGCCCCAAGATCAGTTACCCCCGGTAACGTCTGCCGTGATTATCCCACGACAGTTGGCGCCCACCGTGGGGCCCGCGTCCAAAGGTGTTTACATCACGGGAGAAGCTCAGAAGAACATGGAGAATCTTGTCGTCGGCGAGATCTACATCGGCCACAAAGGAGAAAAGACGGTGGACGATTCCGGCTGGGGGCTAGAATTGGATCATCTCGAATCCGGATCCGTCGTGACAATCGGCCGGATCAACATCTTCATCGGTATGGTACATACGCCTGATTTAAAAGGACAATATCATGTGCATACTACAGGAACTTCTAGCAGGAACAAGGAGACATTAAAACAAGCGGCAAACTCGGTTTCGTCGGCCGCGCCGGGATACCTTAGATGGGCGGAACAAGAGGTAACGTGGAGTAGAAGAGATCATCCGGAAAAAGTAGAGCGTCCAGGAGTCTTGGCATTGGTGGTTGCTCCACAGGTTAATGGTTACGAACTGAAGAGGGTCCTGATGGACGGTGGAAGTAGCATCAACATCCTTTATTGGGAAACCTTCTTACGGATGAGTCTCAAAGAGTCCCAGTTACAGAAAAGTTCGACAGTCTTTCATGGGATCGTGCCGGGTCACTCAGCGAGCCCCGAGGGAAAGATCACCTTGGAGGTTGCTTTCGGAGAATCGACGGATAATTATCGAGTTGAGTGGCTCACGTTCGAGGTGGTCAAATTGCGCAGTCCTTATCACGCGCTGTTTGGGAGACCGGCTTATGCTAAATTCATGGCTAGGCCGTGTTATGTGTATTTACAGCTCAAGATCCCGGGTCCTAAACGAACTATCACCATACATGGGAACCGGGATATAGCGGCTGAGTGTGATGAAGGAGATTCAGTAATGGCCGAGCAAGCATGCAGAAAGGAAGAACTCGAATATTACCGGTCTCAAGTAAATCCGGATGATAGAACAGCCCTGAAAAAGCCGAATACTGAGGACGAGAGAGCAAAATTCAAGGCAGCACAAGACACCAAGAAGGTAGATTTTGTCGAAGGTGATTCCACTAAGCAATTTACCATAGGGTCCAATTTGGGAAAAGAGCAGGAGAAGGCACTTGTGGAGTTTATTCGTTCAAATGCAGACGTATTCGCCTGGACACCTAGCGACATGCCGGGTATCCCTACAGAGCTGGCCGAGCATAGTTTACATGTAGATCCCAAGTCCAGGCCCGTGAAGCAGGGTTTGAGGAAAATGAATGAGGAAAGAAGGAAGGCCATAGGCGAAGAGATCGCTCGGCTATTGGCAGCCGGCTTTATCATGGAAGTATTTCACCCGGATTGGTTGGCAAACCCGGTTCTAGTGATGAAAAAGACCAATGAGTGGAGGATGTGCATTGATTTTACGAGTCTCAACAAGCATTGCCCAAAGGATCCGTTCGCGTTACCAAGGATAGATCAGATTATAGACGCAGTAGCTGGAAGCGATCTATTATGCTTTCTGGACGCATATTCCGGGTATCATCAGATTAAGCTCAAGAGGGAGGATTGGGAGAAAACATCATTCATAACCCCTTTTGGGGCCTTCTGTTATAAAACTATGACGTTTGGATTGAAGAACGCCGGTGCAACTTACCAACGGTGTATTCAAAAGTGCTTCGAGGACCAAATTGGACGCAACGTTCATGCCTATGTGGATGATGTGGTCATCAAGACCAGGAAGGCGGAGACATTTATCGATGATCTAAAGGAGACGTTCAAAAACTTGAGGAGGTACCAGATGAAGCTTAACCCGACAAAGTGCGTGTTCGGAGTTCCAGCCGGGAAATTACTCGGCTTTATCGTTTCCGAGAGAGGAATCGAGGCAAACCCGGATAAAATCAAGGCCATCCAGAGTCTGAAAAAACCGGAAAATTTGAAGCATGTTCAAAAGCTCACGGGCTGCGTATGGGAAGGCAATACCCTTGTACCGGCTCTTGAGGAAATCAGATAAATTCGTATGGGATCAAGAGGCGGATGAGGCGTTTGAGGCACTAAAGAAGCAGTTATCTGAAGCACCAGTACTAGCGGCCCCGGGTCCTAAAGAGCCTATGTTACTGTACGTGGCAGCCGGCCCCCGAGCCGTCAGCGCAGTAGTTGTGGTGGAGCGCAAAGAGGACGGGAAGGGTTACCCGGTCCAGAGGCCGGTCTATTACGTCAGCGAGGTATTATCAGAAGCAAAGCAGCGCTGTCCGCATTGGCAAAAGTTGGTGTTCGGGGTCTTTATGGCTAGCCGGAAATTGAAGCCGTATTTCCAAGAACACCCCATAACAGTGGTTAGTTCAATACCAATGTCGGATATCATCAGAAACTCGGACGCGACGGGAAGAATAGCCAAGTGGGCGAAAGAGATGGGGGATTATCACATCAACTACGAACCCAGGTCAACAATCAAATCTCAAGCTTTAATTGACTTTGTTAACGACTGGACACATACAGGCATGACTACGACGGTTCCAAATTCCGAGTCATGGATCATGCACTTCGATGGATCTAAGCAATACGAGGGATCAGGAGCTGGAGTGGTGCTAACGTCACCCAAAGGAGATAAATTAAGTTACGTACTACAAATTCACTTCGACTGTTCCAACAACGTGGCCGAGTATGAGGCCCTATTGCACGGCTTAAGGGCAGCCAAGGAGATGAACGTCAAGAGGATACGGTGTTTCGGAGATTCGGACCTTGTGGTACAGCAGGTGTCAGGAACTTGGGATAGAAAGGACGCAACTATGGCAGCATACCGCAGGGAAGTTGATAGGGTTGCAGGATGTTTTTCCGGGTATGAGGTGGAGCATATAGACAGAAGAAAGAATGAGGCAGCCGACGCACTCGCTAGACTCGGCTCGCGCAGAGAGCCGGTTCCACCTAACGTTTTCCTGGATGAATTATGGCGACCATCAGTTAAAACCGAGTCAGAGGAGGAGTTGGCAAATCAAGACCCGGATTCAGGACTTGTGGCCACGGTACGTGCTATTCCCGAATGGACAGAACCGTTTTTGGCCTACCTATCGCGAGGCGAGTTACCACAGTAGGAGGTATTAGCAAGGCAAATTTTGAGGCGAGCAAAGGGATATTCTATCATCAATGGGGAATTATATAAGAGAAGCGCAGCAGGGGTCTTTTTGCGCTGCGTAGCGCCAGAAGAAGGTCGACAGATTCTCAAGGAAATCCACGAAGGCGACTGTGGACATCATGCGTCCACAAGATCTCTCGTGGCTAAAGCTTATCGACACGGGTTTTTCTGGCTCACGGCTCTAGCAGACGCGGAACGATTGGTAGCAAGGTGTGACGGATGTCAAATGTACGCTCGCCAAACCCATGTGCCGGCTATGGAGTTACGGACCATCCCGTTAACTTGGCCGTTCGCTGTCTGGGGTATGGACATGGTTGGCCCATTTCATATGTCACCATGCAAGAAGACACATCTTTTGGTGGCTATTGATAAGTTTACCAAATGGGTTGAGGTTATGCCAGTTACTAATTGCGAATCAGCCACGGCAGTCAAGTTCCTGAAAAGGATTATCTACCGGTTCGGGTATCCCCACAGCATAATTACCGACAATGGAACCAACATGTCCCTTGGTGAGATGGAGAAGTTCTGTGGCAACAATGGAATCCGGCTTGATGTCGCATCAGTGGCTCATCCGCAGGCCAATGGACAAGTGGAGAGGGCAAACCAAGAATTGCTTCGCGGATTAAAACCACGATTACGAGTCCCCTGTGTCAGGGCAGCTGGCGCATGGGTCGAAGAACTTCCTTTTGTGGTTTGGGGTATCAATACCACGCCTAATAGATCTACTCAGATGACACCCTTCTTCATGGTCTATGGCGCGGAGGCGGTACTACCAAGTGATATTATTCATGATTCACCACGAGTATCAGCATACGTCGAAGCGGAGAATGAAACAACCCGGCAGGATGCTGTGGATATGTTAGAAGAGCAAAGGGAGCAAGCCCTGGAAAGATCAGCCATATATCAGCAGGATTTACGAAGGTATCATAGCCGACACGTGAAAACCCGGGTCTTCCAGGAAGGAGACCTGGTTCTGCGCCTGGTACAGTCGAACGAAGGAAAGCACAAGTTATCACCACCCTGGGAAGGACCGTTTATCATAAGCCAGAATTTGCATAGTGGGTCATATTACTTGATAGATGCAAGGGAAGAGTCGACCACAGTTAATGACACCGCTCACACCACTTCATCTATGCAAGAAAGAGACAGACCGTGGAACGTGGCTCAGCTACGCCCATATTATACTTAGCAAAAATTGTGTTGGCATATGGAATTGAACGATGTAACAGGCAGCAGGTTTTCAGACGTACTCTTTTCCTATCCAGGGTACCCTTGGGGACTGGACGGGTTTTTAATGAGGCGGCTTGCTGACCTAGATTTTTCATATCAAGTAAAGAGGTGATTATCAAGAAAAGGGATGGTTATTATCAAGTTCCGTACTCTCAGTATGATGCGTATATCTAGGTCTTGGGGGCTGGTCGCTTGAATAGCACAGTTACGAACTCAAAGACCCGGCCATGATGCCTATGAGTTATAAGGGCCGACTACTTGCAAACGAGTACGGCTACAATCTTATAACCGGACAAAGAAGTCCAAATTTCTTGGCTATTCTTACTTAAGCTCGATGTGACTCGCACTAAAGTGGCATGATTTGTTCGCTTACGATTACAGTCAGCCATGAAACCCGACGGGGCTTGGCTGGCCTCGTTTTCGTATAGATGTAACAACATGGTATCCACGCGAAAGCCGGCTTACAGTACAAGATAGTCAAAAGGGTCATCTAAACCACAAGTTATGCAGAGTACAAGGCTAGACAGCTGGAAACTCAACGATTATTAAGCATAACTTCAAATCCTATGTGAAACGACTCAAGGATCTTTGTGAGTTTAGCAGTAGGCAATTCGTTCTCCTTTCAAGATCAAGTGTCCTAGACTTGGAGATCCGGGTCCGGGTGACTTGAAATCTTAAAAAGAGAAAAAATTGCTTACTTGTAGAATTCCAAAAGCCCAAATATCCGAGTCCTGGGGACTTGGGGACTTAGAAGCAAATCCGCTTGTCAACACCCATGAGACCCGGAAATCGAGTTTCACAAAAGGAACAATAAAGAAAGCCGGATATCGAGAACAGACGAGCTCAATAATGGATAAATTTAAAAAGGCCGGAAGAGGCATAGAGTGTATCAAGACCTTAGCGTGCATTACAAAATCCCGGTGAAAAGATATCAAAGGTGCATAGGCACACCACACAAAATACAACTGTTTAAACAGCACGTTGG
This sequence comes from Alopecurus myosuroides, assembly GCA_028641055.1. Taxonomy (NCBI): domain Eukaryota; kingdom Viridiplantae; phylum Streptophyta; class Magnoliopsida; order Poales; family Poaceae; genus Alopecurus; species Alopecurus myosuroides. The sequence continues at coordinate 371,060,845 of CM054059.1, forward strand.
TCAACCGGTGCATAAGAAGAGGCATTAGAGGTCAGATGTCACTCGGCGTTCATCTTGGCCTTGCCTTTGTCATCATTGGTGGTAGCAGCAGCACCCGGATCAGTGGCACCAGCCCGTGCAGGAGGTGGAACGACTGGTGTTGAGGTAGCGGGGGCAGAGCCGGCTTCTGCTTGCTTCTTGGCAGCCTCCGCCCTCAACGCAGCAGCTTCCTCCTTCCACCGAGCCAGCATATCATACGGCTCGGGAAGATCTGACTTAATCGCTTCACCAGCAGCATCATATGCTGGAACAAGGATATTAACATCCAGGTCGTCAGCGATCACGCTGGCCGGGTAACGGACCTCCTTTTGGACGGCCTGAAAATCTTTCGCCGAGAACTTGGACCCATCAAGCTTGAACTCTGGGAAGCCGCCCATAAGCTTCACTAGCTCGAGCTTGGGGAAATAAGCCTTGGCAAGTGCAAGCCCCCGGGTCACTCCAACCCGGCAAGACGAGCGTTTCCAGTGCCAAATCCACTCAGGAATAGTGGAGAAGGCATCCAGCATCCTCTTCAGATCAACATGTCCTTTACCCGGCCACCGTAATTCCTGAAGGATCCATTTGGTTCCGGCACATAGCTGCCGGATAACGCTCTTCATAGTTTTCAGCTTGGCAATGTCATCCTCATCCGGCATGGCTTCGTCCGGGCCTGAAAAATGGAAACATAAGTCGGGAAAACTCTTGCTATCTATCAAAAGGATAAACCCGGAGGAGGAAACGTACCAAGTAAAGCACGATATGTGTCAGATATTTGGACAGAAAGGCTTGTTAGATCATCTTCTGCTTTGTGAGCCCTTTTCCTATATTTCCTCATTATCAGCCTATTCCTCCTGGCCTCAGTCTCGGCTGCTTCACGCAAAGCTACGTCCTTCTCAATGAGCTTGGCGGCGTCTGCCAGTTTCTCCTCAGATTGAGTCACGAAAGACTGCATGGATGCAAACAAGGATTAGTCGGGTAGAGGGGCAAGTTATCAGTCGCTTGTATAATAAAGTCCCAAGCAAATTATGAATCAATTCACTCGGAACTTGGGGACTGGACAAGGGCACAAGCAACATTAGTCGGATTTACCTCGTGTTTGGCTATTAAAGCCCCCAAGATGTTTTCTTCATTAGCCCTTAAAGTGCGCAGGGTTTCCAGCATCTGGGCAAACGTCAGTTCCTCGGGTCGAGTACCGGAAGAGCCGGCAGCTTGGTCGCTGTCGGGGGGTTACCCCCGAGTAGGGTAAAGACAGGTGGTAAAGGCAGCTTACAGAAGAGAGGTTTGGACGAGTAGCCGACTACCTGGTACTCGCTACCCGGTCGACTGCTACTCGGTCTCACCTCAAGATGGCCACAAGGAGATATCAGTCAAGTTCTACCCTGTCGAGTAGAAGGTTTGGCCCGAGTACAATTGGCGGGAACCATTGGCGGGAACCTACTCGGGCCAGAAAGTCAAAGGAGCCGTTCTGACACAGGATCCCGCGTATCCTGGGTCCGTACTTGGCAGTATTCGAACTACTGTTCACGTGGGGACGGCCTGCCTGACAGTGACAGCATGGAAGCAGGCCGTGGCATGATAAGGGGGGCCTACTCTGTGCCTAGGTACAGTGATACCAGTCTGTCCCCTAGTTTTGCCCAACGACTTTACAGAAGCAGCCAAGGTTAGGAACCAAAGCTGTCAGCGGGTACTCGGAGAAAGGACGATGTGCACACTATGTCGACACTTGTCTAGATTTGGACGTATCCGGCTGGGCACCGTGTATATAAGGTGCCCCGCCGCCTCCTGCGCGAGGCACGATCTCATTCCATGCTCACACAGGTACACACAGGCTCATAGTGAACCCTAGAAACCCTAAGTTCTTGACCTAGCTCTACTCGCAGAAGAGAGAGGGGCTACTCGGTAGCGATACCATTTGTACTGTGGCTACTCGGAGAGACATCGTAATACATAGAGAAAGGCAGGAGTAGGGGTTTTACCTCCTCACGAGGGCCCTGAACCTGGGTACATCGTGTTGTTTGTGTTGTGTGGATCTCACCTCACGCGGCTACTCGTCGCGTGATCCCTCCCCGGACACCTCCAGCGTCCATCGTCCCCACATCTTTAGCCATCCCATGGCATCTGCCGTGACACCACCACGACAGTTGGCGCCCACCGTGGGGCAACCAGCGGCGCTGGCTGGAGTTTCTGTTCGGACGGGATCTTCATCAGCGGAGCGCGTAGTTTGTGGCCTTGTCCACAGATTCGGCTCCTTCGACTTCGTCACCGACAACGCCGGCTGTTTCGGCGGCATGGCCATGCCCGAGGGCGGCTCGGTGATCTCCTTCGGCTCGCATCTCGTCTACGTCGCCACCGTCGCCAACCGCGCCTACCCCGAGCTGGTGCATGACGCGGAGGATCCTCCCGCGGTGGTTGCTGCTCGCGGAAGGCCTGCATGTAGCTCTGCATGCTGCGCTGAGGTGATGGTGACGGGCTTGGCGGCAAACACTGGCGCAGCCGCTACTGGCGCTGCGGCCGTCGTCGAGGAGATTGATGACCCGCCTGCTGGTGGCAGGAACCATCGGCCCTACGAGAAGGAGAGCAACCTGCCGCCTTCCACGTCTACGGTCATCCCCGCGTCTGCTGCGCGAACCGGCATGCCCACGCCCACCGACATCGAGCTCCTAGCCGCGAGGGAGCAGCTCGAGCGGCAACGCCAGGAGCTGCTTGCCGAGCAGGCGGAGTTGGAGAAGATCAGGCTTGAGCTGAGTCTAGACCAGCTCGAGTACAACAAGGCTCACGGCTTCACGCCGGTCGCCAGGAGGCCCAGCAGAGTGGGCGCTACGCGGCGCAACCTGGGTGCCGAGATGGCGACAGTTGCGGAGGAGCCCGCGCAGTCCGCCACTGCGAACACTTTCACAAGGCCAAGGTACAGCACACCCGCTAAGACACTCAGAGCTGCACAGGCCGTGGCTGCCGAGTTGCCGCGCCTGGATGGAGAGGCGCGTCTCAGGCAGCAGGAGAGGCTCAACGAGCTGGTGTTGGAGGCCGCCAGGCAGAACGAGGAGTTCCGGAAGGCCAACCCGGGAGCTGGAGCTTCGCAAGTGGTTCACTCGCACGCGGCTAGATCTAATGATCAGGCCTCGTCTCCGCATCCTAGCCGCGAGAAGAGCCGCAGCGGGCGTTCGGGTAGAGACAGGCAAATGCAGGTGTATGACCCGGCTGCTGCCGCGAAACAGGTTGCTGTGCCCCAGCAGCCCGGGCAGGAACACAACGCTGCAAGAGCAGGCTCTCAAGCCCATCAAGCTCAAAGCCGTGTCCGAGAAGCCGCGCGTCCGGGTACTTCTCGGCAACCCGCAGCTCAGCCTACTCGGCAGAGGCAGCAGCCGCGCCCAGTGGCACCAGTCGCCAGCCCGGTGGAGCAGCCCGCAGCTATGCAGGTGGATAGGTATGATGATGGCTACTCGGCTATGGAGATGGCTGGTTATGACATCCATGACCGTGTCGGTGAGCGTGTGTTGGCGCCTGGGGATGCAAGGCACCAGCTGGACCGTATCAGCTTGTCGGCGCGGCTTGAGAGCACGGGTCCTCCTGGCCCCGAGTGCTTTGGCCCGCGCATCATGAACGAGCCTTCCGTGAAGGGCTTCCAGCTTGCAAGAGGCACCAAGAGCTACAATGGTAGCACCAAGCCTGAAGATTGGCTCAATGACTACGTCACCGCAGTCCACATTGCGGGTGGCAACAGGAGATGGGCGGTGCGCTATGTGCCGCAGATGCTAGAGGGTCCAGCTCGCACTTGGCTCAACAACTTGCCCAAGCACAGCATTAACTGCTGGCTGGACTTCTCGGACGCCTTCGTCAGCAACTTCACGAGTACATACAAGAGGCCGAATAGGCCACAGCAGCTGTCGGCTTGCAGGCAGCGAGAAGATGAGACGGACCGCGAGTACCTTACTCGGTGGAGCACCCTGAGGAACACTTGTGAGGGTGTGAATGAAGCACATGCCATCACTTGGTTTGCGCAGGGTTGCCGACATGGCAGCATGCTTTGGCAGAGATTGCAGAGGGAAATGCCGAACACCCTGGCCGAGACCATCAAGATTGCGGATCAGTACGCACTCGGTGATCCTACTCAGCCACTGATGGACTCCTCTGAGCCGAGAAGAAACTTCAACAGCAGCAAGCGCAATGAGTTCCGCAACAAGCGCCGAGTAGATACTCGGTATGACCCTGAGGAGGTGAACGCGGTGAATGTTGGAGGCGGTGGTGGCCAAAGGCAGAAACCTGCTGGAGCCTACGGGCAGAACCAGAACCAGGGCCAGGGCAACAAGAAACCGTTCCGCACTGCGCAGCCGGGTAGCGGGAACTCCGAGCAGCCGAAGAAGTTTGTCTTCGATGACATGAAGGATGGTCCGTGTAGCTTTCACACTCACCACCCCTCAAGGCCCGCCAACCACACTACTCGGCAGTGCGAGTGGTGGGATGTGATCAAGAGTGATGGCTTGCCTCCTCCTCCTCTGCCAGCCGCCAATGCTACTGTTCAGCCTACTCGCGCTCCCGCAACTCGGCCGCCAGTCTATCCGAGAAGAGAGAATGTCAACCAGGTGGCTTTAGGAGCCAACCGGAACTTCAACAACGAGAGATACCGCAACAACAACAACTACTACAACCGCAACAACAACAACAGAGGCAACAACAACTATCAGGGCAACAACAACAACAACAATGGCAACAATGGGGGCAATGGCTCCAACCAGTACCAAGAGCACCACGAGAGCTATATGATCTTCACTTCTGAGGCAGTCGACAAGCAGTCACAGCACAGGAGGGCCATGGAGGTCAATGCAGTGATTTCGGCTGTCCCTCACTACATGTACTGGTGTGACCAGGAGATCAGGTGGACTCGGGCAGATCACCCCAAGGTGATGCCCAATCCGGGTACTTATGCCTTGGTGCTGGATCCTACCTTCCTGGGCCCCGAGAAGAATGTGAGGTTCAGCAAGGTGCTAATCGACAACGGCAGCAGCATCAACATTGTGTACAAAGACACACTCGAGAAGCTTGGCCTGGCCGAGAACATGATGCTGCCCAGCAAGACCACTTTCCATGGCATTGTGCCCGGGATCTCATGCAACCCGATTGGCCGAGTGTGGATTGACGTGCTATTCGGTACTCGGGAGAACTGCCGCACAGAGCGCCTGCAGTTTGAAGTGGTGGATCATCAGAGCCCATATCATGCCCTACTCGGCAGGCCTGCTCTGAGCAAGTTCATGGCCTCCACCCATGTGGCTTATCTGAAGATGAAGATCCCTGGTCCCAATGGCATCATCACCATCTCGGGAGATTACAAGAAGTCCATGGAGTGTGCCTCTGCTAGCTCTCAACTGGCGGAATCGATGGTGATTGCTGCCGAGAAGAAGAAGATGTACGAGGTGGTGGCCATGGCTCAGTCCGCACAAGCTGGCGCACAAGGTGTGCCGAGTACTCATCATGGTACTGCTTTCCAAGCTGCCAAGGAGACCAAGACAGTCCAGGTTGACCCCGAGTTCCCGGAACGCGTGGCCATCATTGGTGCCGGATTGGCGGAGAAATAGGAAAGCGCGCTCATCCACTTCCTCCGTGAGAATCGGGACGTGTTCGCCTGGACAAATGAAGATCTACCAGGAGTCCCGAGGGAGTTGGTTGAGCACTCTTTGCATGTGCGTCCTGACGCCAAGCCCGTGAAGCAGGCTCTGCGCCGTTTCGGGGATGAGAGAAGGAAGGCCATCGGTGATCAGATCACCAAGCTGCTGATCAGTAACTTCATCATGGAGGTGCTGCACCCGGACTGGTTAGCCAACCCGGTCATGGTCGAGAAGAAAAAGGAGGATCCCAAGGCTGCCACTGCATGGCGCATGTGTGTCGACTACACCGACTTGAACAAGGCATGCCCCAAGGATCCTTTCCCGCTACCTCGCATCGATCAGGTGATCGATTCCACTGCCGGCTGTGAACTGTTGTCTTTCATAGATGCCTACTCTGGTTTCCACCAGATTGCACTCAACCCTGCTGATCAAATAAAGACTGCTTTCATTACCCCGTACGGGGCTTATTGCTATCGTGTCATGTGTTTTGGCCTGAGGAATGCGGGTGCAACCTATCAGAGATGCATGCAGAAATGCTTGCATGACCAGCTCGGCAAGAATGTGCAGGTGTACGTAGATGACATTGTCATCAAAACGAATAAAACACATACTCTGCTTGCCGACCTGGAGGAAACCTTTGCTAACCTACGCAGGTACAAAATGAAACTGAATCCGAGTAAGTGCACCTTTGGTGTACCAGCTGGAAAGCTACTCGGTTTTCTGGTTTCTAGTCGGGGCATTGAAGCCAATCCTTCTAAGATAAAAGCTATTGAGAGCATGTCTTTGCCGAGATCATTGAAGGATGTGCAGAAGTTCACGGGTTGTCTGGCATCTCTGAGCCGTTTTCTGGGCCGAATGGGCGAGAAGGCTCTGCCTCTGTACCAGCTGATGAAGAAAAGTGACAAGTTTGTCTGGACTCCGCAAGCGGACGTGGCATTCAATGAGCTGAAAGCAATGCTGGCTAGCGCTCCCGTCTTGGCTAGTCCGCTACCCAAGGAGCCTATGCTGCTGTACATTGCCGCGACTAACCGAGTAGTCAGCGTGGTGATAGTGGTGGAGCGAGAAGAAGAAGGCAAGAGTGTGCAGCGCCCGGTCTATTATCTCAGTGAAGTGCTGTCCAGTTCCAAGCAAAACTATCCGCACTACCAGAAGATGACGTATGGTGTGTACCTGGGCGCCAGGAAGCTGAAACATTATTTCCAGGAGCACCCCATCATGGTTGTGAGCTCTGCTCCCATCTCGGACATCATGGTAAACAAGGAGGCGAGTGGCAGAGTAGCCAAGTGGGCAATCGAACTAGCCGCGTACGCTCCCGCGTATACGAGAAGAGAAGCAATCAAGTCTCAGGTCCTGGCGGAATTTCTTGTGGACTGGGCCGAGATGCAGTATGAACCTCCTGCTCCAGTTTCCAACTATTGGAAAATGCACTTTGATGGCTCAAAGGTGAAAGAAGGCCTTGGTGCTGGCGTGGTGCTTACATCACCCAAGCGGGATCAGCTCAAGTATGTGTTGCAGATTCATTTCAAGGCATCCAACAATGTAGCCGAGTACGAAGCAGTGGTGCATGGTTTGCGAGTAGCAAAGGAGGTTGGTGTGCAGCGCATTATATGCTATGGTGATTCGGATCTGGTGGTGCAGCAAGTCTCAGGTACCTGGGACGCTTTGGATGCCAACATGGCGTCGTATCGCTTCCTGGTGCAGTCAATGACTGGGTTTTTCGAAGGCTGTGAGTTCCAGCACATTCACCGAGCAGAGAACGAAGCAGCAGACGAGCTATCCAAGTTGGGATCTTCTCGGCAGTCCATCCCGGCAGGGATTGCCTTGGAGCATCTGAGGAAGCCATCCATCAAGCCCTCCCCCAACTCGGAATCTATCTTTGTTCCTTCTCAGCCAAGTGAAGAATCTGACCCAATGGAGATTGACTGGGAGAGTGCTGCAGGGAACCCGGGGACTGCCGTCCTCTACTCGGGGACTGCCATTCCCTACTCGGGGACTGCCGCTCCCTACCCGGGGACTGCCACTCTTTACTCGGGGACTGCCACTCCCTACTCGGGGACTGCCACTCCTTACTCGGGGACTGCCGCCCTCAACCCAGAAGCTGTTGCATTCATTGAAGAAGTTCTCGCCAATCGGTCTGGGCTGCAAAGAAGCGCTCCTACTCCTCCTGTGCAACCACCAGAGCCTGTCCCAATGGAACTGGACGAACCAGTGTTTCCCATACGGGAGACACCGAGTTGGGCTATGCCCATATTATCCTTTCTAAGGGACGGCACTTTACCTGAAGATGAGGTGACTGCAAGGCAGATTCAGAGAAGATCCAAGGGCTACACCATAGTCCGAGATGTGTTGCACAAGAGAAGTGCCACGGGTGTGCTGCAACGCTGTGTGAGCCCAGAAGAGGGAGAAGAAATCTTGGTGGAGATACATCAAGGGGAATGTGGGCATCACGCCTCATCTCGGGCTTTGGTCAAGAAAGCTTTTCGGCATGGCTTTTACTGGCTCACTGCACTGCAACAAGCTGAAGATATTGTGAGGAAGTGCGCCGGCTGCCAGATGTTCGCAAGTAAGATTCACATGCCAGCTTCCGAGTTGAAAACAATTCCTATCACATGGCCGTTTGCTGTTTGGTGCTTGGATATGGTTGGTCCTTTCAAGCCGGCTAAAGGCAATATGACACATATCTTGGTCATGGTGGACAAGTTCACCAAGTGGATCGAGGTGAAACCTATTCGGAAGTGCGATGGGGTCACAGCCGTGAAGTTCGTGAAGGATGTAATCATGAGATATGGCTACCCGCACAGTATCATCACCGACAACGGCACCAACTTTGCAGAGGGGGCAATGGTGCGATTCTGCAGAGATAAGCATATCCGACTAGACGTTGCGTCAGTCGCGCACCCTGCCTCCAATGGGCAAGTTGAGAGAGCAAATGGGATGGTACTGGCAGGCATCAAGCCAAGGCTGATTGAGCCATTGCTGAAAACACCTGGGTGTTGGCTAGAAGAGTTGCCAGCGGTGTTGTGGAGTCTAAGGACTACCCCTAACCGGTCAACCGGCTACACGCCATTCTTCTTGGTATACGGGGCTGAGGCCGTGTTGCCAATAGACTTAGAGCACGACTCCCCCCGAGTAGCCCTCTACACTGAGGTGGAGGCGAGAGAAGCTCGAGAAGACGACGTTGACCTGCTTGAAGAAGCAAGAGAGCTGACTCTGTCACGTTCGGCTATCTACCAGCAAAACCTGCGGCGATATCATAGCCGAAAGGTGAGCCCAAGGGTTTTCCGAGAAGGAGACATGGTCCTTAGGCTTGTGCAGCGCACAGCCGGGATGCACAAGTTGTCTCCTCCATGGGAAGGGCCCTTCATTGTCAGCAAAGCGCTGCACAATGACGCGTACTATCTTGTAGATGTGCGCCCATCGCAGGCGAACAGGGCAGATAAAGCTGGAGAGGAAACCAAGCGTCCCTGGAATGTAGCTCTACTTCGTCGTTTTCATTCATGAGCAAAGATGTGTATGTACCCTCTTATCCGAGTTGAAATTCTACTCTGCAATCTGAAATTGTTCTCGGGGACTGCCCTCGTCCAAAATTGCTCTAAGTGTTTTTACTCGGCTTGGTCCTTTGTCTATTCGGTTGCTCCACTTCAGAACTCACAAGTGCATTGAGTACTGTGTTTAAACCTATATGCCAACTCTTCGACTTTGCTGCTGTCCGAAACCCGGCTTCATGGCAAGCAAGAGAACAAGCAAAAGGTCGATGAGCACACGAAAATCACTAAGGAAGACAGAGTGCAGGAACCGAGTAGATTGTCGGTTACTTTTTGTTCCCTGTTTTCGTCTTCTCGGCTAAGTGGTGGGCTGCGTTACCATGATTGTTTCTAGCGGCTAAGTATTTGCAGCCCTGCTACTTGATTCTTGTGACTCGAATACCAAAAAAGCGACAAGTCGCAGGTAGAGCAGAGATGAAAAGACAGGGTGAATAAGAAATGCTACTCGGGGACTCGCATGGAAACACAACTCGGCATTAAGCCAGTGTCGTCCAAATTGATTAATGTCAACATAAACAGAGTGGGCATAAAAACTGAGTAGCAAGCAAGATAAAGATAGTCTGTTACATCTGCTCCCGGCATCCCGGGGATCTGATAAGTTTTCGAGTAAAAAAGAGCGCAGGTTGCTTCAAGATGAGGAGGCAGCGTTCTCGGCGCTGGCCTTGGCTGCTGTTTCTTCGGCGGCGGTCTTGGCAGCGGCTTCTTCGGTGGCGGTCGTGGCGACTGTTTCTTCGCTGTTGGTGGCATCTGCCTCCGTCTGGACGGTGGCGGACTCTTCCAACTCGGCATCTTGCTGGGCGGCTGCCTGGTCAGAAGTGGCCGTGGCCACCGAGACGGGTCCTGGAGCCGAGGAGGAGCCTGAAGCGTGGCCAGGAGGGGGCACTGTGTCGTCGAGAGCAGCACCTGAGGAGGTGCCGAAGTCGAGTGGCTCGGAGTCGATGTGCGCCCCTTCGTCTTCATCGCTACTCGCGACGACGGTGGCTTTTCCCTTTCCGGCCTTGCCCTTGGGAGATTCGAAGAAGTCGTCAAGGTCTTCGTCTTCGTCATCATCTCCTTCGTCCTCGTACTCGGTGTCGGGTTCGGGGACGCCCTCGATGTAGACCTCCGTCTCGGCGCACTCTGCGACCTCATATGCAATCTGCTTGCGCAAGGCCACGCTCTCGGCATCCATCTCCCACTTGGAATCATTGCGCTTCCCGCGGATGCGCTGCATATCCAGGTTTTCATACCAAGATGCTATGCAGAGAAGCATCACGTCCGCACCAGCACGGGCTCCAGAGGCTCGCCATTTTTTCAGCTCGGCCTTCACGTTCTCCAGCTTGAGGGCGAGATCCCGCATGTTTCTTGGCTGGGGGTCATGAGGCCAGAACAGCCGGTGGAGCTCAAAGCCCGCATGCACCAAATCAGTTCCGACGCCGGCCAGCTGTTCGAAGTAACCTTTGAGTACCAGCAAGCTGTCCTCGATATCAGCCCTGGTGTCAATTGGCTCACCCAGCGAAAGGCGAACTGCTCGGGCCTTGGCTACCGTAGGCGCAGAGGAAGAATCAAGACGAGGCCAGATATCTGAAATAGCAAGTGGCAAGATCAAAAACCGAGAAGAAAAAAGAAGCCGAGAAGGAACAAGACCGAGAAGAAAAGATGCAATGAAGAGAAAACTTACCGATCAGTTGGCGGCGCAGCTGCTGCAGCTTGGTTTTCCAGGACTCCTCGTTGCCAATGTGCTTTTCCTGGATATCGCGCAGGGTGGTCATCTGAGCGAAGAGATCAGCGTTGGTCTTCTTCAAAGTTTCGCATTCCTGCTCAAGGGCCCTCTCCTTGGCCTTGAAAGTGGTCTCGGCCTTGGCCTTCTCGACGATGGCCTTGTCCCTCTCAGCGCCAATCTTGACGGCATCCTGGAGTGCCTGTTGCAGCTGGAGTTGCAGCTTCTCGGTCTCCGTGGTGTGGTCCTTCAACAACTCAAGGGCCTGGTCAGACAGCTGCTTCTGCACCTCTGCCGGCTTGACACAATCTTGGTGTGCCTCAGCAAACAACTTGTAATCTTCTGCGAAGAGATAGATGAGGTTAGCAGAGGAGCAGAGAAGAAACAAACTCAAAGTCAAACCGAGTAAACAACAAGCTTACCTTCTAGCCCTTTGATGGTGGCCTCGGAGTTCTCCACGAAGCTGCGGCATTTCTCATGTTCGTCTGCTAAGGCCTTCAGTTTTTCTGCAGAGAAGGAAAGGTTAGCGCAAAAGAAAGCATAAGCGAGCGTAAACAAAAACGCATGAATCGCACAGCTAAAAGCGTACCTTGCACTTCAGTCAGCTGTTGGGTGCTGTCCTTGGCGTTCTTGCTGGCTGCCTCCGCAGCTGCCTTTTCCTTCTCTAGAGCAGCAATTCGCCTCCTGGCGATGGAATGGTTCCAGAGAAGATGGCGGTATAGATTGGTCCGCTTCAGGACGCTATCCTGAGAAGCGAGAAGAAGCAAGTTAGAAAAAGCAGAGAAGATTCAGCCCGAGTAGGAGGCTACTCGGAGAGTATCCGTCTACTCGACCCGAATCTCGGGGACTGGGGGTGATGGTAAGAAAGAAGAAGGGCGAGTAGAAGAGAAGAAATTTCAACTCGGAAAAGGCAAGAAGGACTTACCGCGTAAGACTGCTCGATGTCCTCGGCATTCTTGCGATGCAAGAACATCTTGGCTGCGAGCGTCGTGGTCTCGGTGGAGACGGACATGGGATTGCGTCCCAGGTCAACCTTGTTCCAGTCCACGCGCATGTGGTCGATGCCGCCAAGGCTAAGACCATGCCATTTGTCCACGCCAAGAATCTTGCTATCCCATTTGGCGTCAATGAAGCCAACGGTGTCCAATACCTGTTCAAGACCCTTGGAAGTTATTGGTTTGTCTTGGACTCCACGAGAAGCAATGTTGACAGACTGAGGTTGGCTTGGATCTGGAGGAGGGGAGTTCACGGCTACAACTTTCCTTCCCCTCTGGATAGCTAAAGCTTTGTCCTTGGGAGGGAAGCCGATTGAGTGCTGTTGGCTAACCTCAATCATGTACTCCGGGTAGCAGGGCTGGCCAGCAGCGCGAGCATCAGCCGAGAGCGCAGCAGGAATCGGGCCAGACTCGTGGATCACGAGCGCTCCGCTTGAGGATGTACTCTGGTCTCTGGCCCGCTTCTTCGTTTGCTCCTTCTCAACCTTCTGCTTCTCGGGATCCTCAGTCGTCTTCCCGTCAGTCTTGGCCTTCGCCTTCTCGGCGACTGCCTTCTCGGCAGCTTGCTTCTCGGCCTTCTTCTGTTCAGCCCTGGCTTTCTTCTGCTCAGCCTTGGCCTTCTCAGCAGCTTCCTTGTCAGCAGTTTCCTTCTCGGCCTTGGCCTTCTCAGCAGCTTCCTTCTCGGATTCCCTTCTGACAACCTCGTCCCTCAGAGCTTCCAAGGCTCGCTGCCTGGTTACTCGCCCGGCGGGAGGGCTGGATGTATCCTTAGTCTTCGACGGCGAGGAGGAGGTTGGCGGTGTAGGGCCTTGCGCAGTTGGAGGTGTAGGGCCTTGCGCAGTTGGTGGGGTAGGGCCTTGCGCAGTTGGTGGCGCCACAGATCCATCGCCTTGTGCAGCTCCTGGCTGGGCGCTACTCGGTGTCACGCCCGTTTGCACGCTGCTCAATGGATAAGCAGTGGCATCCGTGGCGGTGGTGTCTTCTGCCCGCTGCGCGGCAGCGAGGCTCTCTTGTGCGGCAGCCCCTGTGGCGGGCTGCTCTTGCTCTGCTTCAGGCCGCTCGGCGGCGGTGTTGTCTTGCATCTCGTGATCTTGGTTCTCCTCGGCGTTGCTAGCCGGAGGAGAAGGGGCTCTCTCATCGTGGACGGCAGCGTCCTGTGCTGCTGGTTCTGATGCTGCTCCTTGTGCTGGATTGGCAGCAGCAGCATTGGCGGCGTGGTCCTCATCATCATCGTCCAGGTTGACCAGAGGTACTGGTTTCTCCTTAGTATGGTCAGACGCGAGAGCTGCGTTTGCGTCCATAGGAGGTCTGCAGAGAAAGGGAAACCAGAAATTAGAAGGAATTTGGGGGAAAGTAGCACAGCGCGAGAAGGGAGGTGACCGAGAAGAGGGCTTACGCGGTAGTGCACTTGAGCTCTCGTCTGGACCTCTTCGCGACCGCTTTCTTCTCGGCAGGCTTCTTCTTCTTGGCAGGAGGCGCTGGTGCTCCGCTGCCAGCCCGTTTGCGGGACTCAGGAGCGGCGATGGACAAAGGCTTGACGACTAGGGGCGCATCGCCCTCGTTCTCGTCTTCATCCTCGTCGTCCTTGTCCGCGGCAACTTCATCTGAGAATCCAAGAGAAAAGAGGAAAGAATCAGAAACAGCACACGAGGGATTGGTGCTTCTCGGAAGCAAACAGAATGGAAGTATACTTACCATCAAAATCCTCGTCGGACCAGGTGCGGAGAGCGTCGCGCTTATCAGGGACGGGGGAGCGAGAGAGGTTGGGCTGCTCCACGGCGTCAAAAGAGGGCACATCATCCTCCTCACGGTCAGGAGACCAGTTGCCCTCAAAGACCTCGCAGCTCTCAATTATCTGGCGAGTGAGAACCTGAAAAGCAGAGAAGGATCACAGACTAGCCGAGAACCAGGAAGGAATCCTACTCGGATAGGCGTGCAGGTACAAAGCACACAAAGCCTAGGCAGTTTACTAAGCATTCTACCCGGATAGGCGTGCAAACACAAAGCATACTAAGCCTAAGCATGTTTGCCGAAAGGTGTTACTCGGAAGGGCGTGCAAGTATAAAGCACATCGAGCCTAAGAGTTGTTCTCTAATAGGCTATCCGGCAAGGCGTGCAAGCATGAAGCACATTAAGCCTATGCAATTCGGCTAAGTGTCCTACTCGGAACACAAGGCAATTGCTAGCTAATGCAAGGAGGAGAAGTTATCTACTCGGAAAATGTTTGCAGAGAGCAAAGTAAGGAAGGCGTACCCGCTCAATCGGCTTTGTGCGGCTGTACGGGACGAACCCGTATTGCCAGTGGTCGCCAAGGCTTGTCGTCAAGATGTTCCTGGCGTGCCAGGGAACGTCGATGTTGTCGATCTCGATGGTGGTGGTCCTGGTGCAGTCGCGGGGCCCTCCCATGTAACACATGAGATGGCACCGCTCCTGCAAGGGTAGCACTCGGCGCTGGATCCAGCAGGCCACCGGGTCGTCGTTCTTGAGGCCCTCCGCCTTCAGCCAGCCGAGTCGATTCTCCATCTCGATGGCGTCATCGTCGTTGACGGGCTTGTCCTTCCAGTACATCCCGATTGGAGCGCGATTGCACCAAACGGGCAGGTTGATTCTATCGTTCACCGGGGCTCCTGGCTCGGCGGCAACGTTCCTGACGTAAAGGAACGTCTTCTGCCATAGCTTGACGGAGTCCAGCCCCTTGATGCGGGGGTGGTTTGTCCCGGACCGCTGCACCATCATGGCGCAGCCGGTGTCGGTGGCGCGGGCGACGCCCGCGGAGTCCTTCTTCCCGGTGGATTGCTGGCGCAGGTGGAAATACCTGAGCCACGTCTCCCACGTGGGCCGGATGCCGAGGAAGGCCTCGCAGACCACGGCGTGGTAGGCGAGGAAGACGACGGCGTTGGGCGGCAGGTGGTGCATCTGGATGCCGAAGTGGTTGAGGAATTTCCGCAGGAAATCGGACGCGGGCAATCCGAACCCGCGCTCGAAATGCGCCAGGAAGACGACTCGCTCTCCCTCTCGCGGGGACGGCACGATTTCGCCGTCCGGCGCCCGGCACTCCACGCCGGGAGGGACTCGCCTGGTATTGACGAGCCAGGCGCAATCCTCCGCAGTGACGCAGGAGCCGGCCCAGCCTGACTTGGCCATTGAGGCGAGTTGGGAAGGTGGAAGATTTCAAGGGGAGTTGGTTGGTGGATTGAACCCGCGGCGGCGCGAGAGCTTGCGCGGCGGCGGAGAGCACGGTGGCGGAGAAGAGCAGGAGACGAAGAAGGAATAGTGCGAGGGAAGGGGAAAAGGAAGTTACCGGCGGGGGTATTTATATCTCCTCCGCGAGTTTACCGTTACCGTCGTGGAAGTGGGATCGATTGTGGCGTGTGGTGGGTCCTGTGGCCGGCTAGAAACGCACACAAGCGCCGGTTGCGCGCGTAATGGTCACAGTTAATCCCACCACCGAATCGTGGCCTATAACTGCACTTGATGGGACATGACGGCCGGTGGGCCCACTGCGTGAAAACTGGACGCGTGGCAGGTCGTGTCCTGGGCAACGAAACGACAAGGTCGTGGATGCTTGACACGTGTGCAGTTGCTGCGCGAAGGGCTGGATTGTGCTCTGTGCTGCAGAGGCTCAATCTGAGAAATTTCTCTAAGTCTTTTTACTCGGTTACAGAGTAGAAAGCAAGTGCTACTCGGAAGAGAGGAAACTTAAGGTACTTTCCAGATGGCTACTCGGAGGTTCTACTCGGCATCTTGAGGTTCGAGGGCTGAGATGCAAAGGCTGGTTTTAAGCTGGCAGAGCCTAGTGAACAAGTTCGCAAGACTCAACCAGCTTCGGGGACTGCTGTCGGGGGGTTACCCCCGAGTAGGGTAAAGACAGGTGGTAAAGGCAGCTTACAGAAGAGAGGTTTGGACGAGTAGCCGACTACCTGGTACTCGCTACCCGGTCGACTGCTACTCGGTCTCACCTCAAGATGGCCACAAGGAGATATCAGTCAAGTTCTACCCTGTCGAGTAGAAGGTTTGGCCCGAGTACAATTGGCGGGAACCATTGGCGGGAACCTACTCGGGCCAGAAAGTCAAAGGAGCCGTTCTGACACAGGATCCCGCGTATCCTGGGTCCGTACTTGGCAGTATTCAAACTACTGTTCACGTGGGGACGGCCTGCCTGACAGTGACAGCATGGAAGCAGGCCGTGGCAGGATAAGGGGGGCCTACTCTGTGCCTAGGTACAGTGATACCAGTCTGTCCCCTAGTTTTGCCCAACGACTTTACAGAAGCAGCCAAGGTTAGGAACCAAAGCTGTCATCGGGTACTCGGAGAAAGGACGATGTGCACACTATGTCGACACTTGTCTAGATTTGGACGTATCCGGCTGGGCACCGTGTATATAAGGTGCCCCGCCGCCTCCTGCGCGAGGCACGATCTCATTCCATGCTCACACAGGTACACACAGGCTCATAGTGAACCCTAGAAACCCTAAGTTCTTGACCTAGCTCTACTCGCAGAAGAGAGAGGGGCTACTCGGTAGCGATACCATTTGTACTGTGGCTACTCGGAGAGACATCGTAATACATAGAGAAAGGCAGGAGTAGGGGTTTTACCTCCTCACGAGGGCCCTGAACCTGGGTACATCGTGTTGTTTGTGTTGTGTGGATCTCACCTCACGCGGCTACTCGTCGCGTGATCCCTCCCCGGACACCTCCAGCGTCCATCGTCCCCACATCTTTAGCCATCCCATGGCATCTGCCGTGACACCACCACGACAGTCGCCTGGTGGGGGGGCTCTCCCCGCCCTTGGAGTCGAGACCCGGACAGTTTGAGTACCCGGGTTGGGAGAACCCATCCTTGTATCCAGAACCTCGATCTCCTCGTCCACTGGTTCTGATGAGGAAGGAGATCCGGCGGCTCGGGGAAGCGGATTGTTCAGAGGGCCTTGTTCCTGGTTATTCGCCGTATCACCGCCAGTCGCAGCGTCTGCGTTCCCAGTCGGCTTCTCTGCCCGACGATTATCCGTCTCTACGTTTTCCGGGTCACTGACGGTGACTTGGGTACTGAAAGAAAGATGAGAAAAGGCAGTTATTAGTGATAGCGGTGGCTTGAGTGGAAACTTGTCAGACGTAAAAGGAAATCATGTAGCAAAAACTTACCCGACATTCACGGTATAGTCCGGCGGGAGCTCGCCGCTGGAAGCAGATGAGGTCGTAACAGGGACCACTAACGGAACCCGGAATTGCCCGGCACGTGGATGGTTAGGAGAAGGGTGGCGTTGAGGAGAGTTGGAAGGACGGGACGGAGGAGCGCTGGCACGATGGACCGAGGGGGTAGAGATGCCCGGGTTAAGGGGATCTTCACCCGGGGAGCTCCGAGTTACTCTGCGCTTGGCTGGGAGAGAATCCTTCAAGCACGACGAATTTGATAATTGATGGTTAAGTCGTCGCATGGCGTCAAAGGAGTAAGGTTCAGAGGATAACGAGGAAAAAGGAACCTTGGACACTGCCCCTCTGGCCTTCCTCTTGGCTCCAACTGTTGCTTCTTGATCAGATTCGGTTGCCTCCGGGTCATCCTCGTTGATCTCACCTTCGTCCTCCAGCCCTGCGAACCGGGTGTGTGTTCGTGGGAAAAAAGGTAAACGGGAGGAAAATAATACAAGTAAAGATATACAAATTATGTGCAAATACCTTCACTATCATCAGCCGGCTCGTCCTCTTCTTCCGGGTCTCTGGAAGGGGGGGGGAGGTTCAACTCTCCAGAAAGGGTCATCAGCCTAAGACAAAAGAATGAGACTAAGGGTTAGAAGCTGTATCAAGTCAAAATGTGGAAATAAGTTATGAATATCGGATATTACCGCTGGAGCCGGGTTTTCTCGAGTAAACGGGGGTAACCCGGTGATGCCCTTTATCACCTCCAGCTTCTCTATCAAGAAGCCCTTGATGGTCTTGTTGGTATCGCCGGTCGCAAAGCTCTTGGTGGAGTATCGGAGTGCATCTGTGGTGTGCCCCGAATACTCGCACATCAATTTGGTGCGGATGGAGTTGGGTTGGATCCGAAAATCAACCCATGTTTTTACTAAATTTAGCCCGAGGAGGCCTTGGGCTGAGAGGATGGCTATCTTGGCTAATGAGGGGAGGATCGCCTCCCTGTCTGAGTCTGGTGCAAAGGCATTGAAAGACTCGGAAGGTTCGAGGAGGCTCTCCGAGTAACCCGGCAGTTTCTTTTCGCCATCTGGGGAGGTATCGTGGCAATAAAAGAAAGACAGCTGCCAATGTTTGACGTGGGAGTTTAAATTGAGGGTTGGCATCGGTGAATTCTTGCGGCGTTGGATGGATACCCCGCCACAAGTAAGAAGTGCTCCGTCACCACTTTCGCGGCACGGCTTACACTGGAATAGTTCGATGAAGAGAGTCAAACTTGGCGGCATGCACAAGTACGACTCGGATAGAACGATGAAGTGGGTAATATTCAACATAGAGTTAGGCCCTATGTCGAATACCCGGAGGCCATAATGGCTTAAGACCTCCCTGAAGAAAGGGTGACCCGGAGGACGGAATCCCCGGGTCACGTGCTCTACGAAGCAGATTACCTCGTTATCAGCGGGTGTGGGCCGGGTCTCGTTGCCCGGCGCCCTCCAGTGAATGTCCTTCTGAGAAGGGAGAATTCCTAATTCGGCTAGCTCGTCCAACTTGGCCTTCGTAGCTGTGGAACGCCCCCAGTTGGCGGATATGGTTTGGGTAGTCCTCGCCTGAGTCGGCTGTTTTCCTTGTCGTTTGGGAGCCATGGGATCAACCCGCAAAACACAAGAAAAAGAGGCATAGGAAATAAGACCCGGAAGTGTTGGATTATCCGAGTATAAGGTATCAAGAAAGTATGAAGTTAAGAATTATCCGGGTATCACGCTATGAAGTGGAGATTACAAGGTATCCGGGTGTTAAGTACAATTGTGGAAATTATTGGTCACTTACGTATGGAAAAGCATTTGGGGAGGATGGATGGTTGCCCATGTGTCTACTACAAGCAAAATAGCTGGAAAAGGAGGATTTTCCGGGTGTTAACGCAATGAGCGGAAAATCGAGGAGGAATGGATCTAGATGGGAAAGTTTGCGAGCGATTTTACGGGAGATTTGGTGATTAGTAATGGTAGGAGGATGAGTTGTAACTATCTAGCAGGTGGTTAAAGGAGTTGGCGAGCATCGAATCGATCTAATTTGATGCAATCGGAAGAACGACTCACGGGTTGACCTAGATCCGATCCTGGATGAATTGAAAAGTTGCGGGGCTAAATTAAACGGCTGCAAGAGGCTTACTAGAGAGATTGGAGTCTAGCACGACGGCGGCGAGCGGCGTGGCTCGAATGCCCCTTCGCAATTCTTGGCGAGAGGAATAAAGGCGCGACGGTGACGCTTGACGGCGGCGCGAGATGGCTCGAGGGCGAGCGCGGCCGGCGGCGATCTTGCTTTAATGGCGTGCACGAGCTTCTTGCGGTGGTGTTGCAAGGGTGTAAGGAGCAAGGAAGGAAAGGGGATGCTGAGGCGGAGTGATGGGTTTAGGGTTACCCTCTGAGCACTATTTATAAGGTGGGGGTGAGTCTATCTCAACGGCCGGAAACCGGAAATTGTGGGGTAATGGTTATCTACGTGGATTCTGCGAGATATGCGCCAAGTATTGAGCAAAGCATTTGGTTAAAAGAAAGAAGGAGATCTACCCCGTGATATCAGGATCGGTTATCGAGTATGGGATCTTGGCATTTTTATTAGGGTTTGGACCTGGAAAATTAAATCAAAGTGTTTGGGGGGAAAACCCGGGTTACTACATGGCCACCATGGAGTAAGGCCTAGCTGAATATCAAAGCATCTTAACCCGGCCTCCATATGCCTGTGTGCTTGATATCTTTGCAGGGAATAGCGAGCGCTTCAAGGAGGATCTGTGAAGCCCAAGCTATTCTGGGGACTACTGATGGGGGGATAATAACCCGGTAGGCCAACTCCAAGGCGTAACCCGGCCCAAGGAACATGGTGCGCAGTTTGGTTAAGGATAATGAAGCTTCTGGAAGGCCCAAAGTTTGTAGGCCTCGTAACCCGGATTGTGGGTTACGGTAAGGAAAGTTAGGGTTTATAAGCGGTGTCCGGATAGGATTCAAGCGGCGTTTTCGAGACTAGGGCCGAGGGGGTACGGGTGCTTTATAAACCCACCCCTAGGTCTAGTTTAAGAAGAGATCTAAGAACCCTAGCAAGATCACCTGATATCGAGCATCTAGTGTAATCCCCGAGTTGAGTTATTATATCAAGATCGGAGACTCGGCGACTTTGATCGCCGGCTACCAGATCGAGTTACATCATGTTTTCCTCTGAGCTAAACCCTCTCCCAAACGCCTGTGTCGTCTTGCCCCAAGATCAGTTACCCCCGGTAACGTCTGCCTTGATTATCCCACGACACCTGCTCTTGAGATCTGTATCATCAGTAGATCGATTACAAAGGTGGGTGCGCAAGCCGAGAGATTGATCTCGAGCTTGTGGCTATGGTGGTGAAAAGTAGATTGGAGCCCCCCTCGGTGGTTCTCCTAGCCTTTTATAGATGGCTAGGTCTCAAACCGTGTCCGGGGGGGGGGGGGTTACAAACCCTAGTTCTAGGTCGGTAGGAGTTTTCCTTCTGACCCGCAAGTCTTGCGGGTGGGCCTATACTGGGCCTTCTAGAACAGCGGGATAGCGCCTTGCTCTGGGCCTTGGTCTTGGGCCTTGGACTAGGTAGGCTCACCCGACAGGTTCAGGAGTCATCCCCTCGTCACTTGCTTAAGATAGAAAGAAGTAGGTTTACTGACTCAACATAAATGTAAAATATAGGCCCTTCATAGAGGGAAGCATGGATCACTCATGTGCTAGAGCTTTTGTTTTGTAAAACATAGGTATAAAATGGTTGACACTCCTCCCAACCTTCCTTACACAAACCATGGCTAACCGAATCCTCGGGTGCCTACCAACAATCACAAACCATGGATGAGTGTCTAATTTTGAGAGGTGTATGTTTATGTCAACGAATGGAAAACAGAAAATACAGTACGTCATGAGCCAACTATACTTCACAAGAGCGGCTCCCATAGAAGGACGCAACTGGTATAGAAGGTCATCCCTCTTTCTCTTTTGTTTACACAATTATGCTTTGACTGATAAATCAGGGGCAAAAATAGTGAAGAGAATTTGTATTATTATTTGGGGCTGGGAACCCCGCTGCCAACTCTTCTAGCATTTGGATAAGCGGATGAAGCCACTAGTCCAAGGTGTGAAATCCAATCAACAATTGAGATAAAGATTCTCTATTTGCGTCCTCATGAGCTAAAATAGGAGCACAAAACAGGTGCAATTTTGAAGGTTTAAAGGTAGCACACAAGCAATTTACTTGGAGTGGCGGTGAAATACCACATATAGATAGGTATGGTGGACACAAATGGCAAGGTTTTGGGCTCAAGGTTTGGATGCACAAGAAGCATTCCCTCTCAGTACAGGTTTTTGGCTAGCGAGGTTGGGTAGCAAGCATAAGAATTGAAGTAAAACAAACAAAAACATATATGGTAAAGCCAATCATGCAATCTTCCTTGAAGGTGCAAACAAACTTATTTGAGAATACTAAGCTTATGGGATAACAAGAAAGAAAGATCATGCAATAATATATCTACATGCAACTCCCTCTTTTCTACTTAAGTCTCAATGAATTGTTGCTACTGACCAATGCTAAGTTTGCCAAAACCAACTATATTAACTTGAAGGTCCAACATTGATACCAATACTAACAACAAGATCAATCACATAACAAAAATTGCAAACTAAAATAAAGTAGAACAAGTAGATGATGAAACTTCTCATTAATATTTCATTACGGCAGCTCAAACCAAGGGATACAACGATAACCAACTATAGAGCGATACTTCCATACTGCAAACCATCCTATATGATATTTTCTCTACTCACGATATGACTCTACTAAAAGGTAAAAGGGTGAAAGATAAAGATGTGATATCGCGACACTCTCCCAAGCTTGGAACAAGCCAAGGGGATGCCAATACCAATGACGAATCAATTATTCGGTGGTGGTGGTGGTGAATCCTTCTCGATGAGCTTATCAATTGATTTCTTTAGATCTTCAATTGCGAACATAAGCATACGCATCATATTGTTAATGTGATCAATATAGTTTGCATGCTTGTCAGACGGTGAATTCCAGCCATCAAGATTTTTCCCCCACACTTCCTTAGGCCGAGAGCTTTCTTCATCTGCACGGTTAGAATGCTCCATATCCCATCAAGAAGGCAACTTTGCCTCGGGTACCCTCCTAGATTTATACTCATGAATTAAAGTACGGAAAGGTTTCTTTATGCCTGAAAGTGGTGTCCTTGAAGCTAAGAAGTGACGTGGGGTCTTCCACTCCAATGCTTGCGATGGTAGTGCATGGACGCAATCGTGGGTTTTCTTCTACATCTCCTTCAGCCCCACTCTCGATCTCCTCCTCCGATTTCCGGTCTTGGAGATCATCTTCCTTTGGTCCCTTCCCCTTGTTGTTGTTGTTGGCGGAGACCATGATGCTTCTAAAACTGAAAACAGATCCTGGCAGAAACAGCTCAAAACAGAAACACGACGAGAAAACAATATACGAACATCGGGGGGGGGGGAGTTATATAGCAAAAATATGCGTAACGAAAGGAAAGTCCAGGACGAAAAACGAGTCGAAGAGGGGCTCCGAGGCTCCCACACCATAGGGTGGCGCGGCCAGGGGTGGGCCCGCGCCCCGGGTGGTGTGGTGCCTCCGGGCACCATCTCCAACTCCTCTTCGGCTCGATATTTTTCATATTTTCCAAAAATCAATAAATTATAACTGAAAAGGTATTCCGCGAAATTTTTCTTAACATAACTGTTACCTATTCCAAAACAGACTCTGCAGATTCTGGAATCTTCCCTCTAATGAACTTCTCCGGAGTCATTACTTGAATAACATCAACATCTTCATCATAGGAATCCCCAGAAATATAATGTTTGAGTCTTTGCCCATTTACCACTTGTGTAGTGTTATCTTTGAGGGAAGCAATTTTGATTGCACCCGAACACTACACTTCTTCAATAATATAAGGTCCTTCCCATCTGGAGAGTAATTTTCCTGCAAAGAATGTGAGACGAGACCGATACAATATAACTTTCTCACCAACATAAAACTCTCTTTCAAGGATTCTTTTATCATGACATTGTTTAACTTTATCTTTGAAGAGATTGGCATTTTCATAAGCTTCACATCTCCATTCATCTAGATGATTCAAATCAAGCATTATTTTCTTACCAACAAGTTTAAAATCTTTATTTAATTATTTTACTGCCCAATAAGCTTTGTGTTCTAATTCTAAAGGCAAGTGACGAGATTTTCCATAAACCATTTTATAGGGAGACATACCCATAGGATTTTTATAAGCAGTTCTATAAGCCCATAAAGCATCATTCAACTTATCTGACCAATTCTTCCTAGATTATTAACAATCTTTTGCAAGATAGATTTAATTTCTCTATTTGATAATTCTACTTGCCAACTGGTTTGAGGATGATAAGGTGAGGCAATTATATGATTAATATCATATTTAGCAAGGGTCTTTCTAAAACCACCATGAATAAAATGAGAACCTCCATCAGTCATAAGATATCTAGGGACACCAAACCTAGGAAAATAACATCTTTAAGCATTCTTAGAGAGGTCTCACCATCAGGACTTTTTGGTGGTATAGCTTTCCCACTTAGTTACATAATCAACAACAACAAGAATGTGAGTGTAGCCATTCAAAGGAGGAAAAGGACCCATAAAGTCAAATCCCCAACAATCAAAAGGTTCAATAACAAGAGAATAACTCATAGGCATTTCATTGTGTCTAGAAATATTTCCTACTCTTTGACATTCATCACAAGATAAAATAAATTTACGTGCATCTTTAAAGAGAGTAGGCCAATAGAAACCTGATTGTAGAACCTTCTGTGCGGTTCTATCTCCAGCGTGATGTCCTCCATAAGAACTACTATGGCACTTCTTCAATATTTCACGTTGTTCATGATCTAGAACACATCTTCTCATAATACCATCTACTCCTTCTTTATATGAATGTGGGTCATCCCAAAAATAATGCCTCAAATCATAGAAGAATTTTCTTCTTTGTTGAGTTGTAAATGCTGGAGGCAAATACTTTGAAACAATAAAGTTAGCATAATCAGCATACCATGGACTATCCCGGGGTTTTACCTTTATTGCAGCCAAGTGTTCATTTGGAAAACTATCATTAACATGAACGGAATCAAAAGTAATGTTTTCCAATCTAGACAAGTTATCGGTAACAGGATTTTCAGCACCCTTCCTATCCACAATATGCAAATCAAACTGTTGTAAAAGCAACACCCATCTAAACCCTAGGCTTAACATCTTTCTTTTCCATAAGGTATCTAATAACAGCATGATCAGTATGAATACTAACCTTTGAGTGAACAATATAAGGTCTAAACTTATCACATGCAAAAAATACAACTAAGAACTCTTTTTCAGTATTAGCATAATTCTTTTGAGAAGCATCAAGAGTCTTACTAGCATAATGAATAACATTCAACTTCTTGTGTACGCGTTGTCCAAGAACATCACCTACTGCAAAATCATTAGCATCACACATAATTTCAAAAGGTAAATTCCAATAAGGTGGTTGAGCAATAGGAGCAGTAGTTAAAGACTTCTTTAAAGTTTCAAAAGCTTCCTTACAATCATCATCAAAAACAAATGGTACATCTTTTTGAAGAAGATTAGTAAGAGGCTTTGATATTTTAGAGAAATCTTTAATAAACCTCCTATAAAAACCAGCATGGCCAAGAACACTACGAATACCTTTAACATCCATAGGACATGGCATTTTCTCTATTGCTTCCACTTTAGCTCTGTCAACTTCAATACCTCTTTCAGAAATTTTATGTCTAGGAACAATTCCTTCATTAACCATAAAGTGTCATTTCTCCCAATTAAGAACAAGATTAGTTTCCTCACATCTCTGCAAAATTTTATCAAGGTTGTGCAAACAATTATCAAAAGAAGTTCCATAGACGGAGAAATCGTCCATGAATACTTCCACAATCTCTTCAAAAAAAAACATGAAAAATAGCAGACATGCATCTTTGAAAAGTAGCAGGAGCATTACACAAACCAAAAGGCATATGTCTATAAGCATAAGTACCATAAGGACAAGTAAAGTTTGTTTTCTCTTGATCTTGCTTCCTAACAACAATTTGAGAAAACCCAGAATAACCATCAAGAAAGCAAAAAAATGAGTTTTCTTAGACAACCTCTCTAGCATTCGATCAATAAAAGGTAAAGGATAATGATCTTTCTTAGTAACCTTATTAATCTTTCTAAAATCAATACACATTCTATAGACAACTACTACTCTTTGTGGAATGAGCTCATTGTTTTCATTAGGGACAACAGTCATTCCTCCCTTCTTAGGGACACAATGCACAGGGCTCACCCATCTACTATCACCAATAGGAAAAAATAATGCCAGCATCAAGAAGTTTTAATATCTCATTTCTTACCACTTCCTTCATCTTAGGAATTAAACGACGTTGATGTTCAACCACTGGCTTTGCATCAGGTTCAATATTAATAGCATGCTGACATATAGTAGGAGAAATTCCCTTCAAATCATCAAGAGTATATCCAATAGCTCCACGGTGTTTCTTCAGAATTCCCAATAATCTTTCCTCTTCTTCACATGAAAGTTTAGCACTAATAATAACATGATATATTTTCTTATCATCGATATAAGCATATTTAAGATCATCAGCCAAATGTTTTAAACCAAAAATGGTAATGTGGTACCCAAGTCTTCGATAGGTAAATTATGTTTCAGTATTACCGGTTGACGAAGAAGAATGTCATCAATCTCATTTGTCTGTTCCATAAAGACCTTACTCTCGTGGTCCTCCATATATTGCTCCAAAGCATTATTAGGAGCAAGAGCAATAGAAGCAAGTTGTTCAACTTTAAAATTCTCATCAGGCAATTTAGATTCATAAGGTGCTCTAGCAAATTTAGAGAAATTGAACTCATAAGATTTTCCATCAAATTTAGTCAAAATCTTCTCTCTTTTACAATCTGTAATAGCACCACAAGTGTTAAACAAAGGTCTACCAAAAATAATAGGACAAGTCTTACTAGCAGCCTTACTAAGTACTATAAAATCAATGGGATATTTAGTCTTACCACATAAAACTTCCACATCTCTAACAATACCAATCCGAAAAACAGTTTCTCTATTAGCAAGCTGAATAACCACATCAATATCTTCAAGATCACAAGAACCAATTTCATACATAATTTCTCTATAAAGCTCATAAGGTATAGCACTAGAACTAGCACCAATATCATACAAACCATAGTAGCAATGTTCACCAATCTCAACAGAAAGCACATGAACACTAGTTTTCTTAGGTCTATGAGGATGGGAAACAATATTAGAAGTATCCTCACAGAAGACAATGTGTTCATCCTCTACATTTCAACAAACAAGATCTTTCACTATTGCTACAATAGGTTCAACAGTTATTTGTTCATCAGGTTCAATAGATTTGTTATTACTCTTATTAACCACACTAGCCACCATAGAGTGTTCTTTCACCTTAGCAGGGAAAGGCATTTTCAACATAAGGCCCAGGAACAGCAGGATTAACAACATGCACTTCTATATTACTAGCAGGAACAATATCTTTATAAGGTGCATGGTACTTGTGATAATCCTTTTAGGAATATCAAGATAGGAGGCAAAAGCTTTAAGACAATTTGCAAAGATTTGAGAATCAAGACCATAAACAACACTAACATTATAGAAATCATTGGTTCCCATCAAAGATTTAATGCATTCATAATCATAATTTATAGCTTCTTCCTTCATACGTGTGAATGATCCAGAACAAGAAGCATCCAATAAATCCTTATCATGAAGAGAAAGCATTGCATAAAAATTATTGATAACAATATTTCTCGGGAGTTCATGAACGGGGCATTTAAGCATTAATAACTTCATTCCCCCACACTTGGGCAATACTCTCTCCATCATGAGGCCCGAAATTATAGATTTGATTCCGGTCTTTATGAATCTCACTAGGAGGGTAGAATTTAGAATAAAAGAGGAACAATTTCCTCCCATCCAATAGATTCACCATTCTTTAGTAATTTGAACCATTCAGCGGCTCTTCCTTTCAGCGACGAAGAAAATAATTTCCTTTTAACTTGATCCATTGTAATACCTGCACACCTAAATAACTCGCAT
This sequence comes from Alopecurus myosuroides, assembly GCA_028641055.1. Lineage (NCBI taxonomy): Eukaryota > Viridiplantae > Streptophyta > Magnoliopsida > Poales > Poaceae > Alopecurus > Alopecurus myosuroides. Next base: position 371,088,015 of record CM054059.1, read on the forward strand.
AATTCATGTATAAAGAGCAAATGATCACCGGGATGGACAGTTCCATCACCGTAATAGCAGTTATCCATAACACATCCAACAATTTTCATAGGTATTTTATAAGGATCTAATTCAGCAGATGACAGGTTACCTACTACCCTAGTAGCAACAGTAGAAGTACCCCTAAATAGAGAACCAAAGGTATTCTCCATAGTGAAATAAACATCAAACAGAAAAAAATAGCACTCATAGTAAAAGTTTCTCTTAGCAATTCCCTTACAATAGCGCTTCACCCCCGACAACGGCGCCAGAAAATAGTCTCGATGACCCACAAGTATAGGGGTTGTATCGTAGTACTTTTGATAAATAAGAGTGTCGAACCCAACGAGGAGCAGACGGTGTTGGCAAGCAGGTTGGATAGAGGATTCACTATAAACACTAGCAAACGGGGTTTTTGGAGGTTTTTGATATAGCAGATAAATAAAGTGCGAGTAAATAAAGTACAGTAAATAATGTTACATCGAGTGGCCCAATCCTTTTGATAGCAAAGGATAAGCCGGTTGTACTACTTATGACTACCAAACGTTCTCGAGGACACATGGGAATTTCGACAAGTGCTTTCGCTTCGTTACAGTTGATTAATATCCATTGGTTCGTGAAGTGTTGTGTGGGTGAACCTATGCTAATGCACCACCCAAATAGGACTAATACATACTTGTTATTATACCCCTCGTAAGCATCCGCAAATACAAGAAAGTAATTAAGATAAATCTAACCACAACCTTAAAACTCCAGGATTCTACGCTCCCTCGTGCATTGGTTTCCTAACGGGGGTTTAGGTTTCTGTCACTCCATCAACCCCACAATTAGTAGAAAAATACACAATGCATCCTCCTAGGCCCATAAATGTGAAATATCATGTAGTTGACGTTCACATGACACCACTAGAAGAATGACACCACAACTTAAATACCGAACCACGAGATATTACTTTAACATAACTTCACTACTAACATCATGAATTCTCCCATGTCCTCAAGAACTAAACAAACTACTCATAAGACATCATATGGATCATAATCAAAGGTGATATAATGGATAATAACAATCTAGTCATAAAGTGCTAACACCGATAAATCTCGCAAGCATCAACTACTAACAAGTAATCCACACCGGGAGAGAGATCTAATGTAAAACAACGATAGAGGCCCCTAATTGTTATAGCGGTATGACGGTGGAAGATGAGGGTGATGGTGCTGGTGGTGATGACGACGACGATCTTGATGATGCCCAGAGTGATGACGGTGACGATGGGGATGATTTCCCCTCTCCGGAGAGGAATTTCCCCACAAGATTTTTCCCTGTCAGAGAGCTTTTCTATCTCCGGTGTTTTCCGCCCCGAGGCGGCGGCGGAATAATTCTTCGATGATAGTCTAGGGCTTAGGGTTCCCTGGGGGTTCAAGTACGCGAAAGGGGTCGACCAGAGGTGGGCCAGGGTGGCCACACCACCCGGCGGTGCGGCCAAGGGGAGGGGGCGCCACCTGATGGTGTGGGCCCCTGGTGGCCCCCTCCGGCTCTCCTCGTGGCTGGCTCCCTCATTTGTACTTTTAAGACATCTCCGGTGTCCCCCCTCTTCTTCTGATCTTCTGAAATAGGGTATCCTGACGGTGCTTTTTCCATCAGATTTCTGGTCCGGGTGTTTATTCTCCAATAATTATAAAACATGCAAAATAAGATAAAATAATATAAGTGATGCATCATAACATTAAATATATTGATGAATAACAGAAAATAACAATATAAACGGGGATGCAAAATGGACGTATCAATGCCTGAAGATGATAATATGTCTATTATTATTGGGAGACCTTTTCTTAACATTGCATGGGCTGTTCTTGATTGCAATCAAGGAAAAGTAACTTTTAATGTTAATGATAAAGAGCATACTGTTTATTTTCCCAAGAATATTGATAGAAGATATGGTCTAAATTCAGTTGAAAATATTGAGATCATCAAGATTGGAGAATTTTATTGTCCCATTCCAATACCACCAAAAGAATATGAAATTATTATGATTGGGACTATGTCTATCAAGGTTGAGGTAACATAATTATTTAGTGATATGGCTTCATATAAAAATTGTTCTGGTAACAAGACTTGAGCACCCTTGTTAACAAAATGATTTTGAATGAAGAGGACAATGTTTTCACCTTCCCATTATGTTTTCACCTTCCCATTATGTTTTCACCATGTTTACTTATGTTATGACCTTGCTACTTTAATATAATCATGTTTTCCACCATCCATAGTCATGTTTTCCTCCTTATTACTGTGGTTATCCATGTTTTCACCACCCTTATTTTTGTTTTCACCACTTCCACCTTTGTTTTATGTGTTTTCTTTGAGTCAAGGGGTTCCATACTTCTGTAGCAACTCCTTTCCATCTTTATTTTCATGTTTTAGTTGTGCCAAGTAAAGTTTCTAGCGAAAGTTGGAGTTGGTTTTGGATTTCTGCGCATGAAACAGATTTCAGCTGTCCACCGTAAAAAATCGTATAATTCACAGAAAGATCAAAATGAGCTGAAACTTTTTGTGCTTATCCTCAAATATTTTTCTTTATGTTTTTCGATCTGAGCAACTTAAGTGCCCCGAAAAAAATCGTCATTAAAGACTGTTCTGGTTTTGGCAGATTCTGCCATTTTTCTTGCATTTGCTCTTTTACTATGTCGAGTGAATTTATTTGCTTCACAAAACATCAATGGTTGTATCTAATGTTTAAAAGTATCAATATCACTTGTGCCCTTGTATAACCCATGAATTTTTTGATTGTGCACTAACCCTCTAATTCGAATTACTTTGAGTGTGGTGTGAAGGAAGTTTTCAAGGGTCAAGAGAAGAGGGTGATATAATGTGATCAAGAAAAGGTCAAAAGCCTAAGCTTGGGGGGGGGGGAGGTATACCGACATCACACTCATCTTTATATCATGTTTACTTGGTTCTTTGTATATCCATGTTTTTGTTTTTCTTCGTTTTCTTTCGCTTCTTTCGTTTTCCTTTGTTTTTATTGTTTTGTTCCTGCTTTCCAAAACAAAAAAAGACCAAAAATATTTCTGTTGTTTCTCTTTATTTTCTTCTTTAGTTTCTTTTGTTGGCTTGCTTTCTTTTCTCGTTTCGGTTTAGTATTCAAAAATCCAAAAATATTTTGCTTTGTTTGTTCGTTTCCTCCTGTTGTTGTTTTAATTCGAAAACCCAAAAATAGTTGTTGTTCTTCTTTGGTTTTGTAAAGTTTATTGTAGAGTTCACCGAATTTTTGTGTCTTCTTTGGATATTGGTTATCATTATATATTATTCAATCCACAAGTGAAGATCAATAATGACGATTCACGACAATTCAAGTTGTGGTGAGAGGCTGGTATGAACTCTATTTGTTTTATTTTTGCACATATACTCATCCATGTGAACATGCTTAGTTCGTTCGTGTAAGGAGTATGTTATTTAATTGATTCTTAGTAGTTCGTGCTCTCACGTGTTTAGTTCCAACTTATTAATATAAGATAGCATGTCGTATGAATGTTTGCTTACATTGTTTTATTCATAGAAGGGTATGACATTGTGGTATCTCCCTCTGTTTGTTTCGCTTGAATCGACTTGGCACATGCTCACACATGCATATGACCGAAAACAAAAACTCAATTAAGCCTCGATGATTTATTTTGCCGCAGAGTATTGGTATCATTTTTATGCCCTTGTTAATTTTGTTTTGTCGCAAGCATGATTATGACATTTGTTGCTCTCTTGATTGTCGCTCCCAGTCTATTACTAGCCTTCACCTATACTGAATATGAGCTCTACTCGTGCATCCAACTCCCAAAAAAAAGTTTGCCAAATGTGTCCACCATACCTACCTATATATGTGGTATTTAACCGCCACTCCAAGTGAATTTCTCGTGTGCTACCTTTAAAACATTCAAAAAATTATTCCTATTTTGTGCCCTTGTTTTAGCTCATGAGGACGTAAATAGAGAATATTTATCGCACCCGCTGATTGGATTTCACACCCTAGACTAGTGGCTTCATCCGCTTATCCAAATGATAGAATAGCCGGCAGCAGAGTGCCCAGCCCCAGATTAATACAACAAATTCTCTTCACTATTTTTGCCCCTGATTTATCAGTCAAAGCATAATTGTGTAAACAAAAGAGAAAGAGGGATGACCTTCTACCCAGATGCATCCTTCTATGGGAGCCGATCTTGTGAAGTCTAGTTGGCTTGTGATGTACTGTATTGTCTATTTACCATTCGTTGACATAAGCATACACCTCTCTAAAAATGTTTTTATTACCTCTGTTTAATAAAATAAAAGGCTCTAGCACATGAGTTAATCCCTGCTTCCCTTTGCGAAGGGCCTTTCTTTTATTTTTACGTTGAGTCTTCACCTTCTCACTTTATGCACCTTCTTGAGAGCACGACTGTCATTCTTAGTGTAATGTGCTTGTCCCAAAATACGATTGATTGTGGTATAACTTTGATGCTTGTATCTTTGATATTTTTATTTCTAGTCGCATTTGAACTTCAGAGGTGCCCTAACATTTATGTTTTGCTCCATTATTAAGGGCAAGCGAGTACAATTTATCATACCCTATTATGAGCATTGCAATCCTGTAGATTGATATACTTCATGTTGTTTATTATTAGTTTGTTGGCATCTCTTCATGGTTTGCATAACTGCTAGGTGACTTTTATCTTGCATACATCTTATTATGAATTGCCTCATCACTTGATCATATAGTGAGTATATTTACATCATATGAAACAAATGTGTTCGTAAAAGTCTTTTATCGCACTTAGTTGTCACTGAATTGCTTGAGGACAAGCAATAAGCTAAGCTTGGGGGAGTTGATACGTCCAAAACGTATCTCCTTTTCCAAAACTTTTCTTATTGTTTTCCTCTAAACTTGTGAGTTTTGGATACCACTAACACGGACTAATGGTGTTTTCAGCAGAATTGCCTTGGTGTCTCGTTTTTGTGCAGAAAAATCAACTTTCGGGAAATTGTCCAGAAAAGACCCCATTGAGCTTATATCACCAGAGGACTCCGGGAACCAAAAGGACAACCGGAGGGGATGGCTGTGATGTGAAGATCACGTGTGTCCACGGAGTGTTAATGCTTTTGCTTCGGTGCTTTATTAAAAGGAGCATCTTAATTACCAGTAGTTTCCCTAGAGGCCCCGCCGCCACGGGCTGGTAGGACAAAATATGTTTTGCAAGTTTCTCATTGCGAGCACGTATGACTATATTGGAACACATGCCTATGGTTTGCCTAGAACTTGGACGCTTTATTATTATAATCTTCAATGCCCATGTTTAGATTATTACATGACCTATGTTATCCATGCAACGCCCGTTCATCCATTCCCTCGATGCCTACGGTACTTTTCATTCCGCTGTTTTCCGCGATTGCTACTGCTGTTACTATTTTATTCCTGCTGTTATTTTACTAGTACTGCTGCTATAAAACTGTTACCGCTAATAAATTGTTGCAAGCAAGTCTACTTTCAGGTGCAGCTGAATTGAAAACTCAGTTGTTAAGGCATATAAATATTCTTTGGCTCCCCTTGTGTCGAATCAATAAATTTGGGTTTTACTTCCCTCGAAGACTGTTGCGATCCCCTATACTTGTGGGTCATCATTGTCCTAATGCTAGTGCTATGAATATGGCTTTCACAAAACATATTACAAATGCTCTCATACAAATTAGAAAAGACTAGCAAAATATGCCCGTGCGTTGCTACGGGTTGATTCTTTTTAATATATTTTAAGTTGCGGATAATTTCACATATGAATTTTTTTATTGGACAAAATGTACACATTAATATGGCTATGTCTATGAGGACAAAATCACATCGCTCGAAAGTAAAACGAAAATCACTGCCCGCCATATCAACGATGCCGGTCGTGAAAAAATAACACAAGAGCTGTAATTAATCAACTCAACATCAAAACAGAAGGAATTTAAATCGATCAAATCTTGCATTTTGATCTCGGAATGTAGACATGACAAAATAACCTTCGTATGCTCAAAAGGACATGGTTACATTAGTACATTCTGCATGTTACATCTTTTGCATCATCAATTACGCAGCGTTGTCTTCTTCCCTGGAATGAAGTCTCACTAATTAGTGTAGGGCTATTTTTTTCCTAGGTAAAATAATTCTAAGGTCTTGTGTTTTCAACAGGTAGTAGCAAGCAGGCAGATATACTCTTAGGTAGTAACGGTAGTAGCAAACAATAGACACCAGTCCACAATTAACTGTGGCATTTTCGCGCAGAGATGATACTTTTCCTTCAGACTTAGTTGGCTCTACATCCACCTTAGAATCGTGTTAATCCTACACACTTCGAGCAATGTCACATGCGCGTGGCACGGGACATTGTCGTTTTTTTTAATCGGCAGCGAAGGACTTGGGAAAATAGAGTTGCCTTTCTAAACCAGCAAGTAGCGTTCGAGCAGCCCCGGGAAGTGGACGTGGAGATATTCTCAACAATCAGCGGGAGAGGGAGTAAATTGCCACATCGAGTTGACAAGCTCCATGTTAGCCTTGCTGACAGCCAGGTCGAGGACGACGGGGAGCAGCCTTGACTCCACGGCCCATCAACGGCAGACGACTAAATCTTCTTCCGCTTGGACCAGGCAAACACGCAGCGAGACCCATTCCACACCGTCGGTACCTGCAGCAATGACAGAGATGGGCGCATGGCGAACCACGACGGCCTTCTCGTCCAGCTGAGACGTATCGCTGCCGGTGGCCGAGGAAACCTGGACGCCAACACTCCCTCAGGCCACATACAACGCCCTGCGCCGCACCCACACGTGGAGGACCCTGGCGGGCCGCGTCGGCCTCGATCCGTCCGAGCGTCGTGCTGATCCCGAGACCACCCAGGTCTGCAGGGTGAGCGTCTTCAAGGTCCCAGCAGCGATGTGTCCGGCGGCCCCTTCCTATCGTGCTCGCGCGCCGTGCAGCCTATGGCTGAGCTGCGTGAGGACTGGCGGTCCGCGTCGGCCTCGAGCCATCCGAGCGTCGTGCTGATCCCGAAACCACCCAGGTCTGTAGCGCGAGCGTCTTCAAGGTCCCGGCAGCGATGTGTCCTGCGTTCACGACGGGCCCCTTCCTATCGTGCTCGCGCTGTGGTACACGCCGTGTAGCCTATGGCTGAGCTGCGTGAGGAGAACAACGGCCTAGTGCCAGAACATAGTGATGGCCTACCCGACGTCACCACTTTCTCCCGCCGCGGGGTCTATGCTTTGCGGGATAGTGTGTCCGATGGCGAGGAAGAAGTAGGAGATGTCACCGATGCTGACGGTGAGCGGAGGTAAATGCGAGGCAAGACAATCGCTCCAGGGAGAGAGAAAATAGAAAGAACGAAGCTATACGGTGGCACTTTTCGTGTAATAAGTATTTTGGTGGGAGGGCAAATCAGTAAAACCGATGACGGACCGGAAGAAACCTTCCTCTCTTTATTATTAGGTAAAGATGAATTAAGATGTGAACGATCTATCCCTAGGAAGTTAGATGAGGGTTGGGAACCCATCATTAAAATGAAAGTGAATGATTTTGATTGCAATGCTCTATGTGATCTTGGTTCTAGTATCTCTGTTATGCCTAAGAAACTTTTTGATATTCTTGATTTGCCACCTTTGGAGCATTGTTATTTGGATATTCGTCTTATTGATAATGTTAGAAAGAAACCTTTGGGGAGAGTTGATGATGTTCTTATCATGGTTAATAATAACCTTGTCCCCGTTGATTTTGTTGTTATGAATATTGAATGCAATGCTTCTTGTCCAATTGTTTTGGGAAGATCTTTTCTTAGAACGGTTGGTGTTGTTAATGATATGAATGAGAGGAATATTTAATTCCAATTACCACTCAAGAAAGGTATGGAACACTTTCCTAGAAAGAGAATTAAGTTTCCTTTTGATTTTATTATTCGAACAAATTACAATTTGGATGCTTTTTCACTTGAAAACACTTGATTCCACTTTTCTGGGCCTAGCTAAAAGGCGTTAAAGAAAAGCACTTCGTGGGAGATAACCCATGGTTTTATTTTTGCTTTGGTTTTCTCTATTTTCATTGAGTCAAGGAGTTGTATAGTTTTGTAGCAACCCCTTTGTATCTTTATTTTTATGTTTTAGTTATGCCAAGTAAAGTTTCTAGCGAAAGTTGGAGTTGGTTTTAGATTTCTGCGCAGGAAACAGATTTCTGTTGTCCACCGTAAAAAATTGTATAAATTCCAGAAAGATAAAATTGACCTGAATTTTTTTTGCTTATTCCTTAGATAATTTCAAAACTTTTTCGTTCTTTATGTTTTTCGATCTGAGCAACGTAAGTTTCCCGAAAAACTTCTTCTTTACATACTATTCTGGTTTTGGCAGATTCTGCCATTTTTCTTGCATTTGCTCTTTTACGATGTCAAGTGGATTTCTTTGCTTCACGAAACATCAGTGGATGTAGCCAATGTTTAAAGTATAGATAGCACTTGTTCCCATGCCGAACCCATGGATTTTTGATTGGTGCACTAACCCTCTAATGCGAATTACTTTTAGTGTGGTGTGAAGGAAGTTTTCAAGGGTCAAGAGAAGAGGGTGATATAATATGATCAAGAAGAGTGCAAGGTCAAAGATTGGGGATGCCCCAGTGGTTCATCCGAGAAAATTCTAAGAAGACTCAAGCATCTAGCTTGGGGATGCCATAGTGGTTCATCCCAGCAAATTCTAAGAAGACTCAAGCATCTTACTTCTTCATCAACAATTTATCAGGTCACTTCTAGTGAAACTATATTTTTATTCGGTCACATCATATGAAATTTACTTGGAGCGTCTGTTCGTTTTTCTTTTGTTTTCCTTTCTGCAATAATATACTTGGAACCTAGCATTCTTTGTGTGGGAGAGAGACACGCTCCGCTTTTTTGTTTGAATACTCATTGTGCTCGTATTCTTAGTTTTCTTCTAGCTGCTGCAAAATTCTTGTTTACCTCCTGTTTTTCTTGCATATCTTATTCAGAGCTGTTAGTTTTAGTAAAGTTGTGTTAGTACTCTCTTGTTTCATTGATGTATCTCTTGGATAGTTTTTGTTTATTATGAAATGCAGTAGTACATTTTTGTGCTTATAACGGTGCAATTAGAAGCTTGTATAGACTGTGGCTAGACTTTTTCATGTCATGCTAGATGTTATTTTAATTCTAAATCCTAGTAGTTATTTTGTAGCATGATTTGTCTCAAATAGCTTAGAGTGTTTAATGTGCCTTAGAAGGAATCATGAGTTGTTCTTTTCATATTGAAGCATAAATTTGTGGTGTTCTCCTTTGAATGTTTTATTTGGTTGACTTGGCGCATGCTCACACCATGTTTATGACTACAAACCATTCACTTATAGCCTCTATGATCATTTAGTTTTTGAACTTGTAGTACCACTTATGCTTTGATTAGTGATGTTTTTGTCGCTATGCATGATTATGGCCATTATTGCTCTCTTGATTTGTCGCTCACAGTCTTTTGGTAGCCTCCACCTGTACTGAGTATGAGCTTTACTCGTGCATCCAACTCCCAAAAACCAAAGTTTGCGAAATGTGTCCATCATACCTACCTACATGTGGTATTTAAGTGTCACTCCAAAGTAAATTTCTCATGTGTTACCTTTAAAACCTTCAAAATTACTCCTGTTTTAGCTCATGAGGACGTAAATAGAGAATCTTTATCTCACTTGTTGACTGGACTTTACACCCTGGACTAGTGGCTTCATTCGCTTGTCCAATTGATAGAAGAGTTGGCAGCGGGGTTCCCAGCCCCAAATTAATACAACAAATTCTCTTCACTATTTTTGCCCCTGATTTATCAGTCAAAGCATAATTGTGTAAACAAAAGAGAAAGAGGGATGACCTTCTACCCAAATGCGTCCTTCTATGGGAGCCGCTCTTGTGAAGTCTAATTGTCTTGTGACGTACTATATTTTCTGTTTACTATTCGTTGACATAAGCATACACCTCTCTAAAAAATGTTTTCAATACCTCTGTTTAACAAAATAAAAAGCTCTAGCACATGAGTGATCCCTGTTTCCCTCTATGAAGGGACTTTATTTTACTTTTATGTTGAGTCTCCATCTTCTAACTTTATGCACAGTTGAGAGAGCATGGTTGCCATTCTAAGTTTAATTGCATTTGTCCCAAAAACATTATTAATTGATTCATGATGTGTTATTGTTTGTTCTCAAATTATTTGTTCTAGTCTTCCTCTTAAACTTTGAAGCTGTCCTGGCATTTATGTTTTTTCCACTCTTAAGGACAAGAGAAATATCACTTTGCTATGTTATCTCTATGCTTGAAACAAACGTATAGCTTTCGAGTGCATTATTATTCATGATATTTTGTTTGTGTTACTTCTCATGATGCAAAGTGATTCCTATGTTTTATTGTTAGAATTATATCTATCATGCTTGTATTAAAGTTCTGTAATCTCAGCTATGCTTATGCTTTTAAAATTTAAATGATCAAGTTTATGTTGGAAGCCTGTCACCTCAGAAATTATGTGTTTTTATCGTTTACCTAGTCGATGACGAGTAGGAACTAAGCTTGGGGATGTTGATACGTCATAAACGTATCCTTAATTTCTGATGTTCCATGTCGTTCTCATGCCATATGCTACATGTTTTCCTTACAATTTATGTCATTTTTATCGATTTCCCGAGACTAACCTATTGACAAGATGCCACAGAGCCAGTTCCTGTTTTCTGCTGTTTTTAGTTTCAGAAAAGTTGTTCTGGAAATATTCTCGGAATTGGAAAATTCGAAACCCGGAAGTCTTAGAATTTCCAAAGGTTCCACGGAGTCCCGAAGAGGCCCAGAGGGGGGCCACACCATAGGGCGGCGCGCCCCCTGGCTGCGCCTGGGGGTGGTATGGGCCCCTCGGGCGCCCACCGCCATCGCCCTTTCGCCCATATATCCCCCCTGAGGCGTGAACCCTAAAAATATACCACTTTTCCACGAAAAACACCCGAGGCCGCCGTCATCGTTAACCCGAGATCGGGAGGGGTCTGGAGTTCTCCCCGGCACCCAGGGAAAATCATCACCGGAGGGGTCTACAACACCATGCCCGCCTCCGGAGTGATGCGTGAGTAGTTCATCCTTGGACTACAGGTCCATAGCAGTAGCTAGATGGTTGTCCTCTTCTCTTTATGCCTCATGTTTAGATCTCGTGAGCTGCCTCACATGATCGAGATCATCTTATTGTAATGCTACATGTTGTGTTTGGTGGGATCCGATGATTATTGAATGCTATGTCTCTTGATTATCAATCTATCATGTTGTATTCATGTGCATGTTATTTATGATCTTGCATGCTCTCCATTGTTAGTAGATGCTCTGGCCAAGTAGATGCTAGTGACTCCAAGAGGGAGTATTTATGCTCGATAGTGGGTTCATGTCTCCTTTGCATCTGTGCTCGAGTGACAGAAACGTGATAGATCGAGGATGTGCTGTTGCCATTAGGGAGAAAACAACGATGTTTACTTTGTTTACATTACACACTTTGCTTCCTGCGATAATCTGTTGCTTGCAACTTAATACCCAACGTTTGTTCGGATGATATCCGAAGGGTGGATTATTAGTCATAGATGCAGTTGGATGACGATCTATGTATTTTTTTGTAATGCCCGCATGAATCTCATAGTAACATCATGTCATGCATGTTTCATTATCCATCAATTGCCCATCTGTAATTTGTTCATCACGCATGTTAGCTATCTTTTGTGCAGAGACACCTCTAGTGAACTATGGACCACGGTCCATTTTCTCATACTGATAATACACACACTGCTTCCACTGTTTTCACACTGCTACTGTTGTTTTCATATTGTTCTTATATTGTTTACCACACCATACGTTTAACCTATTTGTGTTCAGCAAAACCGGTGCGACTGACAATCTCACTGCTTCATTGGGGCAAAGTGAATTGATTGTGTTGTGTAGGTTCCACGTTGATGCTGAACCGGTAGTGTGCCTTGCCATCTCAGCCGAATCAACCTTCAGAAGTTTCTTGTCCTCCTACTGGTCGATTCAACCTTGGTTTCTTTTCTGAGGGAAAACTTGCCGCTGCACTCTTCACAAACTTTATCTTGGGGTCTCCCAATGAGTGCAAGTCCCGCACCATCGCAGCTTCACAAGATTACGCTAAACATTCTACACATTTCCCACCATTGACGGCTGACCGACCACAATAGGGATCCCATGAATATTCGGGCCAAATTTATACTCGTCCAGGTATCTCAAATATGGCATGAACACTGAACAACTTCGCCGTGTTCACCTTTTCTACCGTTTTCCATCTCACCTCCTTCAACAATCTGGTCTCCTATTCACCTATAAACACAACCTCATGGTCTATTTTTTTATGAGATCAAGGTTCTAAATCCGCTTCTCCAGATCAAACTCTGCTTCACTGGTTCCCTTCTCCTCATCAAATTCCATGAAGAGGTAGACATCATCGCCAAAATTATTGATACTACAAAACAATCTATCCGGAACCCTAATCACTAGATGCACTACCAAGCTCTCGTGGAAGGTCTAAATCACCCCTTTTATTAGCTCGAGCACCGACATGGGAGAGAGAGGGGGGGGGGGGTGAACAGAGTTGCAGAGTTGCTGGGCAGGTATAACTAGACACCAGAGGCTTTAGTCGCCGGTGGAATTCTAATTGCCTAGGGGATATTTTTTTGAGAAATGAGGAATAGGTAGGTAATCTTGGCCGTGACGTCACGAAAAACCAGGACCTACCATTAAAAAAAAGAGAGTCCATGATCCCTGTCATATGTGGGTTACTGAGTATAAATTTGGCCTGAATATTAGCAGCCCATACAATTCGTCACCCTGGGCCAGCTTCAGAAACAGCTGATCATTTTGGCCCACATTTCACAAGACTTCAAGACGCGTAAGCTTCAACCTGCCCGCACAGTCCGCAGCCGAACCTGGAAAGTGGAAACCTCCCCGCCGGCCTCTCATCCTCAACGACGCATATCCTCTCGCCGTCGGCCCACGCATCCTGTCCGCGCTCTCCCCGCCGGTCTTCTATTCCTCGAGTACAGTCGCCGGCCGCCTCCACCCGCGCCGGCTCCTTGCCGTCAACCACGAGGCTTCTAGACTCCTCTTGCAACCTTATCTCTATTCTCAAACCTGCGAATCCCCATCGCCATGTCACACGGAGCTTCCTATTCCGTCGTCCCGGCATCTCCGCGGCCGGCCGGTCCCCATGCACTCCTCCTCCCGGCGGCTCCCCCATCGGTCTCAAAGTGCACCAATAATCGACACAACCCTCGTATGACAGCTTCTGGTTTTGGTAAGAAGACACTGCCTGCGTTGCTTCATTGCTTGGATGAATTGTTGTACTACCAACAGCCGTTTGTTTTGCAGAAATGTTGGGTGTAACCCCAGTAGGCTCGTAGCTGATTCTTCTTTGTTGTCTTGATGTAGGCAAAGCGTCGGGGCCGAAGCGGCACTTCGTTGTGGCCAGCGGACTTACTTGGGTTGATGGGGTTGAAGAGCTCATGGAGTTACAAAAGTACGACTCTCGTTACTATACGTTGTGCTTAAGCTTCTGTTATCTGTTCATTCGTCGTGTCATCGGGATTCAGTGATAGCCGTAGTCATTGGTGTAGAACTGGATTCTGAATTTCCTCTGGCACCCACAGTTAATATACATTGTTCTTAAGCTTCTGTTGTCGCTTCTTTTATTTTTTCATCCGTATTTAGTACGTATAGCCATAGCCGTTGGTGTACAGCTGGATTCTGAATTTCCTCTCTACTTTAATTTCACACTACTTGGTACTCATCTTCATTCCGCATCTTGAGATCTTATCTGAAGTAGTTGAACCAGAGTGCTAAGTCAATACAAGGCATTCTGAAAAAAAAACAAGGCACTCTGTTTATTATTTCATGATTTTGCTCACACTCTTCAGTTTTCACATATGAAGGTTAGAAGAGAAAACTCCAGTGAAGGTAAAGAAGAGGCCACCTTTGAGGCGTGGAAAGGTGTATCCGCAACTTGCTGTACCAGAACACATTCCAAGACCTTCTTATGTGGGTGCAGACATACCACAAGAATTACCTGCCGTGCGCCAAATACACAATGCCGAAGGTATCACTGGGATGAGAGCTGCTTGCAAACTTGCCGCCCGTGTACTGGAATTCGCAGGAACATTGGTTAAGGTAAATATTATTCTTTTTAGGGCCCGTTTGGAACACAGGATAGGAAAAATGCAGGGATAGGAAAATTGTAGGAATCGAGATGTCATACACCACCATTCCTATAAGGTTTGAAAACACAGGAATTGAAAGCAGCAGCTATTAGGATTGCAGGATAGGAAAAACATAGGAATTTGTTTTAGTTCGGAACAACCGCTGTTCCATCTGGAGGAATCATGTTAATTACCGGACCATATAGATTGTGCCAATCACATGGGACCGAGAACTGAAAAAAAAATTAGGCAAGCAAAAGTACTAATCTGGCAAAAAAAAAAATGAGACAATCGCGGTTCATATAATTAGGAACTGGATCGCACTAGCTTTGCACAGACGTAAACTAGCAAATTTCACCGAACCTGCTAACAGGCTCTAGCGCTCTACGCGCTTGCCAGCCTCTGCGCGCTGCTACTGCTAGAACCCTTGCATAGAGCTTGCCGACCGTGTTGCACCGTACCGGCCGCCGGTCCACCGGCTCTTGCCCTGCTGGGACGCCGCGTGCGGGCAAGATCGCCATAAGCCCATAATCCATGCTCTGCCGCCGCCGTGTGAAGGATTTCTTTTGCTGCTGAGGTGGGCCTCTACACCGGCGTTTTGGGCGCGCGAGCGAGCGAAAAGTGGCAGCAGGAGGGTCACGAAGAACGGTTCGCGCCAGGAAAATTTCCAAGGGGTTCGATCAATTTTTTTTTCCTGTGAAACATGAAACGTAGGAAACTATTCCCGTGGAATACCTTTTCCTGTTCCTACGTTCCAAAGGGCACAAAGGAAAATTTTCCTGCGAAGTTCCTATCCTTTGGAATTCCTACAAAATTCCTGTGTTCCAAACGACCCCTTATAGATTAAAAGAATTATTATTTCTATCTCATCAGTCATCTTAAGAGTCTGCAATTTACACTTCATAACATAGTAATTTTTTCAATGCCTTCTCAGCCATCAGTTACCACAAATGAAATCGACAGGGAGGTGCATCATATGATAGTTGAGGCAGGTGCTTATCCTTCTCCACTTGGATATGGTGGATTTCCTAAAAGTATCTGCACATCAGTAAATGAGTGTGTCTGTCATGGATTGCCTGATTCAACACAGCTACAGGTTTTGTAGAACGAGCATATCTCATTTTGTCTGTATTCTTGTGGCATGCCTATTTATTTTGTTGAAAATGGTCTTTCAATGCAGAATGGAGACATCATAAATATTGATGTAAATGTGTTCCTGAATGTAAGTTTCTCTATTAAAATTGTTGTATGCTTGTACCATTTGGGAGAGAGTGGTATTTTGATGGTATGTTCCCTTTTGTAATGATGAGATTCATACTATCCTCTTTAGGGATACCATGGTGGAACTTCCAGAACATTTGTATGTGGAGAAGCGGATGAATCTACCAAACATTTCCTGAAGGTAAGCTATTGTTGACGTGTTAATTAGTTCCAAGTATACATAGATGTTCAATAATAATTTGCACTTATGTCAGTATTGTAATGCTTATGTGCCATGTTATGTTTGAGCTTTAACCAACCTCTATGATATTTGTTCTAGTTTATAAGTCTCTTGATTTTAAAGCAAAATGTTCTGAAAGGAATCTTTTTTTTTTGTTTTGTATTTGGAGCATACAGTATTACAATATCTTATCTTCCCTTCTGTTGAGCAAACAACTCTTACCTTCATGAGAACACGAACAGTTGATCTTTATTTGATTCAGGCAGCTGAAGAATGCTTGGAGAAAGGTATTTCTGTCTGCAGGGATGGTGTGAACTACCGAAAAATTGGCAAGAAAATAAGGTACTTTTTCCTCACCATGATAGCATGGTTTTGACCAATCAGTTGAGTTTTCTGGAAGCTTTGGAAATGAAGTATTTGGCTATGCAAGCTTGCTGGTCAAAATATGATGAGGAGAATAAACAAGGATCATCTGGGCCTTATTCTCGCCTCTTATTCCAGGAATTTGTCTTCATTGTTCTGTTTTTTAGAAACTCGTGAACCTACACTTCAAAAAAAACAGTTTTTCATCATTAAAACTTTGTCATCCGAATATTAGAGCTGAATCGATGTTTCAGAAGTTGGAATCACAGATAGAAGTATAGAACCGAGTTCACCAATTCCATCCGTGCAGCAGTGTTCAGAAGCTTGCCAGGCCAGCGAGGAAGCCAGCGTGTGGGCTGGAGCTTGGCTTTGATGAGCTTTCTGTGGTGAAGGGGCAGACCCAAGTATTGACAGGGAAACTGAGAAATAGGGACCGACAGCCAGTCCAGGAGGGGGTGCAATCTCATCAGGCTGACAACGAATGGGGTAAATGGCACATTTTTGCAGGTTCCCCTTCAGTCCAGACACTTGCCCAAATAACCGCAGTATCCCTGTCACCTGATTGATATCCGAGGTATTTGGATTAACGAAGAGGGAAGCATCATCAGCATACAGGCTGGTTTGAAGACGAGCACGGCGAAGTTCCACCGGTGACAAAGCTCCCATGAGATCAACTCGTTCCATGATCCAATGCAGAGGGGCAATCGCAGTCGTGAATAGCATAGGGGAAAGAGGGCCTCCCTGGCACAGCCCCCTCCTATGTCGAATTTGCCGTCCAATTTTACCATTAACCATGATCTTGGAAGTGGATGAGCACCAAATCAAAGACAAGAGGTCACGCCATCTGGGCCCAAAGCCAAGTCTCTCCATGACCTCTAACATGTATTCCCAAGATACATAGTTGAAAGCGCCTGCAATATCAAGCTTTAAGAACAGGCAAGGACGCCTTTTGGCGTGGAGATCTTTAATCACATTCCTGATGTATAGGTAATTATCATGAATGCTGCGAGTCTTAATGAAAGCACTGGGTATCATGTCATGGAGGTGTGGGGCCAACCTATTTGCCAACATCTTGTTCACCACTTTAGCCACTGAGTGCATCAGACTAACTGGCCTATAGTCCTTGATCCTGCAAGCCTCCTCCCCTTTGGGCACATTATGGCAGCGTAGAGGCCACCATTCAATCCTGACCAAGTGACCATTCAACATATACTCTAGTTTTTTCTCCTATTCCATTCAACCCTTATATGTTGGTTAGCCTATGCAGTTTTGCCAGTGTCCACCAATTTGAGAAAACACAGGAAACAGTGCAAGTCATGTTTTTTTTGGAAGTTTTCCTAGGTTCCTTCAGGAAATTAATATAAAATTCATGTGTTTGCTGCTGCAGTTGTACAACACATGTGTATATATTATATAGTATGCATTGTTGGTGGGTTATGCTTGTTCATCATCCACATCCTAGACACTGTTTGGAGCATGGGAATACTCTTTAACAGCCATATCATCCAGTTTTTTTTTCTGTTCCCTTGTACCCAGTTTTACAGAAGAACATTAGTGATGCTGCATATCTTTAATTTTTCTGTAAATTATTTCAGTAAGCTTGCTTATTTCTATGGCTATCATGTGGTGGATCGCTTTGTTGGACATGGAATTGGAACTATGTTGCATTCAGAACCACTTATCCTCCATCATGGTGAGTACTTGATATTCCCCTGATTTTTTTTTTTGCTCATGTTGTTTTTGTATTCATCCTATTGGGTAATAGTTCTTATAGTTTAGCACTTTAGCTTATGACATTAATGCTACATCTTTGGGTTCCTTCTGTGATTCTCTACGAATTTTATCACACCCAGTTACTTGTTTAGATTTGTTTAGGCTGGTAATATTAAGCAATGCAGCTACATGTTATCTAAGCATGTCATTTTCTATTAGTTGTGTCATAAGTTATTGCCAGGAAGATAAGAACATTGTCTTTAGTTTTTAAATGAAAGGAGTGCTTGCTATTACATTCACACTTCATGTAGCTGTTGCTAAGGATATGTACAACCATATATTTGATATGTCCTATACATCTTGATATCTTGAGATAATCTGTCTTAAACTTTTGAATGCATACCTGAATTATGCTGGACTAATGCATGACGATTCAAGCATACAGTAGACTAATGAATCCCCTCTCTTGTAGCCAATGAAAACCCTGGACGAATGGTTGAAGGTCAAACATTCACAGTTGGTATGTACTCTGGGCTCTCTATTGCTGTTATAAGTTGTACTTACGAACAATCCTTATTTTCCTTTAGAGTAGGATGTACTGGAATTCTCAGTGATTTGACTATGAATGAAAATGTTTTTTTTCAGAATAATAAAACATTGCTTTTAAGAAAGAAATGTGTGGGTCCTGATACTTTGGTAATTAGGCATTATATTATATGTAATTCTAGACGCTCTTAGTATTTTTACTTTAAGTGGAGATGAATGCCTCTTAAAATTCAGATGAAGCTGACAACCTTGATGGAATTTTCGCAGAGCCTATACTTATAATGGACAAAGCAGAGTGTGTTACATGGGAAAATGGATGGACCACTGTCACCGCTGATGGCAGCTGGGCGGCACAGTTTGAGCATACTGTGCTGGTCACTCGGACGGGCACGGAAATATTGACAAAGCTTTGAGTTTATTCATGCTGATTGTAGCAGTAAGAAGTCGGTGAGCTATCTACTTTCAGGGTGGGTTGGTTCACAAAGCAGCCCCCAGCCTAGCATCTGAATCTCGGCGATGATGACCTGCGTATGTCTCTTATTTTCTTACTGCCCTTTTTAACCATGATTTCCGAATCAAGTTTCAAACGCGTTCTGTTCCTGTCCGTTAGCACAGTTATTCACTTCATAACTCTGAAATCAATTGCAGGTCCAGATGCGCGAAGCTTCCCCGACCTGGCATGGAAGAGATTATGTAGTTTCTAGAAGAGCTGATGTTGCATGTGGTATTTAGTGTTTTTTGGAAGTAGATAGGCAGGTTTATATATGTTTGTAGCTGAACCATTTCTTGTTTTCTTTAGTACGGTCTTAAGCTGTACATTGGGTCTAGTTGCCCTGGTCGCCGTACGTTGGGCAGCAGAAAATCAGATCCACCTGGACCCTTTCAACACCTCATCGTAACTGCAATAGCAGTGATGACTGATGCCCAGGCCACCATGGCACGAGAGGGTCATGGTTCCACGGGACCCTCTCGCGTTACGAGTGACCAACCTGAATCTTATATTGATTCGTTGCGTCATGCTAGTGCAGGCTGATCTGGCTGGCACCTGCAGACTGACTGAGGTTTACTGATTGTACTAGCGCCCGCATTGTCTGGTCTGTTTAGGCTCTCTACTATTGCAGTGCATACGCAATTGCTAAACTGGAGAAAATGTTAAAATTATCTCTTCATGATGCAGTGCAGTGCAGTGATATGTTTGGAGCCAATCCTATGTTTGAAACATGCACAAATCGCCACAACTTCTTTGAACAAAATTTATGGGAAACCTCTGTTCCCACCATGTTGTAGCCCCCTCCTATGCTGATAAGAATATGTTTGGATCCCTCGAGAGAGCGCACGAGTTCTGCAGCAGTTCAACTGTAGTTGATTTACCTCTGTAAAATTCACGGAAAGCTTTGCACTTTAAAGATTGCACCGTAGATTACTGCAGTACAAGAAACGCCTGATGGATGATGACAAGAAAGACAGGCTTGCACAGCCATAGCATGTGTAAGAAAAGTAGCTCTGGCCTCTGCTGGAGTGAAGTGGAAGTGTGAACCGCTCTGGTCTGATGGAGGCGCGGTCCCACCATCCAGGTGGCTCAGTGTCACTGTCACTGGCTCGCTGCCGCTTGTCCCTTCCCCATTAAAAGCCTAAAGCAAGGTTATTTAGGGACTAATTAATATTTACTCCAGAAAGAGAAGCTAACCCACCAACAAGGCAACAAGAAGAAGGTAAGAAACAACAGCCCTATCGTAGGTAGATTCATTTCCATCGCCAATCACCAACCCAAACTCAAAATTCCCCAAATCTGTACCCACACTTTCACGCCACAACCACAATACCGTCCTTCTTCCTCCAGTCCCCACACTAGCACCGGCGCACGAGCTCCCGCTCCGAGCGAAATTCCCTCAAGGAAAGGCAAATTCCCAGAGAAAGCAAGCAGGGAGCTCATCGGGAGCACCATCAATCTCCCCTCAAAAGAGGCAATCCCACCAGGTATCACCACGCAGGCCCAATGGGGAGCAGAAGCAGAGGAGGGAGGAGCGCCAGCAGCTTGCTCCTTCTCTCGCTCAACCTCCTCTGCCTCCATTCCTCTCTGCGCTGTAAGCTTTCTCCCTCTCTCTCTCACACACCGTCCTCTGTTTCTGCGCCTGCTAATGCTGGGCTTCGTTTCTGCTGTGACTGCAGGCTCGGTGTCGGCGGCCGACCCGTACGTCGGCGTGACGATCGGCACGGCGGTGACCAACCTGCTGTCCCCGTCGGACCTCGCGACGTTCCTCCGCGCGGAGCGCATCACCCACGTGCGCCTCTACGACGCCGACCCGCGCCTGCTCTCCGCGCTCGCGTCCTCCGGCGCCAGCGCCATCGTCGGCGTCCCCAACGACGAGCTCCTCGCGCTCGGCTCCTCCCCGGCCACCGCCTCCGCCTGGGTCGCCAAACGCGTCGTTCCCTTCGCCGCCGCCGCCAATTCCAGGAGCCCGGGCCTCATCTCCGCCATCGCCGTCGGCGACGAGGTCCCCACCGCCCTGCCCTCCGCGCTCCCCGTCCTCCTGCCCGCCATCCAGTCCCTCGCTGCCGCGCTCGCCGCAGCCAATCTCTCGTCCATCCCCGTCTCCACCCCGCTCCCGTTCTCCATCGTCCTCGACCCCTTCCCCCCGTCCCAGGCCTACTTCAACCAGTCCCTGGCCAAATCCTTCCTCCTGCCGCTCCTCTCCCACCTCGCCAACACCTCCGCGCCGCTCATGCTCAACCTCTACCCCTACTACTCGCTGATGCAGAGCAACGGCGTCGTCCCGGTCGACAACGCCATGTTCAAGCCGCTGCCCCCGTCCCTGGAGATGGTCGACCCCAACACGCTGCTCCACTACACCAACGTCTTCGACGCCATGCTCGACGCGGTCTACGTCGCCTTGAAGAACCTCAACGTCACCGGCAGCGTGCCGGTGCTCGTCACCGAGACCGGATGGCCCTCCTACGGCGACCGCAAGGAGGAGCCGTACGCCAGCAGGGACAACGCCAACACCTACAACTCCAACCTGATCAAGCACGTCGTCACGGACAAGCCCGGCACGCCCATGCGGCCCGGCACGCAGGCCAGCGTCTACATCTACGAGCTCTTCAACGAGGACCTCCGCCCGGGGCCCGTGTCCGAGGCCAACTGGGGGCTCTTCCACGGCAACGGCACGCCGGTGTACCTGCTCCACGTCAACGGCTCCGACGGTTTCTTGGGGAACGACACCACGGACCGGACCTTCTGCATCGCGGCGGACGACGCGGACGAGAAGGCGGTGCAGGCGGCCATGGACTGGGCGTGCGGCCCCGGCCGGTCCGACTGCACGGCGATACAGCCCGGGGAAGGGTGCTACCAGCCCAACGACGTTCGGAGCCACGCCTCGTTCGCATTCAACACCTACTACCAGTCGCAGGGCAAGGCCGGCGGCTCCTGCTACTTCCAGGGCGCCGGCATGGTCACCACCACGGATCCAAGTGAGTACTGCCACTCTCTGAATTCTGATGCATATAGGAGTAGGTAACATTGCTTGACACATGAATTTTCCTTCGCGAGCATAGGTCGTTCTACTTTTGTTTCTATGGTAGGTCGTTATTGGGTTTGACATTCTCTATTTGCTCAGATTCATTCTCTGATTCTCTCTATTTAGACATCCAATGTTCTGCCATCCATTTTTGGCTGTTCCATGCTTGCTTGGGACGGGCAAATAACTATGGTAGCAATGCTTGCAGCCTGACGAATACACATTCTCATGCTGTGAGTAGTGACAAACTGACAGTGAGTGAGGCATATTGAGTGAAGAATACACATCTGATTGACAAGTAACTGCTGAGACTAGCTTTAGAGGTTTGCTCACTTACCCCGTAGCTCCTTTAGGTCTTCAACTGGTAAGGTGTCAGATGATGCATATACAGCATAGTGTGGCGCCAGACCAATTCAGTGTAGATGTGTAGTATAGTAAGCCAGTGGAAATGCTTTTTTCGCACTTGAAGATCCTGGCTTCGATTCTCATGTAGGAGAGACGCCGTTGTCACGCCTCAAAAGTAGATATCACTCATGGAAGACCATTCCAGAAAGTTGTTCGGTTTGTCTTATCATTGGAGATTGGAGACCACTAAGTGGAATTTGTATTTCCACAGAAAAACAAAAGTGCAATTAGTATTTATTCCATTGATGTTGTTAGGAGAAATGTTGCTTTTACTTGTAGGTAGGGGTAGGACTAGTGCAGCCACCAATCTCGAAAAAAAAGAAACTAGTGCAGCAACCAAATGTGGTATCTGAGAGGAAAATGTTACTTCGTCCAGCTTTTATCAGAGTTTAAAAGCTATTGCATTGCATTTAGGCTTGACAGACCTCGACAGCTTGAGAGAAATTGCTCAGATATGACCTTTCTATGAAGGCGAAAATTGTGAGCTTTTAGATAACTGGGTCCTGGCTTTCAGGGACATGTCGATGAGGTTTTGGTTCCCATAGCCTGCACTTTTTAAATATGACATGAGCCCATGGCCACGTAAAATCAGAGGAGACAGAAACTGAGCTGGTTCAGCCTGTAGGTTTGTTTTGTACTCCGCCAAGTCCGAGAGAAATACTCCGGGCGTGCTGATCTGATTGGCAGCACGAGCACGTCCACCCGCAGTACCATTTCACAAAGAGAAAAAGGGCGCCACAAGATTGCAAAAAAGAATCCGCTTTCTCGCATGTGAGTAGGAGCAACGATGTGTTCACATCACATGCGAACGCTACATTACAGTTTACACACCTCCTCAGTCTTCACCCCCATCACTTTCGTCAGCTTTGTCATCTCATTCTTCTTTGGCCTATTTATGACATTTTTTGTTCCATCCTGAATCTGTTAGCTGGCCCAATTTTTTGATTTCTTAATAGGTCCTTACCATGTCATATCAACTCAAATGCGGCTCGGGAAAACGGTTGCTGTTTTACATTATCTCCTTTCTTTAAAGTAATCATCACAGATTTTTTTTTTTTTGCATCTCTCTGCTTGATTTATCGCAAATGTCAAGTATGGCTGCACTGCATTGCTCTCCCGTTCAGCAGTGCACATACTTCAGAATATATTGTTTCCCAACTGTTTGGAAAAAAGTTTCAGAACAAGATCGCTACATCTGAAAAAGTATGATCATGGCTAATGGTGATGTATAGGTCTCGCATACATTATGGCATGTGTCATGCTTCAAAAGCTAAAGCTGAGATCTGAGATCTTTCTTGCTGCCCATGATTATGTGTGATATTCCTGCATTGGCACGCACTGCATTTTCATGCGCAACCTATGGTTGGAGATTTTGGTAGCAACGGGAATCTTTGGAATTTCTGCCCTTTTTGGGGGCAATATCATACCTTGGCATATCAATAGTACCCAAAGTCTCATTATTGTGTCCATTTCACTGCTTTTCCCTCCCATGGTCAGCTGCTGAACTGGGGTCAATAACATTGTTAGTATCACGGTGCGATTTTTAATCATGATTTACCAAATGTTGAAGAGCAATAGTACAGAAGAAGTCGCCATCGAAAATGCAATGGTTTTGTACACCTTGTAGCGAGAGGATCTGGTTAGGAACTAAGGCATTCTTGCCCTTTGGATTATTGTACCGCCACCATGTCACAAGAATTGCATTTGAGCTAATGTGACAAAACTGAAGTACTGAACACACTCTAGTTGTAGCCAAGCAAGAGCCTCTTTGGACGGTGCCCTTTGTCCTGAACCCCAACAAATGATAATGATTCTCATGGATAATCTATACTAATTTTTATCTTGAAAAAAAGTAAGGTAAAAGATAAAGTGCATACTGGGAGTTTTTGGATCTGGATGCCATCTAGACCTTCTGAAATTCGTAATGTGGTTCAAGAGCCAAGACAAAGTGTAATCCATGCAAGTGGCCCACTGGCCTACCGGAATGTATGTGGGGAGCATGTACTCTTTGTCTGGTATGGTAATAGTATTATTACATATATGGACACAATGCATGTGGACATGCGGTGTTCTCCCATTTTTCTTTCCCAGAATATTCTTTATTATACATACCCATGTTGCAAAGAATGCTAATGTAGATTAATACCAAGATTGGGCTCTGAGCATCTAGTGGTTCTTTGTCTAATTTACTTATTCCTTTGTTAGTGTGTCATTTAGACATTGACTGATACGAGAAGTAACTAAATGGAAGCTCTGTATGTACTCCCTCCGTTCCAAAATATTTGATGTTCTAGCTTTTTTCGCATGTATCAAGATGCATTTTAGTGTATCAGTTCACTCATTTTAGTTCGTATGTGGTCCACGTTGCAATATCCCAAACATAAAATATTTTGGAACGGAGAGAGTAGTTGGCTTGAATTCATGATGCCTTTTCTGTTCGTCGATGAGGATACTTTTACGGAATGAACCAGCCACAGCGAATGATAGTTTTGTAGTCCTTGGTTCCGTATAGGTTGTGTTCATTTTGCAAACTGGTAATGTGCAAGGTAGAGATACTAGGAGTTGTTCATATGACTGGTGTTGCTGGTGGATTCAGGCTTTCAACATCACAAAAGAACTCCTCTTTTCATATCTAGAGCTGCTGCAAGTGTTAGATACATCCAGTTTTGTCCATCTTTGTGAAAATTAATTTGAGACGTAGGGAGTAGTAAATACTAATGCGAACCAGTTCCTGCTTTGACTGGTTACGACGTCTGAGAGGAACTATCCGAATAATAAAAATGTGTACTCGTGTGATTGTCTACAGGTGCAGGTAATTGCTAACAGAAAAACATCATCTTTTCTTAGCATTGCTCAGAAGTCATGTTTTACCCCCTATTTTTAGATGGTTGATACATGTGTCGACCTTGTGCGATCCATGATGTACTCTTTGTATGAACTGAATTAGAATAAAGTAATAAAAGCCGTATGCATCAATCGATGCAGAGGCCGGTGCTTTCCCATTTCGAAAAAAAGTATGGAGCCAATACATGTCCTTAGATATTTTGCTTACATGTTTGACCGTACATATATTCCTGTTGATCATTTTGCTTGATTGCTTCAGTCTTTCGTAACTATCACATTTAAAAGGTCTTTCTTTAATTCCTAATTAATCGATACCTTTTGTTGTACAGGTCATGACAGCTGCATCTTTCCTGGAAGGTACTTTGCTAATTTTATTTATCAGTAATAATGTAGTACTTGATGTTGTCAAACCGATTAAATATGCCAAATTCATCAAAAATATAATCACATCACAAATTATAGAAGTGAAATCCTACTAGAGCTTGAAAATCTAAGAGCCAAATTCAGTTTCTACAGAATGCGGCAAACTTCATAGCTGAAGACGAAATTAAAAGGCTATTCTGACACCTCATTTTCAAACGTATTATTAATAGTGAAATATGAGATCAAATGCTTACACGCCTGACTTCCACTAATGTTGTGCTGTTTATCATGCAGTAAGCTGTATAGCAATGTAACGAAATCTGACGGAGCAAACTCAACCACCACGCAGACGAGTGATGCTAAAGGATCTGCCATATGGAGACTGAGAACAGGAAGGGAAAAAGGATTCTTGTTGATCCTCCGGCTCTTATTGAGCGGGATGGTGGCCGTTATGATGACAAATTCGGACTTTTGGACATAGCATGAACATGTTAGTTGTAACAATTGCTAATTTTTGGGATGAGATGTTAGAAGAGGGGCCAGCGGTTGTATGGTTAGCGATTCTTTATTGTTAGATAAGCATCAATAAATTATTTTCGCCTCTTTTCGAAATGTATGATATGCTCCAAATTCTAAAGACGTGCTTCTGAGTTCATTGACTTCTCGTGAATCTACATCTTAACCCAGCATGTAGATTAAAGAGGATCAAATGGATGAACTAGTGTTTTCCAAAATAGTAAATTGCGCCAAAAGTACTTGAACATTTTTTTTTCTCAAACTACCTGGAGCAGCCTCTCTGATCATCTTCAGTCTGGTACTCCCTCCGTCTCAAATTAACTGTCGTAAAGATGGACAAAAGTGGATGTATCTAGACATAATTTAGTGTTAGATACGTCAACTTTTATCTATCTTTCTGACAATTAATTTGATACGGAGGGAGTATATGATGATCTGAAACGTTGAAGCCTCATTCTGATGGTCCAGATTCAGATTTTGCTTATGGAGTGCTTTATTACCTCTCTCTTTTCTGCCTTTACTTTTTTTTTCTTTTCAAAATGAAGGTTAGGATCCCAGCCTATGCATCGAAACCATATATTCAGTTTTTATTACTATTAATTATTCAATAAAGGTTTACAAAGTATTACTCCCTCCGTTCCTAAATATAAGATGTTGTAGCTATTACTCAGGTTGTCTAGATACATACTAATATGAGTTAACATATACACTAAAGTTGTCTAGATACATGTAGACATGCGTGAATGTGGAAAATGGCTAAAACATCTTACATTTAGAAACGGAGAGAGTACATAAATAAGTTTGAAGCCACCTTCTTAGCAACATCTCTTGCTAATTATTCATAATCTGCCTCCTTTACTTTTATCTTTGTTGATTTTGTTGGTAGAATTACGTTTCATTACATCTGAGGCTATACAACCATATAAGAGCTGGAGCTCAGTAGTTTTTGATATCTAGACTAAACCCTAGCTAGCCGCCACCACTCCAAGCTAAGTTATATGAGAACTAAAAAAAACCCGCTCTAAGTGTGCATAACATTTATTTGTTCCAAAAAAGAAAATATTATTAATATAAAGAAGATACAAATTGTCGCACCCGGACTTCTAGAGGATACTCACCGTACGAACTGAACAGTATTTTGATTGGATTACGGGGCTTACCGGCACCCGCATCTCTTACGAGTAGGCCAACACTTATGTGTGACAACCAATCTTTACTATTCACCGTCGATGTAAACTATCCTGTAGAAATCAGGACACTACCATTGACGTACTTCATACCATACACACATGGTACGTCAACGGCTTTGAACAAGATGATAACATAACATATCTCTAGGACACAAAAGATTGAAATAAGTTGCAAATAGCTCTCACTAGAGCAGAGATAGCAAATACAATCATCCAGAGGACACATGTCCCAACATAACATCATTACAACTCAGCGGAAGCATTCAAAAGGGGTCTGAGTACAGACAAATCTAAATAGGCTTAACAAGCCGGGAATAAAAAGAAAATGGAGCCCATCCACGATGTCTCGGATCCTGCCCGGGTCCGCTACCTACTCGTCAGCAGCCTCGTCGAACTCCACGTAGTAGCCGTCACGGGGATCCTTGTAAGCGTAGTCTGCGGAAACCACAGCCCCAAAGGGGTCAGTACATAAACGTACTGGCAAGCAAGACTCACAGTTCACCAAAGTGTAGCCCGTCAACACCAAGCACAGATGCCTTGGGTTCAACGGAAGAAAGGGATATAAAAGATGCTGCAACTGGCTGCACTAACCAACTACAGAACATACTACAACTTCCGGCTATCAGAAAGGGGATAAGATAGCGTATCGTAACCAACTATAGCTAACCACCAAAACAAACCCATCCTGGATCTCGCCCCTTATCCAAAGAAGCAATCCGAGGATAACTCACACGGTTGGATTAATGATGGATCACATTGTTGTGTCAATAAGCCTATTACTAGTCAAGTTATCATTAGTTAGGTGTAAGTTGTTCTAGTACTTGTTAGCCAGTACTTTCACCAAGTCAACCATAACCGCGGAAAACACGGCTTCTCGAGAAGATTTATCCCTGCAGGGGTGCACCAATTTGGCCGTACACGTAAGAATAACCCGCCAGATGGGAAGGCCTTTCCCACCAAGCGGGGCACTCAACACAACTCAACTCTTCTTCGCATCAAGCCCAAAGCACCACGTGCTGTGCGTGCGCGGCTAATCGAGCCCCACGAAGAAAAGGGGACCCTCATAGCACTGGAAGACCACGCCGCCCTAAATGCCGACTACAAAAGTTCCACCCTGGCCTCGGGTTCGTACCTGCATATGCGTGCATCAAATGGAAAGCCCGAACTAAGTGTGGTGATTTGGACGAGATGCGAATCGAATCAAATTGAGGGGGGGGGGGGGCGCCCATACACGCTTCCCACATGCGGATAGTGCGCTCATCATGGATCAGTAGACAAGACCCTTTTCCTATTAGGGTCGACACTAGCAGGCCTCAAAACCACGTCGGGCCTCCTGCCGGTGCCTTATCAGCAAATTAGTATTACCTCAAGATTAACAGGTTGTTGTTTAACATCGAGCCCCAGAATATAAACAAATATGATAACAGAACGTAACGGGTAACAGACTCGAGCAAAAACAACCCTAAGCATGCTAGTAAGACACGGGCCCAAGCAACGGGGTTATAGGACTGGAGGTGAGGCAATATCAGGGTTCAGGGTATCATGTGATAGGTTCGTAACAGAAGCAACGATACATATGGCTAGCAGAAATAGACAACGGAAAGTATCGGTAACCAATGTTGAAAGGAACACAATGGTTCATGTGAGTGATAACTTGCCTGCAAACTCAGTAGCCGGGTACTGGGCTAGATCCTCAGAAGGGGTGTCGTAAAGATCGTCGGTCTCAACGTCGTCGTCTATCCGAGAAGAAGCAAACAAACAATACAGGAAGATAAACAATCAATATCATGGCATAGTGCACAATCATGGGATGATGCATGTCAAGTTAATAGATGCATCAAAATAAACTAATTGACATGGTAACACAATTTAAATGGACACATATGCAATTTTGAGTTGCATATGAAAAGCACATGGATTTTGGTTAGATTATTTGTTTTCCAACTAATCAACAGGTGAAGGTGGATTAGTATGATGCATGGATGAGGAAAACAACAAAATAACAACAATAGAAACCAATTTGAAATGAGGTTTAGCAATTTAGAATTTTATTTATTAAGTTAAGGAATTTTTTGTTCCTTAAAGGTGACACACAAGTATTTGTTGTTTTCAGCCACTTAACTGGTGCAAAATGAATAACAAAATTCATATTTGAAAAGATCATAAAATTTTGGGTGGATTACATGTTTCAAATATTGAAAAAGGAATTAGGATGAATTTATTATGACTTAGACAAAATTAAACAAGTTTTAAATGAATTTAAAACAAGCATGAATTTTATTTGAATTTTATTTGTTCAAAACATAAATTCAAACTCATATTTGAAAAGGTTATGTTTTTCTAGTTTGAAAACATATTTTGCATGTTCAAAAATAATTTTAATTGAGCAAGTTATGATTTTAGCAATTTTAAATGATTTAAATAAGGTTCAAATTATTTAGGCAATTTAAATTATTCAAAACATGAAACAAATTTTATATTTGAAAAGGTTATTTGAAATAGCATGGAAAACATATTTTATTTGCATGATTTGGATTTATTATGATTTAGTTATGCAATTTAGCAAATTACAATTGAATTATTTGAATTCAAATTTGAAATGCATTTGGAAAATTCAAAACAGGAAACAGATGTCATAATTGGATAGAGAATTCAATTTGGATCAACACTCATATTTTATTTTCATTATTTGGAGTTATAAAATAAAAGTTATAAGCAATTTAAAACTAGGGACCATTCTGTAATTTTTAAGGGCTTAAAATTAAAACAGAAAGTTGAAAACCTTTTGTTACCCTGCAGTGGCTGTACACAGCCACTGACAGAGGGCCCAGGGCACCACGGGGTGCTTGCGTGGCCACAGTGTGGCTGACAGGGGGGGCCACCCTGTCAGCGCCTGTGCGAAAAATGTGGTTTTTATTCGCGGAGCCGAGGGATCGAACTCGCGACCGCGCGCGTGCGACAGAGCAGTGCTACCACTGCGGTGTTGCTTCAGTTTTGTCAGTAACGAGGGCGAGTACAGGTTATTGTTCAGATCCAAGATGTAACTGAAACTTGCGGGCACTCGCGACTGAAACCTGACAGAGACGATGACGCCGGCGGCGATCAACGTGGCCGTGCATGGTGCTGTGCTCGTGGTTGCTGCTGGTGGTGCAGGGAGGCGTGTGCAGTGTGTGGATGCGAGCGCAACAGAGATAGGGAGGAGGAGAACACGGTGGCTCACCGAGAGGTTGCCGCGGTGGAAACTCGACGGCGAGGTGACAGCGGCGTGCTCGGCGGCGTGGATCCAAGCCTTCTCGAGCTCAACGGAGGGGTCGTGGTCGTAGAGGGAGTTACGGGGATCCAGTTCCCGCGGTCAGATCACGCCGAGGGGTGCTGCAGCGACGACGGCGAGCAGAGGTTCAGAGGAGGTTCCCGCGGTGGCGAACGGCGTGGACGTGGACGGCGTCGTCGATCCAGAAGGTCACCGAGCTCGCTCCGGTGTCCAAACGGTAGCGGGGGAAGAGGTGGTTCGATTCCTGTACTTAGGTAGGTAGGTGGCGCGGCGGAGTGGTGGCGGTTGACATGGATTCAGACGGGTTCTTCTCCGGCGAGGGGGACAGAGAGTGGGAGGTGGCCGTGAGAGGGGTAGACGGCGGCGGGAGCTCGAGGGGAGAGGGCTAGGGTTAGCTAGGGCACAGCGCGCGGCCCTAGGGCGGCTTTATAGGCCTCGGGATCGCCTCCTGGCCGTCGGACTGCGCTGATGCCGCCGTGGCATCACGGATTCGTCGCCGTACAGGTTGAAGACGAAGGAAAAAAAAACGAATCGTTACGCGCGGGGGAGAAAGAAGAAAGGGGCCGCGCGGGAGGGAAAGGGGAAATGGGCTGGGCGCAGCCCATTGCCCTGGCGCCAAAATTTCTTTTTAAATTTTTCTTTCTCCTATTTTTTTTTTGCTGAAAAAGGAATTGGAAGAATTTGATAGGTTTTAAATTAGTAAAAAATTTGGAAAAATTAGGGTAACCTTTTTAGGTCATTAGCAAACAAATGCTAAGTTTTATTTTCAGAAAGTTTGAAATTTGCTTGCTGTTTGCATTTAAACCAAATTTGGATGAATTTTATTATTAAATGACCATTAATAAAAACAAACTTTTAAATAGGGTGACCCCTATGTTAATTATAAACCATTGACTAAAATTGTTGTATAATTTGCATGAATTCAAATTGGTTGCTGTTTGATGCTTTGATTTGAATTTTTAAATGTGATTTGGAATTTAAATGATTGATTAAAACCATCCTTTTAATAAGTGAGCATTATGGAATGATTGGAAACAAAATAAGGGTTTAATTGGACATTATAATTTGAAAAATATTGTAACAGAGCAAGTATGAAATAATCATTTGAATAAAGTTTGAATTTGAATTGTGAAAACAGAGAAAAACAGATGCAACAAATAAGAAACAAATGCAAACAAATAAATGAGCATGATGACATGATGCAAAGCTTTAATAAACATGAAACAAACATTCTAAAGGGGAGTTTTCATACTTGGGATGTTACAAAACGACCCCCCTTGAAGGAATCGCGCCCCGAGATTCCTACTGAGAAAGGAAAAGGTCCGGATACTTCTTGCGAAGATCCTCTTCGGTCTCCCACGTTGCCTCTTTATCGGAATGATGCGACCACTGCACTTTCAAGAACTTGGTGCTCTTGTTGCGAGTCTTACGCTCGGTCTCATCGAGAATACGAACAGGGTGCTCCTCATAAGATAGATCATCTTGCAGTTCAATGGAATCATGATCAACTGCACGATCTGGATCTTTGAAACACCTCTTGAGCTGTGACACGTGGAACACATCGTGCACCTTGGATAGTTTTTCTGGAAGTTGAAGACGATAGGCATTTTCCGCACGCCTTGAGAGAATGTTGAAAGGACCAATGTATCTTGGCGCAAGCTTTCCTTTCACACCGAAACGATGAGTGCCTCTGAGGGGAGTTACACGGAGATATGCCTTGTCACCAGGTGCATAGATCATATCCCTGTGCTTGCTGTCATAGTAGCTTTTCTGACGAGACTGAGCAATCTTGAGATTGTCACGAATGATACGAACTTTCTCCTCGGCTTCCTTAACAATGTCAGGGCCTAAGAGTGAACGTTCACCAGCTCCAGACCAATTGATTGGACTCCTGCATCTGCGGCCATAGAGTGCTTCAAATGGTGCCATGCCTAGGCTTGCCTGGTAGCTGTTGTTGTAGGAGAATTCAGCATATGGAAGGCAATCCTCCCATTTCATGCCAAAGGAGATACCACATGCTCTGAGCATATCCTCGAGAATCTGATTGACTCTTTCGACTTGCCCCTGAGACTGAGGGTGATAAGCTGTGCTGAACAGAAGTTTGGTGCCCAATGCTTCTTGAAAGCTTTTCCAGAAATGAGAAGTGAATATACTTCCACGGTATGAGCTTATTTCCAATGGAACACCATGAAGAGGAACAATCTTTGCTGTGTATAGCTCTGTTAACTGGCTAGCTGAGATTGTTTCCTTGACAGCAAAGAAGTGAGCTACTTTAGTGAGACGATCAATAACAACGAAGATTGCATCGTTGCCCTTCTTGGACTTTGGAAAACCAGTGACGAAGTCCATTTCAATCATGTCCCACTTCCACTCAGGAATTTTGAGAGGTTGGAGTAGACCGGCTGTTTTCTGATGGACTGCCTTAACACGTTGACAAACGTCGCATTCAGAAACGTATTGAGCAATTTCACGTTTCATGCCAGGCCACCAATACAGTGTCTTAAGATCCTGGTACATCTTTGTACTTCCAGGGTGGATGGAAAGAGGAGTTTCATGAGCCTCCTTGAGAATGATATCATTGAGACTTTGAACTTGAGGAACTGCAATTCGTCCTTCAAAGAACACAGTTCCTTTGTCATCCATTGAGAAGGACTTGAATTTCTCCTTGCCTTCTTTGATGTGTTCTACCATCTTCTTGATTTCAGCGTCACGAAGTTGTTCAGAACGAATCTTGTCCTCGAGAGTTGGATTGGCTGTCAAGCTAGCAAGGTAGCCTTGAGGAACAAGACCAAGGTTCAGCTTCTGGAATTCTTCATGAAGTGGAGGTTGGCTTTCCATGATCATGAGATTGTTGCAATATGACTTGCGACTGAGAGCATCGGCCATAACATTAGCCTTGCCTGGAGTGTAAGAAATGGTGAGATCAAAGTCCTTAATCTTTTCAATCCATCTCCTTTGCCTTAGGTGTAGATCTGGTTGAGTAAAGATGTATTTCAGACTCTTATGATCGGAAAAGATTTCAGTGCGGTTACCCAACAAGTATTGCCTCCATTTCTTGAGGGCAAACACAACTGCTGCAAGTTCAAGGTCATGTGTGGGATAGTTTTGCTCATGTGGGTTCAACTGACGTGAAGCATAAGCGACAACTTGACGTTCTTGCATAAGAACTGCACCTAGACCTTGGAGAGATGCATCGCAGAATATCTGGAAAGGTTTGGTAGTATCTGGGCCAACCAGAACTGGTGTGGAAGTGAGTTTAGTCTTCAAGAGATTGAAACTTTCATCACACTGTGGAGTCCAAACGAACTTCTTGTCCTTCTTTGTGAGATCAGTGAGAGGTTTGGCAATCTTGGAAAAGTTTTGGACGAAACGACGACAATAGCTAGCCAAGCCAAGAAAGCTTCTTACTTGCTTCACCGTCTTCGGAGGTTTCCAATCAACAATTGCTTTAACCTTTTCTGGATCAATGGCTATGCCCTTGGCGGAGATGACATGACCAAGGTAAGCAACTTCTGGAATCCAGAACTCACATTTGGCGAACTTGGCATACAGACGATGCTCGCGAAGTTTCATGAGAGTGAGACGAAGGTGTTCTCCATGCTCTTCCTCAGATTTTGAGTAGACCAGGATGTCATCAAGATATACCACAACGAACTTGTCGAGGTATTCATGGAAGACAGGATTCATGAGTCTTGAGAACGTCGCCGGTGCATTGGTGAGACCAAAGGACATGACGGTGTATTCATATAGACCGTACCGAGTGGTGAAAGCTGTTTTAGGAATATCTTCCTTCCTGATCTTTATTTGATGGTAACCCATCCTCAAGTCCAACTTTGAGAATATTGAGGCTCCAGCAAGTTGATCAAAAAGATCATCGATACGAGGAATTGGATACTTGTTTTTGATGGTTTTCTCGTTGAGAGGACGATAGTCAACCACGAGTCTCTTTGTTTGATCCTTCTTTGCAACGAACAGAGTTGGGCAACCCCAAGCGGAGGAACTAGGTTGAATGTAACCTTTCTCCATGTACATATCGATTTGCTCCTTCAACAATTTCAGTTCAGGAGGAGCTATCTTGTATGGATGCTTAGAGATTGGAGCAGTACCTGGTTCAAGCTCGATCACGAACTCAACTGCTCTGTCCGGAGGCATCCCTGGCAACTCTTCTGGAAAGACGTCAGGGAATTCACAAACCACCGGAACATTTTCAAGTAGAGGTAGAGGTTTAGCTTCGAGGGTGTACAGCTGAACAGAACTTGATTCATTTGGAGAATAGACTATCTGGCCAGAAGGGTGGAATAGAGTTATTGACTTCCGAGCACAATCAATC
Organism: Alopecurus myosuroides; assembly: GCA_028641055.1. Lineage (NCBI taxonomy): Eukaryota > Viridiplantae > Streptophyta > Magnoliopsida > Poales > Poaceae > Alopecurus > Alopecurus myosuroides. Next base: position 371,122,772 of record CM054059.1, read on the forward strand.
GTAGCTTTATTGGCCTTTAACCAATCCATGCCCAGAATGACATCAATGTCAGAATTGCCAAGCAGAATGAGGGAAGCAAGGAATATGTGACCTGCAATTAGAATCTGATTCTCATGACTGATCTTGGAAGTTTGCATAGTTGCTCCAGGGGAGTTTACTACTAGCGGGGAACCCAAACCAACAAAAGGTAGTTTAACTGTTGTCGCAAAGATCTTTGACATGAAAGAATGCGATGCTCCGGTATCAAACAACACTTTAGCTGGGTTAGAGTTTACGGGGAATGTACCGAGAACGACGTCAGCAGCTTCCTCAGCTTTGTCGGCCTTGATATGATTCACCCTCGCGGTCCTCCCGACAGGCCTGTTGTTGGAGTTGAAGGCTTTAGCCGAGGGAGCACGAACCATTGCCTGGTTGGTGTTGGGGCGAGGAGGTGGTGGAGGTAGCTGCCTCTGAGTGCACTTATCAGCATAGTGCCCTGTCTGCTTGCATTTGTAGCAAGTGACGACACGAGGTGCATTTGGCCTTTGCTGCCCCATTGAGAACCTCTGAGCCTGCATCTGAGCTGGGTTGGGTGGGCGGGAAGCGAAGCCTTGAGAAGCTTGGGCATATGGAGCCCTAGTGACAGCACCATTTGGCACCCAGATGCGGCGCTTCTGCGGAGGGGTGGTCATGTTGGAGGAGGAACCACCCTCACGCGAGTGCTTGCGCGACTCTTCGAACGCCTTGCGCCCATTTTCCTCATTGAGCGCGGTGTTCACGAGCTCCTCGAAGTCTTTGCACTTGATGTTGGTGAGGGCGTACTTGAGTTCCGGGTTAAAACCTCGGCGGAACCTTGCCATCTTCTTAGCCTCAGTGGACACCTCATCACCAGCGTAACGAGCGAGGCGATTGAACTCATTCTGGTAGCCAATGACGTCCAGCTTGCCCTGCTTAAGAGAGCAGAACTCTTCACGCATCCTTTCCATGAGACCATCTAGGATGTGGTGCTTCAGGAAGGCATCCTTGAAACAGCCCCAGGTGATTGGGTATCCAGCTCTCATGGTCTGGTAATTCTCCCACCAGGTAGCTGCCTGACCCTTCAGTAGGTAGGTGGCATACTTGACTTTGTCTTCCTCAGCAACGTGAGCAATGTCAAGAGCCCTGGCCATCTCCCGGATCCAGTCATCAGCATCCAGAGGCTCACGTGTTGCCACGAAAGCTCTGGGACCCAGACTCAGAAACTCCTTGATGCTGACTCGTGGAGCATTCTGGTTGTTGTGCTGGTTAGCCTGGATCTGGGCCATCTGCGTCACGACCTGAGTCATCTGAGTCAACAGCTCCGTGATCGGAGGTGGCTCAGGCGGGTTGCTCCTTGTTGGCGGCATCCTGAATAGACATGCATTTTAGCACAACAACAGAAACAGATAGACTTGGAAACCGAAAGAGAGATTATTCCGACGCATGAATAGATAACCAACAGGTACATCATCACATGTTCAAATACATCAGAATATCCAACACACCATAAATGGTTCGAAAGCCAAAGGATAACTAAACATAGCTAGGAACGGATACATCGGTACTCCCATGCTCATCACGCAGGACGGCGGTGAGTAGTACGACGAGAGATACGGTGAGGAGGAATCCCACGAAAGTAAGTAGATCGACGATCCACATAGATCTGACGTGGCCTGAGAGCGACTCTAGGTGTGGTGAAGTACATAGCGTCAGCTCCCTGTGCTCCAAAGCGTGGAATCCCAGTGTATCCAGCACCGAGGTTGAGGAGTGGACCTCTAATTGGCTCGTAACCTCCAGCATCTGGCAGACGACGACCAACTGGCTGATCGAAACGTGCAAAGCGCTCATCTCCAACAAAGTCTGTGGTGTACGTCGCCAGACGAGTCAAAGCGAGGTAGAGCTGCTCTCTGACTGAAGCCAACTCCTGAGAAAGTGTGGTGGCAACTGCGTCACTGTGCCTCACAAACTGAGCGGTGGTGTGCAGCCTGGTGTTATCATGCTCGTAGACATCCAGGTTGTCGTAGAGAGTGAAGTGAGCTCCCTCCGAAGTGATGTAACCACGGGGGATGTGGCGATAGATAGAATCGTCAAATCCCCAGTAGTCAGCACGAAGGACGGTGAGACTCACGTAAGCTGCTTGCTGCACAGCCATATCCACTGTGGAACCTACTGCCTCGTAGCGGTGGACAACGCTCATGCCATCATCTGACAGAATGTAGACGATAGCCTGGTAGTAGGTCTGGTCAAACTCTCGCTGCTGCTCGTAGACCTGGTACTCTGGTGCCCAACGGAACCCCAGATAAGTGACCATGTCTCTCAGCATCTCCGGATAACCGGCAGTGCTCTCGCAACGAGTCATCCGAACCACCTGCGGGTAGAACCTGAGATCCATCTGCAGATGATCGGGGAAGTTTTGATTAGACGCCGGTAGAAGAACTGAAGTGGAAAGCAACAACAAGGTTTCAACGGACGAAAAGGATGTTGAGAAGAACAGGATATCGAAGCAACAACGGGAAACACGAGACCAAAACTGCTGAGGTACTACGGAAAACCCATCAGGGCTTCTAAAGGATCAATATCTACTGCTTAAGTGATAGAGGATTTGCTCCCGGGGCTTACACGCCTCCGTTCTCAATCGTGAGTAGGCAACATGATAAATCATGTCACAACCACCTCCATTCCTATAGACTAGTAGATATAACTATCCTAGAGAAACCAGGATTCGTGAAACCCTAACTTGAAAGTTTAGATGAGAGGGGGAAAACAACGTTGCACTTCCTTACCAGAAAAGGGTGGGTGGGTGGGGAAAGAAGAAAAATGGCAGAATTCCTACTCTCGCGTTTCATTTTTCCTATATAGCTACAAAAATAGTTTCTAGACTCAACTGCGACCAGTAAAAGGGATCCTACAGGCAGACTGGCTCTAATACCATTTGTCGCACCCGGACTTCTAGAGGATACTCACCGTACGAACTGAACAATATTTTGATTGGATTACGGGGCTTACCGGCACCCGCATCTCTTACGAGTAGGCCAACACTTATGTGTGACAACCAATCTTTACTATTCACCGTCGATGTAAACTATCCCGTAGAAATCAGGACACTACCATTGACGTACTTCATACCATACACACATGGTACGTCAACGGCTTTGAACAAGATGATAAAATAACATATCTCTAGGACACAAAAGATTGAAATAAGTTGCAAATAGCTCTCACTAGAGCAGAGATAGCAAATACAATCATCCAGAGGACACATGTCCCAACATAACATCATTACAACTCAGCGGAAGCATTCAAAAGGGGTCTGAGTACAGACAAATCCAAATAGTCTTAAGAAGCCGGGAATAAAAAGAAAACGGAGCCCATCCACGATGTCTCGGATCCTGCCCGGGTCCGCTACCTACTCGTCAGCAGCCTCGTCGAACTCCACGTAGTAGCCGTCACGGGGATCCTCGTAAGCGTAGTCTGCGGAAACCACAGCCCCAAAGGGGTCAGTACATAAACGTACTGGCAAGCAAGACTCACAGTTCACCAAAGTGTAGCCCGTCAACACCAAGCACAGATGCCTTGGGTTCAACGGAAGAAAGGGATATAAAAGATGCTGCAACTGGCTGCACTAACCAACTACAGAACATACTACAACTTCCGGCTATCAGAAAGGGGATAAGATAGCGTATCGTAACCAACTATAGCTAACCACCAAAACAAACCCATCCTGGATCTCGCCCCTTATCCAAAGAAGCAATCCGAGGATAACTCACACGGTTGGATTAATGATGGATCACATTGTTGTGTCAATAAGCCTATTACTAGTCAAGTTATCATTAGTTAGGTGTAAGTTGTTCTAGTACTTGTTAGCCAGTACTTTCACCAAGTCAACCATAACCGCGGAAAACACGGCTTCTCGAGAAGATTTATCCCTGCAGGGGTGCACCAATTTGGCCGTACACGTAAGAATAACCCGCCAGATGGGAAGGCCTTTCCCACCAAGCGGGGCACTCAACACAACTCAACTCTTCTTCGCATCAAGCCCAAAGCACCACGTGCTGTGCGTGCGCGGCTAATCGAGCCCCACGAAGAAAAGGGGACCCTCATAGCACTGGAAGACCACGCCGCCCTAAATGCCGACTACAAAAGTTCCACCCTGGCCTCGGGTTCGTACCTGCATATGCGTGCATCAAATGGAAAGCCCGAACTAAGTGTGGTGATTTGGACGAGATGCGAATCGAATCAAATTGAGGGGGGGGGGGCGCCCATACACGCTTCCCACATGCGGATAGTGCGCTCATCATGGATCAGTAGACAAGACCCTTTTCCTATTAGGGTCGACACTAGCAGGCCTCAAAACCACGTCGGGCTTCCTGCCGGTGCCTTATCAGCAAATTAGTATTACCTCAAGATTAACAGGTTGTTGTTTAACATCGAGCCCCAGAATATAAACAAATATGATAACAGAACGTAACGGGTAACAGACTCGAGCAAAAACAACCCTAAGCATGCTAGTAAGACACGGGCAACAAGCAAAAGGTTATGTGTATGGAGGTGAGGCAATATCAGGGTTAAAGGATACATGTGATAGGTTCGTAACAGAAACAACTAATCATAGGGCTAGCAGAATAGACAACAGAAAGTATCGGTAACCAATGTTGAAAGGAACACGATGGTTCATGTGAGTGATAACTTGCCTGCAAACCCAGTAGCCTGGTACTGAGCTAACTCCTTAGAAGGGGTGTCGTAAGTATCGTCGGTCTCAACGTCGTCGTATATCCGGGAAGAAGCAAACAAACAATGCAGAAAGATAAACAATCAATATCATGGCATAGTGCACAAACATGGGATGATGCATGACCATTTAATTGATGCATAGAAATAAACTAGTTGACAAGATAACATAACATGATTAAATGGACCCACATGCAATTGGATTGCATATGAAAAGCCCATGAATTATGGTTGAATTAATTGTTTTACAACTAAGCAACATGTGAAAGTGGATTAGCATGATGCATGGATGAGGAAAACAGCAAAATAACAACAATAGAATCAATTGGAAATAAGGTTTAACAAGTTTGGGAATTTGTTTATTAAGTGTTGGAATTTTGGTTCCTTAAAGGTGTCACACAAGCATTTGTTGTGTTCACCAAGTTAAATTGTTCAAAATAGATATCAAAGTTTATATTTGAAAAGAACACAAGATTTTGGGAGGATTACATGTTTCACTTGTTGAAAAAGGATTTCAAATAAATTATTTACGAATTAAACAAGTTTAAGCAAGAATTAAATGAATTTAATTCAAACATGAACTAATTTGAATTTTTATTTGTTCAAAACATTAAACCAAATTCATATTTCAAAAGTTTATACTTTTATGGTTGGAAAACATATTTTATTTGTCCCCAAAGAAATTAATATGACCAAGTTATGAATTTAACAATATTAAATGAATTAAACAAGATTTAAATTATTTAACCAATTTTAATTATTCAAAACATGAAACAAATTTTATATTTGAAAAGGTGGTTTAATTTTGCATGGAAAACAAATTTCATTTGTTGAAATTGGATTTAAAATGAGCAAGTTATTATTTTGGCAATTTTAAATGCAATAATTAAGAAACAGTTGTTTTCAGCAATTTAAATTATTCAAAATAGCAAACAAAATTTATATTTGGAAATTACATGAAAAGTTGATTGGAAAACATATTTAGTTTGTGGAATTTGGAATTTTTATGCCCAAGTTATGAATTTTGCAAAATTAAGTGATTTAAAGAAGAATTCAAATGTTTCACCATTTTAAAATATTCAAAACAGTAAACAAATTTTATATTTGGAAAGAACATTTAATTTGGTATTGAAAACATATCAAAAATGTTGGATTTGGAGTTAAAATGATTTTCTTATGCAATTTACAAGATTGGGTGCAAATCTGCCATTTTTAGTAACTAGGGACTAGAAAAATATTTTACAGGGGCTTAGAAGTAATTGGCAAGGGCCTATGTGTGATTTGCAGAAGTTCCTGTGACCAAACACATGAAAAATAAAAAGGTGGGTTTTATTGAGGGAGGGGGGATTCGATCCCAAGCCCTCTGCCTCCTGCGCCCCAGGGAACAACCAGATGGGCTGCGCTGCTATTATTGAAAGGAAGGGATACGGGGGGTAAGAGGTTCAGGAACCTGTACTGCACTTAATTCGGAAAAATAAGCAGCAAAAAGGGGTGTGGGGCTGGGACTCGATCCCGGGATCTGAGGCTTGCGGGCTGGGTGTTGCTGCCAGTGGGGTGTGTGCAGATTGGTGATAGGAAGTGGCCTCGGGGGTGGATAAGCTGCAGATATCGGATAACTGAATTTTCCCTGCACGTAACCCGAACCTGGGCGGACAGACATCGACGATGGTTGCCGGCAGCGAGGGCTGCTGCCCTGGCCGGTCCCCGCGGTGGCCGTGGGTGCGGGCGGTTAGAGGAGAGGGGGGAGAGCGAGGTGAGGGAGGGAACCGAGGGGGGTGCGCTCACCTTTGAGCGACAGAAGGAGGAGGCGGACATGCAGGTCGCAGGGAGGCGGTCGAGGCAGGGGGTCGTGGCCGGCGGAAGGAGGGGATGGCGCCGGCGACACAGCCCCTCTCGGCCCGTGCCGAGGGGGGGAGGAGGAAGAGGGTTGCGCGGCGTCTCCATTCCCGCCGTCAGGTGGAGCTCCGGTGTTCCAATGGTGACCAAACGGTGCTCGGCGTTCTCATGGAAATTTGGGGGAAACAGGTACAGAGATGCATCGAGGAAGGGAGATGAGATGGGACGGCGGCGATGGGAGAAGGAGGGAGGAGGTGCGGCTAGGCTAGGGTTTCTCCACGGGTTGGGATAGATATAGGAGGGGGAGGGAGAATCGGGTGGAGGAGGTTGGGCAGCAGGTCGCTGTCCAAGGTTGATGACGACAGCGTACGAAGGTAGGGGATGACCGGGCGGAAAGGGTATGGGCCAGAAAAAAAGAATGGGCTTGGGGGGAGAAAAAGAAAGGGCTGGGCCATGCCCCCCTCCCTTGTGTGCTGGTTTTAATATTTTGTTTCTATTTTTTTTTTGCAGCAAAGAATTGGAAGGAATAGATGACTTTGGAGTTTGCAAAATTCCAGAAAAAAATTGGGTAGCATATTTAGGTCAAACACCACCCAAAGCCAAGTTTGGAATTCAACAACATTTTAATTTTAGGTGCTGTTTGAATTTGGATTGTGTTTGATTGAATTTTTTTTATTAAATGGTTATTGAACAATATTCTTAAAAATAGGGTGATCAAAAAATTTAATTGGAAACAAAGAGCACAACAATGTTTTGGTTATTTTTATGATTTCAATTGGTGTGCTGTTTGAAGGTTTTTGATGTGCATTTGAAAGCAATTTGGAAATTAATTGATTAATATTGAAAACAAGGATTTTAATAGGGTGAACCCTATTTATTAAAAATAGAACAAATGGTTGATTTGTTTGGTAATTTCAAAATGTTCAAATTAGGTGTTGTTGATGATTGCTTTGAATTTGAAACCAATTTGGAATTAATTACTTGAAATAAAAGCACCATTTTATTAGTTGATCAATATGGAATAAAATGAGAACAATTGGTTGTTTTTTATTTGAAATAACATTTTGGAAATTGTAACATCACAAGGATGAAACAAAAGGTTTAAAATTTGGTTTGAAATTCAAATAGAAAACAAAGGAAAACAAATGAAAACAGTTGGAAAACAAATGAAAACAGAGGAAAACAAAAGGAAAACAAACAAAACAATTGCAATGAACATGATGCCATGATGCAAAACATAAAATAACAGAGAGCAAACATTCTAATGGCTATTTTTCATCCTTGGGATGTTACAAAACGCCCCCCCTTGAAGGAATCGCGCCCCGAGATTCCTACTGAGAAAAGAAAAAGGTCCGGGTACTTCTTGCGAAGATCCTCTTGAGCTGTGACACGTGAAACACATCGTGCACCTTGGATAATTTTCTGGAAGTTCAAAACGATAGGCAACCCTGGCAACTCTTCTGGAAGATGTCAGGGAATTTGGAAACCTCCGGAACATTTTCAATTGAAGGAAGAGGTTTGTATTGAGGGTGTGTAGCTGGATAGACTTTGATTCATTGGAGGATAGACTATCTGTCAGAAGGGTGGAACAGGGTTATTGATTAGACGCCGGTAGCAGAACTGAAATGGAAAACAACAACAAGGTTTCAACGGACGAAAAGGATGTTGAGAAGAACAGGATATTGAAGCAACACCGGGAAAAAACGAGACCAAAACTCCTGAGGTACTACGGAAAACCCATCCGGGCTTCTAAAGGATCATTATCTACTGCTTAAGGAATAGAGGATTTGCTTCCGGGGCTTACACGCCTCCGTTCTCAATCATGAGTAGGCAACATGATAAATCATGTCACAACCACCTCCATTCCTATGGTCTAGCAGATATAACCATCCTAGAGAAACCAGGATTCGTGAAATCCTAACTTGAAAGTTTAGATGAGAAGAGAAAAACAACGTTGCACTTCCTTACCAGAAAAGGGTGGGTGGGTGGGGAAAGAAGAAAAAGAACAGAATTCCTACTCTCACGTTTCATTTTTCCTATATAGCTACAAAATAGTTTCTAGACTCAACTGCGACCAGTAAAAAGGGATCCTACAGGCAGACAGGCTCTGATACCATTTGTCGCACCCGGACTTCTAAAGGATACTCGCCGTTTTGTTGAACAGTAGTAGATTGGATTACGGGTCTTACCGGCACCCGCGTCCTCTTACGAGTAGGCCAACACACGTATGTGTGACAACCAACCCCTATCTGTTCAGCGTCGACGTAAACTATCCCATAGAAATCAGGATACTTCCATTGACGTACTTCAAATCATACACACATGGTACGTCAACGGCATTGGAACAAGTGATATCACAACAGATCTCTACGACACAGAAGATGGAAATAAGTTGCAAATAGCTCTCATTAGAGCAGAAATAGCAAATACAATCATCCAGAGGACACATGTCCCAACAATACATCATTACATCACAGCGGAAGCATTCAACATGTCTGAGTACAGACAAGAACCAAATAGGCCTAAGAGGCCGGAAACAAAAAAGACGGAGCCCATCCACGAAGTCTCGGATCCTGCCCGGGTCCGCTATCTACTCGTCAGCAGCCTCGTCATACTCCACGTAGTAGCCACCATGAAGATCCTCGGAAACGTCGTCTGCGGAAACCACAGCCCCAAAGGGGTCAGTACATAAACGTACTGGCAAGCAAGACTCACAGTTCACCAAAGTGTAACCCGTCAACACCAAGCACAGATGCTTTGGGTTCAACGGAAGGAAAGGGGATATAAAAGATGCTACAACTGGCTGCGCTAACCAACTACAGAGAACTACAACTTCCAACTAACAGAAAGGGGATAAGATCGAGTATTGTAACCAACTGAAAGATAACTTCAAACAAACCCATCCTGGATCTCGCCCCTTATCCGAAGAAGCAATCCGAGGACAACTCACACAGTTGAAATTATGATGGTTCAGATTATTGTGTCAATAAGCCTATTACTAGTCAAGTTGTTAACCATTGGGTGTAAGGTTGTTAATCATTAGGTTTAAGTTGTCCTGAGTACTTGTTAGCCAGTACTTTCACCAAGTAATCCATAACCGCGGAAAACACGGCTTCTCGAGAAGATTATCCCTGCAGGGTTGCACCAATTTGGCCGTACACGTATGAATAACCCGCCAGACGGGGATCAAACCCACCAAGCGAGGTACTCAACACAACTCAACTCTTCTTCGCATCAAGCCCAAAGCACCTTGGGCGCATGGCTAATCGAGCCCAGAAGAAAATGGACCCTCATAGCACTCTAAGACCGTGTCCCCCTATATGCCGACTACGAAAGTTCCACCCGGGTACCAAGGGCTCGCAAGATCATGCATGCAGCAAATGGAAAACCCGAACTAAATGAGGCGATTTGGACGAGATGCGAATCGAATCAAATTGAGGGGGGCGCCCATACTCGCTTCCCACATGAGGGTAGTGCGCTCATCATGGATCAGTAGACAAGACCCTTTTCCTATTAGGGTCGACACTAGCAGGCCTCAAAACCACTTAGGGCCTCCTGCCGGTGCCTTATCATCAAATTTATTATTGATAATAAAATTAGCATGATTGATTGATTAAACATCGAGCCCCCAGAACATAAAGGAATATAGTAACTGAAAGTAACGGGTAACAGACTCGAGCAAAACAACCCTAAGCATGCTAGTAAGACACGGGCAACAAGCAAAAGGTTATGGGTATGGAGGTGAGGCAATATCAGGGTTAAAGGATACATGTGATAGGTTCGTAACAGAAACAACTAATCATAGGGCTAGCAGAATAGACAACGGAAAGTATCGGTAACCAATGTTGAAAGGAACACGATGGTTCATGTGAGTGATAACTTGCCTGCAAACCCAGTAGCCTGGTACTGAGCTAACTCCTTAGAAGGGGTGTCGTAAGTATCGTCGGTCTCAACGTCGTCGTATATCCGGGAAGAAGCAAACAAACAATGCAGAAAGATAAACAATCAATATCATGGCATAGTGCACAAACATGGGATGATGCATGACAATTTAATTGATGCATAGAAATAAACTAGTTGACAAGATAACATAACATGATTAAATGGACCCACATGCAATTGGATTGCATATGAAAAGCCCATGAATTATGGTTGAATTAATTGTTTTACAACTAAGCAACATGTGAAAGTGGATTAGCATGATGCATGGATGAGGAAAACAGCAAAATAACAACAATAGAATCAATTGGAAATAAGGTTTAACAAGTTTGGGAATTTGTTTATTAAGTGTTGGAATTTTGGTTCCTTAAAGGTGTCACACAAGCATTTGTTGTGTTCACCAAGTTAAATTGTTCAAAATAGATAACAAAGTTTATATTTGAAAATAACACAAGATTTTGGGAGGATTACATGTTTCACTTGTTGAAAAAGGATTTCAAATAAATTATTTATGAATTAAACAAGTTTAAGCAAGAATTAAATGAATTTAATTCAAACATGAACTTATTTGAATTTTTATTTGTTCAAAACATTAAACCAAATTCATATTTCAAAAGTTTATACTTTTATGGTTGGAAAACATATTTTATTTGTCCCAAAAGAAATTAATATGACCAAGTTATGAATTTAACAATATTAAATGAATTAAACAAGATTTAAATTATTTAACCAATTTTAATTATTCAAAACATGAAACAAATTTTATATTTGAAAAGGTGGTTTAATTTTTCATGGAAAACATATTTCATTTGTTGAAATTGGATTTAAAATGAGCAAGTTATTATTTTGGCAATTTTAAATGCAATAATTAAGAAACAGTTGTTTTCAGCAATTTAAATTATTCAAAATAGCAAACAAAATTTATATTTGGAAAGTACATGAAAAGTTGATTGGAAAACATATTTAGTTTGTGGAATTTGGAATTTTTATGCCCAAGTTATGAATTTTGCAAAATTAAGTGATTTAAACAAGAATTCAAATGTTTCACCAATTTAAAATATTCAAAACAGTAAACAAATTTTATATTTGGAAAGAACATTTAATTTGGTATTGAAAACATATCAAAAATGTTGGATTTGGAGTTAAAATGATTTTCTTATGCAATTTACAAGATTGGGTGCAAATCTGCCATTTTTAGTAACTAGGGACTAGAAAAATATTTTACAGGGGCTTAGAAGTAATTGGCAAGGGCCTATGTGTGATTTGCAGAAGTTCCTGTGACCAAACACATGAAAAATAAAAAGGTGGGTTTTATTGAGGGAGGGGGGATTCGATCCCAAGCCCTCTGCCTCCTGCGCCCCAGGGAACAACCAGATGGGCTGCGCTGCTGTTGTTGAAAGGAAGGGATACGGGGGGGTAAGAGGTTCAGGAACATGTACTGCACTTAATTCGGAAAAATAAGCAGCAAAAAGGGGTGGGGGGCTGGGACTCGATCCCGGGATCTGAGGCTTGCGGGCTGGGTGTTGCTGCCAGTGGGGTGTGTGCGGATTGGTGATAGGAAGTGGCCTCGGGGGTGGATAAGCTGCAGATATCGGATAACTGAATTTTCCCTGCACGTAACCTGAACCTGGGCGGACAGACATCGACGATGGTTGACGGCAGCGAGGGCTGCTCGCCCTGGCCGGTCCCCGCGGTGGCCGTGGGTGCGGGCGGTTAGAGGAGAGGGGGGAGAGCGAGGTGAGGGAGGGAACCGAGGGGGGTGCGCTCACCTTTGAGCGACAGAAGGAGGAGGCGGACATGCAGGTCGCAGGGAGGCGGTCGAGGCAGGGGGTCGTGGCCGGCGGAAGGAGGGGATGGCGCCGGCGACACAGCCCCTCTCGGCCCGTGCCGAGGGGGGGGGAGGAGGAAGAGGGTTGCGCGGCGTCTCCATTCCCGCCGTCAGGTGGAGCTCCGGTGTTCCAATGGCGACCAAACGGTGCTCGGCGTTCTCATGGAATTTTGGGGGAAACAGGTACAGAGATGCATCGAGGAAGGGAGATGAGATGGGACGGCGGCGATGGGAGAAGGAGGGAGGAGGTGCGGCTAGGCTAGGGTTTCTCCACGGGTTGGGATAGATATAGGAGGGGGAGGGAGAATCGGGTGGAGGAGGTTGGGCAGCAGGTCGCTGTCCAAGGTTGATGACGACAGCGTACGGAGGTAGGGGATGACCGGGTGGAAAGGGTATGGGCCAGAAAAAAAGAATGGGCTTGGGGGGAGAAAAAGAAAGGGCTGGGCCATGCCCCCCTCCCTTGTGTGCTGGTTTTAATATTTTGTTTCTATTTTTTTTTTGCAGCAAAGAATTGGAAGGAATAGATGACTTTGGAGTTTGCAAAATTCCAGAAAAAAATTGGGTAGCATATTTAGGTCAAACACCACCCAAAGCCAAGTTTGGAATTCAACAACATTTTAATTTTAGGTGATGTTTGAATTTGGATTGTGTTTGATTGAATTTTTTTTATTAAATGGTTATTGAACAATATTCTTAAAAATAGGGTGATCAAAAAAATTAATTGGAAACAAAGAGCACAACAATGTTTTGGTTATTTTTATGATTTCAATTGGTGTGCTGTTTGAAGGTTTTTGATGTGCATTTGAAAGCAATTTGGAAATTAATTGATTAATATTGAAAACAAGGATTTTAATAGGGTGAACCCTATTGATTAAAAATAGAACAAATGGTTGATTTGTTTGGTAATTTCAAAATGTTCAAATTAGGTGTTGTTGATGATTGCTTTGAATTTGAAACCAATTTGGAATTAATTACTTGAAATAAAAGCACCATTTTATTAGTTGATCAATATGGAATAAAATGAGAACAATTGGTTGTTTTTTATTTGAAATAACATTTTGGAAATTGTAACATCACAAGGATGAAACAAAAGGTTTAAAATTTGGTTTGAAATTCAAATAGAAAGCAAAGGAAAACAAATGAAAACAGTTGGAAAACAAATGAAAACAGAGGAAAACTAAAGGAAAACAAACAAAACAATTGCAATGAACATGATGCCATGATGCAAAACATAAAATAACAGAGAGCAAACATTCTAATGGCTATTTTTCATCCTTGGGATGTTACACTCGGTAGAACGTGACTCCGACGAGAAGGCCAGCAATCCAATGGTGAATACTTTATCCTAACCGACAAGTCAAGCACTTATTCCATAAGATCTTTATCTGGTTTTCTTATAACCATGGAAAGCATAACCTCTTATCTGCTCATATATGCTTTTCGAAGTGTTTTGAAATCTCGTATGTTGCATGCGGTTCAAAGTATTTATGGTCTTAGATAGAGTTATCCTATAATTGTTGCATCGCCTAAATATCATGATCCACTGCTGCTAGCAGCTATAGGTTTGATTGTGCGCGCCTCGTTAAACCATGTGAGTCTTGCTTAGCCATGCCTAGTTGTGATCTGATCCATTCGGTTGATGAATCCGGTCAATGCGTGAATCTTTTATGTCAGGTTGTTTGTACTTTGATTTATCTTTGATAACTTGACTAAATAACGGCATGGATGTGAGGCCACAATGGGTTGTGGCGTTTTGTCCTGTTCATGCCCCTAGGAGCGATTTCTCGCCTTCGAAGCCAAGAATGAGCGTACAACCACACGAGGGAGCCAATGAACCTCGCCTGACTAACTAACTTGTTTAGCCACATCCATGAGTCACATAGTTTGATCTTTCCATCTGCGTGTGAGTCAGAAAACGATTTGGAGAAAACTTAGGGCGTGACCGGGACAAGTGATGGACGTACACGGATCTTGATCCCGACTCACAGAACAAGTGCCGTCAGGAGGTGGCCAACTCCCTGTTGACGGGGTGGCCCTGTTTGGGTTGACTCATGGATAGGGTTACGCAAGGTAAAGGTCGGAGCCAACCACCCTCTGCCGCGCTCCCAAGGAGCGTACATGTGGCATTAAGAGTCGGATGGTGCGTGTGGGTAAAGTGTACCCCCTGCAGGGATAAATCTCCTCAAGAAGCCGTGTCCATGGTTACGGAGGACTTGGCAACGGATTCTATGATCATAGATAACTTCAACGGAATGGCTAAAAGTTGTTAACCATGATTGAAGGGTGCCTCCTCGGGGATGCCGAGAGGGGTGATCCTTGTAGCATGAGATAGTGTGGGAATGAGAAGGACTTGGTGGAAATACAAGAAGATGATGATTACAGTAGTTGACTAGTTTCCTCATCTGTTTTGAAAATACTCTACGAGACGTGCTATTCTTCCTCGATTTGGAAAACAAAGATTGCTTTACGCGAATCAGCCTTCATAAAACCCTTTCTGAAGATAGCAGATATATAATAGGTTAACTAAGCCTTGTTGAGTACCTCCCGTACTTAGGTTTGCTTAATTTTGGGTCACGTGAAGATCTCGCATCGGTGGTGTTTCTACGTGGACATCGACGAGTAGTTTGGGGTTCCCAGGTAGCAGCCTGGAATCTATGGGTTGGGACGTCGCATTATGTTGCAGCCTCTTAGGACTTTTTGGTTCTTGTTGATTAGCAACATAATGTGCCTTCCGTTGTCTGATGTAATGTTGGGTCGTGTGACCTCTGCTTGTAAACTATACTCTAGTAACACTTGTTTAGTACAGCTTCATGTCTAGAGTACTGCTTTGATCAGTTGTTGGTTTCAAGCTCATTGTTATACAGTTTTGGCTATGCCTGCATAGTTGTCGCGGTCGAGGGGTTGTGGAGTCGATGATCCATGTCCGAGCCCGCCTGCCGATGTGATTAGGCCTGGGGCTAGGTAACCCCAGTAACCCTCGATTGTTGTTGCACTTTTTGGACACATAGCGTCTCTGTATAGTTTTGGTCCCGTTTCCTTCAGTTTCATACGATTTGTGGACGCTTTGATATGCATAGTTGGTTATGACTAGCATGGATACAAGGAGTAGTAGACTGGGGATCCGGACTACGTGCCGATGAATCCAGTCTGCCGGCCGTTGTTTGTTGCGGCCGGGGCTGGTAACCCTGAAGCCCTTGTGAGTCCATGGCTAGGAGCACATAACAGTATGTATATCTCTGGGTCTGGGGTCGTGACAAGTCTTGGTTTCAGAGCAGGACTGCCTGTAGGAAAACCTTACTGCTTGGTTGATGTTGTGTCTAGTGTTTATGAAAACTATTTTGAAACTCCAAATGGATTGTGAAAAACCTTCTTAGGATTCTTTTTACTCCTTATCTGGTATCGCTCTAACTCTGGGTCACCTTACCTGTTTTCATTTGAAAAGGTGCTAGTTATTCCAAACTTAGGTGCCTTCTTTGGCAACGACGTTTTCAGCCAAGTTGACCTAGTGTTAAAGTTTCTAGAGTCGTGTGTGTTCCATACTCCGTTGTCTCTTAAACTGGGAGGTTTCCTTTCCATCATAATCTCTCAGAATGGTATATATTCCACCTCTAAAGGTTCTAAAGTATGAAATCCTCAACCTCGAGATCTGCTTTCCATCTCGAATGTATCCGTTATCCTCTGCTCAAGTTCTTCCGGAGTTATGTTGTCTTCTGAAAAATACTCCGTGATTGTTATTCGTAGTGTTCCTTAAAACACTAAGAGACTAATTACTCCTTTGTTTTGGTTTTTAATCTTGGACTTGAACCGAAGGTCCCGGAATGTGCTGAATTGCGGTGGGTTTAATTGTGTGGTTTTATAACCATGTAATGCTCACGCTATCAGTACAGGATGCTGACCTTTAACCCAAGATCCATTCTATTGTCCTGAGGAATATCTTCTACCTCAGGATGGCTAAGTAATCTCTACTCCAATAGCCATAGGTTTTCTTTTGGAACCAAAAGGGATCACAACAAGAGTGGTCATCTTGAATTCCACATCTTTGTGCTTGATTCAGCTGTACCTCTCGTCTTAGCATGGGTTATGCAAATGAGTATTACCCTGTGCAGTCAACATGATCTTAGGAATTCTCCTGAGCATGTTTCTACCTTCTAGTTGCTCTCAGATCTTCCTCCGTTGTTTCGGACACCAAGTTGCATATGTGTGTTGGATTCTTCCAATGCATTTGCTCTTGTTTTCCGTCAGAACCTTCCACCATGGGATGTCAGCAGAAACAAACTCCAGTACCTCGTTCATCTTAAGGACCAGGTCAAAGTTTTGTAATCGCAGATTAAAGAAGTTTCATTAGCTTTTGTTCCCTTCTACCTTCGAGTATAACACTCTTTCATATCAAGAGGTCGTGTTGAGTTTCATGGTCTTATTGATGAAGTGATGCTACTACACGTCTTCACTCCCCCTCCCTCAAAGCTTGAATGTTTGAGGATGATGGGTCTGTGTATCGATGTGTGCATCAGATATTCCTAGCAATTTTTATTGCTTTAAAAAAATCTAAGAAACATCTGTATCCTTCTTAGCACTACTGGTCACCCAACCTCTACTTAAAGCTGAAGGTGTTACCAAAACCGTTCATCCCATTGTACCTTCTTGGTCAGGGAGTTAGGTTTATGCCGAAGCTCTCAAGATCATATCGGTTGCTTTGAAAAGCAAAATGACTTCCAAAATTCTAAGACATGCCGGTGGGTTGTGATATTCCGGTTGTCTTGCTAGAAGTATCACCAGGCTCTACCTGACCGTGATGTCTACACAAGGTGTATTTGAACTACTTCTTTCTCCAAGGAACCCTGCTGGATATCCCGGACTAGTTGGTTGAGCTTAAACAATAACTTGGAGAGTTTAAAGGCAAAAGCTCCGCCTAACTTGATCCTTTTTTGAGGGATGTCTAGTTTCCTTTGTGTTGATGCAGGATAGTATCTCCTTAGTGGACATGCTATCTTTCCACCCTTGATTTGATTTGGGCTATCGTCAAATCAAGTCTAGATTCAAGGACTATCTTGATGGTGTTTCACTCCTGGTGTTTTGCCTAGGTACACCTTCATGTCCTTTAATTTAACCAATGTTTCGCCTTGTTCATATATCATATGAATCCCTCTTCTTGGAGTGTCTTTATAAAGATGTTGTTGAGCCCATCTACGACATTCTTTTTTTCTCCAAGTTGCAAGAGGTTCATGTTGAACAAATGACAACAATGTTGGAAACTTTCGAGAACCATCTCTGTGTCATGACGAAGTTGTGTTCTAGATGTTCGAAGTGACTTTCTCGGGTTCGTGTGCTTATGGTGAAAGTTGTCGTCATGCATTCGAGAAGAGTTTTCTTGTTCCTTCGGGAATAATCCCAAGTCGGTCATACATGTGTGGACTATTCTTGAGATGGTAGGTCGTTACCTCCATGTCTTGAAGAAGTTTGCATCCACACCAAGCCACTGATTGACTATCCGTGAAATAGAAAAGAAGTCCAAGAAATTTGTTATCTTTGTAATCATCTCCCCAACAAGGACTCCGATTTGTTTCATTGCAAGTAGTCCATGTAGGTGCAACCGTCTTTCGCAAGTTGCCAACACATGAGTTTTGCAATCTCGCTCATCTTCTTGAGCTTGACATCATAGTCCATATCTTGAGAATCCAGCATATGTATCTCGTTGGTACCCGGTGCAACACCTTTGGTCAAACATGTGGAGTCTGAGTTATCAACCCACTAACCAGAGCTGAATCTCAAGCAACAATGATGGTTGGTGTTTTCCTCAAGGGTATCGAATTAGGTCTTTTCAGAATCCGGCATGGTTGATGTTGTGGTTGACACAATTAGCCGGAAGGCCTAACTTTGCAATCCTTTGAATCCGTAAGAACAGCCACCCTCCATGAGAACTTTTGTGTGGATCATTCTAACAAGTTTCCCTCTCCGTTCTTCCAAACCGGAGTTCCACATCCACCTGATGACCTATTGAAGGCTTAACGTAAGATTGGTATCGTTATCTATAACATCCAGGATAACTTGCAAGTTGATATTTTCAACATCTCTCTGCTGAACCTCCAAAAACTCTCTTCTAGTGGAAACAAGTTTATCATAAACATCTCGTGGTGTTTCGTAATGCCATTGACCCGTTCCCTTTCTCAAGTTGTTGGTACTTGAAGTTCTGTTCATCTCACACATTGTGTGAATTTGTCAGTTACTTCAGCCATGGGATCTTAACCATGTGGTAAACGTATTGCTACGTCAAATCCACCATAGGAAAGAACCTATTTTCTTCCGGTGTTTCAATCCCCGTTGGTTATTCATTCTTATGGTGTGACCAAGAGTACCTCCTTCATTACGGGGTTCCAACATCCTTTAGTTACTCATGTTTTGTCATAAAGTAACATCATGACCTTTGACAAAGGTCTCAAAAAAATTTGACGGAATGAAAGTTCCTTCATCTTCCGTGTCCATTCCAAAGAGTGAACATGATCATGTGTCAAATTCTCTCTGACACACGAATTACAGTGTTTTCTCCTGTTTCCCTCGTCTACGGATATTACGTTGTGGTATTCGAGACAATCCTTCCCACCTGGGTATTATGTTTGAAGAAACCTCGATGTCATAAGTTGTTCAACCTTTCTTTTCCAAAAGGATTTAATGTCTTGTGCAAAGATCATATTCTAAATCCTTTCAAAAACCATCGTCCACAAACTTGAAACTATCTTCTATTCACTCCGTTAACTTGATGTGTTTCATGCTTGTTAACTCAACAGTTCTTCATGAACGTTCCTGTCATGAGTTACCCATGAGATACTCGATCTTCGTGAAGATCGGTTCCTAAGAGTTTTCCCTCTTACCTAGGTGTATCCGTTCAATACTTCACGATTCTACGGATCAACCTCTTCATAAAGAGAATCGTAAGGTTCGAGAAGATTGCCCAAAACCGATGTTCCTTCTTTCTTCTCCTTCGGGAATCTCGGGACGAGATTCTTGTAAGGGGGGGGGGGTAGATTTGTAACATCCCAATTTTTGCTACATTAGGGTGTGTGGTGTTGTGTTCATCTCATACATGCATGAAAACAAAAATTTAAACCATGTTGAAACAATTTAAATTATAAATTTAAATGGTTTGAGAAAAATCCCACAAATAGTACTCATTTTGGTTTCCAAAATCTTGTACTGAAAAATATTTCAAATACACCAAAGAAACACATGGTTTTGTTGGAAATTTCATAACCTTTCCAAAAGTTATTTTTGCCAAATTTTCTGTTCACAAAAAGGCCCGGAAAACATGGTTTTTGTTGCAGTTTTTAAGGACAGAAGGGCTGTTTTACAATTTCCGAAACTTTCCAGGTGGTTTTGTGAAAATCGGTCTTCTTCAACCTTTGACAGAAGGCAAGCACCTGCGTGGAGGATGAGCCAACCCCGATTGACACCTCCTCCCTGCTTCCCTCGTGGCGCCGATAGGGGCAAAAGAAGCCCACGACCTCCTCCTTCCTCCCTTTCCCCTCGCTGCCCTCTCTCTCTGGTATTCCTCCTCCCGCGCGAAACCCTAGCTCCGGCCATAGCCGCCGCTCGCCGCCGTCGATACGGCCGCTCCCGAGCGCCGTGGAGCACCTAACCGCCTCCGCCGTCTCCTCCTAGTCCACATCGAGCTTGAGAAGCAGCAGGGAGCCCCGGTAGAGCTCCAATCGCGCCGCCCACCTCCGCCACGGCCGCCGCCGTCCTTCCCTCACCGGTGACGATTCCGGCCGCCTCTGCCGTCTCCTGATACAACATCCGCTTCACAGCGTCATGGTGAGCATCCCCATGCACCTCCCTTGCTCCCTACCCCTCTGCTGCTCCCTCTCGCCGTCGACCGCGGATCGCCGCCGCGCCCGAGCTTGCCGGCGAGCGCTCCGGCGACCATTCGGTCCGCCGAGGCCCTCTCTAGGTTCCCCTCCACCTCCCCTGTCCCGTGGTATAGTTTGATTTGAACCTAGCGCGCGAATTTCGTCGAATTTGAAGATCATCAGTGAATACAGAGCACTGTGATGTCACAGTGACATCACAGTGATGTCATAACTTCCCTATTTAAATAATTCCAGAAATTAATAAAACTTGTAAATTTAATATCTCTTCAAATATTACTCAGAAAAATATCATTTAAAATAGAAAAATAAGTTTTTATTCACTAAAAATAGAAAATTAAAAGTTATATACCAATTTGCTTTGCAATCTAGATATGGTGTTTTCAAACCCATTTGAGCACTTTAAATTGTACACACTTTCATAATTGCCCGAATTGCCCCTCCTGGGTCTATTTCGGGCTAATTTCTAGTAAAACTTCATATTTGACATACGAACCCTAGCAACCCTATCTACATGTTTAGGGTTTTATTTAAGTGCATTAACTTGCTCATGCATACGTATTGTGCATTGCATCGATGCCATGTGTTGATTGTTATTCTTCTTTTTGGTGTTTGTTCCCCCTCGGTAGAACGTGACTCCGACGAGAAGGCCAGCAATTCAATGGTGAATACTTGATCCTAACCGACAAGTCAAGCACTTAATCCAGAATATCTTTATCTGGTTTTCTTATAACCAAGGCACGCATAACCTCTTATCTGCTCATATATGGTTTTCGAAGTGTTTTGGAATCTCGTATGTTGCATGCGGTTCAAAGTATTTATGGTCTTAGATAGAGTTATCCTATACTTGTTGCATCGCCTAAATATCCTGATCCACTGCTCCTAGCAGCTATAGGTTTGATTGGGCGCCTCGTTAAACCATGTGAGTCTTGCTTAGCCATGCCTACTTGTGATCTGATCCATCCGGTTGATGAATCCGGTCAATGCGTGAATCTTTTATGTCAGGTTGTTTGTAGTTTGATTTATCTTTGATAACTTGACAAAATAACGGCATGGATGTGAGGCCACAATGAGTTGTGGCGTTTTGTCCTGTTCATGCCCCTATGAGCGAGTTCTCGCCTTCGAATCCAAGACTGAGCGTGCAACCACACGAGCGAGCCAATGAACCTCGCCTGACTAACTAACTTGTTTAGCCACATCCATGAGTCACGTAGTTTGATCTTTCCATCTGCGTGTGAGTTAGAAAACGTTGGAGAAAACTTAGGGCGTGACCGGGACAAGTGATGGACGTACACGGATCTTGATCCCGACTCACAGAACAGGTGTCGTCAGGAGGTGGCCAACTCCCTGTTGACGGGGTGGCCTTGTTTGGGTTGACTCATGGATAGGGTTACGCAAGGTAAAGGTCGGAGCCAACCACCCTCTGCCGCACTCCCAAGGAGCATACATGTGGCGTTAAGAGTCGGATGGTACATGTGGGTAAAGTGTACCCCCTGCAGGGGTAAATATCCTCGAGAAGCCGTGTCCACGGTTACGGACGACTTGGCAACGGATTATGTGATCATAGATAACTTCAACGGAATGGCTAAAACTTGTTAACCATGATTGAAGGGTGCCTCCTTGGAGATGCCGAGAGGGGTGATCCTTGTAGCATGATATAGTGTGGGAATGAGAAGGACTTGGTGGAAATACAAGAAGATGATGATTACAGTAGTTGACTAGTTTCCTCATCTGTTTTGAAAATACTCTACGAGACGTGCTATTCTTCCTCGATTTGGAAAACAAAGATTGCTTTATGCAAATAAGCCTTCATAAAACCCTTTCTGAAGATAGCAGATATATAATAGGTTAACTAAGCCTTGTTGAGTACCTCCCGTACTCAGGTTTTCTTAATTTTGGTTCAGGTGAAGATCTCGCATCGGTGGTGTTTCTACGTGGACATCGACGAGTAGTTTGGAGTTCCCAGGTAGCAGCCTGGAATCTATGGGTTGGGACATCGCATTATGTTGCGTCGTGTTAGGCCTTTTTGGTTCTTGTTGATTAGCAACATAATTTTCCTTCCGCTGTCTGATGTAATGTTGGGTCGTGTGACCTATGCTTGTATGCTATACTCTAGTAACACTTGTTTAGTACAGCTTCATGTCTAGAGTACTGCTTTGATCGGTTGTTGCTTTCGAGCTCATTGTTATACTGTTTTGGCTATGCCTGCATAGTTGTCGCAGTCGAGGGGTTGTGGAGTCGATGATCCATGTCCGAGCCCGCCTGCCGATGTGATTCGGCCTGGGGCTAGGTAACCCCAGTAACCCTCGATTGTTGTTGCACTTTCTGGACAAATAGCATCTTTGTATAGTTTTGGTCCCGTTTCCTTCAGTTTCATACGATTCGTGGACACTTTGATATGCATAGTTGGTTATGACTAGCATGGATACAAGGAGTAGTAGACTGGGGATCCGTACTACGTGCCGATGAATCCAGTCTGCCTGCCGTTGTTTGTTGCGGCCGGGGCTGGTAACCCTGAAGCCCTTGTGAGTCCATGGCTAGGAGCACATAACAGTATGTATATCTCTGGGTCCGGGGTCGTGATATTGAGTCCATCTGTATCCTTATTGCATATTCATCTTTGCATAATTTCAAATTGCAACAAATGGATGTCAAAACTACTTTTCTAAATGGTACATTGAAAGAGGAGGTATATGTTATGCAACCTCCGGGGTTCCAGAACCCCAACTTCCCTAACCATGTCTATAAGCTCGATAAGGCACTCTATGGACTTAAACAAGCACCATGTGCGTGGTATGAGCACCTTAGAGAGTTGTTGGAAGACTGTGGGTATGAACTTGGGAAGATTGACCCCACCCTTTTCACAAAGAGGGTAAAAGGAGATCTTTTCATATGCCAACTCTACGTGGATGATATTATCTTTGGCTCAACTAACCAAGCTTTTAATAATGAGTTCTCGAAGCTTATGACTGACAAGTTTGAGATATCTATGATGGGAGAGTTGAGATTCTTTCTTGGCTTTTAAATCAAGAAATTGGCTAGTGGGAATTTCATCTCTCAAGCCAAGTATACCCAAGACATGCTCAAGAGGTTTAATTTACAAGGTGCAAAAGAGAAGCCATATCCTATGCAAGTCAAATGCCACCTCAAGCGCAATCCGGACGGTAAATATGTGGAACAAAAGTTGTATCATTCCATGATTTCTTCTTTTATTTACCTTTGTGCGTCTAAGCCCGATATCGTTTTGAGTGTAGGTGTGTGTGCAAGGTATCAGGCGGCTCCTAGGGAAAGCCACTTTGTGGCGGTCCATAGGATCTTTCGGTATTTGGTTCATACCTCAAGGTTTGGTTTGTGGTACCCAAAGCGGGCACAATTTTCTCTCTAAGGGTACACGGACTCGGATCGGTCCGGCGATCAAGATGATAGGAAATCGACTTCCAGGGCTTGCTAATTTCTTGGTAGGTCTCTAGTGAGTTGGTCTTCTAAGAAGAAAAATTGCATATCTCTCTATACCGCCGAAGCCAGGTATGTGGTGGACTCTAGTGCTTGCACCTAATTTCTATGTATGAGGCAAACCCTCAAAGAGTATGATGTTCATTTGGATAAGTTGTCGCTCTTGTGTGACATTGAGAGTGCAATCAAGATCGCATATAACCCCGTGCAACACACAAGGAAGACGCATATTGAGATTCGTCATCATTTCATCTGGGATCATGTGGCAAGAGGTGATATTCAGCTAGAAAATGTCCCAACCAAGGTGTTTTTGAGGAATGAGCTAAATATCATCGATTCAAGGTGTTTGACTGGAGGACCTTGCACACGTCCCTATAGTTGATATGTGTTTGGGTTTAGGTGTAGGCATGGACATAGGGGGAGTGTTATCCTAACACATTGGGTTCTCCCTCCCCCCATTATGCCCAAAGCAAGAATTCATTGTTATCTCTCTATTTCTAATGTTGAATTGTTGAAAGTGCAAACGCGCTCAAATCATCTTGTTTTGGTGTTTGTTAACAACACATGTACTGTTAAAGTGTGTTGATGTATTTCAAAGCTAAACAACAAATTGATATGGTGGTGTGATGTTGCAAAAAGGGGCAATTCACCAGGATTTCTGTCTGCTGGAGTTTTTCTCCCGACCGGAGTCTCTGGACTCTCAGACCGGAGTCTCCGGTGTGGAGATTTCATCCATCGCCAAGTCTCTGGACTTTCTGGTGTCGCGCACTGCATCCACACCGGTGTCTTACCGGAGACTGTCCGGAGTCTCCGGTGTGGGAGCTGCCTCTAAAGAAAACGACTATGGAGTTGCTGGTGTCGCGTGCTGTACTCGCACCGGAGACTTACCGGAGTCTTACCAGAGTCTCCAGTGTGACTGGGTTCTATTAATCCGCTCGACCCCAGACACTCTCTGAGTCAATCCGCAACGCCAAGACCGGAGTCTCCGGCCCCGTGAGCGGAGTCTCCGGACTGAAGATTTCTGGAGGATCCCAAGTGCTGCCCAGTTGGTGTCGCCTGTTGTGTCTAGTCCGGAGGGACACCGGAGACTGTCTGGAGTCTCCGGACTAGAGCTCTGCGAAAAAGGTCAGACCGGAGTCTCCGGTGTGAAGTTGTCAGATTTTCTCCAACGGCTCTTAGACTTTATGAGGGGTATAAATACCCCATCCCCTCAACCTACCTTAGGTTAGCTCGCCCAGAATTGAAGTCACCATTGTTGGAGCTCCCCCACCTTGCTAGATCTTCCAATCCATCCACCCAAAAGTCTTGATCTTTGGAGGATTGAAGGAGAAGGCCCCGATCTACGTCTTCACCAACCGGATTTCATTTCCCCTCTCTTTTGCTTGAGGGATCTTTGCCTAGGGTTTCCTATTGTGGAGAACCTAGGATTCTTGCTACTCTTGGTGATTTGTGAGTGTTGGGAGCCCCCAATTAAGTTGTGGGTGTGTGCCCCAAACTTGTTTGTAAAGGACTCGATCCCTGCCTCAAAGGGGTTCAATAGTGGAAGGTGAACTAGGCTTTGTGGCGGAAGTTCATCGGAGAATAGGGTGAGGCCTTTGTGGCGTTGAGTAGGCCTTCGTGGCGAGCTCACACCCCTCCAACGAGACATATTCCCTTAACAAGGAGGAACTCGGGAATACATCGTGTCTCCGTGTGCTTCCATCGGTTACCTCGTTCCCTTACTCTTTACTTACTCATACTTGTAGCATTTATTGTAGTACTTGTTGTATTAAGTGTTGTCCTAGTTGCATTAATTGCTTGTCTTGCCATATAGGTAAATTCACCATTAGTTGCACTATCAAGAGAATTTACCTTTGTTTCAAGCCTAAACTTTGTTAAAAATTAAAATTGGTCGTAGCACATATTCACCCCCCCTCTAGGTGCCCATACTTTACTTTCAATTGGTATCAGAGCCTCGGCTCTTATATCGGGCTTAACCGCCTAAGAGTTTTAGTATGGGAGATGATTTGGACACCGAAACGTCCGTGGCTAGTGTGTCCATGGATGATCTCAATGAGTTGAGAAAGTCATTGACCTCATCCATAGATGCCAAGTTTGATGAGTTGCGTCAAGTCTTGGCGCAACTCCTCAAAGCCAAAAAACCGGAGGTAGCCGAATCAACTCTTCCGGAAACTAATCCGGAGGGCGCGAAGAAAGGGGTAGATGGTGATCCATCTAAAATTGCTTCCGCCGAAAACTCCACTAAGACGGGTACGGAGGGAAACGGAGAATTTCATGTCGTTCCTTTAAGTTATTCTCCCAATCCTCCCGTTCCCCATCCTCATATAATCCCTAGGGGAGATCCACCTAAAATTGATGCTTTTTATTTTCGTTAATGGCAATATTACATGGAGACTCACTTGAACTCTTCTTGTATAGATATTTGGAGGATCACTCGTGATGGATACAAGCCATTTGATCCCAAGAACTTAACAAGAAGAGAAGCCGTAGATTGCCAACTCAACTACACCGCTTTGTCCATTCTTCAACAAGTCGTGGGTCCTAACCACATGCCGCATCTTCAACAATATTCCACCGCCAAGGAAACATGGGACGCTCTTGTCGTCATGTTTGTGGGCAATGCGAGCATGCAAAGGAATAGATATGATCCCTTGACCAATCAGGCCAAAGGGTTATATATGCATGATGGAGAGGATCATGTGGACATGTACCGGAGACTCAAGACTCTTGCCACCGCCTTCGCAAATGTTGGTGCCAAGTACATTGATGATGCATGGATCAAGAGGAAGTACATGATTGCCATAATGCCATTTGAGGGCGCGGACATGAAGAGCATTCAAGGAAGACATGATTTCGCTTCCATGACCTCAACTCAAGTAATGCAAGAAATGTGCTCGTATAAAGTGCAAACCAAGAATGCTCTTGACAACCGAGCTAGGGCCATTGGAATGCACCAAGGAGCATCCGTTGCTTTGAAGGCCAAGGTTGTGTCAAGAGAGGTTGAGTATGAAGAAGACGGAGAAGAGGCGTTTCCTCCCTTGAAGGAACAAGACTATGATCCCGTTCTAAAGGATCTCATTTCTCTCACCGTGCAAAAGTTTTGGAGCAATCCTCCAAAGGGCAAGAGATTTGTTGAGGAGAACACAAGGTATCGCTATGGCAAGATCGGTCTCAAAAAGTGAGGTATTGCTTCAATTGTCAAGATAAGAACCATTTCATTGCGGAGTGTCCTTATGAGAATAGAGATCTCCATAGTGGCAAGCTCATTCGCAAGGACAAGTCCAAGGTTGAGTACAAGAAACCTCACTTCAAGAAGAAGCCATTTAACAAGAAGTCTCCCACCAAGTTTGTGCTTTTGACTCTAGAGGAGTATGATTCCGGGAGTGATGAAGAAGAAGAAACCACAAGTGAAGTGGCCGCTCTTGCTATTGCTTCTATTCCATCATCTTCATCTCTCTTTGAATCCCCCAATGACGATCTTCCTCAACGTAATGCGAAGTGCTTCATGGCTAAGGCCACAGAGGTATCACCTTCTTCCAACTCTAAGACCCCTAGTGAACTAGAACATCTTGCTAGTCTTAGAATAGAAGAGGAGAGGGTCTCCTTGGAATGTTTTATGTCTAACATGCAAGGGGAGACCAAGAAGTACTTTGAGTATCTCATGAGACAATTGGGAGAGTCCCAACATGCTCTTGAGAAGAAAGGTGAGGTTGAGAGAAGGGATGCGGATGAAATTGCATCTCTCTCTATGACTCTTGAGGAAGAGCATGATGGTAGAGTTTCTCTAGAGGATGAACTTGAATCTATTGAATTAACTCATAATGAACTTGTCTCAAACATCACTAAGGAACGTGATCTTGCTATTGCTAAATATAAAAAGGCTAAAAAGGATAAGGTCGAGTTTGGGGTTGGTCATGGTAAACTAACCGAGGAGTTTGAAAAGCTAACCAAGGCTCACAAAGCTTTGGAAAGCCAACACTCATCCCTCAAAGAGTTGCATGAACAACTTCAAACTCAACTTAATCAACCTAACAACCCTAGAACCTCTACTTCTTCTTGTGATCATGCAAATATTATTGAGGAAAATGCTAGGTTGAAGGATGAGCTAGCAAGGCTCAAGGGCAAAGGCCCTCAAGTTGAGAAGGTTGTGATTCCTACCCCACAAGTGGTTGCCCCTAGCTCTAATGTGGTCATTGCTAGACCACAATTGAGTGCTCCAAGGCAACAAGTGGGCAAGCAAGGTCTAGGCTATGTAGCCAAGAAGAAGAACAAGAAGAAGACCAACAATGGTGCTTTGGGTGGTATTGTTATTAGGGACAACACTACTCCTAGCACACCCGCTGAAGCGAACAATATTGCCTCGAGTAGTAGTGTCATGAGGGACAACACTACTCGTAGCAACTCCGCGGGAACTAACAATCCACACCATTTCTTATATGTTGATTATTATGGTGTTGTGCAAGCTAAATATGTTGGTCCTATTGAGGGCTTCATTGACTATACTATTTGGGTTCCAAAGACCCTTGTTGCTAACATGAAGGGACCCTACTCGGGTCCTAACTCTAGTCAATGATCTCTTGCAGGTCTATGCTTCCGGTGGGACTAAATGGATAATTGATAGTGGATGCACTAGCCATATGACCGGAAGCAAATAACTTGTGACGGAGTCGCCCAAATGACATACAAGCAACCGTCACTTATGGAGACTCGTCCTCGTCTAAGGTATCCGGATCCGTCAAGGCTGTGGTCGCTCCCGATATCACTATCGTGAATGTCATGCTTGTTGAATCCCTTGGTTACAATTTACTTTCCGTCCGCTCTCTTGGAAAGATGGGTTTCTCTGTCTTTTTTGATGTTGATATTATGGTCCTTTTGAGGAGAAAGACTCTTGACGTCGCTTACGTGGGACATGTTGAAAATGAGTTGTTTGTGGTGGACTTTTCGAAGTCTACCAACACTCAAGCAATGTGTCTTTTTGGAAAGGCGGACTTGGGATGGTTGTGGCATCGCCGCCTATCCCATGTCAAGATTAGAACTTTGCAAAGTCTTCACAAAGGTGGCCTTATTGTCGGACTAAAAGAAGATGTTTCCTTTGCAAAGGATCGCGTTTGTAGGTCGTGTGTTGAAGGAAATATGCATGACAAGGTGCACAAGGCCAAGACTATTATCTCATCAAAGAGGATCTTGGAGCTTCTCCATGTTGATATCATTGGTGCCGTGCCCGAGGCAAGTCTTGGTGGCAAGAAGTATTGCTTGGTGATTGTCGATGATTATTCAAGATACACTTGGGTTTATTTCTTCAAGTGCAAGAGTGAAACTCAACAAACCATCATCGACTTCTCCAACGAAGTGCAACGTCAACACAATGTGCTAATCATGGCTATTAGGAGTGATAATGTTTCGGAGTTCAAGAACTACACTTTGAATGAATTCCTTAGTGAAGAAGGCATTCATCATCAATACTCCGCCACTTACACTCCTCAACAAAATGGTGTTGCCGAAAGGAATAATCGCACCCTCTTGGATATGGCAAGGACCATGTTGGCGGAGTACTCTTCTCAGCAATATTTATGGGCCCAGGCCATATCCACCGCATGCCACTCCTCCAACCGCCTCTACATCCGCAAAGGCTTGGACAAGACCCCATATGAGATCATCACCGGCAACAAGCCCAACGTCTCCTACTTCCGTGTATTCGGTTGTAAGTGCTTTTATTTTATCAAGTGTGTTAGGTTGTCTAAATTTCAATCCAAAACTATTGAGGGTATCTTTGTTGGTTACGGTGCCGAATCCCACACTTATAGAGTCTTTGACAAAGCCTCACGGATTGTCATAGAATCTTGTAGTGTGGCTTTCGAGAAAAATAATGGCTCCCAAGTGGCGCAATTTCATGTTTCTAATGTAGATGTTGAAATACCTCAAGAAGCCATAGGAAGGATGGGTGTGGGATTTTTCCGCCCCGTTGAGAGACACCTTATGGCGACTCGAGAAGGACTATGCTCTACTCAAGTGGATCCCTCCTCTACAATAGAAGAACACGCCAAGGAGCCAAGTGTTACACCTAACCAAGAACATGTTCAAGACCCTCCTCTCATTGACCAAGTCACTCCGCAAGTCGTACCCACTCCTACTACTAATGCGAGTCAAGGCCAAGATCCATCATCCTCTTCATCCTCTCCTCAAGTTGAAGCAGGTGTTGAAGATATTGTTGTTGTTGATGATGATGATGATGATGATCAAGACCAAGTTGGTCAAGATGGGGACCCGATCAAGATGATCAAGTGATCCCTCCGCGCAATAATGCGGAGATCGAAGCCTGTCGTGTCAAAAGGATAAGAAGAGCTTTGAAGCAAATTGATGCCCAAGACAACAAGGTCTTGGAGGATATTCAAGCTCGAAGATCCACAAGAAGGCAATTGGCACATTTTAGTGAGCATCAAGCTCATATCTCTATGGTGGAGCCTAAGAAAGTGTTTGAAGCTCTTGAGGACTCCGATTGGGTTGAAGCTATGCATGATGATCTCAATAACTTTGAGCGCAACAAAGTTTGGAGATTGGTTGAGAAGCCCAAAGATTGCCACAATGTTATTGGCACTAAGTGGATTTTCAAGAACAAGCAAGATGAGCATGGCATTGTCATTAGGAACAAGGCAAGATTGGTTGCTCAAGGTTACACTCAAGTTGAAGGCATTGACTATGATGAAACCTATTCACCCGTGGCTCGCCTTGAGTCCATCCGTATCCTCCTTGCTTATGCATCTTCTCATAATTTCAAATTGCAACAAATGGATGTGAAAAGTGCTTTCTTGAATGGTCCACTAAAAGAGGAGGTATATGTTAAGCAACCTCCGGGGTTCGAGAATCTCAACTTTCCTAACCACGTTTACAAACTTGACAAGGCTCTATATGGTCTCAAACAAGCCCTCGTGCTTGGTATGAGCACCTTAGGGAGTTGGTAGATGATCGTGGTTTCGTAGTTGGGAAGATTGACCCCACTCTCTTCACCAAGAGAGTAAAGGGAGAGATTTTCATATGCCAACTATATGTGGACGATATCATCTTTGGCTCAACTAACCAAGATTTCAATAATGAGTTCTCTAAGCTTATGACTGACAGGTTCGAGATGTCTATGATGGGTGAGCTTAAATTCTTCCTTGGCTTCGAGATCGAGCAATTGGCTCGTGGGAATTTCATTTCTCAAGCCAAGTATACCCAAGATATGCTCAAGAGGTTCAATTTCCAAGATGCTAAGATCAAGACATCTCCTATGAAAGTCAAGTGCCACCTATCTCGTAATCCTAAGGGTAAAGATGTGGATCAAAAGTTGTATTGTTCTATGATTGGTTCTTTGCTATATCTTTGTGCATCTAGGCCCGATATCGTTTTGAGTGTAGGTGTGTGTGCAAGGTATCAAGCGGCTCCTAAGGATAGCCACTTAGTCGCGGTCCATAGGATCTTCCGTTATTTGGTTCATACCTCAAGATTTGGTTTGTGGTACCCAAAGGGGGCACAATTTTCTCTCAAGGGATACACGGATTCCGATTGCGCGGGTGATCAAGATGATAGGAAGTCCACTTCTGGGGCTTGCCAATTTCTTGGTAGGTCCTTGGTAAGTTGGTCTTGCAAGAAGCAAAATTCCATTTCACTCTCCACCGTCGAAGCCGAATATGTAGCCGCCGCAAGTGCTTGCACTCAATTGCTATGGATGAGGCAAAATCTCAAGGAATATGGAGTTCATTTGGATAAGGTGCCTCTTTTGTGTTACAATGAAAGTGCCATAAAGATTGCTTACAATCCCGTGCAACATACAAGACCGAAGCACATTGAGATTCGCCACAATTTCATCCGTGACCATGTGGCAAGAGGGGATATTGCACTATCTTATGTGCCCACCAAGGACAATCTTGCGGATATTTTCACGAAGCCACTTGATGATGCAAGATTCTTGTTCTTGAGGAATGAACTAAATGTGATTGATTCTAGGAGTTTGACTTGAAGATCTTGCACACACCCCTATAGATGAAACATGTTCGAGTTTAGGTGTAGGCATGGACATAGGGGGAGTGTTATCCTAACACATTGGGTTCTCCCTCCCCCCATTACGCCCAAAGAAAAAAAATCATTGTTATCTCTCCTTTTCTAATGTTGAATTGTGAGCTTCAATGTTGAGTAATGGCAATGCCCCCAAGATATATCTTCGCGGTTGCATACCATGAACTCTTACATGGTCGCCTAGGCCACCAACCTCTTCTCTGAAGAGTTGGTTCTTATTTGCGGGTTTTGGCATATTTGGAGGATGTACTCAAAATTTGTTAGTCTTGTGTTTTTTCTCGTTGTTCTTGAGTACAAGTTCCCTCCCTGATGATGCTCTTACCTTTTCTTGCCAAAACTGACTTTTTAGACAAGTTTTATTGACTCTTGCATTTCATGTCCTTTTTGGGGAGGTTTTTCTGGCAAAGGTGCGGAGACTCCGGTCTACCACACCGGAGACTCCGGCCAGACCGGAGACTCCGGTGTGTGGCTCGCAGTATATAATCTGGGGGCTGGGGGAAGTTAGGGTTTCATTCCCCACTTCCCCCACGCCCCCCAACCACTTGTTGCGCCGCCGCCGTCGCCAGGAGCACCTCCCCAGCCGTTTCCCACCGTCGGGAACCGCCTTCCCCGCCTCCCCTTGCCTCTCCCACCTGAGGGAGGCACAATGACCAGCCAGGATGACAAGGGTACCCCTTCTCCACTCCGTTTTGATTGTTTTTGATCTAGATCTAAGGGTCTGGGTATTTTTTTTGGAGAAGTTGCACCTAATGTTGGTAGCATCACCTTGGCTAGTTGAACCAGTGTAGGAACTGCTAGAATCATCTGTAGAAACACTTGTGTTAGATTCATATCCTCTGTTGACGACCAGTCCGTAGACTCCGGTGTGCTAGTCTGGAGACTCCGGTGTCAGTCCGGAGACTCCGGTCTGCCAGACCGGAGACTCCGGTATGAATCTTCCAGAACTATTCTCAAATGGTTCTGTTTTGTTTCTGCACTATTATTGGACATGAATGCTCATTTTGGTTTCTCTGTTGTGGTGTTTCTGGTTTTGTGTATGCTTTCAGGAAAAAGGATGAAGTAAAAGTCCTCAAACCCCAACAAGCGTGCCTACCGAGCTCACTCCCGCAACTACCTTGTCACTGATGAAGCCACCGGTAGGATTGGTTAGAAAAACACCTTTGAGACTGAGAGGCATCAGAAAGAGAAGCATGAGGCTAGACAGAGGGGTGAACTGGCAAAGAAGGCCAAGTATGACAGGATCACCTCTGTGGCCTCCATGAGCAAGAAGGAGTACATGATCATGCGTGCTCGTCCTTTCTTCACCATGACCCGCACTGCTGAGACTGCTCATTATTGGAGGAGGGAGTCTGAGTTGATCATGCGTGAGATATACACCAAGTTCAGGAAGCCCGTTTGTCCGCAGAAAGTTCTGGACTTGGAGGCTCTCGGGAGTTCTCAGTACTTTGAGGAGGCTATCTGGATCACGAAGAAACTGGTCCTTGAGCATCTTGTGGGCATTCAGCAGAACTTCAATGCCTCTATCATCCAACAGTTCTTTGCCACTGCCACTTTTGGTGAAGATGATGATGTCACTTTGAAGTGGATGTCTGGGACTGTTGAGTGTGAGTCCTCTATGAGACGCTTTGTTGAGCTTCTTGACTATCCTTGGGGAGAAGGGAGTGGCCACCGCATGCACATTCACGGAGTGGCTTATGACAAGAAGCGCATGGCTCCGATGTAGGAGAAGCTCTCCAGCACCGGCACTGCAAAGGATCTCAGGAGGGTTTACAACATCTATCTTCGCCTCTTTCGCTGCAACATTGCTCCCAAGGCCGAGAATGTAGATGCTATTCGTGGTGGCCTTGTGAACCTTCTCTACCAGTCCTTCCAGTGTCAACTTGCTGGCCTTGATGGAGAGGGTTTCGAGATTGATGTTATGCACTTCATCAATGAGGAGATATACTCAGCTATGATCGAGATCAAGAAAGTGCCCGTGTATGCTCCTTATGTGATGAGACTCATCCTTGATCAGCTTCCTGGCTTGGCTACCGAGACTGAGCATCCTGTGGGCTCTCTCCAGATTCTGTCCTCTCACCTTCCTGATGGTGACACTTCCATGGGGGACGCTGAGGCGCCTCCTCGCTCTAGGAGGAAGATTGCTGATCCTCCCACCAAGCTTACTTGGTTCCAGCGCAAGATTTTGTGCATGACTCTCGCAGTACACAAGGAGAACCATGTGGCCTATAAGGAGAGGCGTGAGCTGAAGAAGATGATCTCCAAGCTGCATGACCACGCTGGACTTGGAGCTACTCCTCCTATGGGTACCCCTCCCACTACTCCACCCACTCCTCCCACCGCTTCTGTGACTATGTCATATGAGGAGTGGAACACTGATCAGTTTCCGTGGGGTGACTTTGAGTATGTCACCTCGGCTCCTTCCTCTTCGACCCACCGTGCCAGGGGCCCTGAGATTGAGGAAGAAGAACATGTTGAGGATCAGCCTGAGGATGAGGAGGACCTTTCGTTCTTCAACACTGGTACTGATGCTGAGGATGATGAGGGAGATGGCAAGGGAGAAGAAGGTGATGATGACAGTGAGGCAACGGACCCGGTGGATGACGACGACGATGACTATGAGGACGATGACTAAGCCCTTGGGTTGCGTAGTGCTCTTTGCCCTTTTTGGTGTCTCGATGCCAAAAGGGGGAGAAGTAGCTTTGTCTTCTCCGGGTTGCATGGGTTGCTTTGCTTTATTTGCTTCGGAACACAAGTCTTTGAACTTGATTTGCCTTTTATGGTTTGTGTTCCCGTTATCTTAGTTGCTTTGCTTTATTAGTGGACAATGGTTGTGTTATGTGTGTGAGACCACGTGGTGAAGCTATCCTTTTATATTATAAATTATTGTGCTTTATCTATTGTCTCTATGCATGTTTGTATTATTGTTCACTGATGGTTGCTCTAGAAGGCTTTGTTTGTAAAATATAGGGGGAGCTCACTTTGTGAGTGCTCTGTCTTTTTCAAACATAGCCTAGCTATGATTTTATTGCAAATATGTGTGTTGTCATCAAACACCAAAAAGGGGGAGATTGAAAGTGCAAACGCGCTTAAATCATCTTGTTTTGGTGTTTGTTAACAACACATGTACTGTTAAAGTGTGTTGATGTATTTCAGGGCTAAACAACATATTGATATGGTGGTGTGATGTTGCAAAAAGGGGCAATTCACCAGGATTTCTATCTGCTGGAGTTTTTCTCCAGGCCGGAGTCTCCGGACTCTCAGACCGGAGTCTCCGGTGTGGAGATTTCATCCATCGCCAAGTCTCTGGTCTTTCTGGTGTCGCACACTGCATCCACACCGGAGTCTTACCGGAGACTGTCCGGAGTCTCCGGTGTGGGAGCTGCCTCTGAAGAAAACGACTAAGGAGTTGCTGGTGTCGCGTGTTGTACTCGCATCGGAGACTTACCGGAGTCTCCGGTGTGACTGGTTTCTATTAATCCGCTCGACCCCAGACACCCTCTGAGTCAATCCGCAACGCCAAGACTGGAGTCTCCGGTCCCCCTGACCGGAGTCTTCGGACTGAAGATTTCTGGAGGATCCCAAGTGCTGCCCAGTTGGTGTCGCCTGCTGTGTCCAGTCCGGAGGGACACCGGAGACTGTCCGGAGTCTCCGCACTAGAGATCTGCGAAAAAGGTCAGACCGGAGTCTCCGGTGTGAAGTTGTCAGATTTGCTCCAACGGCTCTTAGACTTTATGAGGGGTATAAATACCCCCTCCCCTCCACCTACCTCAGGTTAGCTCGCCCAGAATTGAAGTCACCATTGTTGGAGCTCCCCCACCTTGCTAGATCTCCCAATCCATCCACCCAAAAGCCTTGATCTTTGGAGGATTGAAGGAGAAGGCCCCGTTCTACGTCTTCACCAACTGGATTTCATTTCCCCTCTCTTTTGCTTGAGGGATCTTTGCCTAGGGTTTCCTATTGTGGAGAACCTAGGCTTCTTGCTACTCTTGGTAATTTGTGAGTGTTGGGAGCCCCCAATTAAGTTGTGGGTGTGTGCCCCAAACTTGTTTGTAAAGGACTCGATCCCCGCCTCAAAGGGGTTCAATAGTGGAAGGTGAACTAGGACTTTGTGGCGGAAGTTCATCGGAGATTAGGGTGAGGCCTTTGTGGCGTTGAGTAGGCCTTCGTGGCGATCTCACACCCCTCCAACGAGACGTACTCCCTTAACAAGGAGGAACTCGGGAATACATCGTGTCTCCGTGTGCTTCCATCGGTTACCTCGTTCCCTTACTCTTTACTTACTCATACTTGTAGCATTTATTGTAGTACTTGTTGTATTAAGTGTTGTCCTAGTTGCATTAATTGCTTGTCTTGCCATATAGGTAAATTCACCATTAGTTGCACTATCTAGAGAATTTACCTTTGTGTTAAGCCTAAACTGTGTTAAAAATTAAAATTGGTCGTAGCACCTATTCACCCCCCTCTAGGTGGCCATACTTTACTTTCAATTGTGAGCTTTGATACGTCTCCAACGTATCTATAATTTTCTCATGCTCCATGATCATATTTTGCCAATTGCTACTTGTTTTCTTCGTTATTTATAACATTTTTATACGTTTTCCGGTACTAACCTATTAACAAGATGCGAAGTGTCAGTTCCCTGTTTTCTGCTGTTTTTGGTTTCAGAAAAAATGTTCTCAAAACATTCTCAGAATTAGACCCCACAAAGCCCGAGCTTCCTATTTTCCCCGGAAGCATCCAGAACACCGAAAAGGAGTCAAAGAGGGGCAACAGGGGGGCCACACCATAAGGTGGCGCGCCCAACCTATAGGTGTGGGGCCCCTGGAGCTCCACGACCTTTGCTCTTTCGCCTATTTAAGCCCCCCGGATGGAAAACCCTAAACACCTGATAAAAACTCCCCGAAAAGTTCCGCAGCCGCCGTAACCATCAACCCTAGATCAGGGGTGTTCTGAAGCTGTTTCCGGCACCCTGCCGGAGAGGAGATCATCACCGGAGGTTTCTACATCACCATGCCTACCTCCGGAGTGATGCGTGAGTAGTTCATTGTTGGACTACGGGTTCGTAGCTGTAGCCAGATGGTTGTCTTCTCCTCATATGCCTCCATATTTAGATCTCGTGAGCTGCCTAACATGATCGAGATTGATCTTATGTAACTCTTTGTGCTTTGTTTGCTGGGGTCCGATGAATATTGAACTTATGCCAAGTTGATTATAGTCTTTATTTGCATATGCTATTTGTGATCTTGCATGCTTTCCGTTGCTAGTGGTTGCTCTGGCCAAGTAGTTGCTAGTGACTCCAAGAGGGAGTATTTACGCTCGATAGTGGGTTCATGCCTCCTTTTTGCCTTGCTCGAGTGACCGAAACGTGAAGGGGGAGGATGTGTTGTTGCCATTAGGAAGAAAACAGCGGTGAGAGTGCCCGCGTGCATAATCATTGCTTACATTACACACTTTGTTTAATGCAATTATCTGTTTCTTGCAACTTAATACCTAAGGGGGTTCGGATGATAACCTGACGGTGGATTATTAGTCATAGATGCAGATGGATGTCGGTCTATGTATCTTGTTTGTTTTTTCTTATCCCAGGCCAAAATCTTCATTAAAACCAAGTTTTATAGCCACAAGCATGTCCCCACTAAAATATGGGATTTTCTGGAGCTTTGGGTCCGGAGACTCCGGTCTGGCCAAAGTCTTCGGCCTAAGAACGGAGATTCCGGTGCTTAGACTGAAGACTCCAGCCTTGCATTTTACGCAGAGAATAAATAGGATCAGGGTGGAGGGTTCCTTCATTCCCCTTCGTCCACCTCCGAACCCCAACTTCCTCCTGCGCTGCCTCCATTGCATGGAACGCATCTGGCCGCCCCTCCGCCGCAATTACCTTGTCACTGATCCAGAGACGAGAAAAGTTGCTCAGCATAGAACCCTTGAAGATGAGTGTAACCATTAAGAAGCAATCCAAGAGCACCAAAGGCGTGAATTGGCGAAGAAGGCTAGGTTTGATCGGATTACTGCCGTGAAGGGCATGAGAAAGAAGGACTATAGGGTGATGAGAGTGCAGCCATTCTTCTCTATGGATCGCACGTCTGATAACTCTAACTATTGGAGGAGAAAGCAAGAGCTCATTTAGAGAGAGAGATACATTACTCTTCAGCATCCAGTTTGTCCGCGGAAGGTTCTTGACTTAGATGCACTAGACAGCAGTGAGTAGTTTGAGGAAGACGTCTGGGTGACTAGGAAGCTTGGTCTTGAGAAGCTAGTGGGCACTCGGCAGAACTACAACATTAAGGTAGTTCAGAAGTTCTTCGCCATAGTCACTTATGATGATTATGATGACATTACATTGACTTGGATGACAGGCCGCGTCTAGTGCGTGTCATCTATCTTTACGCTCTCCAAGCTTCTTGGTTATCCTCTCCATGGTGGCAATTTGGGCAACAGGATGCATGTTGCTGGTGTTGCTTATGACAAGAAGAGGATGGCTCCTATGTATGACAAGCTCTCTAGTACAAGCATCGCCAAGGACTTGAAGCGTGTCTACAACATTCTCCTATGCCTCTTCCATAACAACATTGCTCCCAAGGACGGTAATGTAGACGCTATTCGTGGTGGGATTGTGAACTTGATCTATCATGCCTTTTAGTGTCATTTGGCTGGACCGGACTATGAGGGTTATGAGATTGACGTCATGAACTTCATTAAGGAGGAGATCTATTCTGCCATGATCGAGATCAATAAGGTTCCAGTGTATGCCCCATATGTGATGAAGCTCATTCTTGATCAGTGCCCGAGACTTATGTGTGAGACAGAGCATGCTGCTGGTACTCTTCAGGTGCTTTCTTCTCACTTGGATGATGACGAGGACACTCCTATGGGTGATGATGAGACTGAGGCTCCGAGTACTAGGAGGAAGAATGCCGACCCTCCTACTCATCGTTAGGGCAAGGATGAGGTTCAGGATGAGATTAAGAAGCTCATGTGGTTCCAGTGCAACGTTCTGTGCATGACCGTAGCTGTTCACAAGGAGAATTACGAGGCCTATAAGGAAAGGAGGGAGATGAAGAAGATGCATACCCGTCTTTAGGATCATGCGGGTATTGTATCCACCCCTCCACTTAAATCCCCTCCTGAGTTTGTGACCATGTCCTATGAAGACTAGAACACCTCCTTGTTTCCGTGGGGTGACTTTGAAGATGTCACTTCTGGCCCTTCTTCTTCCAACAACCGTGACAAGGCTCCTATGATAGAGGAAGAGGAGAAAACTGAAGAAGAAGAAGAATAAGAAGAGGAGTATCAAGAAGGTGATTAAGAGGGTGATGATGATGAAGAGGATGAAGAAACCAAGCAGCAAGATGGTGATGATGAGGACTATGAGGAGGATGATTGATCCTTGGGTTTCATGTGGTTGCTCTTTTCCCTTTTTGGTGCCTTGATGCCAAAGGGGGAGAAGTAGCTATAGACTTCTCTGGATTTGCAAGGGTTGCTTTGATTTTCTTCGGAACACAAGCCTTTGGACTTGATTTTCTTTTATGGCTTGTGTTCCCTTTATCTTAGTTAATTTCGAGTTTGATTTCCTAGCAAACCATAAATTTGTGTGTGGTGTGAGACTATGTTGGTGAAGCTATCTTGTTTGTGCTATATTGTTGCGTTACTTACCTTACCTATGCATGCAAATATTGTTCACTATTGTTATGCTTGTGGGCTTAGTTTTTAAATCATAGGGGAAGCTCATGACTTTCTTGTTTGGGAGCCCGTCTATTTTTTACAAACCAAACCTAGCTATTATTATCATTGCAAATATTTGTGTTGTCATCAAACACCAAAAAGGGAGAGATTGAAAGCACAAAAGTGCCGAAATCTTGTTTTGGGTGTTTGTTAACAACACAAGTATATATTTATGTGTGTTCATGTATTCAGGGTCATTTGGTTAAATTGCAAATGGTGGTGTGCTATCCAAAAAGGTCAAAGAGTTCTACATGTTTTAAAGCTACTGGAATTTATTCCAGGCCGGAGTCTCCGGTGTGAAGAATTTCTCGCGAGAAGATAAAGTTGTGCAAGTGGTGTCACCGTATGGACACACTGTGGAGATTGTCCGGAGACTTATTGGAGTCTCCGGACTGGACCAGAGTCTCTAGGGCACAGGGGACGGAGTCTTCGGACTCCTGACTGCCCTAGTGTGTTCAACTCACCTCAGATATGCTCTATGCGAAGGAGACAGGGAAAAGGCGGAAACTCCCAACAGTCTCCGGCTACACCGGAGTCTCCGTCCCAGAATTCCAGAGTCTCCGGACTTGAAGTTCCCCCTGCGTGAAGAGAAGCTGGTGTCACGCGCTGGCATCGCTCCGGAGACGGTCCGGAGACTTTCCGGAGTCTCCAGTCTAGTTGTGCGGAGTCTCTAGTCCGAGGTCTGTCCGGAAACTTTTCAGACCGGAGTCTCCGGTGTGATTTTCGCAGGATTACTTCAAACGGCTAGAAATTAGATGAGGGGTATAAATACCCCCTCCCCTTCTTCTTCCTTGAGCTAGCTCGAGCAGAATTGATTCCCCCATTGCTAGAGCTCACCCACCTTGCTAAACTCCCAATCCCTCCTACCAAAAGTGTTGATTTTGAGAGGATTGAAGGAGAAGGTCCCGATCTATGTCTTCACCAACCGGTTTTCCATCCCCCCTCATTTTCTTGAGGGGAACTAGTCTAGGGTTTCCTTGTGTGGAAAACCTAGACATCTTTATACTCTTGGTGATTCTTGTGATTGTTGGGAGCCCCCAATTTGGTTGTGGGTGTGTCCCCCAAACTTGTTTGTAAAGGACTAGATTACCGCCTCAAAGGGGATCAATAGTGGAAGGTGGACTAGGCCTTTGTGGCGGGCTTCATCAGAGAATAGGGTGAGGCCT
The DNA here is from genome assembly GCA_028641055.1 of Alopecurus myosuroides. Lineage (NCBI taxonomy): Eukaryota > Viridiplantae > Streptophyta > Magnoliopsida > Poales > Poaceae > Alopecurus > Alopecurus myosuroides. The sequence continues at coordinate 371,163,352 of CM054059.1, forward strand.
TTGTGGCGTTGAGTAGGCCTTCATGAAAAACTCACACCCCTCCAATGAGACGTACTCCCTTAACAAGGAGGAACTCGGGAATACATCGTGTCTTTGCGTGCTTCCGTTATCGGTTACCTCGTTTCCTTTCCTTTACTTTGTGCTTGTATTGTATTGTATTGTATTGTATTGTATTTATCATTGTTCTTGTCATATAGGTAAATTCACCTTAGTTGCATTATCTAGAGAATTTACCTTTGTGGAAAGCCTTAATTTGTAGAAAAATTAAAATTGTTCATAGTACCTATTCACCCCCCTCTAGGTGCCCATACTTTCCGTTCAATTGGTATTAGAGCCTCGGATCTTATTTTGGGCTTAACCGCCTAAGAGTTTAGTATGGTTGATGATACGGTAGCCACCGATTCCGCATCACATGTCAGTATGAATGATCTCAAGGAGTTGCAAAATTCCTTGACCTCCTCCATGGATGGCAAAATCGACGAGTTGCGAACTCTCTTGTTGCAATTCATGAAAGCCAAGGAACCGGGGACTTCCACTTCATCACCTTCAGATGAAATTCCGGGGGGTGCTAAACGTAGGGTTAATGGTGAACTACCTAAAAGTGATCCACCTATAAACTCCACCGCTAAGGGTACGGAAGGGAAGGGAGATTACAACTCCATCTAAGAACACTACTCTCCTGATCCTCCCGTCCCACATCCTCATATAATCCCTAGAGGCGATCCTCCAAAGTTGATGCACATTGTTTGGGTGATTAGCAATATTATATGGAAACTCACTTAAACTCTTCTTGTATTGAGATTTGGAGGGTCACTCGAGATGGATACAAGCCTCATGACCCCAAGAACTTGACAAGAAGAGAAGTCGTAGATTGTCAACTCAACTACACTGCTTTGTCCATCATTCAACAAGTCGTGGGTCCAAACCACATGCATCATCTTCAACAATATTCCACCGCCAAAGAAACATGGGATGCTCTTATCGTCATGTTTGTGGGCAATGAAAGCATGAATAGGAATATGTATGGTACCTTGAGCAATGAGGCCGAAGGATTCTATATGCATGATGGTGAGAACCATGAAGATATGTACCGTAGGCTCAAGACTCTTGCCACCGCATTCAATAATGTTGGTTCCACTCATATTGATGATGCTTGGATCAAGAGGAAGTACGTGAGTTCTCTCATGCCTTTTGAGCCCGCGGACTTGAAGAGTCTTGAAGGAAGACATGACTATCCATATATGACCCATACCCCTCGAACGAGACGTACCCCCTTAACAAGGAGGAACTCAGGAATACATCGTGTCTCTTCGTGCTTCTGTTATCAGTTACTCGTTCCCTCTCCTTTACTTTTTGCTTGCATTGTATTTATCATTGTTCTTTTCATATAGGTAAATTCACCTTAGTTGCATTATCTAGATAATTTACCTTTGTGTCAAGCCTTAATTTGTAGAAAAATTAAAATTGGTCATAGCACCTATTCGCCCCCCTCTAGGTGCCCATACTATCTGTTCAGCCTCCCACTATATAAACAGCCCCAAGGCTCCAACCAAGACATATAATTGGCTCTCAAGCCTCTCCCTCTTTTTCTACAAGAATTAGAGGACTAATTAGAGCATGTAATTAGATCCATTGTAATTTAATTAGAGTTTACTCTAATTAGAGTTTCTTCTAATTAGGTTTAGAGGTGTTCTTCTCCCGATGAGACCTAGCTTCTAATTACTCTCTCTCATGTGTTGAGAACTCCACCTTCATATACACCTGCGAGTCTGCGACGTCAAACCCTGGACGGGGAAACACTGGAGAATTTTCCCCAACTTATGTGTGCATACTCTCAGAGGGGTAACCGTGAGACCCTCACTCTACTAGATCATGATGCTGGATACGAGCAGTCGGCAACATCCTCGCCCACAAGCTTATGCGTGAGGATCTTCTACAGACTTCATCGACACCTCTTCTGCTACTATGGTGTCTGGCACACGATATCGGGAACTTTTTTTTTGAAACGGAAAACCCAGCCTCTGCATCTAGTCGATGCACACGGATTATTTATTAAAATATAGAACCCAACATCCAGATTCGTTTACAATAAAATAAGATACATCTCAGCGGTAACACAAGCTTGCTGAATAAACCAGCCATCTAAACAACAATCCCACACACAAATCACACATATTGTAATCTTATAGTGTGCAACCAACCACCCTGGTTGAAGATAGCCCGGACTACCGCCATTAGCCGGGTACATCCAGAATCCAAACGTCCTCGCTGGCCTTCTGGGAGTAGGAGAGACCACTGTTGAATCCAATGCGTAGCTCGATGAACAACCTGCAGAAAATGATCAGCTTTCATATTGTTTAAAATAACATCATTCCTGCAATTCCAAATTGCCCATATAAAAGCACATACACCTATGCGTATACTGGCTTTTGTAACTTTGTCCACCCCATCTAGCCATGAGCCGAACAAATTAGCTACAGAAACAGACGGTGTAATACTGAAGGTGAAATGAATATCGGGAACTAGATCTTGGAATTAATATTCACCTGTATCTGCATAGCAAGGTCTTGATTGCTACATAGCAAGTTTGGCAAAAAAAAAATTCCCATTGCGGAACCTAGAAATCGGTTATCCTCCTTTTCTACAAAAACAAAAAAGCTCAAAATTAATGATCACACAATAAACTTAATTAATAAACAAGCTTAGAAGTAATGATCACGCCAAATTACAAGTAGACGGGAAACTCCAACTTTTGACAATTTAGACCTTTTTTAGCTAGTGTTGAATGGGGAGCAATTTTTTTCACTTGTTTCGGTCTGTGCTCTCACTCATACGGGTCCGATCATACACCCTTGATTATTGATTCAGCGGAGCAAGCACACTTAGTTAATAAGTCTAATTATTTTTCATTTGAGCTTGTTTGGTTTGTCCAACATGGCTTTTATGAAACAGTCGCTCGCGAATGGGCATCCATTATTTCCGGTGTGGCGCCCATTGAGACATGAAAGAATAAGATTAGACATATTTGGCAATTTCTTAGAGTATGTGATAAAACCCTTAGTGGTAAGTAAAAAAAATCAAAAGGAAAAGATCCTTCTTCTTATTGAGGAGCTAAATATTAAAGCAGAAACAACCCAGTGTCCATTGAGGAGCGGGCTACTAAAACAATATGCATATGTATGCATTTCTTGATTGAGACGAGACAATAAGGTAAAATGGGCCCAACGTGCGAAGGTAGAATATATTTAAAAAGGTGGAGGTCAACGGATGGCAATGGGGCCCCGAAACCCGCTAACCCGACGGGTACCCGCCTTAAATGGGGAGAGTTTGGTAAAATATTTGACCCGCCAGGTCTAATGGGGCGGGTATGGGGGTGGAAAACCCGTACCCGCATACCCGCTCTAAGTCATAATCATATCCCTAATAATCCTATGCCTAACCAAACGTCCACGAGCTATGGACCACAAACCAAACACATCACATGGACGCATTGGAATCAAGAGTCCCGGAGATAACATATGTACACATGTGTCTATTCCTATCAACCTCATCCCAATATTTCATTGTTTTATTCCACACATGTGTCGATGTCGCTCCTTAAATGGGTACCCGTTGGGGCCCCGAACCCGGCCGGGTCGTGGGTCTGGTAAGAAATAGGACCCGACAAGTTAAATGGGGCGGGTATGGGGGGCGCCAACCCGGCCTCGAACCCGGTGGGTGCCAAAATATAGAAAGAAAATATTTCCATTTAATTGCTAGTGGAAAATATAGAAAGAAACCATTTTTTAGGTTAGTACAAGATGAGGGGACAATTATGGGAGAATCAAATTTGAAAATATTTATTACTGAATATTATAAGAAACTTTTTGGACCATGGTTCCAAATAGCTTTTCTTTGACGAGTCTTGTGCTCAGGACCTTCCTCAAATATTTCCCGTAGAGAACAATATTTTAACATCTATGTTTACTGATAAGGCGGTGTTAGAGGCAATATCACACACTAGTACATGAAATCTCATTAGTGGCGCACCATTTTCTCATTTTGTGGCGCGTACTGGCGTCGTAGGGGTGTACCAAAAAATCCACGCCATTAAATTATATTTATGTGGCGCACCAGAACCATGCGCCACAGAAATGTCAATTCAGTGGCGCACAAGCACCATGCACCACAGAAATGTGCAATTATGTGGCGCGTCAGCTGGGGGTGTGCCACAAAAAAACCATGCGCCACTAAAACTAAAAAAGGTGTGCCACAGAATATATATGCAGGTTTCAAATTTTAACTTGTTTCTGGTATAAATACATGTATATTACATGATTTATATAATTTCAATACACAGGTAGTGATATTTGACAAATATATAACAGAACCGTGATATTTGACAAACATATATGTCACACATTACTTAGAATGATGATACATATAGTGCGAAGTATCGAATGGGTTCAAAGTTAGTCGAACATTGTCACCAAGAATGTCAAGTTACTTAGTCTTACAACATATAGTTCATCGATCACATTAATTAGTGCCTGTTTTGATCACATTTCTTGTTGCCTGTTTTGATCATATTACTTAGTCTTACAAAACATATATAGTTCATCGATGATGTCAAGTTACAAATGGTGGTCACCATCCTCCGCCCAAGCTAGGATGAAATAGAGTACAACCGCGGTGATGGTGAGCAAGAGCGGGAGCACGACGAAGGTCTTAATCTTGTTCTTGTTCTTCGACTGGTGGTCCCTCCACTAAGTAATGTGCACCTGTGTCTTACAGTCCTTCCACTCGTCGTAGACTCCTGAAACCCGATCCTCGAACACCACGTAGTACGTCATCTGCATAGCTAGACACAAGACATATTAGTATATAATGCAAAAGCGGGTAGAATTAGAGAGTTCACATGCATATATGTTCACAAAAAGTAAAAGCAAGGAAACAAGAATAAACCTCAAAGATATATAGCATCGATATCACACAAGTAAGTTCAAGCTAACTAAGCATATATAAGTTCAAGCCAACAACGGCTAGGCCTAAATTTCGATCTAACTAAGCAAGTTTTGTTAAACAAAGTAATGGTAGACACACCTCGATCAATGAGACCTCTTCTTCTGCGGTGGGAGCGGCCCCGGAAATGGCTTATATAATTCTTTCGTCGTCCACATCCTATAATCACCCTGCCTCTCTAAGCGTTCTTGGATATCCCTCTTGACACAACCCTATGGGCTGGTTTAAGGATCCCCCTTTTTTTGTTGACATCTTCGATGATTATTTCCGATAACTTCACGTTGATGCGATGGAAGTCATCCATAAGATCATCCTGGTCGATTTCCCCCGCCATTTTATTGCACCATACTTGGAGTTGAGCTGGTTGATTAAAGTTATTGCATCCCGGAGAATCACTTTAAGGTGATGGAGGGCATAGAAGGCCTCCTTTGTGCTCCAAGCCGGCTGCTTGATGCAGGGGAACTCGGTCACATGGCTGAATCCATATTTTCCATGAGCCGACCTGATACATACCTATTTCTTTTCGAAGGTGTCTCCATTTTGGATGTAGCCATTGATAGCCTCATCGAGAAAACCCTTTATTGGTGTAGTCTTTCCTCTTCGTCGTATTCGACGAGTCGAAATACTGGGCTAGTGACCACTTTGGGCAAAGCATAATGAGTGTGCAGTATGTGTCCCTTCTCAACACATTCAGTTGAAACGAAGTGTCGGTAAGGATCGGCAATGGAAGAAATCTATAAGAAAGCATTATTTACGACGGCCGCGATCGGATGTGTACTTACTCGGGAAAGACAGGCAGAAGAATGTCCCTCTTCTCAATGTTTCTCAACATGAAGCTCTCGAGGTACTTCGCTGCCTTGGTCCGTGTACTTGATCCTTCCACCAGCTGGCTATCATGCATGTAGTAGGGATCTGCTACCACGACGTACGAGGGTAACTCTCGTTGGATCTTCAACTGAGCACTAAGTGCGTATAGACGGACCAATTTATAGTCCAGGCGTCTCGAGTGAAACAAATTGAAGATATCCTTATACGCTATGAAGAACCAATCCGCGGGGTCTTCATGGACGAAGTTCGGGTCCTCTGGCACCTTGACCACGAACACCGAGTAATTTGGACACGCGTCTTTAAGAAGGATGCCCTCTAGCATCTCGATAATATTCTGCAAAGAGAGCATTGGTCGAGTTGCCTTGAGTATCTCGTCAGGAGATAATATCGGTTTGCGTGCTTCATGCAACCGGGTCAAGCCATCCTTAGGGGGTCGTACCATGTCGTCGGCCAAGATCTTATTAGCAGAAGGTTGGCCCTTTTTATCACTTCTCTTCCTAGGCTTCTTCTTGCTGGCAGTCTGATCTGCTGCGGGAGCTGGGGGTGCTGGTGGGGGTGCTCGGGGCGCCCCTGCGACTGTCTTATGCAGTGTGCCGGGGCTGAAAATTGTACCCTGGAAGGTCAGGCGCTGCGAGACTGTATTACGCCTAGGTTGATCGTCGTGATTACGATAGGCTTCATCATCATGATCTATAGCAGGCATATACCTATCTTGGATGCATCCCGTGTTGAGGAAGGCATTGACGTCAACATCATCATCATCATAGTCATTGGCATCGTGTCCAGCAAGCTCCATGTCCACGTCCTTAGGTGGTGGCGGCAGCGATGCCGACGGTTGAGGCACAACTGCCTTTGATTTTTTGGTTGGTCATTGCGGTATCGTTCCCAACAACTGTTAGTGGCGTGCGGTGGTGGCAACGACCGCCGGTTCCTTCCGGGTGGTGGCGACGACCGCCAGTTCCTTCTGGGTGGTGGTGGCGATGACCGCCGTTTCCTTCTGGGGGCGACGAACTTGGGTAACTTCTGGAGGGTTGTTTGCTTTGGGGGCCGGACGATCTTATAGGGCGGGACCATAGGGGAGGTAGCGCCGTTGTTGCGCCTGATCACAAGACCCCCCAAGACGAATCTGGCTCTTCGGCCATTTCATGACCCACGTGGAGTAGTCTCCAAGGACCAAGTTGTCCTCCTCGTCACAACCCGTAGGTTGAAAGGGGGGAGGACGTCGTGAAACTCCGGCACTACATTTGCTAACTTGACCTTCATCACGTTTTCTTCCATTCGAGAGTGGTGCATAGTGCGTTCCTTGGGTGTTATAACAGTGCCGGTAGCAACATCCACCATTTTGCTGCAGAGCACCACACGATGCAGGAGTATGCAAGGTTCGTCCTGTTGGGCAACATGTTGGGCATCATGAGATGGCAGTCATGAAAGGCATAGTTAAGGAATATGGCGCAGATCACGACTAACTAATTAATTACCTTGGTGATGGCGTCGAGCTCGGCGGGTGTCGAGACAAGGGCGCCGGTGTCGGCGGCCGGCCTTTCGTTCTCCTGCACTTGATGGTGTGCATTATCAAGCATAGCTGTGGAAGGGGGCGTCGATGTGACCAGAAGGAGCGGCATCATAGGGGTCACCAGTTCCGGTGGCACTTTTTAATTCATGCTTGAGTTGCTGATGACGATGTTGGGCAGTTGGATCGCCCCCCTTTGACCCTCCGTATTCCAAGCAGCTAACCCTCCATCAACCCAGGGGGATGACTTTCCGGAGCCTCTCATCCACTAATTGGTTAAGCTTGTTGGGGTCCACTGTCGTCTTTTCGGTTTCAATTTTATTCTCTAGAAACGCCACCTTCTTCTTTAGCTCCTAAACCTCGTCTTTATCCTTAGTCGTCGTCCTCCTCTCCTTTCTCGACGAATTGGCGTCCGATGCGTAGTACTCGGCTACCTTCATGTTTAGTCCGAAGCCGTACATACGACCAGCTGACGTCGTCGGCTCCTCCAACGGCCTTTCCTTGTATGCATTCGTCGCCCTGTTGAAAGGCGTGCCCCACTGTTCCGTCGACCCTTCAGACGACGGGCCAGCCGTAGTAGCCTTCTGCAACTCATCCTCCTTCAGGCAAAAGGAAATTAAGGTAAACCCATTTGGCTTCATTATCTAATTAGATCAATGCAATATAGACTTGAGATATATATATCCTTACAATTAATTAATCAAAATCCTTCACGGCTTGGTCTTTCATCACGAATTCCCCCGTCTTCCAGTCTAAGAAGTTGCGAGACCGAACAAAGTTCCTAAGCTGTAAATCCATGATTTTGTGCCAGGGTTTCTCTTTTCCGAGATGTTCAATCTTGTGGTCCTCCTTGTCCCAAACGGGTTGTTTTCCTCGGTAACTACCGCTTCTGCAATGTTGGACCCCTATGTTCTGGTCCCACATTTTCCTCCCCACCCGGTCTATTTTTTACACTCCTTAGTGCTTACGTACGACTTCAGCATGTCGAAGTCTTCTTTCTCGAGCGTCGTCTCTTTGCGACTTATCTCCTTCCAGCTTTTACCTTCCATAATCCTCTTCTTCACCCGGGATCTCCAGCTGCTCAAGGCGGTGCTCATCTTCGTGAGGGCTAAAGTGTCCACCTTTTTATTGAATGGTTGTGGGAACGTGTACCGTTGGTGAACCTTCTTGAAGAGGGTTTCGACCAAAGCCTTGTTCTATTTGCTTCTAAGGTCCGTCGTGTTGATCGACATGCTTTCCGGCACGATGCACCCTAGTTACATGCTATACCCTGAGGCAACCGTTGCAAGATGCAATGGTAGGTCACTTGGTGAGACCTTAGTGATCGCATCTGTGACGTTGGTGAGCACTTGCAGCGTCCGTTCCTTCCTTGTCGCCCACACCTTCTTCTTCTTCTTCTCAGCGGTCGGGTCACAGCCGTTACCACCATCCGTGCGGTCAGTGCCGCCACCGTCAGTGGTGTCATCACCCTCTTCCTCAAAGTACTCCGACTTCTGACCCTCTTCCTCATTGCCGGTTGCGGCGGCGTCGGCCTCCCGGCCCTCTTCCTCATTGGCGGCGTGAGCATCTCAGCCCTCTTCCTCGTCACTGGCTTCGGGCATGAACCCGTGCTTAGAAGTGCCCGACATGTTTCTGTAATAGTAGTAATTTATTAGAAGTGCATCTCCATAACTACAGACTAGGCATGCTGATCAAGGTACTGACAACAACTAATAAAGCTACAGAATTCGACGAAAAATTTCGGCATGACATTTGCTAAAAAAAGGCCATGCCGTAGTGCCAGAAATTGCCGGAACGGAAACGAATCGACGTTCCGGCGAAACATTGGCAACTCAATGTATATACCTGCACAAAACCCATCCCCAATCCCCAATGCATAATTCTGCTAACTCAAAATCACATTCAAAATCACTGCAATTTTGCTATCTCCAGCAGCTGCAAATAACTATTTCCAGGCAGTACTATTGTTCCAGGCTGTACCTGCAAAACAAAAGAGAAGCAAACATGCAGTACTATTGTTCCAGCTGCAAATAACTATTTCCAGTACCTGCTCATAATCTCCATGTGTGATTTCTTTTGTGTGTTCCTTACAAGTGTCTGGATTTACTACTTGCAAAAATGCTTGTAAAGTAATACATACTGGGTGTGCTAAAAAAATTATGCATACAGTAAAGCTTGCTTGATTCCATTTATATTGTTTATTGCTTGTAAATTAGTACCTAGGCAGCAAGCTCTCACTGTAATTCTTGTGAGAGAGAAAGAACTATAAGGTTCACAGCTAAACACATAAATCTGTGTAATTTTTTTTCTCTAGAATTATGGTTTACAACCATGCTAGAACAAGACATGAATATAACAATGGCCATTTATTATTATCAAGTGCATCAAGAAAAGCAATACTATGTCACATGCATTAATTTTAAACATCCCAACAGGCCAATAGGACTGTTTTCCCAATCTTAAATTTTAAATCTGACCTCACTAAATTATGTCTCTGATTTACAAGTATAGAGATGAAAGGACCAAAGCCATAGCAATGCTATGTCACATATATCACCATGCAATCTCTGACGATTTTTCAGTGGCTCGTGACTTGCTCTTAATGAGTCGTTTACAAGATGGGGTTCAACTTATGGATATATTAGGACAGATTTTGTTCAACAGGGTCATGGCCCAACTGGGGCTATGTGCTTTCGGGGCTGGTTTTATCGGTAAAGCTTAGGGTTGCCTGTCTGATTTATATTCAACTGGGAGGGTGAAAGAGTTGCTTGTGCAAGGAGTACAACAAAGAAGATACCATGAGAAAACTCCTGAACAGGTTAACTCCTCCCCTCCCCCCTAACATAGTCACACACACACCCACACTTTGTCCCTTATTTGAGTAACTGCACACTGGTGTTTATGTCACCTAGATTATTCTGTTGTTTCATCCTTGGTCTATATTGTATGCCATTTTCTCCATGTTGTAGATATTCTGCTCTGATTCTAAGTATTTCTAAGACGGATATTTGGGCTCCCTCCTCCTTAGACCGTGCATGGAGACGGCGCGGCACTGGCGGATCCCTCCTCCTCTGTCAATTTTATGGTGGCGCCTCTCTCCGTGGCTACGGCTAGCGCGCGGCGGCGACGATAGTGTGCGAGCGAGCGCGCGTCGGCGACGGTGGCGCGAGGGGATTGAGGGGGCGCGGTGTGGATGGCGATGGGAAAGAAGTGGAGGAGACAGTGGTGGAGGGGGCGCGGTGAGTATCGATCGAGGGAAGACAGTGGTGCGGGGGGCGAGGTGCGGGCCACATGTCAGTGGTGCTGGAGAATTCTGTGACGCATCTCCAAAGAATTCTGTGGCGCACCGCGCACCAAGATGCGCCACAGAACTTTGTGGATAGATAAAATAAAAAATAAAAAATCTGCTGCATTGACAACTGCCTGTGACTAGCCCACTGGTTTGCTGTTAAGCAGAAAAATCGGCCAGCCAGCTTCGAATCTTGGTTGCCCCAATTTTTTTAAATATTTTAGTTAATTACATTTAAAGAAAAAACACACATTTATTAGTAGAATATTTTTTTTATTTAACGTCTCTTCACAATCTTGTTGCTCTTTCTTGTCTCTCACACACACACATGTGCATATATATACACAAAAAAAAGTCTCACACACACATGCACATACTCAAAAATGTCTTCTTCGTCCCGGTTCCGAGCTAGCTTAGCGTCTCTTGCCCTTTTTGTTGGCGCTTGAATACTTTATGCTGGCCACCTTGAGATTTCTTCGCGTGAACGGACAACCTTGGGTAGGTAGGGAGGTCTTCCTTCTTACTTTACCGGTAGTAGGCATGTCAAAGTGTTTGTCGAATTCCTCCTCGATTTTCGGATCACCGTTCTTGTCCAAGTCTTCCTCGTTGGTGTCTCCTTGCATTCCGATGATGCTCCTCTTGCCCCTCCTCACGACAACATGGCTAGGCCTTGACGGATCGGTGATGAAGAAACATTGGTCAACTTGGGTAGAGAGTACCCATGGCTCATTTTTCGCGGATGCGTTCTTCGATTTGGCATCGGGTATAACCATGGTGGTGAAATACCGTCCTTCTTTTTTGGACATTCTTGGCCCATCTCACACGGAACATTGGCACCACTGTCTCTCCACAGTAGTTGAGCTCCCATATCTTCTCGATCTTTCCGAAGAATCTTTCCTTGACATTAGTCTCGTCGTTGCCATATGATAGCATAGTTACTCCTGAGTTTTGATTTTCGCTACTCTTGTCCTTGTCCTAGGCGAAGAATCTATAACCGGAGTCGTACCCCTGATAGGTCCTTACGTTCTGCCCGTGGCTGTATATGAGTTTTTCATATTCCGTAGAAGGCATTTTGCTCCGTGCTTCAATAAGTTGACTTTGCTTGAACCAACGCGTGAAGCTGGAGTTGTGCTCTTTGGTTACGTCTCCCATCTTCCTCAGCCCGCCCATTCCGATATAATTCTGGTTGATTAAGCTTTTGTGCTCTTCCATGAAAGACTCGATCAATTTTAAGTGTTGTAGAGCGACCCGGTGAGCCCTTTCAAAGTCGTCGCGTCGTTTCTGAATGGCGACATGGACGTCACGGCAGCCCTTGCGGTGAACGACTCCAGTGAGTCTGCCGAGGTGCGTCCTGGTGGGCACACCGACATCCTGGTTGGCCTTGATGCTTAGGTAATTCTCGGAGAAGGAGATGCACTCGTTGGTTAGAAATCCTTTGGCCATGCTTGCGTCTCGACGGGCCCTGTTGCGAACGTATCCTTTCAGGACGCCATTCTGCCTTTCCATCGGCATCATGTAGTGCAGGAACGTCGGGCCGAGATGCGTGATGTCAGCAATGACATGGAGAAGGAGATGGACACATATATCACAGAATGCGGGCGGGAAGTAAATCTCGAGCTCGCATAGTATCACCACGATCTCATCCTGTAGCATCTTGAGCTGCCTCATGCCGATCGTCTTCCGGATGATAACGTCGAAAAAGTTGCAAAGGCCAAACATTGTACCACAGACATGCTCGTCCATTATCTCTCGGATCGCAATGGGAAGTATCTGCGTCATGAGCACATGAAAATCGTGAGACTTCATCCCGGTGAACCTCTTCTTCGCTAAGTCCGGATATCTGCTTATACTCCCTGTGTATCCGTGAAGAACTTTGACTTCTAGGAGGCACCTGAAAAACTGCTTGAACTCCGTCGGACTCAATGTGAAGAAGGAAGCGGGAAGCACCATCGCGTTCTTCTTAGCCTTTTTGCGGGGACGCTGAGCCCCTTCCGTATGATCTTCATCATCATCATCACTATCGGGGCCCTGCAGATTTTTCCTGATGCCAAAATTTTTCAGATCGTATCTTACTTTCGGCCCATCCTTGGACTTTTCCGAATTACAAATAGTGCCAAGTAGACTCTCTGTAACGTTCTTCGTAATCCTTTTACATATATCGGTTTAGCAATGCCTGCTAATGTGCAAGCATTAGCAAAAGGGATAAGGAGAAAAGCTACTAAAAGAAATTGTGTTATTCGAGAGGTGGACTCTACCAACAGGACAGCCGGTCGATCTCAAGTCCTTCCCAGGCTCCCAGCCCAAGCCCAAACCGTTTTTTTTGCTGGAACCCAAACCGCTTGTTACCTCGTGTCGCGCAAACTTGCTGGTATATACTCCCTCCGTTCCTAAATATAAGATGTTGTAGCTATTGCTCATGTTGTCTAGATACATGCTAATATGAGTGAACATGTACACTAAAAGTTGTCTAGATACATGTAGACATGTGTATATGGAAAAGGGTTACAACATCTTATATTTAGGAACGGAGGGAGTAGGATCGTAATCGGACGCAAATCGCCGTTCGTACGTATAGCTGCGCCGTATATATATAGAGAGAAGAGACTACGTACTTCTTAGGATATGTCTAGCCAGCAAACGGTGGCTGTTTAGTCCAACTCAGCGCTCTTCCCCAAAAAGGAAAGTTAAGCCCCTAGCTATATACGGAAAGTCCAAAAGGACCACACGCTTTGTGACCTCTCCCCGTCCCTCAACTAGCCAATAACGCGTGAACGACCTTCACATTTTCCATCCTGCTCCTTTTTCTGCGCACGAGTAACTCCCATGGAAAAATAAGGAGGTCCACATACTGCTCAAAGTTTGTTTACGTGCACCCTGAATTGTCAAAGTAAAACAACCCCAGTTCCTCGCAACGCAAAAAAAATCACTACAAGCTGCAACAATCTAGAAGAGGAAAAACACACATTAGTATATGCTTAGTAAAATTCTGACGCAACCTATCACTTGAAGCCACCAAAGGAGAAAATAAATAATACAGGACCAGAGTGGCTCTTCGACCTGCTAGTAACGGTAGAGAAGGCAGCTAGAGCCCGGATTCTGATGATTATATGGAGAAATTGGCATTGTCGTAATGAAAGTGTCCATGGTAAGAAAGAAGTGCCGGTGGAAAAGTCAAAATTATTTTTACAAAGCTATGTTAATTCGCTGGAGCAAATTCAGGCCAATGATGGAAGGAATTGCTTAAAGGAAAATCAGTGGTGGTGAATGGCGAGAGAGAGGAAAGCAACATAAGAAATCTGTACAAGTTCAGAGGGAGGCGGCATGGCCAAAACCACCAGCTGGGAGGCTAGCAGTTACAGTAGATAGGTCCTTCAGTTCGTTGAACAAGGATGCCGGAGTGGCAACGATCAGAGATGAAAACGGGGACTTCATTCTTGCTTCATGCAAGTACTATGATTGATGCGTGGATGCATACAAGGCTGAGCTGCTGGCCGCAAGAGAAGGTGTAGAAGTTGCCTTGAATTATACGGCACAACCTTTGGTAGTGCAAACGGATTGTGCTACCATTGCAAAAGTGATGAAGGAAAAGGGACGGGACATGTCTTATATGGGCCACTTAGTCAATGAGTTGAAGGAGGTAGTAGGGGACACGAGGGAGCTTGTGATTGATGTAATTAAACGAGCAAAATGGTTGCAGATCGTCTAGCTTATTTTTCGAGAGCGGAGCATCGAACGACTTGTGGTTGCAGGATGCTCCTGATGCTCTGGTAGACCTGTTGGCTGCTGATTGTAATCCTATCTTTGAATAATTAAGCTCCTATTCCACGCGCAAAAAAAAAAAAAAAACTTAACACGTTCAAGTGGACCTAGTTTTACACCCAAAAAAAACATCCCCAATAGTACCACCTAATGCAAGAGAAGATTTTACAATTTAACATCGAAGTTTAGGCAACTTAAACAACACCTAATTGGCTCTTGACACTCAAGTTATGCAAAATTACTAGTACTCCATAGTATTATAGGCAACTTAGTATTCAAGTTATGCAACATTAGAATTAGAGTACGTAATGATATGCAACTTCATAGTATTATAGGCAACTTAGATCAACGGTAGGCAACTTAGGCGTAGTAGTAGTACTATTCGTAGTCAACTTAGTAGCAGTAGGAACAAACTTAGTGTTCACAGTGTTGTAAACAACTTGGCATCAAAGGTAGGCAATTCATCATGACTGGTAGCAACTCCGTGGTGTTGGGACAATAAGAAACCAATACTATGAAGTTGCTTGGTCTCACACTAAAGTTGCTTTAGAAAAACAATTGTGTGTTAGTGTGGACTAGTTGCCTTTGTTCAGCAAAAGCTGTTTTCTAGTAACTTCTAATTTACTACAAAACCTCTCAATTGAATATGATCGAGCAACTTTAGACACGGTTAAAGGAATAATTACTTTCCTAGTTACTGTTACGAGATAATGAATGCATGTAAACACAACCGGGCAGATTCTTGGCAAACCATAAGTCTAAATGAATCTCTCTTTGTCATACGTGATCGAGCAACATTAAACATGGTTCAAGAAATAAAGTACTGGTGAGGAAGCAACTTAGTGTGTTTGTGAAGCAACAAAAATAACCTATGCCGCAACTTAGAAATTAACAAACTGAAGTAAGAAGTAACCTTCTCCAAAAACAGTGGCCAAGTTAACCCAAAATATTTGCTACTTATGTTCATCTCCAGTATGATGTACAGAAAGCAATTTTCTTAAACCTGGGAAGCAACATAGTGATATTAGGGAGCAACTTTTAAGAAGATGAGAGCAATTATGTTAATCTAACCTTGGGAAGAACATGGCGATAGTAGGGCGCAACTTTTTCGAAGATGAGAGCAATTATCTTAAGCTAAAACCTGAGAAGCAACTAAATGATACTCCCTCCGTATCGAAATATAAGATGTTTTAGCATTTCCTAGACAATACGTATCTAGACATGTTTTAGTGTAAGATGCATATGAATCTACACACTAAAGCATGTCTAGATACATTATATCTACAAAATGCTAAAACATCTTATATTTTGATATGGAGGGAGTATTAGGGAGCAATTTTTCCGAAGATGAGAGCAATTATGTTAAGCTAAACTTTTTTTTTTGAAACGGATAACCCAGCCTCTGCATCTAGTAGATGCACACGGCTTTTATATTAATAGAAACGCCAAAGTCTGCGTCTTACAAAAGCATAATGAAAAAGAAACATCACCGATATCGCAGTGTGGCTACAAAAAGCATCCAACGGAAAATCAACGACAAATGGCACCTAGACATATGCAATTCTTCTAGCGTGCAACCAGCCACCCTGGTTGAAGATAGCCCGCACTACCGCCATCAACCTGATGCATCCAGAATCCAAACGTCCCCGTTGGCCTTCCGGTAGCAGGTAGGACCACATGTGTATCCAATGAACAACACGATGAACGACCTGCAAAAAATGTCCAGCTTTGAAGTTGTTAAAAATCACATCATTACGACTTTTATATTAATAGAAACGCCAAAGTCTGCGTCTTACAAAAGCATAATGAAAAAGAAACATCACCGATATCGCAGTGTGGCTACAAAAAGCATCCAACGGAAAATCAACTACAAATGGCACCTAGACATATGCAATTCTTCTAGCGTGCAACCAGCTACCCTGTTTGAAGATAGCCCGCACTACCGCCATCAACCTGATGCATCCAGAATCCAAACGTCCTCGTTGGCCTTCCGGTAGCAGGTAGGAACACATGTGTATCCAATGAACAACACGATGAACGACCTGCAAAAAATGTCCAGCTTTGAAGTTGTTAAAAATCACATCATTACGACAATTCCGAATTGCCCATAAAAAAGCACATACACCAACGCGTATACTAGCTTTCGTTTCTTTGTCCACCCCTTGAAGCCAATTTCCAAATAAATTAGTTATCGAAAGAGGTGCTGAAATACTAAACGTGAAGTGAATTAATCTCCAAATTTTCCTAGCGAAACTACATGAAACAAACAAGTGCTCCACAGTTTCCTCGTCCCCACAGAACACGCACTTAGTACAGCCTAACCACCGTCTCTTTTTAAGATTATCTTTAGTAAGTAACTCTCCGCGATACAAAAACCACATAAAGATCTTAATCTTCAAAGGAACCTTCAATCTCCACAAAACCAGGCTTCCCAATTATCCTCAAAGAGGGACCTCCTGAAAGCTAAATTGGGATGATCCTCATTAAGAACATCGGCAACCAAAACATTTCGATGCCTCACAATACTATAAAGCGACGGATACTGCACTGCAAGCGTAGTCTGTCCTAACCAAATGTCCTCCCAAAACCTAACATTCTTCCCATCACCAATCACACAAGTAACATGAGGGAAAAAATCCGTTTTCACCTTCATCACACCTTTCCAGAAGGGCGAATCTGTAGGTTTAGCCTCAACCTGAGACAAAGTTTCCCCCTGTAAGTATTTGTTATGTAGCAGCTCATGCCACACGCCTTGTTCTGTTAACAGTTTAAAAAGCCATTTTCTAAGTAAACATCTGTTTTTCACTTACAGAACTTCAATCCCAAGACCACCTTGGTCTTTGGGACGACACACAATATTCCACTTAGATAGTCTATATTTCTTCTTAAGTTTATCGTATTGCCAAAAGAAACGAGACCTATAAAAATCGAACCTTCTTCTCACCCCCACAGGTATTTCAAAGAAGGATAGAAAGAACATAGGCAGACTAGACAAAACCGAATTAATAAGTACTAAGCGATCACCATAGGATAACAGTTTACCTATCCATGAGCTTAGTTTCAAATCAAACCGATCTTCAATAGGTTTCCATTCCTTATTAAGAAGTTTTCTATAGTGAATAGGTATACCCAAATACCTAAAAGGAAGACACCCAACGTCACATCCAAAGATGTGTCTATATTCTTCCTGCGACTCTACCGCTTTGCCGAAGCAAAAAATCTCGCTCTTGTGAAAATTAATTTTAAGCCCCGACAGCTGTTCAAACAGAGCCAACAAAAGTTTCATATTAACGGCCTTCTCCAGGTCGTGATCCATGAACAAAATTGTATCATCAGCATATTGTAGGATCGACACTCCCCCTTCCACCAGGTGTGGAACTAAACCACCTACCTGACCCTCATTCTTAGCCCTAGCAATTAGGACTGCTAACATATCTGCTACTAGATTAAAGAGAATAAGGGACACCGGATCACCCTGACGCAATCCCTTCAAAGTTTGGAGAAAATGACCTATGTCATCATTTACCTTGATCCCCACGCTCCCTCCCTGAACAAACCTAGCGACCCACTCACACCACAGAGGTGTGAACCCTTTCATACGTAGAGTCTGTTGAAGAAACTCTTAATTTACTTTATCATAGGCTTTCTCAAAATCTATTTTAAGCAAAACCCCATCCATATTTTTACGCTTAAGATCATGAATCGTTTCATGAAGCACTACTACTCCCTCCAGAATATTCCTTCCAGGTAGAAACGCCGATTGCGAAGGTCTAATCACCCTCTGCGCAATGGATGTGACTCTATTGGTCCCAACTTTCGTAAAATTTTTGAAACTAACGTTAAGCAAACAGATCGGTCTGTACTGCTCAATACGACTAGCATCCTCCCTCTTGGGAAGCAAAGTAATGACACCAAAGTTCAGTTTGAACAAATTCAAATCACCAGCACGCAGCTGTGAAAATAGTGCCATTAGGTCATCTTTTACTACCACCCAAAATTTCTGATAGAATTCTGCCGGAAACACATCTGGCCCCGGGGCTTTATTTAACTCCATCTTAGAAATAGCATCCATGACCTCCTCTTCCAAAAAAGGCATGGTTAGGATATTATTCTCAATTTCCAAAACTTGAGCAATATCGTCTACTCTCGATTCATCCATCGAGACCGAAGTTGGGACCGGCGCCCCGAACAAATTTTTGTAATATTCAGATATAAACACTTTAAGATTTTCCTGACCGATGATCGTCCCCTCGTCTTGTTCTAACTGAAAAATTAGTTTCTTACGTTGCTTGCCATTAGCAATAAGATGAAAGTACCTAGTATTATTTCCACCTTCCTGAACGTATCTAACCTTAGCACGTTGAGCCCACTTAGACTCTTCATCGCGTCTTAGATTAGATAGATAAGAATCAGCCTCTCTCTTAGCCCTCATTTCCTCTTCTGAAAGGGGACCACTTTCGGACTTCAAGTCTAATTCTTGAATGAGAAGTACCAACTTCTCCCTTAGCCTCTTATATTCGCCACTTAAATTTCTTGCCCACCCTCTTAAGAAACTACGGAGATGTCTTATTTTATTTTGCCACCTCTCAATAGGAGTCTCCCCTGTCAAAACAGAGTTCCATTGCTCCTTGACCATCTCAAAAAAAACCTCTTGACGCAACCAGGACAACTCAAAAGAAAATAGCGACCTATTCCCTGAATGAGCCGACGTTCCTGAGTCAATCAGAAGGGGTACATGGTCCGATTCAGTGCGTACCATCGCATGAACTGTGACAAGAGGAAATTTTTGTTCCCATGATACACTAGCCAGAACCCTATCCAACTTTTCATGAGTTGGAATGTCCCGTCTGCTAGTTCACGTAAATTATCTCCCTGGCATCTCTAATTCTTTTAAATCAAGGCTTTGAATAATCGCATTGAAAATAAACGGCCAACGAGGGTTAAAATTGCTATTACTTTTCTCTTCTTGTCTCCTAATGATATTAAAATCCCCTCCTACAATCATAGGCAAGGACTCCCCCTCACAAATTCGAACTAACTCGGACAAGAACTCTGCCTTTTTATCATCCTGAGCTGCCCCATAGACAACTACCAATGCTCAAAGAAAACCATCGTTCTTTGTGCGTAGATGAAATTTAACGGAAAAATCTCCCGCTACAACTGCCCGCACAGTTATCGTAGCAGAATTAAAACCGACCAGAATCCCCCCCGAACGACCATGAGGCGGTAGACAATACCAACAATAGTCAAACCCCCCAGCCAAATGATTTAGTAAACTATTATGAAAATTGGACCGTCCAGTCTCCATAATAGCCACAAAATCCAACTCACACTCCCTCACTGCCTCATTGACCGACCGATGCTTAGCCGGATCCCCAAAACCATCACTATTCCAGAACATCCCTTTCATTGCTTATTATTAATTTTAATCGATTTAATCCTAGCACTTCTTCTTTTAGAACTAGAGTTAACAGTCTTTTTGCCTCTGCGAGGGAGGGCGACCACTACACCCTGGTTAGATGTCTCCAACACATCCACCATACCCTCCTCCTTATCATCTTCGTAATCCTCACACAAATTTGAGGCCTTACACACTACTAAGCTGATTGATTCCAAATCTACCACAGTGCTTAGATTATTGCTAACAAAATTTAGTTGACGCGCACATTCTAGATTTTTTAATTTAGTTACCGCACCCTCTACTTTAGACGGCGAGTTACCCAAAGAAATACCTAAACTAGATGCCCTATCAACAATAGTTCTATTAGAAAGTGCAGCAAATGAAAGATTTGTTTTTCGCGAAGTACCTGCAAATTTCTCATCGCGTCGCACAGCTAGCCGCTCGCCCTTCTCCAGCGCCGGAACATCAGCATCTGGGTTAGCCCGTAGTCGTGCACTGGAGCGCTGACCTCTGGACTCAGGTGCCGCAATAGCAATACCACCGTATGCGACGATCTCCGTGTTGGAACGCGTAGAGATAAACGAAAAATTTCCTACGCGGTACTTCCAAGATCTAGCCGAGGTAGAAGGCCACGAGTATTACCACTAGACGCGCAGGTGCGGATTATCGATGCAGCGCGTCGGGGCAGTGCAGTCCTACGATCCGATCCAGCCGATCCGATCCCTCGAACGTCGAAGTGCTAAACGTACAACACCTCTGCCGGTATCCACACGTACGAGGAGGAGCTCCGACGGCGGACTACTAGGTCCGGTGCGGCGGCTGGACTGAGTGGGGCTAGGGTTCCCAACGCATGGGAGAGTGGACTAACGTGCCTGCTGGGCAACCTGCGCCCCTCTTTATATAGCGTATGGTAATGGGCTTCACAACACTTGTGGCCCATTCCCTCTGTGAGTCCGACTCACAAAACCAGTCCATTTCCGGTTCGGGTCCAACCCGACCAATACTTGCTCCCGCTCTTAAGTGTGCGACCCTGCAGGCTCATGGCGACTTGGACACGATTGGAGTCCAACTCCCAATCGATCAATCGGTAGCGGCTCCTAGCAGAACGTGCCGACTTCCAAGTACCATTGAGTCATGACGACATACCTTTCAATGTGATATTCATCTTAGTCCCTTTTGCCTCACGATATACCTTGTCGAGCTATAGGCGATTTATCGTCATCCCTTAAATAGCTCAACTCTCTTCTCGATCTGTGACATGTGATTCATCTGACTAACTCTTAGTCAACCGACACAGTTAACACTTAACCGAGTCGCGCATGGCCATGCTTCCTGAATCATATCACTCGAGAGGGCCCAGAGAATATCTCTCCATTCGGAGGGGCAAAATCCCATCTTGATTATCCACATCACGCAGTTTGCTTCTCATTCGACCCGAACTCTGCCTTTATAGTTGCCTTGTCACAGAACAACGTTTGACAGAACGTAAGTCGGTGATCCACAACTCGGATTGTGCGACAACCTCAGGTCTAAGGATTACATTGATTGAGAGATGCAAATAACGACTTGATCGTTGTATCTCAATGTGGGTCAGTCCGACTTGCTAAACTCTTTACCCAAGTCCGTGAACGTTGGAATGGCATCACCATGCCCATGACAAGTGGAACCGTGTCATCAGCCAACACTCACATTAGTCTAGGGTGTGTGTCTAGCACAACCTAAATGACCAAGGACAATCTAGTATGAACAACATGAATATATAGTTCCACAATCGAATCACATATTCAATGACATATATCAGATGTTCAAAACAAGGACAACTTAATAACTTTATGAATACAGTGGGAATTACATCATACATGATTGCCTCTAGGGCATATTCCCAACACTCCGCCCTCGTCGCTGATGGAGTGAACGGAGAAGCCCTCCCATCCAGCTGATGTCCCCGTCCTCCTGACGGAACCATAGCTGGGTTAGTCATCTTGTCGCCGAACGCCGACGCGTCTGCCATACCCCCTTCTGCTTGAACGACCCCGGTCCACCTGACCTAGGCGTGAGCAAAGGGGTGGATGGCACGGCAACAGCGGCGGGGCCATGCCGCGACGCTGATGCACCAGCTCCCTCATCTGCAGAACCCACAACGGCCCTTGCAGGATTCTTCGGAGGTGTCGTCGTGACGCAAGCAGTAGCAGCAGAACGCGCACACCCTGCGTCCAGCTCAGCTTGGCGCTGATCGATCGCTGCTGGTCCATGCATGACCGTCCCATGCACTGGCAGCTCAACAGCCACGAACGGAGCCAGCAGTGGCCCTGAAGCATGCGTCGCTGCATGCATATGCTGCGGCATATCAGCACCCGCCTTGGGCACACTTCCCTTGGCTCGACCAACATTATCAGGAGGTGTAACAGTAGCCCGAGGCGCAGCAGAACCCGGCTTGACATGTGCACCCGTCTCTGAAGATGGCGGAGCATCCCACCCAACTGACGGCGTAACATAGGCGAAAACACCACCCCTCTAGATGGCATAACCTACTCCACAGGTCCATTAGAAGAACCCCCTCCGACATCAGCCATCGGAGTGTCCCTATTAGCAACAACACCGCCCGATGCCGAGCCATTATCCTGCAATGATGTTTTTGCTAATGCCTCGCGAAAATCCTCCCCCAAGTCATCGTCGTCCTCAAAATCATCGCTCGGCACATTATCCACAGCCATATCGTTATAAGACTTCCCCTTCTCTTCACCCTCAACATGAAAACAGAGTTCATAAAATTCATCCTTGATAAGCATCGGAAAGGTGGGTGGAATTTTAGTGTAATTCAGGCACCCCACCAGGATACGCAAAACACCGTGTTCACGAGTATATTCCATATCCACCTTCCTAGTAACACCCAGCAAATAGCCCACAAACCAAAGAGCCAAGAAATCTCCCTTATATTCCTCAGGGATTCCAGACACTCTAATCCAGAAGTCCGGGAGAGTGTCAAGAGGCTCAATCCTCTACCCCCAACTGTCAACCACAAACTCACAGTCTCTGTTAGGAATCCGGCACACTCCAAAAACCTTCAGCCTGCCTAACTCATTTTTTGATGGAAATGTAGTTTTGAACACATTTTGTCCAACTTGACTCACATCCCACACAAAGTCCTCCGTAGGCACCAACCTTTGTAATTGAGTTATCGACTGTGGAATCGAGAGCTCACCTCTCGTCACGGTGATCGAGGCCAACCTCTGATTTTCCACCTTAGGGCGATAGTTCTGCGACAATGGGAGGCCAAAGATCATAAGCTCCTCGGGAATATACCCGTACATGATCGAGTGAGGCTTAGGTGCTACAATAAGTGGACACGGAGCATTCACATGCACTGCACCACCACAAAACACACAGAAAGGCTGAGGACAGTCCGCCAAAAAATGTCCAGCAACACCACAGCGGAAACATTTCAGTTTATCAATTTTTTTTGCTTTCTTCTGCACAGCCCCTGCATTTCATTTAGTTGAGCACAAACAAACATATAGAATGAGTAAAAAATCTTGCAGCAACTTAGTGGACTGGAGGCTTCAATTAAGATAGTTATGGAAAAAAACCAGGGGTGTCTACAGCTGCAACTTAGTTATATTCCCAGACCCTTTAAATTCCATTCCCAAGAACAAAGTGTTGGGAAAAAAACTAGAAAATTCGGGAAATACACCAACCAACCATATAAGAGTTGTTGCAAGATGCCTGCAGAAACTCAATGACATGACAAATTATATGGGCTAATAAAAACCACCACCCAAAGATCTTAAAAATAGATGCACAACTTAGTGGTAAGAAACCCGCAACTTAGTGGGCTGAAACCTGTAAATAAGATAGTTGTGGAAAACAACCCAGGTGTCTACAGCTGCAAGTTTAGTTAGATTTCCCCTGACCCTTAGAACCCACTCCCAGGGACAACAATATTTGCA
Organism: Alopecurus myosuroides; assembly: GCA_028641055.1. Classification (NCBI taxonomy): domain Eukaryota; kingdom Viridiplantae; phylum Streptophyta; class Magnoliopsida; order Poales; family Poaceae; genus Alopecurus; species Alopecurus myosuroides. The sequence continues at coordinate 371,187,087 of CM054059.1, forward strand.
AACAATAGTATTGATGATACATATGTAGATGACATCGAACAAAGATCGACATTTGACAGTGACAGAAAATACAATTCAGTAACATGTCTAGGAGCAACTCTTCTCGCTTCTCGGGATTTTTACACATGACTAGATAATATGTCCTACTAAGACGAGATAACAATTGAATACATGACCAACCAAAAAAGGCTGTTGCCTATCACAAAAAAGAAACACTTATCGCGCATCATTGTTTGGGATTTTTATAAAACTTTATTCCATGCAGGATTAGTGATCTGGTGTCTGGTACTGATCGATCGTATCTGCTGCGGCGCCCCATCTTTCTGTACACCCACGGATGTCTTGAAGTAAAGCTGAAAAAGTTGCAGCAAAAATGGGAATATGTATTGCAATCTGTAGTATAGAAATCAGCAGGCTTTGTCTCATAAAAAATCGGAGTATGAAAAGAAAACAAGTTTGAAAAAAATGGTCCAAATGAAAATATTCGTATATGCATCTGCTCTCCATGTTTGAGGGAATTCCTCACATCAGCGCCCCTGGACTAAAATAGTATTTTTAAAAACTTTTTTTTCGTGGGATTTGATTCTGTTCTTTTTTCAGAAACGATGGAGATGTATGAACTGGACCTTAATTTTGAGGAAATAAAAATAATTTTGAGGAACCTATAGTGTCAGTACTGCTTGCAACTCATCTAGTAATGTGTGCAACTCATCTAAAATGCCTACAACTAATGTCAGTACACCATCAACTCACCTAGTTCCGCGACGTCCGTGTTGACTCATCCAGGGAAGTACCCCCAAACTACAACTCATCTACACAATGACTGCAACTAATGTCAGTACTAGCAACTCGTCTAGTTTCGCATTGTCCGGCTGTACAAACTGGGCATGGATCTAGTTCTACCATCAATACAGATCGCCTAGTTCATTTGAAAAATCCTAACCGGGGTAAAGCCTAATTCACATGGATCAACATTCCTTTTAACATGGATCAACATGTATAGGGGATCAGTGTTTCTATGCTAACAAAGAACGTGTGAATCTACTCACACGTGACTACGATTTTACCACGTTTCTATCTAAAAAACAGCACTCTCCACGCATAAAATCTCCCAACAGGGGGTGACCAGAAAGGGATAAAAATTCGAAACAGAGCAAGAAGGAGCTATGAAGAACAAGTCGACCCTACCTGGACATGGATTGCTAATCCTACGGTACGAATATCAGTACTATCTGGGCGATGTGTACTGGGTGCCATACCCATACCTCCGTCCCCGATCTTAACACCACCGTCGACGGACTTCCACTCCAAATCTCCTCCGACCTCGCGTGCGGGTCATCGCGGGTCGCTCCCCGCTCTTCCGCTGGGGTCGCTCCCACGTCGACGAGCTCCCCGCCAATGAGTTCCACCTCTCTCTGGCGGCTCGCTGTCCGGCTATGAGGTCGTCGCGCTTGCGTAGCTCGCTTTCCGGCAGCTTGCTCTCCGGCACGACCTCGTCTCACCGCCCCCCACTCGCGAAATGCAAGGGAAGCGGAGCCAGAATCTGCCATGCTAAGTGGGCCCCCACCGGCTACCGTGCTAAGTGGGCCCCTAGGTGTGGAACACGACAGCGGAGGCGTGATAGACACCATCGGACGGCCAAGAATCGTGCGCTCGGATGAACTAGCCAGCCACCGTGCACTTTTTAGCATTTGAGATCTTCTGATAAGATTGCAAAAAAAAAAAAAAAACTTCTTATACGTCCAAGCAGTGTTGGATTCGGACTCCTACTTCTACCGTGTACACCATTATATAAAGAGATAAACGCACGGGCCAAGGGCTTCAACCTCAATCCTCTCCGAAACACGCTAAACTTTCCGGTTGAATCTATTTTTTACCTTTACGAGATCTTGCACATCCATCAACCGATGGCGTCGAAGCCTCCGAGCTCATGCTCCCCGCCGAGAAAGCGCGCCAGGCTCGTCGCTCCCGACGAAGCCAACGACGGCGACATCCTCCCCACGAACGAGCTGCAGGAGGTGCTCCTGCGGCTGCCGTCGAAGTCCCTCGGCCGCCTCCGCACCGTGTGCCGGTCGTGGCGGTACATGCTCTCCGACCCGCTCTTTGTCGCCGCCCACGCGTCTCGGTCCCACGCGGACTCGATCCTCGTCGTCACCGCCCACAACCCTGATGGTGAACTGGCCGACGTCAACCTCGTGGACGTGTCCACCGGTGCCGTCTTGAAGCGAATGAACGGGCTAGCCAGACCCGGACTCTGCGTCGGCGGCGAGCTGCTCTGTTTCGTGGGCTGCGGGGGCGGCGTCATCCAGGTGATCGACCCGGCAACCGAAGCCAGGACCGGCGTCCGCGGCACATCGACGGCACGACACGATGACGCTCGCTGCACGGCCTCCTTCTACCTAGTCGGGCATGTGCCCGCCACCGGAGAGCACAAGGTGCTCCACGTCAGCGACGTTCGTGGCGAGCAGTCGTGCGAGGTCTTGAGCGTGGACGCCGGCCGCCGCGAAGGTCATCAGCGTTGGAGGCCGACGCAGAGCCCTCCTCCGATGCGCATCGACTCGGAAGCCTGCCGCAGAGCGGTGGTCAACGGCGTGGCCTACTTCCTGCCCTTCCACAACCAGGACCTGACCCACTACGACATCGTCGCCGCATTCGACCTGGAGACAGAGGAGTGGAGTCCAACTCCAATCCAAGGCCCTGTGTGCAGCAGCAGCAAGCAGTCTGGCTACTTCATGCACTTCAGCCTGGCCGAGCTCGACGGCCGCCTGGTTATGGTCCATCACAACCACCGGGGCAGCACCATGGACTTGTACTTCCTGACAGACGCAAAAAAGGGAGAGTGGTCAAGGACGTCTCTACGGCTAGACTGGGTTGTGGACCAAAGATATGAAGGCTTGGGGCAGCCATTGGCCGTGCTAGACGACGGGAGGATTGCGCTCTTTGTAGAAGGGACGAAGCGGGGCGTGGTGCGGGTGTACGATCCCACAACTGAGACTAGGATGGAGGTGATGAAGATGCACCGCGATTGTACCCTTGTTGGGCTCTACAGAGGGAGCCTCCTTTCGTTTGGTGGTACATGCATGAAGCAGTGATACGACGGGAGGATTGCGCTCTTTGTACCAGGGACGAAGCGGAGCGTGGTTTGGGTATACGATCCCAGAAGGACTGGGATGGAGATGCACCGTGATTATACCGTTGTCGGGCTCAAGGGAAGGAGCATCCTTTCGTTTGGTGAAATGACTTAGTGCATACGACCAGGATGTTGAGAGATATGCACGTTTGTGTATTATATGTAGCCTACTTGAGCAAGCCATAAGACCAGCCACAGCGTTGTAAATAAGCGGTTCCAAGCGCTCAAAGAATCGGTACCACACGGTGCAGAGCATCGATTCATATGAGCCGACAAGAAAAGCGATTCAATTTTAGGATCCGCTTTAAAGCTGACTTCTGGGCCATCCAAAGAGAAACCATGAGAGAGGAAGCAAGGAAACACATATAAATCGTACTATTAATATTGCATTTGGGCCCCACACCTATGCATGCAACACTGCAGCTCAATTCCGCGAAGCGATGCAAGCAGGCTTTTTGCCTTTGAACCGGCACCACAGTGTGCTCGGTCTAATAGCCAGGAATCCATCTGTCAAAGACCAAGGCCTACCTGTCAGGAATTGAATTCTAGGATACTTGAATTCCAGAATTTTTCTTGTTTTAAAATTTGTTATTAATAACATCCTTTTTGGATGACTAAGAAAGAAAACATGTATGTTCTATTATAAACTCACGACTTCAAATCTATCGGGAACATTCTATGCATCTCTATGAGAATTTTAACCAATATATTCCAGGAGATAATCTACTGGAAACCATGTGTCTATGTAATCAGAGATATAACGTCAAGAAATAGGCCCATATCATATTTGAGTAGTCAAACTTCTGAAATTTTTATTTTTTATGGTTTATAAAAATTATGAATTGGTCAACCGGAAAAAGAATCATTAGATTTGCATGCGTGAACACAAAACAACAGTACCATTAACTTTGTCATGAAAAGTATTTAACAGTGTCATATTAACTTCCACATGAACATCATTGGGCCGGGCTTCATATGTACATAAAAAATGTTGCTAGTAGAAGAACTATATCAGGTGCAATTTGAACTTTAAAAAAGGGATACATTATCATCAAAAAGACTAGTAACAAATATGATAGAAAATATAAAAGGGCGTAAAAGGGGCCATGTATTTAGTCGCATATTTCTTACTTGTGAGAAAACTAACTTCAGTACTCAAAAAGATCCGACTATGTGTGCATAACATCGAGGTTATGGCCTATGGGGCGTGTGGAGGACCGGCCAGTACTCCAAGTCGTGGAAAACAGACCTCACTTTTCATACACCCACCAGCGGCTCTGGCTTGGGTCGCTTCTGTCCCGGAGAAGGGCACTCATCCCAATTTTTTAGAAGCTCGTGGATTCAGCGCTGCTCCTCGTGCGCGTGCTCCATCGGAGTTATCTTTACCATTGAACAACTCACCGCGTTTTCTTCAAGGGTGATCCAAGCGAAGCCACCTTCGACCCCCTGGGTACACGTTTTTCGAAGACCCATGATCCCTTGGTAGCTGGAGATGCGGGGTCCCGTCAATGCACTTCACGCAGCCGCAGAATCCATGACCGACCTGGGCAGATACGTCACTACAACAATACATAGCTTTGATAACACAATCATGTAACACATACTAAAATATGTTACAGGAAAAGTTCCAGTAACACGTCATTTCGGCTGGAACGACCGGCAGTAACACAAACTATACAAGGGCCGAAAATGTGTTACCGGGATATTGACCAATTAACATATAAATCTGATTGGTGGAAATGTGTTACGCTGATATTGACATAGTAACATATAAATATGGTCGGTGGGAATGTGTTACGAACTTTGGCAAGAGTAACACATAATCATGTGCCGATCCATAGTGTTACAGGCTCAATCACACGCATAGGGCCCATGTGCCAACATGAATGATTTTAATAGAAATGATAAACAATTTTTTTTAGCAAATAAGATACAAAACAACATATACAATTCAGTTTACCAAACTATTTCGACCCGGATTTCAGTAAATACCATATTATAAAAAAATTACACGAATTTTATGATAAATCAACGACCATGCGAAATGAACTCACTTTAAATTCATGTTATAAATTAAATAATTGGCATCAATACTCATATGTGAGCGGGAAGACCGGCAACAAACGAGAGTATTATTCATTGACATCAATACTCATGAGTGAGCGGGAAGACCGGCAACAAATGAGAGCATTATTAATTAACTGCACAGGCTCATGAGTGAGCCGGAAGACCGGCAACAGACGAGAGCATTATTATTAACTGTATAGGTTTAGTACACTAATGTTATATAGTACCAATGGCACCACGAGACAATAATATGTTTTCCCTGCACACCAATGGTACACCCCGAGACAATCGTCCGTAGCGGTACCTCAAGTAACTCAGACAACAACATTATTAACACACGATCTTTACAAGCAGTATGTGCCCAACATACAACGCCCAAATAACAGGGCGCCAAGACGGCCGGCGCCCAGCTGCAAGTGGAGGGCCCATAAGCCACACAGATAATAATGGCCGGCGCCCAGCTGCAAGCAAGACACGGATCACACCGGTTCACAAGAATAAAGAAGAAAACGTGTCCAGGTTTTTACACCAAAATATCATCCCACATAAATCAAAACATCCTATCCAGATCCAGCCGATGAGGTCCGGCGACCTACTACTCCGAATGCCCTAAATTCTGCAATATGACCAAAGTATCATTAAACTCCGAGAGAGAGCCGCATGCACTGAGGGATTTTACGGTATTGATCAACCTCGGTTCCTTCTTTCTAGGTGAAAACCGACATCCGTCGTGATGGATCGCTGATGGCGGTGCCATCCTCGATGTCCCTTCTTGGTCGGAAACATTGCTTCGCGAGACGTGACTTGCTGAGACCGTCGCGCTATACATGCTACTAGTTTGATTTATTTTTTTTGTACAAGCAAATAAATTATTTGCCTTTGCCTCCGCTAGTGTGATCATTTTGGTTGAGATGGAAAAAGAAGGAAACGGAGGGAATTTTTTTATTATTCCCGCTAATTTTTACCTTTTCCCTCCATTAATAGCCTATATATCGAGCCATTATGATTAATTAGCGCTAACCTAATTTGCCACGATTATCTCATCTCCAAAACGAGAGGAAATCGCATCTCACCACGCCGCCGCTGACCATCTCCAGAGCACCGGACCGCCGCCCACCACCGAACCTTCCGCCACCACGCGCCGTCTGCCACCGCGCTGCCCGCCCCCCTCACCCCCAGCACCGAACGACCCACCAACGTGCCATCCGCCATCACCGACCCGCCCACCATGGAGCCGCCCCTCCACCGCGCCGCCCCCCACAACGGAGCCGCCGCCCACCGCGCCGCGCGCTCGTCCCGGTCGCACCTGACGAGCCATTCCGTGTCCCTGCATCGTCCTAGTGTCAACATCACCCGGCCGCTCCGTCGTACTCTTCCCCGTAGTTCCGGCCACCCCACCCCCGCTCTCCGTCATGTTTTTCTCCAGCACCGAGGTAATTCGCTAGCCACCGAATGTACTCGACGTCTTTGGCAATTGCAATGTTGATAGCATACACTAGATCTTCCCCTCTGTTATCGGTTAGTATCTGTGTTATCAGGGGCGAATCCATGGGCTAGGCTTCAATAGGCTGAAGCCTACCCTCCGATTTTACAAAATAATGATGAGCTCATAGGATCCAGTTCATAGAGTATCAAGAAAGATGCAAATGTTCATAGTTCTAACTAGTGTAATAGCCCTGAAATGCACAGGGTCCTGATAGAAATATTTTACTTGGCCCAGCTAGCTTTGTTGTCTAGTGGGAGCTCACAAGGGCAATCTGAACAGAAGCCAAATAAGCAAGTTTAGTCCTTGATTCACGGTCACCGGAAAGGAACAATGCGCGTAGACAGTGGACTGTGACACAAGGGATAATAGACGGTGATGAGTTTGTGTGCATGACAACGGATTATTTCTGATGAAGAATTACTTATTAATTAGAAGTTAATATCTCAATAAAACTTTGAATTGATTTAATGTATTTCTCAATTTATTCATGGATTTAAAAGCCACGAGCAAACAAGAGTTGTGTCAATTTTGCATGAGCGGTTCATGTAGTACTCTCTGAGACTATTCCAAATTAACTCTCCAACTGATCTCAGGACACATCCATTGATATAAGTGCATTTTCTTTATAAGTTTTTTTCACTACTTCTTATATTTTTTTTAGTAAATTTAACCTGAATTTTAGAGAGGCCATGTATTTCTCCATTTAGCACCGTGCTTTAGGCTTTGAGCCTACCCTTTATTTTCCAAGATTCGCCACTATCTGTTATTGTTGCTGTGATGCCATTAGTTGATATTCCCTTATTGGTGAACTCTGTATATTGGTTTGGGAAGATTATATGCACATAGTGCAGGTGTTGCTGATATTTGATGAATGAAAAGATATGCTTTTAGACATGTTCCTAGGCATGTTACTTTATCTTAATTGCATCTGAAATGTGTGGACATTATCAATGAAAGAGAGTCCTTCAAATCTGGTGATCGCAGCGAGTACCTACTGTTAGTGTTATCAAATTGTATCTAATAGTTAATTTCATGTTGAACTATAACTCTGACAGCAGTATATTCTTCAGAAGCTACAATAAACTAGATTAGCCACCACTATGAAAGAACTAGCATGTATATTTAGAAAGTTACCCTTGATGCCTTCCAACTCTTAAGATCTTCTGAGAAAATGGGCATATGGATAGTACTGTATTATTAGAGACAAATAAATTATATTCAAAGCATCTGTACGTTTAGTGAATTAGACTGATCATTACTTTTCAAAGAAGGTTATTTATTATTGAAGCCTATATTACAAGTTCAGGAAAGAATTAGATCCGGGATATAAATTTCATTCTTGTGTACTATTATTGTCTCTTTGCAGGTGAGGGAAATGAGGGATCAGACGGAAGGAAAATTTTCAAGACTAGAACACGGTACTAGAACATGCCCACTATTAGCTCACTCCAAAAGAAGGTGTACTTCTCCACTGAAGGTAAAGATCCTCCAAGGCGGATGGTTGTACTCCACTCATGATTGTATGCCGGTATATGTGTTAAAATGGTGTAGTTTGACAGGATATTGTTATTGAATGCCGGTTCCAAAGTAGTTTTAAAGACTTTAACATATATCCAAACAAGCAGAATGTTGCATATGCTACTATTTGTAGTACTAATCCTGCAACTAAGGCTGTTGGTATCGAGTTAGGAGCTGAATTTACACTTGTGCACATAAAAGAAGCAATTATGGCTAATGAAGAGTTAGTAAGGGAAGTATATGATTGCAAGACAATTGGTGATGCTTTTGCTGCAGGATATTTAATTGCTTCGCCTTCAGCTTTTTAAGTTTTTTCTTCCATATTATAAAATCATATTATGGTACATTGAATCATATAACTAATGCCCAATTTGTATCTTACAGATTCGAAAGAAGGACAACTAAGTTGTAGCTGAATTCTTTGATTGGATCAAGAAGCAAATAAACTTTGAAGATTTCATAGTTTAGATTGATAGATTGAAAAATGTAATATTATTCCGCAGATCTTATTCTTTGTTTAATTGATTTAAAAGCTAGCTGTAGTACTCTTCAGAATTGTGTTTTCTATGTCATTAATGTGGATGATGTGCCATTGCACGAATAATGTTGGCATTTCTTTCTTGTAATGCTTGGTATCCTACACTTCTACATAGCTCGATAAGAATATTTATATATTCAATTTGGTGTATCTATCATGCTTTAATTGCATTATTTAATGGTGCCAAACATCATAGTAAAATAATTGATTATTTTGGGAAGTGCGGCAAATTTTTAAAATAAATGTAGATTCGATAAAATGCGAACCTAATTTTTATTTACTAATAACAAAAAAATATGTTTGTTGCCATACTAATATCTAACATAGTGTTACTCATGGTGTTACTATGGTTACAAGAAAGCTTAGAAGTATAAACTATAGTGTTACAATGCTTGGATATTATGTTACTAGTTATACTTTGAAGCTAAAAAGGTGTTACTAACTGTGTTACTATAGTTATAAAAATATGTTACCACCAATGTCCTCTGTCCATAAAAAGTGTGTTACTAGAGGTGTTACTGTAGTTAAAATAATGTGTTACCATTATATTGGGTAACACATAATATGCATGTTACTACAACGAAACTGTAACACATTTTTTAAGATATGGTAACAACTATTATGTGTGACAGTGGACACCACTCAGTAACACGGCCTAATGGAACACATTGAAAAATGTGTTACCGTATGGCTTAGTAACACCTTTTTCGGCCTGTAGTAACATAACACTGTGTTACCAAAGCTCTGTACGCGTAACCAGGAAAGTCCGCGACCGTTGTGAGCAACACGGCTCTCATATCGAAATAATCTCTTGTGTAGATGTCCTACGGGGTGGCGTCTTCCACAATGTGTCTAACTCGTCTTTCAGCAGCCAGAGATACAAATGCATGTCAACACCTGATTGTTTCGGCCCCTGAATGAGAATACTCACGTGTATGTACTTTTTCTTGGTGCACAGTCACGGGGGTAGGTTGTAAGGCCATACAAACACGGGTCAGGTGCTATGCGTGCTACTCTAGTTGCCGAACGGATTGAGTTCATCGATGCTTATGCCCAGCCTAACGTTTCTCGCGTCACCCCCGAAACTCGGGAAGGAGATGTCCAATGCTTCCCACTGGGCAGCGTATGCTGGGTGTGTCATGATATAGTCCTTCTCCGGATCTTTTTTGGCCTTCTCCCTTTCCGCATGCCATTGCATGAGCTTTGCTTCCTTCGGGTTCACGTAGTACCGCTGCAGACGGGGAGTGAGAGGAAAGTACCATACCACTATTCGAGGAACTTTCTTGTTGTTGGTTCCACTCTTGTATTGTCTGTGGTCGCACTTCGGACATGTGGTTCCGTCCTTCTACTCGCCCCGATAAATTACATAATCATTTATGTAGGCGTGGTATTTTTTGTGCGGTAGGTCAAGAGGGCACACGACTTTCTTGGCCTCGTTGATACAAATTGGCAATGCGTTCCCCTCGGGAAGGTTATCATGCCAGAATTTCATGTTCTTGTTAAAACTTGAGTCGGTTCTTTTGTTTTGCGTCTTCATCTTCAGAGCAGCAAGCGTTACAAGCAAGCGCGTATCCTCGGCCCGGCACCTAGGAAACAACGGAGCCACCCCCATCTATCTCCATTTGCGCCAGATTAGCTTCTCCCTGGCTGCAGCTCTGTCGTTGCTTGTCTCCTTGAGGAGCAGATCCTGAACATGAGAGTCCCGCAAGGCCGAAATTAGCGGGGTTTCCGTGTTCATGCCTTCGTCGTCATGATGATCTTCTCCGCCGACATCTGCTTCTTCATGATGATCTTCTCTGCCGACATATCCTTCGTCATCTCGCTCGCCCTCGTCTTCATGCGCACATTTTGCTGCCGGTGCTAGCTAGTTGTTGTCGTCAACGGAACTGCGCCTCAGAAGGTGTTTCTCCAATTGTCCGGAATCAGGGCCAATCCAGCGCACGGGTTTGCATGATCGACACGGACATCTTATCTGCCGCATGTTGCACCAAATCATGTCCGCCTTTGAGTCTTTCTTGTATTTAGCGATTCGAGCGGAACTCATCTGGAGGACCATGGTTGCCTACACACGCATAGAGCAGAAAATTAGAACCGCAACATGCACACACATGCATGGTCGCCGAATTTTTTTGGCATGACCTCTCCTATAAGTAGGACATATGGGTAGTGCAAAAGTTTGCCGAAATAGAAATGAATTAACATTTTGGAAAATATCCATGCACCACGGCAGCCACGACCGCCCTCGCGCGACAATCACTTCACCTGCATGACAAGAATCCATACACACACCGATGGCCACACAAGACATGCATATGCACCTCCAACTATACGCACCTAGGTAGATTCGATACCAAGACGAAAAGAGAGATATGAACCTCCAACTATACTCACCTATAGATGGAGGCGAGGTTTCCCCTCACCAACAAGAAGCCTCACCAACAATTATATATCAATCAAATTAGGTTCACCTACCAAAAATGGAGAATTGAATGGGTAAAACGAGAGGAGAGAGAAAGGGAAGTCGAGCTAGCTAGGAAGATGTGTGAATAAAATGGGAGGGGAGAGAAGGGGCTGCCACCTTTATGTGCATATCTGAAAAGTCTTTGTGGCGCACCAGGAAACAATTTTGTGGCACACGTCAGGGATGCGCCACATAAATGTCATATTATGTGGCGCACCAGCACACCTGCGCCACAGAATTGTCATATGCAGTGGCGCACAAACACAAATGCGCCACAAAAATGTCATATTGAGTGATACACCAGTCACAATGCGCCATAAAAAAGGTGCTCAGACAGCCAGGGCAATGATTGGGGCGGGGCGCACCATATTTTTGTGCCACAGGAATTGTTGTTTCTGTGGCGCATTTGTGGTCGTGCGCCACAAAAGTGTTTTTTTCTGTGGCGCATGGTGCTCTCGTGCGCCACAGAAGGCCATGCCACGGAAAGGCAGTTTTCTACTAGTGACAGATGTAACATAATAATACTCCAACTCCAGATGGATCTCATGTGGATTTATACAAAAAAAGGGCTGTCGTCAAAGATGACTTGATGGAAATGTTTGCACGGTTGCAAAATGATGATCTACCAGTTATTAAATTAAATTTTGGTGTGATCAGTTTGTTGCACAAAAAATAGTATTTAAGTAGGATTGAACATTATAGGCCGATTTTCCCTGCTCAATGAGAGGTTTAAAATCTCTACTAAGGTTAGGATGAATAGGGTTACGTTTGTAGCTCACGAGGTTATCTGTCCTACAAAATCGGCTTTCATATCTCGAAGGAACATTCTTGAAGGAGTGGTAATCCAACATGAGACATGAATGAAATTAATAGGATGAAAATGGATGGAGTGCTTTTAAAAATTAATTTTAAGAAGCATATGATAAGGTCAAATGGTCCTTTTTGATGAAAACTTTACGTATGAAGGGGTTTGGTCCTCGATGCTGCGATTAGGTTGCATGTTTTGGGAAAAGGGTAGTGTCGGGATACATGTGAATGATGACATTGGTATTATTTCCAGTTGTTAAAGGGACTCAGACAGGGGGATCCACTGTCTCCTGTCTTGTTTAATATCATTGCCAATATGTTGGTTATCCTCATTGGAAGGGCAAATGATGATGGTTAGGTGGGGGGATTTTACCTCATCTGGTTGATGGAGGGGTATCAATTTTCCAATATTCTCATTGGAAGGGCAAATGATGATGGTTAGGTGGAGGGATTATACCTCACCTGGGTTGATGGAGGGGTATCAATTCTCCAGTATTCTCATGATAATATTTTCTTTCTTGAACATGATTTTGAGAAGGCTGTTAATATGAAGTTTATTCTCTCTATTTTTGAAAACTTTCGAGGCTTAAGATTATTTTTCATAAAAAAAACTATTGTTGTGGCAACGCAATTGATGCAAAATGAGTATCTTCACATCTTTGGTTGTGAGGTGGGTACTTTTCCATTCAAATACTAGAATTCCCATTCATTATCAAAAGTTTCTGAATAGAGAGTGGAAACCCATGAGGATCGTTTTGATAAAAAGCTTGCCTCATGGGGGGAAAGATGTGATCATATGGGATCTTCTTGTATTGATTAACTCTCTTATTAAAAGCCTTCTGATGTTCTTCGTTTTTCGACATCCCAGTTGTGGTAAAAAAATGACTTGATTACTTCTGTTCTAGATTTTTCTAGCAAAGTGACCAAAATAGAGAAAATATAGCCAAACTAAGTGGAATATTATCTGTCATCCTAAAGATGTGGGGGAGGGGCGGGTTCTATTCATTGAGCTTTTGGACATTAAGAATACTACCAAATATGCATGTGCGTTGCTATGGGCTAATTGAAAGTTAGACAATTTTGCTTTCCAGAAAATTGTATCAACCTTCATGTCAAGTGGTTTACATGCATAGTCGTGTCTCCATAACCTACCTCACCTTGTAAGAAGACAAATCATTATATTTCTTCTCACCCCTCTCCTTCCTTCCAATTCCATTTTATTTATCCGTTATTGCCCTAGCATTGTCATCTTTTCAAAAGACTTATCTTGTATTACCGTCGATTGAGCATGTTGTTTAAACTGTAGCAGATCTGTAAAGTGGTCCTCATGTAACCATTGGTGACGATGACGCACTGAGTGTGATTCTCACTTGCACAAGATGACTACTAAATTTCTCAATGACAAATCATGAAAATACAGATAGTAAAATGGATTTTTTTATGTCCCCATCTTTTTTCGATGGTAACAAAGGCAACACGTTTCTGACCACAAGAGACATAAAGAAAACAAATTCGATGTATAGCTGAGAAATTAAAGCTAGAAAAGCTGAGAAATTAAATCTAGAAAACACCTTATTATCTAACTTGAGAACACTATCCTTGAATCGTCTCGAAAGATTGATTTTTTTATTGTTTTGAATGACTGAAATCTGAAAGTGTGTTCATTTTTCTTTTTTAAGAAATCCAAAACAAAAGTACGTAAACAATCTAGCTTTCTTGCCTAACTTGATTAGCAGATGTTGTGATAAAAAGGTGTTAAATTTTCATGGCACGCACAGAAGGGGCTCGGCTTTACTTTGACATGTGTCGTCTGAAAAAGAAAAGCGGCTCAATGAAGCTATTGCTAGTGAATGACGGTATCCTTGCCGATATGGTCGTACTCAGCTCAGTTCAGAGGTGCACATAGCATCAGTTCAGTTTAGAGGTGCACATAGCATCAGTTCACTTTAGATGTAGAGTTTCTAAAAATCTTCGTGCTCCGCTATTTCGTTTCTTCAGATGCAGAGGCAGCGAGGAGGTCACAACTATTATGGTGAAATCCCGAGTTCTTCGTCGCCGGGGCCAGGAAGCCCTGCTAGCCGCCCTACTCCTCTCCATATGCCGCCCCCTCGTCGATGTCCGGGACAGACCTGGCGTCCGCCGCTGCTATGTGTCTATGAACGCAGCTAAGGACAGGGGGCGCTGGGACAACTGATGTTCTTTTCCACGTACCCGGCCCGACCACCAGCGGTCTAAACCTGGGAGCCGGCCAATCCCATCGAGGTCCATGCGTCTTTGCTATAGTCTTTGCTCGATGTTCCGCGACTCGCATGGTGAAAGAAAAGTGACACCAACTAAGGCTGCCAGGGCCGGTGATTTTGATCCTTGAAGGGCCAGTGTTTTCGATCCTTGATTTGTCCATGCGAGCATGGCTGCCAGCCTGCCAAGACGTCAGGGCGACGACGGAGACCTCGAGCAGATCGATACGATAAGGCGGTGGCGGTTATATGTAGCATCCTAGCAGGATCCACCGAGCCATCGTGCAATATATGGTTTCTTGGCCCAAGTTGTTCACAGATCGGGAAGGTATCCTTGTCTGCTGATGTCTACGCACGCTTCTATTCTTATCGACAGTGTTGGGCCTCCAAGTGCAGAGATTTGTAGAACAACAGCAAGTTTCCCTTAAGTGGATCACCCAATATTTATTGAACTCGGGGAGGTAGAGGTCAAAGATATCCCTCTCAAGCAACCCTGCAATTAAGATACGAGAAGTATCTTGTGTCCCCAACACACCCAATATACTTGTCAGGTATATAGGTGCACTAGTTTGGCGAAGAGAGAGTAAAATACAAGCAGTATGGATGATTATAAGTGATAATAACAATCTGAAATAAATATGGCAGCAAGCAAACATGTAGCAGAACAGGCGGAAAACGGTGTTTCTATGCTTGGAAATAAGGCCTAGGGCTCCTACTTTCACTAGTGGACACTCCCAACGATGAAAACATAATTTAATGCATAAATATCATTTCTTCACTGTGCTACTCCGAACCACTCTCCGGTCGAATAACGAACATTAATCATTGCGTAGGGCTTTAACAACACTCCTCAGAGTAAGCACTTTTCCAACCAAGTAACCGCCATGCTATCACCATGGGACCCAGATGGTTCCACATAAACACCACAATTTCATAGGTTCATCTTCCAACACAAGATATAAATATCATGCTAAACCACACGGTGCACACATTATCACCTTTACCCCGTGATCAAAGTGTTTACGGAGATAAAAAAACACTTGAGTAGCATCTTATTTCTAATGTTCCATGTTGTTTCTAATGTTCCATGTTGTTTTCTTATTGTTTCCCACATGTTTTCTATACACTTTGTCATTTTTACACGTTTTCCGGGACTAACCTGTTAACAAGATGCTCCCTGTTTTCTGCTGTTTTTAGTTTTAGAAAAGTTGTTCTGGAAATATTCTCGGAATTGGAAAATTCGAAAGCCAGAAGCCTTAGAAGTCCCGAAAGCTTCCATAAGTCTTGAAGAGCCCCGGAGGGGGGCCACAGGGTGGCCACACCATGGGGTGGCGCAGGCCCCCTAGCCGTGCCACCTGGTGGTGTGGGCCCCCGGGCCACCCCCCGGCATAGACCTTTCTCCTATTTATACTCCCCCGAGGGAAAACCCTAAAGGAATCGACCTTTTCTGCAAAATACATCCGTAGCTCCGCTGCCGCCACTGACAAGTTTCGGGAGACAAATCTCTGTTCTGCCACCCTGCCGGGACGGGGAAGTGCCCCCGGAAGCCATCTCCATCGACTCCACAGCCATCTCCATCGTTGTTGCTGTCTCCTATGATGAGGAGGGAGTATTTCTCCTCTAGGGCCGAGGGCTCTACTGGTAGCTATGTGTTTCATCTCTCTCTCCCATGCTGTGATCTATATGTGATCATGATCTTTGTAATCTAGTTGAATTCGTAGATATTATTCTTTATCTATTATGCTACTCAAGTGGTTTTTGTTATGAGATCTCCGTAAACACTTTGATCACGGTGTAAAGGTGACAGTGTGTGCATCTTGTGGTTTAGCATTATATTTATATTTTGTGTTGGATAACCCTATAAAATTGTGGTGTTTGCATGGAACCATCTGGGTCCCATGGTGATAGCATGGGGGTTACTTAGTTGGGAAAGTGCTTACTCTAAGGAGTGATGTTAAAGCCCTACGCGTGGATTGGTGTTGTTATTCGACCGGGGAGTATTTTGGAGTAGCATAGTGAAGATATGGTATTTATTAATTCAATTATGAGATCATTGTTGAGAGTTTCCACTAGTGAAAGTAGGAGCCCTAGGCCTTATTTCCAAGCATTGAAACACCGTTTTCCGCCTGTTCTGCTACATGTTTGCTTCTGCCATTTTTATTTCAGATTGCTATTATCACTTATTATCATCCATATTACTTGCATTTTACTATTTCTTTGCCGAACTAGTGCACCTATATACCTGACAAGTATATTGGTTGTGTTGGGGACACAAGAAACTTCTTGTATATTAATTGCAGGGTTGCTTGAGGGGGATATCTTTGACCTCGACCTCCCTGAGTTCGATAAACCTTGGGTGATCCACTTAAGGGAAACTTGTTGCTGTTCTACAAAACTCTGCACTTGGAGGCCCAACACCGTCTACAAGAATAGAAAGTGTGCGTAGACATCAAGCTCTTTTCTGGCGTCGTTGCTGGGGAGGTAAGGTAAAAGGTACTCACATCCTCGGGTGTGAGTGCTCGAATTTATTTCCTTTAGATTCTGCAATTTTATCTTTTTGTTTCTTGTTTTCACTAGTTAGGCTTATTTTTACTCACTGCTTGTTTTTATTTTTTACTAGTAGTCTTAATGGAAAACAACAAAAATATGAGAGAGCTTTATAATCTTTATCTTGAGTTAGGACATGAAGTGTTTGAAGAGAAAATTTAAAAACCTATGAGCTTTATTTGCATGCTAGTGGCAATGTTATTAGTATGAATTCTTTGAACAACATTATTTCTAATGCTATCGAAAAGTCTAAGCTTGGGGAAGATAGTTTCGATGAATATGATATTTTTAGTCCCCCAATTTTGAGGAGGAAATTTTATTTGATGATACTTTTTCTCCAATATATGATGATTATAATAATTGTGGTATTCTAGTACCACCTATTATTGAGGATAAATTTTATTGTGATTATGATATGCCTCTTATATGTGATGATTACAATGATAAATATGATATTTTCAGTCCACCTACTATTGAGGAGAAAATTTATTTTGATGATAATATTCCTCCTATAATTGATGATTATGGTGATGAGAATAATAATGATAGCTATTTTGTTGAATTTGCTCCCACTACTATTAATAAGAATGACTATGCTTATGTGGAGAGTATTAATTCTTTTATGCATGTGGCTCATCATAAGCATGTTTCTTGTGATAGTTATATTGTTAATTTTATCCATGATGCTACTGAAAGTTATTATGAGAGAGGGAAACATAATTTTATGCATCTCAACAATATCAAGTTTCCCCTCTTTATGTTGAAAATTAGGAAGTTGCACTTGTTTTGCTTTCATATGCTTGTTGCCTTGTGCTTTCATAACTTGTTTTTCTACAACATTATTTTTCATAGGAAGTGGGTTAGACTTAAATTTGTTTTAAATTTTCTTCTTCATTCTCTCTTTTTCTTCAATTTATATTTCTCATGTGAGCATCTTCTCAAATTATCATGCCTAGCAAAAAGGCTTTAAAGAAAAGCACTTCTTGGGAGATAACCCATGTTTTTATTTTTGCATTGTTTTTCTATGTTTTGTTTGAGTCAAGGGGTTGTATACTTCTGTAGAAACTCCTTTGTATCTTTCTTTCCATGTTTTAGTAGTGCCAAGTAAAGTTTCTGACGAAAGTTGGAGTTCGTTTTCGGATTTCTGCGCAGAAAACAGATTTCTGCTGTCCACCGTAAAATATCGTATAAAATTCTGGAAGATCAGAATGATCTGAATTTTTTTTTGCTTATTCCTCAGATAATTCCGCAACCTTTCTTAGTTGGCCACCCTTTTATTCGAGCAACATAATATGTTAAAAAAAATCATCTTTACCTGTTGTCCGGTTTTGACAGATTTCTACCAATAATTGCATTTGCCTCTTATTCTCTTTCTTTTGGTGTTCTTTAGAGAAAAAGAGTTCTAAAATTAGTTGTTACAGTATCTAATGTGTTTATGAGTGTTAGTATTGTGTTTAAACTGAACCATGTGAATTTATTATTTCGATTGCACTAACGTTGCTAATGAAGATTGTGAGAAGTTTGGTGTGAAGGAAGTTTTCAAGCGTCAAGAGAAGAGGATGATATGATGTGATCAAGAAGAGTGAAAATAATAAGCTTGGGGATGCCCCGGTGGTACATCCCAGAAAATTCCAAGAAGACTCAAGCATCTAAGCTTGGGGATGCCCAAGGCATCCCCTTCTTCATCGACAAATTATCAGGTCACTTCTAGTGAAACTATATTTTATTCGGTCACATCTTATGTGCTTTATTTGGAGCATCTTTTATGTTTTGCTTTCAGTTTGTTTAGTTTTATTTGTTGTAGTTTATGGTTCCGTCTTATCATACTTGTGTGGGAGAGAGAAACGCTTCGTTTTCACTTCTTAGAACACTCTAGTTTTCATTCTTATTGTTCTCTGAGTGTTCACTTTTTACTAGTACCGCGTTTAGCCTTTGTTTTCATGCATCTCTTATTCAGAGCTGTTAGTTTTAGTAGTGTTATGTGAGTACTCTCATGTTTTCTTGTTGTAGCATGTAGAGAATTGTTGTTAAAACATATCTTGTATGGTGCTTGTTGGGAAAAGAAACTGCTATTTGATGTAGAATTTATAACAGTGCAAGTAGAGGCTTGTATAGACTGTGGCTAGAACTTTTTCATGCCATGCTAAATGTTATTTTAGTTTTAAAAGACTTGTGGTTATTGAGTAGCATGAACAGGCTCAAATAGCTGAGAGTGTTTACTATGCCTTGAAAGATTCATGAGTTGTTCTTGTCATAATAAAGCATCAATTTATGGTATTCTCTTTCGAATGTTTTATTTGGTTGACTTGGCGCATGCTCACACCATGTTTATGACTATGAAGCAGTCACGAATAGCCTCCATGACCATTTAGTTTTTTTTAACTTGTGATACCTCTTATGCTTTAATTAATGATGTTTATGTCGCTATGCATGATTATGGCTCTTATGCTCTCTTGATTTGTCGCTCCCAGTCTTTTGCTAGCCTCCACATGTACTGAGTATGGAATTCTACTCGTGCATCCAAACTTCTTTAAACCAAAGTTTTCCCATTGTGTACACCATACCTACCTACATGTGGTATTTAACGGCCACTCCAAGTAAATTGCTCATGTGCTACCTTTAAAACCTTCTAAAAAGTATTCTTGTTTTGTGCCCCTGTTTTAGCTCATGAGGACGTAAATAGAGAATCTTTATCTCACTTGTTGGTTGAATTTCACACCCTGGACTAGTTGCTTCATCCGCTTATCCAAATGATAGAAGAGCTGGCAGCGGGGTGCCCAGCCCCAAATTAATACAAACAAATTCTCCTCACTATTTTTGCCCTGATTTATCAGTCAAAGCATAATTGTGTAAACAAAAGAGAAAGAGTGATGACCTTCTACACCAATTGAGTCCTTCACAATGGGAGCCGCTCTTGTGAATCCAGTTGGCTTGTGACGTACGGTATTGTTTGTTTACCATTCGTTGAC
Source organism: Alopecurus myosuroides (assembly GCA_028641055.1). NCBI lineage: Eukaryota > Viridiplantae > Streptophyta > Magnoliopsida > Poales > Poaceae > Alopecurus > Alopecurus myosuroides. The sequence continues at coordinate 371,206,847 of CM054059.1, forward strand.
ATAAGCATACACCTCTTTTAAAAATGTTTTCAGTACCTCTGTTTAATAAAATAAAAGCTCTATCACATGAGTAATCCATGCTTCCCTCTGCGAAGGGCCTTTCTTTTACTTTTATGTTGAGTCTCCATCTTCTGACTTTATGCACAGTTGAGAGAGGATTTTTGTCATTCTGAGTTCTATGTGCATTTGTCCCATAAACATCAATAATTACTTCATGATGTGATATTATTTGTTCTTAAATTATTTGTTCTAGTCTTCCTCATGAACTTCGAAAGTGTCCTGGCATTTATGTTTTGTCCCACTCTTAAGGACTAGATAAATACCACTTTTCCATGCTTTCTCTATACCCGAAACAAACGTTTATCTTTGTTTGCATTATTATCCATGATCCTTTATTTAAGTTACTCTTCATGATGCAAAGAGATTGCTATGCTTTATTATTAAATTTCTATTTATCATGTTTGTGTTTGAAGTGCTATGATGTCAGCGTACATATGCTTTTACATTATAATGATCAAGTTTATGATAGTAGCATGTCACCTCAGAAATTATTTTGTTTTATCATTTACCTACTCGAGGACGAGTAGGAACTAAGCTTGGGGATGCTTGATACGTCATAAACGTATCCCAAATTTATGATGTTCCATGTTGTTTTATTATTGTTTCCCACATGTTTTATATACACTTTATGTCATTTTTACATGTTTTTCGGGACTAACCTATTAACAAGATTCCACGGAGCCAGTTCCCTGTTTTCTGCTGTTTTTACTTTCAGAAAAGTTGTTCTGGAAATATTCTCAGAATTGGAAATTTGAAAGCCAGAAGTCTTAGAAGTCCCGGAAGCTTCCAGAAGTCCCGAAGAGCATCGGAGGGGGGGGGGGCACAGGGTGGACACACCATGGGGTGGCGCGGGTCCACCCTGGCCGCGCCACCTGGTGGTGTGGGCCCCCTAGCCACCCCCGGCGTCGCCCTTTCGCCTATTTATACTCCCCCGAGGGAAAACCCTAAAGGAATCGACCTTTTCCGCAAAATAAATCTGTAGCTCCGCCGCCGCCACCGACAAGTTTCGGGGGACAGATCTTTGTTCTGGCACCCTGCCGGGACGGGGAAGTGCCCCCGGAAGCCATTTCCATTGACTCCACCGCCATCTCCATCTCCGTTGCTGTCTCCTATGATGAGGAGGGAGTAGTTCTCCCCCGGGGCTGAGGGATCTACCGGTATCTATGTTTTTCATCTCTCTCTCCCATGGTGTGATCTATATGTGATCATGAGCTTTGTAATCTAGTTGATTTCGTATATATTATTCTTCATATATTATGCTACTCAAGTTGTTTTTGTTATGAGATCTTCGTAAACACTTTGACCACGGCATAAAGGTGAATGTGTGTGTGCACCGTGTGGTTTAGCATTATATTTATATTTTGTGTTGGATAACACTATGAAATTGTGGTGTTTGCGTGGAACCATCTGGGTCCCATGGTGGTAGCATGGGGTTACTTGGTTGGGAAAGTGCTTACTCTGAGGAGTGATGTTAAAGCCCCACGCATGGATTGGTGTTGTTATTTAGCCGGAGAGTGGTTTGGAGTAGCATAGTGAAGATATGGTATTTATTAATTCAATTATGAGATCATTGTTGATTGTGTCTACTAGTGAAAGTAGGAGCCCTAGGCCTTATTCCAAGCATTGAAACACCATTTTCCGCCTGTTCTGCTACATGTTTGCTTGCTGCCATTTTTATTTCAGATTGCTATTATCACTTATTATCATCCATATTACTTGCATTGTACTATCTCTTCGCCGAACAAGTGCACCTATATACCTAACAAGTATATTGGGTGTGTTGAGGACACAAGAGACTTCTTGTATCTTAATTGCATGGTTGCTTGAGAGGGATATCTTTGACCTTTACCTCCCCGAGTTCGATAAACCTTGGGTGATACACTTACGGGAAACTTGCTGCCGTTCTACAAACCTCTACACTTGAAGGCCCAACACTGTCTACAAGAATAGAAGTGTGCGTAGACATCAATAGGCAGCTCACGAGATCTAAACATGGAGGCATATGAGGAGAATACAACCATCTAGCTACTGATATGAACCCGTAGTACAAGGATGAACTACTCACGCATCACTCCGGAGGCAGGCATGGTGATGAAGAAGCCTCCAGTAATGATTTCCTCTCCGGCAGGATGCCGGGAGACAGCTTCAGAACCCCCCCTTATCTAGGGTTGACGACGACGGCGGCTGCAGAACTTTTCGTTGATATTTGATTAGGTGCCTAGGGTTTTCCATCGGAGGGGAATATATAGGAGAAAGAGCAAAGGCGGTGGAGTCCTAGGGCCCCACACCACCAGCTGGTGCGGCCGGGGGGAGGGCGCGCCACCCCATGGTGTGGCCCCCTGGTGCCCGTCTTCGACTCCTCTTCGGTCTTCTGAATGCTTCCGGGGAAAATAGGCACTTCGGGCTTTGTGGGGTCCGATTCTGAGAATATTTCCAGAACAACTTGTATGAAATAAAAAACAGCAGAAAACATCGAACTAGCACTTGGCATCTTGTTAATAGGTTAGTCCCGGAAAATGTGTAAAAATGCTATAAAGAAGGGAGATAACATGTAGCAATTGGCATAATATTATCATGGAGCATAAGAAATTATAGATACGTTGGAGACGTATCAAGCATCCCCAAGCTTAGTTCCTACTCGTCCTCGCGTAGGTAAACGATAAAACACAATAATTTCTGAGGTGACATGCTACTAAAATAAACTTGATCATTATAATGTAAAAGCATATGTACGCTGAGATCATAGAACTTCAAACACAAACATGATAATAGAACTTTAATAATAAAGCAAAACAATCACTTTGCATCATGAAGAGTATCTTAAATAAAGGATCATGGATAATAATGCAAAGAAAGATAAACGTTTGTTTTAGGTATAGAGAGATCATGTCAAAGTGATATTTCGCTAGTACTTAAGAGTGGGACAAAACATAAATTCCAGGACACCTTCAAAGTTCATGAGGAAGACTAGAGCAAATAATGTAAGAACAAACAATATCACATCATGAATTAATTATTGATGTTTATGGGACAAATGCACATAAAACTCAGAATGGCAAAAATGCTCTCTCAACTATGCATAAGGTTAGAAGATGGAGCCTCGACATAAAAGTAAAAGAAAGGCCCTTCGCAGAAGGAAGCAGGGATCACTCATGTGCTAGAGCTTTTTATTTTATTAAACAGAGGTATTAAAAGTTGGACACTCCTCCCATCCATTTTTTCACAAACCATGGCTAACCGAATCCTAGGGTGCCTGCCAACAATCACATACCGTGGAGGAGTGTCTATAATTTAGGAGAGATGTATGTTAATGTCAACGAACGGTAAACAGAAAATACAGTACGTCACAAGCCAACTGGATTCACAAGAGCGGCTCCCATATGAAGGATGCATCTTGGTAGAAGGTCCTCCCTCTTTCTCTTTTGTTTACACAATTATGCTTTGACTGATAAATAAGGGGAAAAAATAGTGAAGAGAATTTGTTTGTATTAATTTGGGACTAGGCACCCCGCTGCCAGCTCTTCTATCATTTGGATAAGAGGATGAAGCCACTAGTCCAGGATGTGAAATCCAATCAACAAGTGAGATAAAGATTCTCCATTGACGTCTTCATGAGAAAAAACAAGAACAAAAAACAGGAGTAATTTTGAAAGTTCTAAAGGTAGCTCATGAGAAATTTACTTGGAGTGGCAGTTAAATACCACATGTAGATAGGTATGGTGGACAGAATGGGAAAACTTTGGTTTTAGTTAGTTGGATGCACGAGTAGAGCTCATACTCAGTACAGGTGGAGGCTAGCAAGAGACTGGGAGCGACAAATAAAGAGAGCATAAGAGCCATAATCATGCATAGCGACATAAACATCATTAATTAAAGCATAAGCGTTATCACAAGTTCAGAAACTAAGTGGTCATGGAGGCTATTCGTGACTGGTTCAGAGTCATAAACATGGTGTGAGCATGCGCCAAGTCAACCAAATAAAATATTCGAAAGAGAATACCATAAATTTATGTTTTCCTATGACAAAAACAACTCATGAATCTTTCAATGGAATATTAAACACTCTCACCTATTTGAGGCTATTCATGCTACTCAATAACCACAAGGATTTAAAACTAAAATAACATTCAGCATGGCATGAAAAAGTTCTAGCCACAGTCTATACAAGCTTCTACTTGCACTGTTATAAATTCTACTTCAAGCAGCAGTTTATTTTCCCAACAAGCACCATACAAGATATGTTTTAAAAAATACTCTTTATGATACAGAAAGCAAACATGAGAGTACTCATATAACACTACTAAAACTAACATCTCTGATAAGAGATGCATGCAAAACAGGAGCTAAATAAATGCAGCAGCCAGACAAAGATTAAGAATACAAAGTATTCCCATGAAAAAGCGGAGCGTGTCACTCTCCAATAAAAGAATGCTGGGGTCCAACCAAGATTATTGCAAAAATAAAAGAAACTCCAAGTAAAGCACTTAAGATGTGACCGAATACAAATATAGTTTCACTAGAAGTGACCTAATAATTTGTCGATGAAGAAGGGGATGCCTTGGGAATCCCCAAGCTTAGACGCTTGAGTCTTCTTGGAATTTGCTGGGATGTACTACCGGGGAATTCCCCAATCTTAAGCTCTTCACTCTTCTTGATCACGTCAGATCATCCTCATCTCTTGACCCTTGAAAACTTCCTTCACACCAAATTTCTCACAATCTTCATTAGCAACGTTAGTGCAATCGAAATAATAAATTCACATGGTTTAGTTTCAACACAAGCCTAACACTCAAGAAAACATTAGCTACTATCACAACTTATTTTGAAACTATTATTCTCTAAAGATCACCAAAAGAAAGAGGTTAAGATTCGAATGCAATTATTGGCAGAAATCTTTCAAAACAGGACAGAAGGTAAAGATGCTTTTTAGAACATTTTTTGTTGCTCAAATCAAAAAGTGGTCAACTAAGAAAAGTTGCGTATACAGCCCAGGATTACGCACAAAAAATCTTAGGTCGTTTTGAATTTTCTGTGATTTCATACGGATTTAACAGTGGACAGCAGAAATTTGTTTCCTGCGCAGAAATCCGAAATATAGTCTCAACTTTCCACTAGATACTTTACTTGGCTCAATGAAAAAAAAGATACAGAAGGGTTTCTAAGGAAATAGACAACACCCAGGTGCAAAGCACACTAAAGAAAATAAAGTAAAACTAGTTGAAAACAGAGAAATAAAACGGGTTGTCTCCCGGTAGCGCTTTTCTTTAACACCTTTCAGCTAGGCATAGAAAGCAACTCAAGTATTTTCAAGTGAAGAAGCATCAACATCATAACTTTCTCTAATAATAGAGTCAAAAGTTAGCTTCATCCTCTTTCTAGGAAAGTGTTTCATACCTTTCTTGAGTGGGAATTGATACTTAATACTCCCCTCTTTCATATCAATAACAACACCAACAGTTCTAAGAAAACGTCTTCCCAAAACAACATGACAAAAAGCATTGCATTAAATGTTCATAACAACAAAATCAACAGGGAAAAGGTTACTGTTAACCATAATAAGAACATCATCAATTCTGCCAAGAGGTTTCTTCTTAGCATTATCAGCAAGATGAACATCCAAACAACAGTGTTCCAACGGTGGTAGATCAAGCATATCATAAAGCTTTTGAGGCATAACAGAGATACTAGCACCAAGATAACTCAAAGCATTGCAATCAAAATCATTTAATTTTATATTAATTATAGGCTCCCAACCATCATCTAATTTCCTAGGGATAGATGTTTTAAGTTTCAGCTTTTCTTCCCTAACTTTCATAAGATCATTGGTAATATGTTTAGTAAAGGCCATATTCATGGCACTAGCATTGGGACTTCTAGCAAGCTTTTGTAGAAACATAATAACTTCAGAGATATTGCAATCATCAAAATCAAAATTATTATCATCAAAAGTAACGGGACCATTATCTCCTACGTCTCTAAAAATTTCAACAATTTTATTAGAAGCAGTTTCAGCAATTTGAGGCAATTTAGCACGTTTCGCCGAAGGGGTAGGGACTTTGTTAACACCAACTACTTTACCATTGATAGTAGGAGGTTTACTAGCACTTTGAGCTTCAGTTTTACTAGTGGTGGTGATAGTGCAACTTTAGCAATATTATTCTTTTTGCCAAATCATCTTCTCTTTCCCACTGCTCACGTAATTCAGCCATCAACCTAACATTATGATCAATTCGAACTTGGATGGCATTCAAAGTTTTACTTTGTTTAACATCTTGTGGAAAAACCTTAAGTTTGAGAAAATCAACATCAATAGCTAGGTTGTCCACTTTAGAAGCAAGAACATCTATTTTACCAAGCTTTTCCTCAACAGATTTATTAAAAGCAGTTTGTGTGCTAATAAATTCTCTAAGCATGTTTTCAAGATCAGAGGTAGAGATTTTATTGTTATTGTAGGAATTGCCATAAGAATTACCATAACCATTATTAGGAGGATAGGGCTTATAATTGTTTCCACCAAAATTATTTCCATAAGCATTGTTGTTAAAATTATTATTTCTAATAAAGTTCACATCAACATGCTCTTCTTGAGAAACCAAAGAGGCTAAAGGAACATTATTTGGATCAACTTGAGCTTTACCATTAACAAGCATAGACATAATAACATAAAGCCTTTCACTCAAAGAGGAGGTTCCCTCAACGGAATTTACCTTCTTACCTTGTGGAGCTCTCTTAGTGTGTCACTCTGAATAATTTATCATCATATCATTAAGAAGCTTTGCTGCATTTCCCAAAGTGATGGACATAAAGGTACCTCCCGCAACTGAATCCAATAGGTTCCTTGAGGAGAAATTTAGTACTTCATAAAAAGTTTGTATAATCATCCAAGTAGTCAGGCCATGAGTGAGACAATTCTTCACCATAGTTTTCATTCTTTCGCACGCTTTAGCAACATGTTCATTATCAAATTGTTTAAAATTCATTATGTCACTTCTCAGGGATATAATCTTAGCAGGAGGAGAATATTTTCCAATTAAAGTATCTTTACACTTAGTCCATGAATCAATACTATTTCTACGCAAAGATAGCAACCATTGTTTAGCTCTTCCTCTCAAAGAGAAAGAGAATAATTGCAGTTTAATAATATCTCCATCCACATATTTATATTTTTGCATCTCAGATAGTTCAACAAAATTATTAAGGTGAGAAGAAGCATCATCAGTACTAACACCAGAAATTTTCTCTTTCATAACAAGATTTAATAAAGCAGGTTTAATTTCATAGAAAGCAGAAGTAGGAGCAGGTGGAGAAATAGGTGTGCAAATAAAATCATTGTTTCTTGTGCTAATGAAGTCACACAACTTAGTATTCTCAGAGGAACTCATTTTAGCACAATAATAACAAGCAAATAAATAACAACTAATAAGTAAAATATTTTTTTTGTGTTTTTGATATAAATAAGAAAAACAAGACAAAAATAAAAACAAGACAATAAATAAAATAAAGAGGTTGAGAGTGAGAGACTCCCCTTGCCAGAAGACTTCTTTCTCCCCAGCAACGGCACCAGAAATTCCTTGCTACGCTTTGATGGTGCCTTGACGGGGAGGCTTCTTGATGATGATCAGTTCCCCGGCAACGGCTCCAGATATTCCTTGATGCCTGCGATGGTGAGTTGGAAACCCCAAGAGGAGGGTTTGATGAGTAAGCGGTAAGAATTTCCCTCAGTTAAGAACCAAGGTTATCAATCCAGTAGGAGGAAGAGGATCTTGGGAAGGTTGATGCCACTGACGGTGGTGATGGCGCCTCACCGGTGTCAGCAACAACGTGGAACCTGCACACAACACAACCAAAATACGTTGTCCCAACGTACAGTGAGGTTGTCAATCTCACCGGTCTTGCTGAAAACAAATATTAGACCTATAGTGTGGATAAATGGTGTATGCTTGCAGTAAGTAAAGAAAGCAGGAAATTGTTGTGGTTTGTTTAAGAGTGTAAGAAGATGGATCGGGGTTCATAGGTTCACTAGTGGTGTCTCTGCATAAAAGATAGCATGGTGGGTGAACAAATTACAGCTGGACTATTAACAAATAAAGGTTGCACCGTAGTGCACATTCATGACATGATGACTAGTACGATATTTAGTGCGGGCATTACAACAATATACATAGACCATAATCCAACTGCATCTATGACTAATAATCCACCCTCAGGTTATCATCCAAACTCCCTTAGGTATTAAGTTGCAAGCAATATATAATTGCATTAAACAATGTGTGTAAAGTAAGCAATGATTGTACACGCGGGCACTCACACCGATGTTTTCTCCCTAGTGGCAACAACACATCCTCCTTTCTCACGTTTCTGTCACTCGAGCACAGGCGAAAAGGAGGCATGAACCCACTATCTAGGATAAATACTCCCTCTTGGAGTCACTAGCAACTACTTGGCCAGAGCAACCACTAGCAATGGAAAGCATGCAAGATCACAAATAACATATGCAATAAAGACTATAATCAACTTGGCATAAGTTCAATATTCATCGGATCCCAGCAAACACAACATATAGAATTACATAAGAACAATCTCGATCATGATAGGCCGCTCACGAGATCTAAATATGGAGGCATATGAAGAGAAGACAACCATCTGGCAAAAGGGAAAAGGCGGTGGAGCCTTGGGGGGCCCACACCACCAGCTGGCGCGACCAGGGGGAGGGCGCGCCACCCCATGGTGTGGCGCCCATGGTGCCCGGGTTTGACTCCTCTTCGGTCTTCTCGATGCTTCTGAGGAAAGTAGGCACTTCGGGCTTTGTGGGGTCCAATTCCGAGAATATTTCCAGAACAACTTTTCTAAAAAACAGCAGAAAACAGGGAACTAACACTTGGCATCTTGTTAATAGGTTAGTCCCGGAAAACGTGTAAAAATGCTATAAAGAAGTGATAAAACATGTAGCAATTGGCATAATATTATCATGGGGCATCAGAAATTATAGATACATTGGAGACGTATCAGATACCACAAATCAAACCTTGAGGTATGAACTAAATACCGAAATATCCTATGGACCACCACCAAGTGGCTTTCCTTAGGAGCTTCTTGATACCTTACACACACTCATACACTCAACAAAATATCGGGCCTAGATGCACAAAGGTAAAGAAAATGACCAATCATAGAACGATACAACTTTTGGTCCACATCTTTACCGTCCAGATTGCGCTTGAGGTGGCACTTGACTTGCATTCGAGAGACCTTCTCTTTTGCACCTTGGATGTTAAACCTGTTGAGCATGTCTTGGGTATACTTGGCTTGAGAAATGAAAGTCCCATGAGACGATTGCTTGATCTCTAACCAAGGAGAAATATGAGCTCTCCCATGATAGACATCTCAAACCTGTAAGTCATAAGCTTTGATAACTCATCATTGCATGCTTTGTTAGTTGAGCCAAAGATAATATCATCCATGTTGACCTGGCATATGAAAATCTCTCCCTTTAGCCTCTTTGTGAAAAGGGTGGGATCGATTTGCCCCACTTCACACCTAGGGTCTTGCAACAACTCTCTAAGGTGCTCATACCACACACGTGGAGCATGTTTAAGTCCATAGTGCGCCTTAGAGATATTGTAGACGTGGTTAGGGAAGTTTGGGTTCTCAAAACCCGGAGGTTGCTTAACATATACCTCCTCTTTAAGTGGATCATTTAGAAAAGCACTTTTGACATCCATTTGTTGAAATTTAAAGTTATGCAAAGATGCATATGAAAGGAGGATACATATAGACTCAAGACGAGCCACGTGAGCATAGGTTTCATCAAAGTCAATGTCTTCCACTTGAGTGTAGCCTTGAGCACAATTCTTGCCTTGTTCCTCACAACAATACCATGCTCATCTTGCTTGTTCTTGAATATCCACTTAGTGCCAATAATATTGTGGCAATATTTAGGCTTCTCAACTAGCTTCCAAACTTTATTGCGCTCAAAGTCATTGATCTCATCATGCATAACTTCCACCCAATCCGAATTCTCAAGAGCTTCAAACACTTTTTTTGCTTCCACTATGCATATGTGAGTTTGATGCTCACTAAAGCTTGACAATTGTGCTTTTGTGGACCTCTTGTTATGCACATCACTCAACACCTTATTGTCGGATGCATCAATATGATTCAAGGCTCTTCTAACCCTACTAGTACGACGGCCTTCGATCTCCTCATTATTGCGAGGAGGAATCACTTGATCATCTTGATCATGAGTCCTCGTCTTGACCGGAATGTTGTCCTTGATCATCATCATCATGACTTGCTTCAATTTGAGATAAAGAAGGTTGATCTTGGCTAGCTTGAATGATAGGAGTGGTTGGTTATTGCATACCAACTTGGTTAACAAGAGGAGGGTCTTGAACTTGTTCTTGGGTTGGTGCATCACTTGCTCCCTTGGCATGATCTTCCAATATAGAGGAGGGCTCCACTTAAGTAGAGCATGGTTCTTCTCGACTCGCCACAAGGTGTCCCTCAAGGGGGTGGAAAATTCCCACGCCCATTCTTCCTATGGCTTCTTGAGGTATTTCAACATCTACATCGGAAACACGAAATTGCCCAACTTGTGAACCATCATTTTTTTAACACCACACTACTAGATTCAATGACAATCCGTGAGGCCTTGTAAAAGACTCTATAAGTGTGGGATTCGGCACCGTAACTAACAAATATACCCTCAATAGTTTTATCTTGGAATTAAGACAAACAAACACATTTGATCAAATTGAAACACTTACAACCGAAGACATGGAAATAGGATATGTTGGGTTTGTTACCGGTGAGAATCTCATATAGAGTCTTCATTAAGCCCTTGCGTATGTAGAACCGGTTTGACAAGTGGCAAGCGGTGGAGATGGATTCGTCCCATAGTTATTGGGGAGAGTTGAACTCCGCCAACATGGTCCTAGCCATATCCAATAAAGTCTGGTTCTTCCACTTGGCTACCCATTTTTTCTAGGAGTATATGCAGCAAAATTATGATGACGAATACCCTCTTCACTTAAACACTGATTAAGGGTGAAGTCCTTGAACTCGAATCCATTATCACTCCAAATAGCCATGATAGGGAGTGATTCTTGCATTGGGAGACCCCAAGATGAGGGTTTGATGAGCACAACGGTAGGAATTTTCCCCTTAGTTAAGTACCAGGGTTATCAATCCAATAGAAGAAAGAGGACCTTTGGAAGGTTGATGCCACTGACGATGGTGCTGGCACTTCACCGGTGTCAGCAACAACGTGGAACCTGCACACAACACAACCAAAATAATTTGCCCCAACGGCACGGTGAGGTTGTCAATCTCACCGATCTTGCTGAAAACAAAGATTAGACGTATAGTGTGGAAAACAGTGTATGCTTGCAGTAAGTAAAGAGAGCAGGAAATTGTTGTGGTTTGTTTAACAGTGTGGAAAATGGACCGGGTTTCATAGGTTCACTAGTGGTGTCTCTCCATAAAGATAACATGGTGGGTGAACAAATTACAGCTGGGCAATTGACAAATAAAGGTTGCACCATAGTGCACATTATAACATGATGACTACTATGATATTTAGTGCGGGAATTACAACAAAATACATAGACCAAAATCCATCTGCATCTATGACTAATAATCCACCCTCAGGTTATCATCCGAACCCCCTTAGGTATTAAGTTGCAAGCAACAGATAATCGCATTAAGCAATGTGTGTAATGTAAGCAATGATTATACACGCGGGTACTTTCACCGCTGTTTTCTCCCTAATGGCAACATCACATCCTCCCCCTTCACGTTTCTGTCACTCGAGCAAGGCAATGAGGAGGCATGAACCCACTATCAAGCATAAATACTCCCTCTTGGAGTTACTAGCAACTACTTGGCCGGAGCAACCACTAGCAACAGAAAGCATGCAAGATCACAAATAACATATGCAATAAAGACGATAATCAACTTGGCATTAGGTCAATATTCATCGAGTCCAACAAACACAGCATATAGAATTACGTAAGATCAATCTCGATCATGATAGGCAGCTCACGAGATCTGAACATGGACCCGTAGTCCAAGGAGGAGACACCCATCTAGCTACTGCTATGGACCCGTAGTCCAGGGATGAACTACTCACACATCACCCCGGAGGCGGGCATAGTGATGTAGAAGCCTCTGGTGATGATTTTCTCTTCGACAGGGTGCCAGAAAACAGCTCCAGAACCCTCTTGATCTAGGGTTGATGACGACGGGGGCTACGGAACTTTTTCGGGATTTTTGATCAGGTGCCTAGGGTTTTCCATCCCGGGGGAATAAATACGTGAAAGGGAAAAGGAGGTGGAGGCCAGGGGGGCCCACACCCATAGTTGGCGCGGCCAGGGGGACCCGCGCCAGCCTATGGTGTGGCCCCCCTGTTGCCCGTCTTCGACTCCTCTTTGGTGTTCTGGATACTTCTGGGGAAAATAGGCACGTCGGGCTTCGTGGGGTCCAATTCCGAGAATGTTTCCAGAACAACTTTTGTGAAACCAAAAAAAACAGAAAACATGGAACTGGCCCTTGGCATCTTGTTAATAGGTTAGTCCCGGAAAACGTATCAAAAATGCTATAAATAAGGGAGAAAACATGCAGCAATTGGCATAATATGATCATGGAGCATCAAAAATTAGGGATACGTTTATGATGTATCAAGCATCCCCAATCTTAGTTCCTACTCGTCCTCGAGTAGGTTAACGATAAAACAATAATTTCTGAGGTGACATGCTATTATCATAGACTTGATCATCAAAATGTAAAAGCATATGTGCGCTGAGATCATATAACTTCAAACACAAACATGATAAATATAACTTTAATAATAAAGCATAGCAATCACTTTGAATCATGAAGAGTATCTTAAATAAAGGATCATGGATAATAATGCAAATAAAGATAAACGTTTGTTTCAAGTACAGAGAAAGCATGGCAAAGTGGTATTTCGCTAGTCCTTAAGAGTGGGACAAAACATAATTGCCAGGACACTTTCAAAGTTCAAGAGGAAGACTAGAACAAATAATTTAAGAACAAATAATATCACATCATGAAGTAATCATCGATGTTTATGGGACAAATACACATAGAACTCAGAATGGAAAAAATGCTCTCTCAACTGTGCGTAAAGTTAGAAGGTGGAGACTCAACATAAAAGTAAAAGAAAGGCCCTTAGCAGAGGGAAGCAGGGATCAGTTATGTGCTAGAGCTTTTTATTTTATTAAACAGAGGTATTACAAGTTTGACATTGTGGAGGAATGTCTATTTTTTTAGGAGAGGTGTATGCTAGTGTCAACGAATGGTAAACAAATACGTCACAAGCCAACTGGTTTCACAAGAGCGGATCCCATGGTAAAGGACGCAACTGGTGTACAAGGTCATCCCTCTTTCTCTTTTGTTTACACAATTATGCTTTGACTGATAAATGAGGGGCAAAAATAGTGAAGAGAATTTGTTTGTATTATTTTTGGGCTAGGCACCCCGCTGCCATCTCTTCTATGATTTGGATAAGCGGATGAGGCCACTAGTCCAGGGTGTGAAATCCAATCAACAAGTGAGATAAAGATTCTCTATTGACGTCTTCATGAGCAAAAACAAGAACACAAAAGTGGAGTAATTTTGAAGGTTTTAAAGGTAACGCGTGAGCAATTTACTTGGAGTGGTAGATAAATACCACATGTAGGTAGGTATGGTGTACACAAAGGGAAAATTTTGGTTTAAGGATTTTGGATGCATGAGTAGAATTCGATACTCAGTACAGGTGGGGGCTAGCAAAAGACTTGGAGCGACAAATCAAGAGATCATAAGAGCCATAATCATGCATAGCGACATAAGCATCATTAATTAACGCATAAGCGGTATCACAAGTTCAAAAACTAAGTGGACATGGAGGCTATTAGTGACTGGTTTGTAGTCATAAACATGGTGTGAGCATGCCCCAAGTCAACCAAATAAAACATTCGAAAGAGAATACCATATATTGATGCTTTACTATGACAAGAACAACTCATGAATCTTTCAAGACATATTAAATGCTCTCAGCTATTTAAGTCTATTCATGCTACTCAATAACCACAAGGCTTTAAAACTATAATAACATTTAGCATGGCAAGAAAAAGTTCTAGCCATAGTCTATACAAGCTTCTAGTAGTACTGTTATAAATTCTACATCAGGCAGCAATTTTCTGTTCCCAACAAGCACCATACAAGATATGTTTTACCAAAAATGCTCTTTATGATACAGAAAGCAAACATGAGATTACCGAAATAATATTACTAAAACTAACAACTCTGATAAGAGATGCATGCAAAACAGGAGCTAAATAAATGCAGCAGCCAGACAGAGACTGAGAAAACAACGTATTCTCATGAAAAAGCGGAGCGTGTCACTATCCAATAAAAAAAGCTGGGGTACAACCAAGCTTATTGTGAAAATAAAAAAACTAAAAACAAAAATAAAATACGCTCCAAGTAAAGCACATAAGGTGTGACAGAATAAAAATATAGTTTCACTAGAAGTGACCTGATAATTTGTTGATGAAGAAGGGGATGCTTTGGGCATCCCCAAGCTTAGACGCTTGAGTCTTCTTGGAATTTTCTGGGATGTACCACCGGGGCATCCCCAATCTTAGGATTTTCACTCTTCTTGATCACATCATATCATCCTCTTCTCTTGACCCTTGAAAACTTTCTTCACACCAAAAATTCTCACAATCTTCATTAGCAACGTTAGTGCAATCAAAATAATAAATTCACATGGTTCAGTTTAAACACAATACAAGCACTTAAAAACACATTAGCTACCATCACAACTTTTTTTAAAACTCTTTTTCTCAAAAGAACACCAAAGCAAAGAGATTAAGAAGCAAATGCAATAATTGGCAGAAATCTTTGAAAACAGAACAACAGGCAGAGATCGATTTTTTCGAAAATCTTCTGTTGCTCAAATCAAAAAGTGGTCAACTAATATAAGTTGCATAAATAGCCCAGGATTAAGAACAAAAAATCTGAGGTCATTTTGAGGTTTCTGTGATTTTATACGTAATTAACAGTGGACAGCAGAAATCTGTTTTTTATGTGCAGAAATCCGAAATATAGTGCCAACTTTCCACTAGAGGCTTTAGTTGGCTCAACGAAAACACAAAAGAAAATATACAGAGGGGTTTCTAAGGAAATAGAAAACACCCAGGTGAAAAGCACACCAAAGAAAACAAAGGAAAACAAAATTAAAACAGAGAAATAAAAACGGGTTGTCTCC
This sequence comes from Alopecurus myosuroides, assembly GCA_028641055.1. NCBI lineage: Eukaryota > Viridiplantae > Streptophyta > Magnoliopsida > Poales > Poaceae > Alopecurus > Alopecurus myosuroides. The sequence goes on from CM054059.1 coordinate 371,222,184, forward strand.
CGGTAGCGCTTTTCTTTAACGCATTTGAGCTAGGCATAAAAGATCAAGTCAAGTATTTTCAAGTGAAAAAGCATCAACATCATAACTTTCTCTAATAATAGAGTCAAAAGGTAGGTTCATACTCTTTCTAGTAAAATGTTCCATACCTTTCTTGAGGGGGAATTTATATTCAATAGTCCCCTCTTTCATATCAATAACAACACCAACAGTTCTAAGAAAAGCTCTTCACAAAACAATAGAACAAGAATAATTGCATTCAATGCTCATAAAAACAAAAATCAACAGGGACAAGGTTATTGTTAACCATAATAAGAACATCATCAATTCTACCAAGAGGTTTCTTCTTAGAATTGTCAGCAAGATGAAAATCCAAATAACAGTGTTCTAACGGTGGTAGATCAAGAGTATCATAAATCTTTTGAGGCATAACAGAGATACTAGCACCAAGATCACACAAAACATTGCACTAAAAATTATTTACTTTTATCTTAATGATAGGCTCAACCATCATCTAATTTTCTGGGGATAGATGTTTCAAGTTTCAACTTTTCTTCCCTAACTTTCATGAGAGCATTGGTAATATGTTAAGTAAAGGCCATATTCATGGCACTAGCATTGGGACTTCTATAAAGATTTTGTAGAAACATAATAACTTCAGAGATGTTGCGATCATCAAAATCAAAATTATTATCATCAAAAGTAATGGTTCCATTATCTCTTACATCTCTAAAAAAATTCAGCACTTTTACTAGAAGCAGTTTCAGCAATTTGAGGCAGTTTAGCACGTTTCGCCAAAGGAGTAGGGACTTTATTAACACCAACTACTTTAACATTGATAGTAGGAGGTTTACTAGAACTTGGAGCTTCAGTTTTACATTGTTTGTGATAGTACAAACTCTAGCAATATTAGTCTTTCTAGCCAATTCATCTTCTCTTTCCCACCTAGCATGTAAGTCAGCCATCAACCTAACATTATTATCTATTTGAACTTGGATGGCATCAAAAGTTTTACTTTGTTTAACATCTTGTGGAAAAACCTCCAGTTTTAGAAAATCAACATCAATAACAAGGCTATCTACTTTAGAGGCAAGAACATCTATTTTACCAAGCTTTTCCTCAACAGATTTATTAAAAGCAGTTTGTATGCTAATAAATTCTCTAAGCATGTTTTCAAGATCAGAGGTAGAGTTTTTATTTTTATTGTGGGAGTTTCCATAAGAATTACCATAACCATTATTAGGAGGATAGGGCTTATAATTGTTTCCACCAAAATTATTTCTATAAGCGTTGTTGTTAAAATTATTATTTCTAATAAAGTTTACATCAACATGCTCTTCTTGAGCAACCAAAGAGGCTAAGGAACATTATTTTGATCAACTCGAGCTTTACCATTAACAAGCATAGACATAATAGCATCAAGCCTTTCACTCAAAGAGGGGGTTTCCTCAACATAATTTACCTTCTTACCTTGTGGAGCTCTCTCAGTGTGCCACTATAAATAATTTATCATCATATCATCAAGAAGCTTTGTTGCATTGCCAAAAGTGATGGACATAAAGGTACCTCCAGTAGATGAATCCAATAGGTTCCTTGAGGAGAAATTCAGTCCTGCATAAAAAGTTTGTATAATCATCCAAGTAGCCAGTCCATGAGTAGGACAATTCTTCACCATAGTTTTCATTCTTTCCCAAGCTTTAGCAACATGTTCATTATCAAATTGTTTAAAATTCATTATGTCACTTCTCAGGGATATAATCTCAGCAGGAGGATAATATTTTCCAATAAAATCATCTTTACACTTAGTCCATGAATCAATACCATTTCTAGGCAAATATAGCAACCATTCTTTAGCTCTTCCTCTCAAAGATAAAGGAAATAATTTTAGTTTAATAATATCTCCATCTAAATCTTTATATTTTTGCATCTCACATAGTTCAACAAAATTATTAAGGTGGGCAGAAGTATCATCAGTACTAATACCAGAAAATTGCTCTTTCATAACAAGATTTAATAAAGCAGGTTTAATCTCATAGAAAGCAGCAGTAGGAGCAGGTGGAGCAATAGGTGTGCAAATAAAATCATTGTTGTTTGTGCTAGTGAAGTCACACAACTTAGTATTCTCATAGGAACTCATTTTAGCAGAATAATAGCAACCAAATAAATAACAACTATGAAGTAAACTAATTTTTTTGTGTTTTTAATATAGAGAAGAAAAGCAAGACAAAAATAAAAACAAGACAATAAACAAAATAAAAAGGTTGAGAGTGAGAGACTCCCCTAGCTAGAAGACTTCCTTCTCCATGGCAAGAGCGCCAGAAAATGTCCTTGATGCTTGCGTTGGGAGACCCCAAGAGGAGGGTTTGATGAGCACAGCGGTAGGAATTTTCCCCGTAGTTAAGAACCAGGGTTATCAATCTAGTAGGAGAAAGAGGACCTTCGAAAGTTTGATGCCACTGACGGTGGTGCTGGCGCTTCACCGGTGTCAGCAACAATGTGGAACCTGCACACAACACAACCAAAATACTTTGCCCCAACGGTACAGTGAGGTTGTCAATCTCACCGGTCTTGCTAAAAACAAAGATTGTACGTATAGTGTGGAAAAAAGTGTATGCTTGCAGTAAGTAAAGAGAGCAGGAAATTGTTGTAGTTTGTTTAACAGTGTGGAAAATTGACCGGGGTTCATAGGTTAACTAGTGGTGTTTGTCCATAAAGATAACATGTTGGGTTATCAAATTACAGATGGGCAATTAACAAATAAAGGTTGCCCGTAGTGCACACTATAACATGATGATTACTATGATATTTAGTGCGGGCATTACAACATAATACATAGACCTAAATCCATCTGCATCTATGACTAATAATCCACCCTCAGGTTATCATCCGAACCCCCTTAGGTATTAAGTTGCAAGCAACAGATAATCGCATTAAGCAATGTGTGTAATGTAAGCAATGATTATACATCCGGGTACTTTCATCGTTGTTTTCTCCCTAATGTCAACAACACATCCTCCCCCTTAACGTTTCTGTCACTCGAGCAAGGCAATGAGGAGTCATGAGCCCACTATCAAGCATAAATACTCCCTCTTGGAGTCACTAGCAACTACTTGGCCAGAGCAACCACTAGCAACAGAAAGCATGCAAGATCACAAATAACATATGCAATAAAGACTATAATCAACTTGCCATAAGGTAAATATTCATCGGATCCCAGCAAACACAACATATAGAATTACATAAGATCAATCTCGATCATGATAGGCAGCTCACGATATCTAAACATGGAGGCATATGAGGAGGAGACAACCATCTAGCTTCTGATATGGACCCGTAGTCCAGAGATGAACAACTCACGCATCACTCCGGAGGCGGTCATGGTGATGTAGAAGCCTCTGGTGATGATTTTATCTCCGGCAAGGTGCCGGAAAATAGCTCCAGAACCGTCCTGATCTAGGGTTGACGACGACGGCGGCTGCGGAACTTTTTCGGGATTTTTGATCGGGTGCCTAAGGTTTTCCATCCGGAGGAATAAATAGGCAAAAGGATAGAGGCGGTGGAGGCCAGGGGCCCCACACCCATAGCTGGCGCGGCCAGGGGGACCCACGCCAGCCTATGGTGTGGCCCCCCTGTTGCCCGTATTCCACTCCTCTTCGGTGTTTTGGATGCTTCCGAGGAAAATAGGCACTTCGGGCTTCGTGGGGTCCAATTTCGAGAATGTTTCAAGAACAACTTTTCTGAAACAAAAAATAGGAGAAAACAGGGAATTGGCCCTTGGCATCTTGTTAATAGGTTAGTCCCGGAAAACGTATGAAAATGCTAGAAATATGGGAGAAAACATGTAGCAATTGGCATAACATGATCATGGAGCATCAGAAATTAGGGATACATTTATGACGTATCAGGGAGATTGTGTTGGCGTTGCACTTGGTTGGAGAAGTCAATGAAGGTTTGTTGAGTCTCACTCTTCAACTTGAAGAAATAGACCCAAGTGTATCATGAATATCATCCACTATCACCAAGGAATACTTCTTACCTCCAAGAATTTTTTCGGGAACGTCACCAAAGAGATCAACATGGAGAAGCTCCAATATCATCTTTGATCAAATGATTGTCTTGTTTTTATGGGCGGCATCATGCATATTTCCTTCAACACAAGCCCTACACACACGATCTTTGGCAATGGAAACATTTTCTTTTAGTTTGAGGATGTGACCACCCTTGTGAAGACTTTGCAAAGTTCTCATGTTGACATGGGATAAGCGGCGATGCAACAACTACCCCACGCCGGCCTTACCGAAGAGACACATCATTTGAGAGTTGGTTGACTCCAAAAAGTCCACCACATAGAATTCATTTTCAACAAGTCCAACGTAAGAAACATCGAGAGACTTGCTCCACATGATGATCACCTTGTCAAGATAAAATAAGACGGAAAACCCCATCTTCCCTAAAGCACGAACTGAAATCAAACTGAAACCAATGGATTCGACAAGCATGGAATTTTCAAGGCTGATATTAGGAGCAATAAACACCTTTCCAAACCCGTTACCTTAGACTTGGACTTATCTCCATAAGTGACGGTTGATTGATTTGTATTTGGTTTCAACTCCTTCATCATTTCTTTGCTTCTGGCCATATGACTTGTACACCCACTATCAAGTATCCATTTTGCACCACCGGAAGCATACTCCTACAAGGAATCATTGACTTGAGTTAGGGCCCGAGGAGGGTCCTATCATGTTAGCAACAAGGGTCTTTGGAACCCAAATAGAGTAATCAATGTAGCTCTCAATAGGACCAACATATTTATCTTGCACAACACCATAGAAATCAACAAATAAGAAATGGTGTGGACTGTTAGTTCCCGTGGAGTTGCTACAAGAAGTGTTATCCCTAATAAAAATACCAGTCGCACCAAAATTCTTCTTAGCTTATGCGGCCATGGCCTTGTTCTTGTTGTTCTTCTTCTTGTTCTTTCTCTTGGCAACATAGCCAAGACCTTGCTTGCCATTTTGTGGTCTAGGAGCGACCACTTGTGGCTTGTGAGCCATAACCTTCTCAACACTAGGGCCCTTGCCCTTGATTTTTGCTAGCTCTTCCTTCAACCTAACATTCTCCTCAACAATGTTTGCATGATCACAAGAACAAGTCGAAGTACTAGGCACATTGAATTGATCAAGTGGAGTTTGAGGTTGATCACGAGACTTGTTGAGGGTAGAGAGTGTACTCTCGAAAGCTTGTGGGCCTCGGTGAGCTTCTCAAGCTCCTCGGTTAGTTTTTCATGAACAACACCGAACTCAACCATCTTCTTTTTAGTTCTCTTATATTTAGCAATTGCATGGTCACGTTCTTTAGTGAGCTTAGAAATTAACTCATTATGTGACTCTTCAATAGATTCAAGTTTCTTCTCAAGAGATACTCAAAGTTCATGTTCCTCCTCAAGAGAATTTGAAAGGGAACCCCTTTCGGTTTCACATTTCTTATCAAGAGCCTCTTGGGCCTCTCCCAGTTCACTCATGAGAAGATCAAAGTATTTCTTGTTCTCACCTTGCAAGTTAGTCATAAATAGGTTCAAGGAGGCAATTTCATGTTCAACACTAGGACTAGCAGGTTTATTCATTTCACTCTGAGTCTTAGTGGTGGAAGAAGAGGATGCCTCGATGGCCTTGGCCATGAAGCACTTTGCGGAAGGTTGAGGAAGATTCTCATTGGAGGATTCAAAGAGTGAAGGAGACGATGAAGATGCAATAGCAATTGCGGCCACTTCACTCGTGGTTTCTTATTCCTCTTCATCACCAGAGTAATACTCTTCGTTAGTCACAAGCACATATCTTGGTGATGGCTTCTTGTTGAAGGGTTACTTCTTGAAATGAGCCTTCTTGTTGGGGATCTTTTACTTATCTTTGAGGACTAGCTTTCCTCCTTGATTCTCCCCATTCTCAAAGAGACACTTGGCAACAAAGTGATACTTGTCTTGGCAATTGAAACAAGCCCTCACTTTTTAAGTCCCTTCTTTGCCATAACTTGACTTTGTCTTGTCCTCAACATATGCCTTGGCCTTGGGAGGGTTCTTCCAGAACTTTTGCACCTCTAGAGCTACATAATCCTTGAGCATGGTATCATATTCTTGATCTTTTAGTGGGGACAATTTTTCTTCAAGGCAGCCTCTTCATGTTTATCCACCATCCTTGTCACCACCTTGGCCTTCAAAGCAACAGAGGCCCCTTTTGCATTCCAATAGCACGATCACGAGTGTCATGGGCAATCTTTCATTGCACTTTAAAGGAGGCCATGTCTTGCATCACCTCGGTTGAGGACATGGAGGAAAATTTATGTTATCCTTGAAGGCTCTTCACGTCCACGGGCTCACACGGCTAGAGGGAATTCATGTTCTTCCTCTTGATCCAAGCATCATCCACATATTTAGCACCAAGACCACAAAATGAGGTAGCTAGGGTCTTGAGTCTTTGGTACATTTCCTCATGGCCCTCACCATCAAGCATATACAACCCTTCAGCCTCATTGCACAAGGTACCATACCTAATACTTTGCATGCTTTCATTCCCCACAAACATGGCGATGAGAGCATCCCAAGTTTCTTTGGCGGTGGAATATTGTTGAAGACGAAAATGTAGTTTGTGTCGGTCCTCTGGATACCAGATTACCCTGAGGCGACGGCTGCGGCCCAGCCCAGTGCGTAGCCCGAAGGCTGAGGGTTTTGTCCATGCCAGGTGGGGCTTCCTTTCCAAGCCCTCCTGCTAGGTGGGCCTAGCCCGCTGGAGCTCTTGCCCTGGAGAGGGGTTCTACTTCGCCTTTGCCCCCTCCTTGGGTACCCCCCTTCAAGACGAGGCAGCCCACGTGCCTCTGATGACCCCTCCTCTGAGCGGTGACCGAGGCGCCGCAGAGCCGTTTTGTCCCCACTTGCCATTCTGGTGCATAAAGGCCAGGGGCAACTGCGGCGACCAAAGGGGTTCCCAAGGACTACCTCTTTGGTGCAAGAAGACCACGACCATGCTACAAGACAAAGGCGGCATCACCGGGCTCCCCGACCGTGACGCCATAGACGGTGGAGCTGTCCCACAGTGACCAGAACCACGCAGGAGGCGCAGGAGTACGTGATGCTCCTCCCTTTGGCACCTTGTGGTAACCCTTTCCCGCCAAGTAAGCTGGAAAGAGGTCCAACCGCCAGTATAAGAAGGGCGCCACCAGCCCATAAACAAAGGGATCTTGAACTATCGTAGAGCCTAAGTAGTGTGTTCCGAGCACAAGCTCGCCTTTGTACCGTAACCAACGCAGTGCAATCCATCATACAAGCAGGAGTAGGGTTTTACACCACACTGGTGGCCTGAACCTGGGTAAACTCTCCGTGTCTCCATTGTTGTCGTGCTCAAACTTTTGTCTCGAAGCCACCTCTGGAAGCGAAGGAAGTGTGTTTAGCACCAGTGTTCGAACCTCTGAAGAGCTAGTATGTCCAGGACATACGAGCTCTCTCTGACATTTGGCGCTCCAAGTAAAGGGCTAAGGCGCTCCTTCGTTTCTTCACCACCATGGCACCTGCCGCTCAGACCAGCCCGCGCCTCACCCGCTTTGAGCGCGCTCGTTCGCCGAGGGCATGTCGAGCCAACCGGCAAAAACAATGACAATGACAACGACACGCCACAGCGCAACACCACCGGCGTGGAGGGCGAACAAGGCGCCAAGAAGGAAGATTCATCCCACACGCCGCAGCAAGACGCTCAGGCGTCTCATCATTCGCCCCCACCACCACCAGGAACACAGGGGCGCCAGGAGCATCCTACTCCCACAGCAGCCCTGCTGGTGGTCCGGGAGCTGATTACGCACCCGTCCGCACCTGAAGGACACGCCGCATGGCTCGCCCGACTCCAGGAGCTCGTCACCGTCGCAAACGTGCCCCCGCGGGAGCTGCGGGGAGGCGACGTCGGCCAGCGTAGGAGTGCGGCAGCTCATGGCGCACCGCCCCTTCTCACGGTGTAATCTCGCTGGTGCATGGAGATCCCCGAACCAAGTTCCCTGACAAGGCACCCACCACTAAGGTGCTTGAGAAGACCGGAAATAGCTGCCAGATCCTACGCACCCTGCCGGATGCGCGCGTTAAAATCGAGCACTGCCACGAACGCGAGCGCAACACCATCCGTGACCTCGGTAGGGCCGGCCTGGCCAACCGCCCGACTGACCTCACGCGTGCAACCGTCAACGTCGACGGCGTCCTCACTTTCACCAAGCATCTTCGCACGGTTTCCTGGCCGCCAAAGTTCACCCCCACGCTGCCATCTCGCTACGACAACACTACCCCTCCTCTCGACTTCCTGCAGCTCTACTGCCTCCGCGTAGGAGCTGCAAAGGGGGATGACAAGTGCATGGCAAACTGGTTGCCCATGGCCCTCAACGGTCCAGCCCTCGTCTGGCTCATGAATCTGCAAGAGGACTCCATCTGGTCGTTCCAGGAGTTGTGCCTCCGCTTCGTCTCCAACTTCAAGGGCTCCTACGAGCGCCCCCTTTCCTACAATGACCTCCACGGCATACGCCAGCGTCCCGGTGAAACACTTTGCCAGTACCTATAGCGCTTCAGCCAGATGCGCAACAAGATCGCCTGCATCGCCGATGCAAACGACATCCTCCGCCTTTAGGGATGGGGTCACCAACGAGCGCATGCTCGGGGAGCTCGACATCAGGGACGACCTCACCTCCGCCACCGAGCTCGTGGACATGGCCGTTAGGTGCGCTAAGGATGAGGAGGGACACCTCTTCAGACACAGCGTGCCTGCCGACGAATCCAAGCCGGTGGCCCCCAAGACAAAGACAAAGTCTCGAGGCGATGATTCAGACGCCAAACGGAAAGCTCCGGCCATTCTGGCATCCGAGCCAGAACGCAAGCAAGGCCGCAGGGATGCTTGTAACGTCCCAGTGTTTGGGAAGTTATAAGGATCTAAATATAATATGTGCATTTGCAAAGCATGCATCTAAAAGTACGGGAAATTTTGGCGCGAAAGTTTAAACAAACCAAAGTGACCAATGTTCACTTGACTTGATGAAATAGGACTAGATCATCTGGTCAAGAGGACAATTGGAGTGATCTTTATAAGAAGTATCTTATGAAAACAAATCATCTGGTTACACAAACCATAATTGGTTGTGACAAACACTAAATCTTAACAAGTCTAATCTCAATTTTGTAAGTGATTTGAGAGAAATCAACTTGGTATCTCGAACTCGAAGAGGGGTGAGTATCCAAAGCACAGAATTGATGATCTCACTTCTGCAAGTTAGTCATGTATAACTGGATGATCTCATCAGACCTGAAGGATGAATCTGATCGAGGTTTCGTCGATGTTTTAGTAAAGAGAGAGAGATCGAGATTAGAAGAAGGTGGAATTTTGACATGACCTCTGGGTATTATTGGAATTTGAAACATTAGTGTTTGAATTATTTGAATTATTTGAATTATTTGAATTTAGGACAATTTGAATTTGAGTTTGAATTTTAATTAAATATTAAATCAAATTCAATGGATGAGTTTATATCCTAAGTTAAATCAATTGATCTCAATTACTATATCAAATAGGAAATACTCCTAAAATATCAACAGGAATAATAAAAGAAAAACACTTATACTTTATTTATAATAATATAAATAATACAAAGTTTGTTACAAAGGATTAAAAGTAAGGATAAAATTACAATGGCTTTGCAATTAAGCTAATGCCAGAAACTAAACCTAGAACTAAGCCTAACTAATCCATTGCCACCAAATTCTTCAGACCTGCAAAACAAATATGATAAACAGAAACACAAAGTGTTAAGGGTTGGGATTAGTGCTCTCAGCTTGGCAGTGAGATGCACTGCTAATCACATCATCGAGTCTAGGCTTAGACAAGTAAGCATCTGTTCAGATCAGAAAAATATCTCAGTGTAACTTCATGGGCAAGTATCAGGTAATACAAGTGGCAAGCCAAAAATAAGTATAGCATCAGGATAAGACCAAGTGCAAACCGAGCACCATTCCCAGAAAATATCTCCTCATCCAGCACACAAGCAAGCAGCACAGTCACCAGCACACACTGGTGCTGTCAAGACCCCTGTTGTGGTATAAATACCACATCAGCCGCAAGAGAGGGGTGACCAAGCTCACTTTCCCCTATTCACTGCTCGAGCTACACAGCTCCAGCAACACAGATAGAACCACAAACCAAACCACCCAAATCCCTACTGGGAATTGATCAACAGGTAATACATCCAGCAAGATTACAACAAGTCCAAGCTTGGAGCTGGAGGAGCAGGCCTGGATCACAACAGCAACAAGATCACAAGCTGAGCAAGGGATATAGCTCAAGGAGAAGTAGAACAGGAAGCCAAGGTCCATCAGGAAATCACAGCCACAACAGTAACACCCAAAAGGTGATATCTACACACATTCTAACAAGGGATCTTGCTAGGTTATGCACAGATAAGGGGCTGGGATTTGTTTCCCTCAGTCTAGCATAGAATTGCTATGCTAATATCATCACAGGGATTGAAACACAAGTATAATACATGTTCTTATCTTAAGAAAATTTCCTCAGAACAACATCATGGGCCCAAGGGCAATTTCACAAGCATTACTTTGTTCTTATCAAATATAACAACCAAACAATTCCTAGTATAGTTGCTGGGCACCAGAACCATCAAGATTGGTACCTCAAACACAACTCACCAGGTCAAATATTCCATAGAAACATGAGAGGGGCGTGGTGGCACATCCTCTGAACCCTAAGGTTCAGAGTAGCACCCACCAGTTGGCATATAGGGATGCCAATAATTAACCAACAGCACAGAGTAGCATTTAGCTCAAGCACAGTATCTGTTCTTAAATACAGCTAGGGCCTCAGACTATTGCATCATTGGCTTGGGGCTAAGAGAACTAGTGCAAATATCTGTTCTTAGATTGTGAGTCTCAAAGAAGGAAATTATATCAGGTGTAGTGCTCTGTTCTTATCATTTGATACAAAGAATCAAAATATAATGGCCTTTAGCAAAGGGATTTTGAGACAAACCAATAGCCAGGAGCACTGTGTTGTGTCACACACACACCCACCTGGTTGCTGGGCATCAGATCAAAGGATCTGACAGCCCAGAACCAAAGGGATTTATGAAATGGAAAATAAAATGATGGATATAATTATTGAGGGCATATCCTCTGAAGAAAATTCAGAGTAACACCTCCCAAATAACTTGCACATCCACAAAACATTAGGAAATTGTATTCATAGTAATAGGAAGTGTTATCCCATGCATAGTAACAAGAAATCATCACTGGGAGCAAAACCTAAGTGGACCAGTACACCAGCACAGCATGGGGAGTAATCTCCAAGTAAATTTTCCAGCAACAGATCCATCACCACAGCTATCTCACAGCACAAGCCAGCAGAGAAAGAAAAATAAGGGCATGATAAAAATTCTCATCCACCACAGAGCCTAGCTAGGAATTCATCTAGCACGCATCCAGTAAGCACTTAGATGCAATCCAATGCTACCAATCTCACACTAGGGCACATGAAACAGCATAGGCACGCATAGCATGAATCAGCTCGATGGCTGATTCCAGAGCAAGAAGAAGATGGCAACAGTGAGAGGGAGAGGAAGAGTAGAGGGCAGAGAGAGGGAAAATCACTTACAGATGGTCACCGTAGTAGTGACCATATCCGGTAGGAGAGGGAAGCACGGCGGCGGAGCCGCGGTTGCCCGTAGACCATCCCGGCGGCGGCGTCCCCGAAGAAGTAGTCGCAGCAGCAGCGCAGCATCTCCAGCAACCAAGACATGGCGCCACGGCCACCGGAGCGGTGGAGGAGCACCCGAGACCTAACCCTAGGGTTAGGGTTCGAAGATCCCACGGGGACCTCACGAGGAGAGGAACAGATCGAGGAGGAGGGCGTGGGAGAGAGCAAGGAGGAGTGAGGGAGGCGCAAGGTCGCGGCGGCGGTGGCACTGGGGAAGGGCCGGTGGAAATCGCCGGAGGCGAACAAACGCGTCGCCTCTGCGTCGCCTTCCGCGTCGCCTCACGCGGAGGAGGAGAGGATAAGGTGCGGGGGCGGGGCGAGTGCGGATGCGGCTGGTCTGGTCCGGCCTGACCAGACCAGTGGGTTTGACCCAACCCACTGGTGGGTTGGCCCACCAGTCAGCCTAAGGGCTAGTTGGTCTTTTGACCATTTTTTTTTAAAGAAAAATTGAAATAAAATTATATCAATGAAATAAAAATCATCAAAAAACTAGAGAAATGAGAATTAAACAAAATCTTAAATAGATTCACCAATATGAATCCTCTAATACCCTAATAGTTTAAATTAAATGATATAATACCTATTTTACCTGAAACTTATAAATTTAAAATAAATTATGATAATATAAATAACACTACTAAAAAATTGAAGAATAATGTTATCCTCAAATCTTTGTTATAAATACCAACTTATAAAACTTTAATACCTTATTGTTTTATAAATTTGCTAATTCCCTGTTTCCTGATTATTCAAGAAAAATAAGAAAAACATCATAAAACAAGTTAATATAGGAATGGAAAATAATATATTATTTAAGACTTTAAATCCAAAATTATTCAAATCAATTTAGTACTTAATGATTAAATCTTAATCATTCAAAGTGCCTTATTGCACATCATTTAATTATACTTTTTCGATGATTAAAACCTTATCCAGAGAAATGAATATAACTTCATTTTATTATTTGAGGATTGCAATTAATAGTTTCAAAAGAGTTTAATTCATAAATGCAATTCGTACTTAATAGAAGATGATCACTGGTTACACTTAAAACCTAGCATGTGATTTAAATGGGTACTGCAAGAAATTCCATTTTACTTAATTTCTAAACTTGCTTTTATAAGTATATTGAAAGTCTATAAATGTTTATTAAGAACCAGAGTTGGATATCACACCATTATTTTCCTTATTAGTAAAACCCACACATTTTCATACCTATAAAACCTACCATCACAAGTCATTAGCAAGTATTGTGATGATAGAGTTAGCTATACTAGTTCATCATTTTCAATTAAACTCATTGTCATTAGCTCTACACTTTTGGAATATAAAATCAAACATGTTTGTTACCTTTTCAATAATTGTTTACCATGTGCTATTGTCTTGTTTCCTAACCATGATATAACACTTCTACTTAAACATGATAATAAGTGTTGGTTCAATAGAAGTGAAACACACTTAAGCCTAAAAGAAATAACAACAACATCACCACAAGTAATGAAACAACTCTAAGTCACCTAACAATTGTGTGAATACGTTATCGTTTCAAACGTGGCTTACACTTGTAAGCTGGGGTGTTTTCCAGGGTATTTCACGATTGCATCTCATTATTATGCATGTATCATGCTGCCAGTGTTTCTGTAGTCCTTACCGGGACTACTTTGCTATCTTTCAGATGTTTGGATTTCTCTACGCGACCCTCGAACCCCGAAGACCTGGATTATTATGGTTATTTCAATCTCAGGCAAGTTCATCACTTGTTCATATCCTTTGCAGTACTTCATAACAAACTAATTGCAAAAAACCCTATCGTCTTATCACCTACCCTCAAAAGAATGCATGATCCTATTTTTATAATAATATGACTAATTGAATGACTACCCGAGTGGTAGTGTTCTGTTTGGTGGGCGGATGGAACCATGGTAAGATGAATAGGTCAAAGGAAGGTTCCATCTGCATGGGAAAGTATTACCTAGGAATTAACAACAAATGCCGTCAGGATTCTTGCGCCATAAATTCGCGTTGACCATGGATCTTCTATGGGGGGAGTAAGTCAACCGTGATACTTTTCTCGTTCGCATGTCAACGGATGCGCCAGAGACGTACGCTGTAGGTCTTGCGGGACTACATGCACATGGGTGGGAGCCCTTACGTCCCACGGACTCTGGGGTCTATGAGTGTCTGCCAGGGGCGCGTAGATCTCCATCGTGAGGGGTGGAATCAGGCGTTCAACCTACTGGCAGAAATGGGTGGGCATGCGTTGTGCGGAGAAGCACGGTTTGGCTTGGACCAACAACCGGGCCCCACACCTAAGTGGGAGTGGACAGGAACGTACGCCTGGTTGTGCAACATGGTCTTGGTCGTCCATGGGTAAAGTAACGCACCTCTGCAGAGTGTAAAAGGATGTGACATGTTACCCCTTGTTCCGGGAAGGAGCTGCGAACGCCGCAGGAAAGGCAACTCCATGAAAGTTCTAACCCTGTGAAGATCTGGCGGGCATAGTTTTCAGAATTAAAAGCAACCTCTTGAAGAAAGATTTTACGAAAACCTTGCATTACTTTATGACTCTTTCGAGTCTAAAGCTGTAGTTAGTGCATCAACCACCCACTGTATATCATGAACTTGCTGAGTAATGCTCGTTACTCATTCTATCCCGTTTGACCCCTTGCTTAGAGTTGAAGCCTATTGAAGTGGTCATCGAGAAGCCATTGCTACTTCTTGAAGCTAGGTGGAGTGATCTACTACTTAGACAGTAAAACATCGTCATCAACAACGCTGGTGGAGGAGAAGCTAACAAGATGTAGGTTGAGACCATTCTTGGACTTAGCATTTACTAGCCATAGATTAGGGCTGACATCAGCCGTAGTGGATTATGTTCTGAGCTAGAGTTCTTCTCCGGCTTGGAGCTTCGAATTGCTTCTTCTGATGTTTCATTTGCCGGACATCTTCTTGATTCATCAGGGAGATTCTCAAGATTTTGTAATGAGGTTTGTATCCTATAGTTTTGCCTGGTCCCGCTGTGTTTATGTTGTATCACTCTGAGAGATGTAATATTCATGGATAAGTCCTTCTGTGAGTATTATGTCACCGACTTGCGCACTACACATGCAGTGGTGTGCTGGGTCACCTCAATGCTGCACCCATGGCGGACTACTGCCCTTACTGTGAGTTTCACCGCATGCACTCACACTCCACAAGAGACTGCTTCCAGCTGGAGAGGATGCGGGGAGATCGCCTCATGAGGGGTGGCCAGGAGGGCTACTCTCGAGGCGGTGGCTGGCTCAGTCCTGGGCGAGGGGGAGGCCGTGCTGGAGGGAGATGGCAGGAGCGCGGCCCGGACCAGTACAACGGGTACGATAACTAAAAACACCGGCGGCTACAACAACTGATCCTACCAGCCGCCCACGAAGCAGCCACCCCGACAGCAGCTGCAGCGTCCCAACCCACCCGCGCCTCAGGTAAACTCTGCCACGCAGCCACACGCTGAGGGCAACCAGGGGCGGGGTGATGAACACTGCGGGGGCTACCAAGAACCAACGGGCTACATGGCATGTATTCTTGGTGGAGCACAAGATCCACTCTCCAACCGCCACTTCAAGAAGATCTCGCGCGAGATTTCCGCTGTCGACTGAGGCACAGCCACGGCGAAGCTAATCAAGTGGTCAGACCACAAGGTATCCTTTGACATCAACGGCCACCCCAAGTCCACAAGGACCATGGGGATCCTACCCCCTGGTCTTCACCCCCACCATCAACAACATCATGTCAACAAGACACTGCTCGATGGGGGTGCAGGCCTCAATGTCATCTCGGTGCACCTGGCCCCCACGAGGCCGTTCACCGGCGTCACCGGCGGCACCACGGTCCCCCTGGGACAGGTGCGCCTCGCCATCATGCTCGGCACTCACCAGAACTACCGCACCGAGACTCTCAACTTCGACGTCGCGCACATCGCCCTCCCCTACAATGTCATCCTCGAGTACCCAACTCTCGTGAAATTCATGGTCCTGACGCACCACGCGTATAACCTCGCCAAGCTACCTGGGCCTGTTGGCACCATCACCATCCACGGAGAGGTGGAGGCAACACACTCCGTCGAGCGAGCCTACAAGGAGGTGGCCATCTCCCACCCGGCCGATGAAGACGATGTGGGACACCTTGATGAGGCTCCCAAGATGAGGCTGCTCACTTCGCACGAAGGAGCAGCCACCCAGAAGACCCCCCCAGAGCGCTGGAGGCTCGGGGGCTACCACCCAGAAGACCCCCCAGAGCGCTGGAGGCTCGGGGGCTGCCACTGCTCTTCATGCGAGTGTGCCTCTCTCCTAGGGAGGAGAGCTCACCACATAATCGTTCCATGCCACCCAGAAGGCCATGGAGACGCACCCTCGAGGGGACCCCGTGATGCCACGGTAAAAATGACGCTAGAACCTCTCTACGTGAGGGTCTCATGGAGTTCTCGCCAGGCGGACCACAAGGCCGCGGGAGCTTCTACCCACACAAGTGGGAGACTCGCTCCGGCAGGGCAATCTTTTGTTACTTGAGGGTGCCACAAGGCCACTACATCCTCGAGCTATGCACCTAAACTAACACGAGTATCAGCCCCATAACGGTGGGAGTCCCGTGTCCGCACGGTGATGTCAAGTGCCTCTTGGGGGACCATAGGGTCACGACATCCCCAAGCGTTTTTTAAGAGAACAATGCCTCACCCTAGCAGTAAAACCTTGTTGCTTTCATAAAGAAATCTCTCCTTGCATATCGGCATGCCTTCATCTTGCATCCAACAAAACATCATGTGCATTCATCCGCGCATGCATCCTCCCTCTCTCTAGAGAGGCGCGCGAAGGCCTTTTTCCTCTCGAAAGCATCCCGCGAGCAGGGGCTGGAACAGTGTATGTGAGCGGGTCGCTACCACACACAAACACTTCGCCAAGTTCCTCGGCTTTTCTCCTCGCGAGATGATCATGAAGGAAAAACCAAGCCCGCACCTCTCTAGAGGCACAAACTGCAGGTAATGGCGGTAACGTGAATCCAAGGAACAAGCAAGCACGCAAAACCCCACACAAAGATCAAGAGGTTCCTCCGCAAGGAGCAGCTGGAGAATCACCACTAAGGACACAAGCAGAACATCTCGGAGGACGTCACCACATAAAATCTAAGTACCCTCGAAATAAGAATAAAAGATAGGATTACGATAGACAACAAAGTGCAGAGTTTATCCTTACAAGACATTTAAAAAAGTTCACATGCAAACACCACAAATACGAAGTAACACTAAACAGAAGGACCCTCGGTTCTAGTGCCAGGTCCTAGGGCTTCATCAGCAGGAGGAGTTGGCGTGAAGGCCTTCACGAAGGCAGCGACGGCGTCCTTCACAAGGGCAGAGAGAGGCAGCACGATCGGGGAACCCCCCACCCTGCTAGGGTGCTCAGAACCATCAAAAGCCGGGAGAACAAGTGTGTCGCCCCCTCCGACAGGAGCTCGTGGCACTCTGCGTCCACAATCTGGGCGTCCTCCTGCAGCGAATCCGTCAGGTTGACGAATAAGTGAAGAGCACACACAGTGTCGTACCTGGCAGGCGGAGGAGGCAGCTCGAGGTCCAGTCATTCGCCGACCACCTGGGCCGACATGACGGTGCGTTGGAACACCCTCTCAAGTTGGCGTTGAAGCTCAAGTGCCGGCGCGGCCATCTCACACCCGCTCAGGCACCCCCTCCGCGAGCGGGGCCAGTCGCTCTCGCAGGGAGAACAAGTCCGACTAGAATCCCGCAGACGCAGCACCGGCATGCTCCCTAGCGCTGCTCTCCTCGGCAAGCTGCGTGCGAAGCCGGCCTAGCTCAGCCGAGAGCCTGTCAACCTCCGAGGGTAGCGCTCGCACAACCATGACCTCCACAGAAGGTTGTTCCCCAGCTAGGTCTTCCTCGAGCTCCTTGCGGTCCGCTTCACACCTCGCCTGGATCGCCTTCTCTACATGTTGATGTTCCCTCTCCTGCCCTCCTTTCAGGCCACTCTCCAGCTTCTCGAGGCGCTGGCGCTCCTCGCTCACCTCGCCCACGAGGCGGGTGACCTCCGCCTCATGTCTCTTGACGTGTTTCTCAAGGCCATGAACCTTGTCCTCCTTGAGGGAAGCGGCAGATTCGCGGGAGGAGACAACGGCCTCGCGGTGCAACAGAGCTTCTTCACGTGGCATGAAGGCTTTCTCTCGCTCCGCGCTACCAAGGTTCCAAGCATCCACCACCGAGCGATGCTCTTCCTGCTCCAAACGGAGTCGAGCTTGCAGATCCCGGGCGGCGTCCAGCATGCGCTTAGCCTCTTCACGAAGCGCCTCTGCCTCGCGAGTGGAGGCCTAAGACTTGCGTGTGGCCTCGCTGAACATCTGACGGTGTACCGCCTTTTCCGCATTTTCCCTCTCGTGGCAGGTGAACATCACCTGGCGGAACCAGGGGCCCAGGTTCTCCATACGTTCGCTCTCCTTGATGAAGAGATGGGACTATGGCTTCGCCCTGACCCGAAGCGCCTCTACAACATCCTTGGCGATATCGAGCAGGGGGCCCTCCGAGTAGACCTCGGCGGAAGCTCCGGAGCGAATGCAGGCGAACCAACGATCCTCCACCATCAGGTCACGGAAGAAGTAGTTAGGAAAGAAGGAGCCATCCGGCCCCTCGGGAGGGGTGTCCCGAAGCTACCTCTACAAAGCGTCATGGAAATCCTGCTGCGATGCACCGCGGAAGGGTACAGAGGAAGGACTCAGCACCTCCCGCGCCATGGAGAAAGAAAGCGTCGCGCCCGCTTCCTGATTGGTGGGGGCAGCCTCTCCTTCCCCGACTACGACGGAGGTTTCCCCGACCACATCGCACGGGGGCTCTGAAGTCGTCCCCGAGCCGTCGGTGCCAGGAATAGTGATTGAAGGCGATGTCGGACGAGCCACGGGGTCGTCCTCGATCAGGACATCTAGCTCAAGCCACGGGGCATCACCAGCAGAAGGCCCGCCAGGCGGCACTTCAGCCTCCCTCTCTCCACCCGGCGAGGAAACCACGGGGTGCGCGAGCTCCTCAGTCGTTGGAGATCGTTGGGGGACCCACCTATCCTCGGGAGCAACGGGTTGAACCGCCCCTCCTGAGGATTGGGGGCAGGGCGTCTCCAACACCCTCACCATCTTTGGGGAGCTGCGACAAGAATGGAGTCAGCTCCGGCAGCACTTGAAGAAAAGAAGAATAACACGACTAAGGACTTACTCTCCCCGGTACCCCCAAGACCGTGGAAAACATTTTCCACCACGGGGGCATGTCACAACCACTGTGGCCGCCGAAGAGCCCCCCGCGCTTGCATCGAACTTCGCGGGGCACAACCCCTTCATGCTTGTTGTCGCATCAGGGGCCACCGAGTGCGCGGGAGGCGGAGAGGGAGTGCTTGAGTCTGCCGACGACTCGCTGCTTGCCTCCCGTGTCGGGGCGGACGTGACCTCCTCGAGAGGGTGTTTCTTCGACACACGCTTGGGAGCCAGCTCAGTCGGAGTGGAGCCCTCCATCTCAGCAGGCTCTACGTCTCTCTCCGCGGGGATACAAGGGAGAACAGGGTTCTTTTGGCGAGACGTCTCGCCCTTGGCCAAGAGTCCCCGCCTATCGAAGCGAGGCATGGCCCCGATCACCGCGTCACGCCTCGCTTCTTAAGGTTGTAAAGGGGTACTATGCAGGAAGGAAGAGGAGACACGTTTTCCCTGCCGAGGAGGGTCTGCATCATCGCCTCAAGCTCTCTGCCCTCAAGAAGGGAGCTGATGAGCCGCATGCTATCCTCTGTGTCTCCACAGTAGCACATGAGGAGCTCGTGTTCTTGAAGAGGCGCCGACCTCTGGAGGACGAATTCACGGACAAGCACGGGCGCCTCAAGCCTGCTCTTGTGTTGCTCCTCCATCCTCTGCACCAAGGGAGCCATGTCCGGGCCATTGAGGACTTCCTGGGCCCAACCGGCGTGCTTCCTGAGCCTACTGGTGGGCACCTCAAGAAGAACCGCAGAGTCGCCGACATCCATGAACACCCAGCGGATGACGATGTCGTCCACCTTCTTCTTGTGTTCTAGTAGGGGGAACAGACCCCCCTACCCAGACTTATGCAGAAGGAGGTGTACCCAGCGCAACGACCTCTTCCTGTCGCGCGGAGCCTGAAGAAGGAGAGGAAGAAGGCCACCGAGGGCCTGACGCCGAGGAAAGCTTCGCACCAGAATGCGAAGATGGCTAGGGTCAGAACAGAGTTGGGATGAAGATGAAGGGCATTGATCTGGTACCACTCCAAGATGGCCAGAAAGAAGGTGGAGAAAGGAGGAATCAGGCCGGCGAAAAGAGTGTGGAAGAAGAAGGCGTATGCGATCGATGGGAGGGAGTTGAGTCTGGCCGACCCGGCAAAGAGCGAGGTGACTCCATGCTCGTTGGTGGAGGAGGCCACCATCGCACACAACCTCTCTAGACAAGCCCCCGCATGGATGCGGGACGGTTCCAAGATCGAGCACGGCCGCGACCGCGAAGGTTTCGTCGCGGCAACCTGCTTGCCTTTCACCGCGGGAGCAACTTTCTTGCCGGCCATCTCAGGGACAAGATCTCAGAGGATAATGGGGATCTGAAGAGTAAGCAATTTCCAGGCGGCGGAAGAAGAAGAGGAGAGCAGAGCCTCGGTAAATTCGCGGCCGTTATGGGCGGCCCCCCACGTCGCAGGGAGCCGTTGTCTCGGGAAGGTCGTGGGTCGTGGACACGTGCCGAGCAGTAGTTGGCCCCGCGTCTCCTCACATCCTGCAGACACGCGTTCCCGGCGGGCCCGGGGGCTACTGTCGGGCCTCTGGATACCCGGGTACCCTGAGGCGACGGCTGCGGCCCAACCCACTGCGTAGCCCAAGGCCGAGGGTTCTGTCCACACCAGGTGGGTCTTCCTTTCCAAGACCACCCGCCAGGTGGGCCTAGCCCGCTGGAGCTCTTTCCCTGGAAAGTGGTTCTACTTCGCCTTCACCCCCTCCTTGGTTACCCCCCCGTTCAAGAGGAGGCATCCCACGTGCCTCTGAGCGGTGATGGAGGTGCCGTAGAGCCGTTTTGTCGCTAGTTGCCATTCTGGTGTATAAAGGCCAGAGGGAGAACTGCGGCGGCCAAAGGGGTTCCCAAGGACTGCCTCTTTGGTGCAAGAAGACCAAGACCAGGCTACAAGACGAAGGCGGCGTCATCGGGCTCCCCCACCGTGACTCCATGGGCGGTGAAGCTGTCCCCAAGCGACCAGAACCACGCAGGAGGCGCAGGAGTACGGGAAGCTGCTCCCTTTGGCACCTTGTAGTAACCCTTTTTCTCCAAGTGAGCGGGAAAAAGGTCCAAACGCCAGTATAAGAAGGGCGCCACCAGCCCTTGAGCACACCTTTGTATTGTAACCAACGCAGTGCAATCCATCAGACAAGCAGGAGTAGGGTTTTACACCACACTGGTGGCCTGAACCTGGGTAAACTCTTTGTGTCACCATTTTTGTTGTGCTCAAGCTTTCCTCTCGAATCCACCTCTAGAAGTGAAGGAAGCGTGTTTAGCCCCTAGTGTTCGAACCTATGAAGAGCTTGCCTGTCCAGGACAGACAAGCTCTCTCCGACAGTTTGGACCCACGGTTTGTTGAATCATCAACAAGGCGGTGTAGTTGAGTTGGCCATCTACCACTTCTCTTCTTTTCAAGTTCTTGGAGTCATGAGGCTTGTATCCTTCTTGAGTGACGCTCGAAATCTCAATACAAGAAGAGTTTAAGTGAGTTTTCATATAATATTTCCATTGATCAAAAGTATGTGCATCAATTTTAGGAGGTTCGCCTCTAGGGTTAATATTAGGATGTGAAATAGGAGGATCGGGAGAGTACCATCCTTCGACATTGTGGTACTCGGACTTCTCATCCGATCCCTTAGAGGTTTTGTTCTTAGAGTGAGATTCGCTTTTAATTTCTCCACCATCCTCCTCCTCATCTTCCTTATTCTTTGGAATTTCTTCCGAAGGAATATATGATGATGAGTTTGTGCCCTTGGCTTTCAAGAGTTGCAATAACATATCTCACAACTCCGTCATTTTGACATCCATGTATGAGGTCAAGGAATCTTTCAATTCGTTGAGATCATGCATAGTGACACTAGCCACGGGCTTGGAGGCTTCCCCTTC
The DNA here is from genome assembly GCA_028641055.1 of Alopecurus myosuroides. Taxonomy (NCBI): domain Eukaryota; kingdom Viridiplantae; phylum Streptophyta; class Magnoliopsida; order Poales; family Poaceae; genus Alopecurus; species Alopecurus myosuroides. Next base: position 371,244,113 of record CM054059.1, read on the forward strand.
TTTGACCATAATATAACCCTTAGGCGGTTAAGATCAACCCAAGAGTTGAGGCTCTGATAAAAATTGAACGGATAGTATGGCCACCTGGAGGGGGTGAATAGGTGTTACGACCAATTTTAATTTTTCTTCAAATTTAGGCTTGACACAAAGGTAAATTGTCTAGATATGCAACTACGGTGGATTTACCTATATGACAACAACAACAATAAGCAAGATACAAACATAAAGTAAAGGAGAGGGAACGAGGTAACCGATAACGGAAGCACACGTAGACAAGGATGTAATGCCGAGTTCCTCCTTTTGAGGGGAGTATGTCTCGTTGGCGGGGTGTGAGTTCCGTCACGAAGGCCTACTCAACGCCACAAAGGCCTCACCCTATTCTCCGATGAACCTCGCCACAAAAGCCTAGTTCACCTTACACTATTGATTCCCTTTGATTTGGAAATCGAGTCATTTACAATGAGCTTGAGCACACACCCACAATGAAATTAGGGGCAATGGAGTCTAGGTTTTCCACAACGAAACCCTAGACTAGAATTCTCAAGAAAATGAGAGGGGAGATAAAAACAAGTTGGTGAAGATGTCGATCGGAGCCTTCTCCTTCAATCCTCCAAAGATCAACGGGTTTGGATGGAGGGGTTGGGAGAAATCTAGGATTTGGTGAGCTCAATAAATTCACATTAATATCTTAGATGAACTAGCCCACTTGGGGAAGAAGGAGGGGTATTTATACCCCCTCCATAAATGTGGCTGTTGGAGCAGAAAAATTGAACCGTAAATTCCGGTTCAAACTTGAACCAGAAATTCCGGTTAGGCTTCTTCTTCAGATTTGGATTTCGAAATCCGTTGGCTTCAACCGGAAATTCCGGTTTCTTCAGATAATCCGGTCAGAATTTCTGGCTCGCTTCTGTGCTCAAAAATAGGTTCTTCGGTTGGTCCGGAAATTTCGGGTTGACTTCTACGAGCACAAACTCCAAGTTTTTTTGCTCTCAATCTTTGGCTCACATTTGTGCCGATTTTTCAGAGGAGATCATCACAACCTGAATTTCCGGTTGCTCCAGAAATATCCGGTTGAAATATCCAGTTGCCTTCTGTGAAAAATATGGCTGATCTAACTTCACTTTTTTTGGTGTTCGATGTGAAAGAGTTATTAAACACCTGCACAACTTAACACCTTGATAAATAATATTGTCACTATTGTTAACTAACACATAAAACTATTGGGATCAAGAAATGCTCTTTCACCGCCGCCGCCGGCACCACCCGAGCCTCGCTCAGTGGCCCGCACCGACGGCGGTGGGAGGAGGAAAACATGGAGGGGGAGGGGGAGAGGGGACGGAGCTAGCCGCTCCGGCCGTCGCGGGGGCGGCGCGGGCGCGGGTACGGAGGGGGTTTCGGGAAGAGGGGTTTTCCTTTCGTAAATAAAAAATATTCAGGTGGTTTGTTAACCAAAAGGTCCTTCTCACTAAAGATAATCTATCAGAAAGATATTGGAACGGGGTGAAAGAAGTGTTCCTTTTGCCGGTCCGATGAAACAGTTGAAAATCTATTCATATCATGTTCTTTCGCATGTACTCCCTCTGTTTCAGTATATAAGACGTTTTAGCTCTATAACATGGTGACTAGGTGTGGCTTCAAATGAATGAACATATATACTAATACATGTCTACATACATGTAGATACATATGAATGTGGCCAAATGCTAAAACATCTTATATTATGGAACGGAGGGAGTAATATTTAGTGATTCATTCAATTTACATATAATATTTCACTCCTACTAGTATAGCTGATATGTTTGGTAACTAGCTTACACGGGAAAACTAAACCTCGTATTCGCACTGGAGTCTGTGATTTGAGCTATTTGAAATTGTCGAAGCTATGTGGTTTTTAATAAGGTTGGAGCGTCGAACTTTTTGCAGGAGAGCTACGCACTTGATCAACATGTGGTTCTTCCTACTTCCATCTTACCAAGGGCATTTATGGATACTCGATGCACTCGGTTGATGACGGTCGTTCGGAATATCTTTAAATCGAGTGGCTGGTTGCTTACTAGAGGAATTCAAGATATCTAGTTTTCGGGTTTTAGGTGTTTCTTCGGTGGCTGATTTGTGTAGCCATTTTGGCTCTGATCCCTGATTTGTAATACCTTATATGCTCTCATTTCGGAAAAAAAAATAACGCCCACATAGTAGATGTAATTGTACTAGTACAAACCAAGATCAGAAATACCACCATCCGGCTGCCAAACCAACAAAAACACCGAGGTAACCTCATCGTCGGTCAACCATCACCGCCAACAATAAATCCGACAGCGCCCCCGTATCGCTATTCTCTGGCCGACCGAAATTGTAGATGCGGCAGGCGGACTGCTGAGATTTCCCACCCAACGTGGCGTTACACCACAGCCAGTGGCATCCTGCCTGGCCGATTGAACTCGGAGAATCAAACAAATTTGTACACTGTGTCATTTCGACCTGAAGCACCGGAGCATCCCCTAATTTCCACTTGGCCATGACTTGGGGAGAATAGGTGACCAAGTCGGTTGAGGTTGTTACCGTGGCCACGACTTGTGTCATCTTGTCGAGGCAAGTATCAGGGAAGTAAGCCTTGCCAAGGGGTGCCCCATCGTACCAGACATCAGCCTCCCAAGCTAGTAGGCACATCTCGTGCCGATTGTAGCGGCTGGTGACGCGCGCGGTGAGGTTGAACCGCGGAGGTAGCGTCGCGTCCTGCGGAATCGATGCCACGATGCTGGTGATCTCCACTGTGTGGTACCCTTCACCGGCATGGTTTGCTGTGACGATCAGACCCAAATGATGGGATGCAACGGCGATCACCAGGAAGAGGAAGAAGGCGAGAGAGATCGCGAGGGCAAGCAAGAGAAGCAGGTATTTGCCTTTCTTCCAACCCGCCCTCTCTGCTACTTCCGGCACCAATTCGGTGGCGGTTGGGAATTCCATGGGCAAAGTAGTCGACAGGATCTAAGTTTGTTGTAGACCGATGTCCAAGTATATCGATGGACCTCTGTTTATATAGTACACAGACGAGTCGGGCCGATGGAGATTCAGTCTCGAACTGGGATGAATTCCGGTCCGACGATCGAGTCCAGGCACTAAGATGCCAAACCGGTGTGGGTTTGGACTTGGATCCAAGTTAATCTCAAGTCCGCCTATATATGTAGACGTAACGCTCAAGACCTAGCCCTTGAGACCTGGCTCGTGAATCGCGATAGCTAGAGTAGTTCGTTTATCCGTCCGGTCATGTTAGAATCTGGCAACCTCGGCGGCTACGTCGCCTTGAAACCAGAGCCCGCCGATGACGACGACGAGCTGACCCTCCTTTTGCTGTTCGTCTTCGTCGCGGTTTGCGCCGGCTTGGCCTTCTACATGTTCGACCTCACTCTAGTCCTGGAGCCTAGGTACTCCGTTCAGATCACAGGCGTCCAAGGGCTTGGACCCTCGCAAACCTCGCCGGCCTTCAACCTCACGGTCCATGTTGACAACAAGCAGCATATACGACGAGTCTGCAAGGAGAAGAGCAACGTGATCGTGTACTACAATCAAGCGAGCGATGGATATAACGACACAATCATCGGATGGGGCAAGTTGCCTGCCTTCTGCGTGGATAGGTGGTCGACGAGGGAGCTCAACTTGCGCTTGTCTAATCAGGGCGTGTTCCTCTCGCAGAGGCTGCGGGAGAAGATGGAGTCTGACCGGCTCAGCCGAGGAATGAAGATGGCCGTTGAGATCAAGCCGATTCATCCAGAGGAGGCATCTAGGGCATGCCTCATGGTGTGCGAGGGCAAGCTTGGTCAGTCCGTCGCTGCAGCGCCACCAATGCCGTGCCTCCAACTATGTGCCACGGAAAGAAGAAGTCTTCACTACAAGACTCCACGCTACCCCATATTCCTATTGCATAGGACTTCTCCTTTCTGAGTCCGTCAACAAGTTCAATTGGGACACGACCGAGTTTCTTCTCGCACCATGATAGTACAGTACTTCATATCATAGGATATTCTAGCTGTTGTAATTGCTGAAAGATTTATTTATGTCAGATTTTACACGAACACAAATTTGGATAGGGAATTTTAAGCAAGAAAAAAGTGCTGATGTCCAAGTAGGTTTATAATTTCAGTAGAAAAGAAAGGGGGTCGACCATGCGATTCTCTGTCACCAATGCTTTTTTTCACAGCCCGATTGATATGCTTGTCATTTTATATTTAATTAATCAAGCGAAGATATAAGGGATCATTAGTTTTTTAATTAACTAGCGCAATGCTCGTGCTTCTCTACGGCCCAATCATTATTTACCATGAAGCCTCAACATTTTTCTTTTGATATTTTGTCCCACAAATTAAAAATATCACTCAAAAGAGAGTTGTTGGAGCTGAATTTGAAACGAGGGATCGTTAGTTTTTTTTTTCTGATATAAGGCGCATTTTATTACTTATAGCATATAGGAGATACACAAGCATTACACCTAGTCTCTGCATAGCCAACATACACACAGCCAAAATAGTCCAACAAAAATTACGCAAGGGGATAGCTAGGAAAATCCAAACTACTTATAAAACAGCAAACTACAATCTTTACCTAATACACCCTCCGTTCCAAAATATAAGCTTTTTTAGCAAACTGTTTTAGCTCGCTAAAAAGGTTTACATTTTGGAACGGAGAAAGTATAATAATAATAATATATATCTTTACCTATATATATATATATATATATATATTTGACTCTAAGGGAGCAGAACATTATTCTGCACCCCATCAGATCTACGCGCGCTAGTCACGCCAGACTATGCCAGCCCGCGCGTCTGCGCCACGCTCCACCAACCGCACAAGCGATGTAAAATTATGTCTCATGCAACATAAGCAAATCCGGGACGCACGTCGACGTAATACAGTTTGCATGTGTCGTAAGAAAATGGATAACCACGTGAGAAAGCCAGTTTGCATGTTTCGCAAGGAAATTGATATAGGGTGGCTCAATCTTCTCGATGAACTAACTCTCTATTTTTGTATTTTCTGATAGTATGTGAATAACTAGTGCTACACTGAGACCTCTCTTAGCTAATCCCTGTTGCCAATGCAACAACACTCAAGCTCCTTGGATATTCTCAACTACACACTTTTGCACAAGTAATCAAAGATCACAAGTGGTGCTGTATCCCTCTATTCCCAGATGGAATAACAAGATATCACGCTGCTTTGCAATTGGTAAACTTCAAGATGAATACTTTACAAGCAATACAATCTAGAGGCTAGGGTTTTGGGGGTTTTTGGTTTAAACTTGTTCTCCCTTTCCTCAACTCGCAGGAGGGGTACAAGAGAGGGGGTGGTGCGGCCACAAGGGGGCCCCTTGCGCAAGCACCCTATCCCTAATGGTCTAGGACTCCTAATTGGACACAAAGATGGATACAAACCGACCCACACTATGGGATTTCGGCCACACATGGCATACAAGCCATACCTACTCGAAAATAGGCTTTCTATGGTGTATTTAACTTGGTGGAGGCACCTATCCCCATGTCTTAATGAATAACAATTGATTCCACCATGGCTTGATTGTTTATCAACACTTGTAAGCTTGTTTCCCATCAGCCACCTTATTGTTTTCCAGCTGATCTTGAGATCATCCTCCATCCATGTTTGTGTTAACAATAACCCTGCTAATAAATAATAACATAGCTTAGGTAGTATAACATTCTTATAACCACAAACAATATTTAATAATAAGAAATAATTCACCTTTAGATAATCATCAATGAGACTTAGTATTTCCTTCCAATTCAAGCATAAATAATCTTCATGGACCTCTATTATGTCCATATCAGAAATGGATGCACGCAAAGCCAGTTTGCATGTGTCATAAGAAAATGGATGCACGCAACGATGATAAAGCTCCCACTCTAAGCCAACCCACATGCAATGTGCAAAATAGTGTCGTATTAAAATTTGCATGCGATGTAATCGGTCCTATTGCCAACTACGGAGTAGCAACTGTTAAGCATTGTATTCTAGTTCCCAGTATCGTACTAGCCTAAGAGTAGTACTCTTCCTAGTACGTATACAACTCATGTACGTACCCGTGTAGGGTTATTTTCTACACCTATATAACATGAAACCCGGCCACCGAAAGGGGTACGGTTCCTTCCTGTTTCACATTGTATCAGAGCGGGCCTCTGGCGTCTAGATCCAATCTCGCAAGGTCGAGGAGAAGCAACCACCGGCGATCACCGGTGAAGAACACTAGAGAACCCAAACACCCAACAAACCCACAAACGAGCGAGACAGTCGACGTGCTGCAACCGAAAAAAATAATTTCATCACTGAAACATCCAAAACTCTTCATACAGCCGGCGTGTGGCAAAAACCCAATTTCAGAACATCCAAACAATGACCACATTCCATTTAAGTCCATGTGACGTGCATAACAATGTGGGAAACAATGAGGGACAATCTAAAGATTTTGGATTAGCACTTGAATTGATCCTATCTTGGACGTATATGAAGTATGCAAATGTCTTGGTAAAATATAAGTAGGTTGTACCTTGTGTTACATTTCATATCTATGAGATCCTGGCACAGGGCTCAATAGGATTAATAGGATACTCATATCAACAAGTTGCAACTCCTTTTCCGGAAGCTCATCTTGAAAGAACTCCAGTGTTAAGCGTGTTTAGCCTGGAGCAATTTGAGGATGGGTGACCGACTGGGAAGTCCTTCCCGGGTGCGCATGAGTGAGGACAAAGTGCGCAGGAAAGACTAGTGTTAGAGATCCTAGAGAGCTGCTAGGGGTGACAGCCGCCGGCTACGAGGTGGCCGGGGTGTTACATTTGGTATCAGAGCCGACCCTCGCGGTTACCCAGGCGTGTGCAGGTCAGTGGGTGGACATGTGCCGACACTGGGCGCATAGACGAGTGTCAAGAGGGGAAGTTCCTGGACTGTAGGTTGACTGACGAGGGCGTCGGTCTTCTAAGGGGGGAAGGATGTGAGATCCCGACACAGGGCTCAATAGGATTAATCTATACCTAATAATAAAAGCGTTAAGGCTTCCTTGGTTTGGTTTGGTTAGGTAGGTCACTGAAACTGCTCCTAAAATCAAACATAAATTACCCACCTGCCACCGGTAATCTATTCTAATGTATCTTTCTGTTGTATGGACATAACCGATACTAATTCCGTCTCCCGATTGAACAAGGTTTGGGGGCTTTCCTTGGTTCTCTCCGCAAGCGCTGAAAAGAACCAGGCCAAGAGCCGTGTTTCATGCCCCAACGACAAAAAACATATCCGTTGACATGCTGCCTTCGCACGCTACCCGTGCATGGACCAAGCCCAACTACAACCATTCCTCTCTCTTGATCACATCCCCATCCTAAACTAAGCTGAAAATAAAGAATCATGGCGACCATGGACAATCCTCTCTGTCGAGCACATCCCCGTCCTAAACTGAGCCCACAATACACTAGTGGAAACAACCCCTCTCGTCCAGGGGGCCGGGGGGCAGCTGTCCCGGTTGCAACCAAATCCGGGACAAATGCCCTGCATTGGTCCCGGTTCGTGCGCCCGGGGCAACAGGAATCGCCTGGGCGCATTGGTCCCGGTTCGTGGGGGGTATATCGGTCCCGGCTCTTGCCACGGACCGGGACCAATGTCTAGCCACAGGCCACGTGGCACGCGCATGACCTGTTGTCCCGGTTCAGTCCACGAACCGGGACCAATGCCCCCTTCCCCTATATATACTGCCCCAGCCCCTCCCTCCTTCCATCTCTTTTTTTTGCTTGGAGGTGTGAGAGAGTGTGGTGTTAGTGTGTTTTTTTTTACTATGCACACGAGGTGTTCGACGAAATTCCCGAGACGCGCACAAGCTCACTGAAAATGGTATCTTCGACCGAGGTTAACAAATTATCTTTTTCATCTGTAACTGATACATAAAAAAGTATTATTTGTCTATGTACTGTGGTCATCTCTTAATTAATATGTATTTTGATAAACTTAATTATATGATGCAGATGGATGCACGGCAGCGATGGATGTACGGTGACCGACGCACTTCCGAGTATATGGGAGGCCTGAATGCATTTCTTGTTGTAGCTCAGGCGAACAAAGATAATGGCTTCATGTGTTGCCCATGTGTTGATTGTCGGAACGTCAGAGAACATTCTTCCGAAAGAATCCTTCACGGCCATCTACTTCGGAGAGGTTTCATGCCCAGCTATAATTGCTGGACCAAGCATGGAGAAAGAGGGGTTGTGATGGAAGACGATGAAGAAGAAGAAGAAGATCCTTCGTTCCCTGAATACGACGATACTGCAATGGAAGAGAATGCAGAAGAAGGAGGTGATCAAGAACATCCATCATAAGAGGCCGATGATGATCTTGGCCGAGTTATTGCTGATGCAAGGGAAGACTGTGAAAATAAATTGGAGAGGTTGAAGCTGGACAACATGTTACAGGATCACAAAAAATTGTTGTACCCAAATTGCGAAGATGGTAGCACAAAGCTCGGTACCACACTGGAGTTGCTGAAATGGAAGGCACAAAACGGTGTGACTGACAAAGCATTTGAGAGTTTACTTCAACTAATGAAGCCAAAACTTCCAAAGGATAACGAATTGCCTGAGAGTACGTACGAAGCAAAGAAAGCTCTCTGCCCTCTAGGATTAGATGTGCAGAAGATACATGCATGCATTAATGACTGCATTCTCTTCCGCGGTGAGAAGTACGAGAATTTGGATGAATGTCCGATATGCACTGCACTGCGGTATAAGATCAGAGCAGATGATCCTGGTGATGTTGACGGCGAGCCCCCCCGTAAGAGGGTTCCTGCTAAGGTGATGTGGTATGCTCCTATAATACCACGGCTGAAACGTCTGTTTAGAAACAAAGAGCATGCTAGGTTGTTGCGATGGCACAAAGAAGACCGTAAGAAAGATGGAAAGTTGAGGCACCCCGCCGATGGATCGCAGTGGAGAAAGATCGAGAGAGACTTTCCAGACTTTGCAGGAGAGGCGAGAAACTTATGGTTTGGTCTAAGTACAGATGGCTTTAATCCTTTTGGGGAGCAGAGCTCCAGTCATAGCACTTGGCCTGTAACTCTATGTATGTACAACCTTCCTCCTTGGTTGTGCATGAAGCGCAAGTTCATTATGATGCCAGTTCTCATCCAAGGCCCGAGGCAACCTGGCAACGACATTGATGTGTATCTAAGACCATTAGTGGAAAAACTCTTAGAACTGTGGGGCAAACCAGGTGTACGTGTGTGGGATGAGAACGAACAAAAGCCATTTGACCTACGGGCGTTGCTTTTCGTGACCATCAATGATTGGCCTGCTCTTAGTAACATTTCCGGTCATACAAACAAGGGATACAATGCATGCACACACTGTTTAGATAAGACTGACAGTGTTTTTTTGGATAAATGTAAAAAGGTTGTATACCTGGGGCATCGTAGATTTCTTCCGATCAAGCATCCCTTAAGGAAAAAAGGAGGGAAGCATTTCAGAGGTGAGGCAGATAACCGAAAGAAGCCTGAGCTCCGTAGTGGTAATGATATATTCGATATGGTCAAGGACCTAGAAGTAATCTTTGGTAAGGCTGCTGGCAGCCAACCAGTTCCGTACGGCCCTGATAAGCGGGCACCCATGTGGAAGAAGAAATCTATATTTTGGGAGCTACCCTATTGGAAAGTTTTAGAGGTCCGGTCTTCGATCGACGTGATGCACGTGACAAAGAATCTCTATGTCAATCTGCTATGCTTCCTGGGCGTGTATGGGAAGTCAAAAGATACGCCTGAAGCACGGGAGGACCAGCAACGTACGAAAGACCCAAGCAACAAACACACAGATACAGGGCGTCATTCCTTAAGCAGCTACGCTCTTACTAAAGCAGAGAAGGAAATATTCTTTGAAGTCCTTTACAGTGTCAAGGTTCCGTCTGGCTTCTCGTCGAATATAAAGGGGATAATAAACATGGCAGAGAAAAAATTCCAAAACCTGAAGTCTCATGACTGCCACGTGATTATGACGCAGTTGCTTCCGATTGCATTGAGGGGGCTTCTACCGGAAAATGTTCGAGTACCCATTGTGAAGCTATGTGCATTCATGAACGCAATATCTCAGAAGTTAATCGATCCAGAAATTCTGACAAGATTACAGAGGGATGTGGTCCAGTGTCTTGTTAGTTTTGAGTTGTTGTTCCCACCATCCTTCTTCAACATTATGACTCATCTTCTTGTTCACCTATGTGAAGAGATTCATATTCTCGGTCCGGTATTTCTACACAATATGTTCCCCTTTGAGAGGTTCATGGGAGTCTTGAAGAAATATGTTCATAACCGTGCTAGGCCAGAAGGAAGCATCTCGAAGGGCTATGGAACAGAGGAGGTCATTGGGTTCTGTGTTGACTTTATTCCTGACCTTAAGACAATTGGTGTTCCTGAATCGCGGCATGAGGGGAGACTGAGGGGAAAAGGAACGCTGGGAAAGAAAACAATGATACCTAGGGACGGGCATTCTTTGACCAAAGCACACTACACAGTTCTACAAAATTCTATGTTCATGGCTACGTATGTCGAGGAACACAAGAATATTGTACGGTCTGCAAACCCGGGGAAGGATGACTCATGGATTAAACGCGAACACATGGAGACTTTCGGAAGTTGGTTGCAAACACATCTTATAAATGACACCACTGTTGAAGATCAGCTGTACATGTTGGCAGGGTCACCATCTTCGACTATTGGGAGTTTTCAAGGGTACGAGATAAATGGGAATACATTTTACACGAGCTCCCAAGATAAGAAGAGCACCATCCAAAACAGTGGTGTCCGCTTTGATACAACAAACGAGAATGGAAAAACTGACACATACTATGGTTACATAGAGGAGATATGGGAACTTGACTATGGACCTTCTTTTAAGATCCCTTTGTTCAAGTGCAAATGGGTCAACCTGAATGGAGAAGGTGTAAAGGTAGACCCGCTTTATGGAATGACAACGGTGGATCTCAACAATATTGGTTACAATGACGAACCATTCGTTCTAGCCAATGATGTGGCTCAGGTCTTCTATGTGAAGGGCATGTCTTCCAGACTGAAGAAAAGAAAAAATAAGGGAACAATTTCATCATACGATGAGCCGAAGCGTCACATAGTTCTCTCAGGGAAAAGAAACATCGTGGGAATCGAGGACACGACAGACATGTCAGAAGATTATAATAAGTTTGTTGAAATTCCACCCTTCACAGTGAAATCTGACCCCACCATCCCGTTAAATAATGAAGATGCTCCATGGTTACGGCCGAAGCGATCATAAGCAAGGGACACGAAGAAAAGCTGGCAAGCATTATTGTTCCACCATCCCACTTTTCTGTTTCTCTCTCCTCCGTATGTTGGTGATGTGTAATAATAAGCGTGGAATACATGATCATATAGTTCTGTTTGATTAGTATTTTGTATTGACCGGTAAATAGCTGACAACTATGACCCATATCCGAATACATTTCGAAGTGATAGTACGGATAACATCCTGACAGATATTGCAGGATTATAACTACTTTTAAGATGTAGTATCTGTTGACACACGGTATAGAACAAGCGATTGTTATTCATTGGAGTTAACCACCATAAACAACACAACAAAGTTTTGACTGACTGCTTTACATCGATAGGCCTTATGGGTGTCATATATTCCGCGCACATATTGCAGGCACACCATATTAATTTGAGGCATTGGAGGAGGAGAGATAGCTTTGCACAGGCTTGGCATCCACATGAAGACAGTGATTTCAGTTGAGATAGGTGAAGTTAATAGGAGGATTCTGAGGGGTTGGTGGGATCAGACACAAACTGGCACTTTAACTGAGATTGCCGACGTGAAGTCTCTCACTAATGATAGAATTGCATAATCTTGAAAAAACCTTTGCCTTGATCGTCCAAGATGTCCCAGTAGTGGTGCTCAGCGCCTTGTCTGCATGTTTCGCAGGACATGCCCATTTTACAGTGTAGAAACATCTACAGAAAAGAGCAAACATCTGTAAACTAGGCAGAGGAGAAGTAGAATCAGGTAGAGAAACATTAGAGCCGACGAGAAGTACAAATAGCATATGGAGAGAAACAAGGTTTAAAAGATATTCTCAAATCAAACCATAAGTTCACAAAGCATACGCAAACATGGACCGTTACCAACCTGAGCCGCAAGGAGCAGTAGAGCAGAGCAGAGCAGACTCTAGAGGATGGACAAGCAGCCAGGACTGACATCGACTCTAGAGGATGAACAAGCCACCCTACTTCTACTATGAAAATGAGGCCCTAGCTCCAAAAAGTGTATGGGTGGAAATTTCCAGAAATTTGTATGACATAGAGCCGGAGTTTGTGGATTCTAAGCACTTATGTGCAGCTGCTCAAGAAAGAGGCTACATCCATAATTTGCCAATTGAGAATAGGTCACGTCTCCTTCCTCTCGCTCCAAAGACCATATTTGAGGCATTCCCTCATTATGAGAACTGGTGGCCTTCCTGGGATCCTAGAAAGCAGCTCGATTGCTTGCAAACCCGTCTGGCAAGTCCAATTCTGATAAAACAGATCGAATGTACTCTTGCAGGCTCAAGTAATCCACCACCTCTAACTGTTCAGAGGTATGTTATGGACGAGTGCAGAAGATGGAACCTTGTTTGGGTTGGAAAGAACAAGGTTGCCCCTCTAGAGCCAGATGAGATGGAATTTTTACTCGGTCTCCCAAGAAACCACACAAGGGAAGTCGCCAAGAGAGAGAGGTACAAATCTCTTGGCAATTCATTCCAAATTGATACTGTGGGTTGCCACTTGTCGGTGTTAAAGAACATGTTTCCCAATGGTGTTAATGTGGTGTCCTTATTCTCCTGTATTGGAGGAGGAGAGATAGCTTTGCATAGGCTTGGCATCCACATGAAGACAATGATTTCAGTTGAGATAGGTGAAGTTAATAGGAGGATTCTGAGGGGTTGGTGGGATCAGACACAAACTGGCACTTTAATTGAGATTGCCGACGTGAAGTCTCTCACTAATGATATAACTGCTTTATTCTACCACTATTCTAGAATCTTAAAAGCCGTTAAGTCATCTACAACAAGTCTGATGCTCCCGCTGCGTACACGGAAGTTACTATGTTTTCAAGCGGGGGTCGGGATAAAGGGAAAATACGTGTGGATGCGCAGAGTAAACCTTCGAAGGAAAACTATGGTTTTTCTGTTGTAGACGAAAATCTCAAATTCACCGTGTCAATAAGGTACAATTCGCTTTGAATTAGGAAGATCACGAGATAAATAAAAAATTGTAACATTTTTATATTCAAATTATATACAAATGAAAAAATAATTAATAGTTTCAATAGTTAGAATAATTATTTAGTTAAACGAAAAATTGATTTAAATTAGTTTTGCAAATTCTAGCATTTTTCATGTTGGAATTTTTGTCAAATTTGAAAGTATATAGAAGTTGTTAATGTGCAAACTTAACACTTTTCAAATTTTGGCGCTAAAAATTTTTGGGCGCGCAGGGGTGCCACCGAAATTCGAAATTTGTTTTTGGTCCCGGGCCGTGGTACCAACCGGGACCAAAGGGGCTCTAGTCCCGGTTGGTGGCACGGGCCGGGACTAAAGGCCCAGGTGTATAAACAGCGCGGCCCTCTCTCCAGGCCGAGCGGACACTCCAGGGGCGGGTACGAGTGGATATGGCTGGGCGAAGCCCTGCCGGCGGCGGGAACGAGTGGACAGATCAGCCGGCGTTCCGCCGGCGGGGATGGGGTAGGGACACAGTAGATTAGGGGAACACAACTTATATTAAAATAAGGCCAGGGGCCTTGCTTACATAGGGGCGGCGCGGCCACAGGCGGCCGGCCGTACTTGCATAAGGGGCGGCGGCGCGGCCACAGGCGGCCGGCCGTTTCTTGGGGGGGTAGCTAGGGGCGTTGTCTATATAGAATAGGGGGGGCGGCGCGGCCACAGGCGACCGGCGCCGATCTAGTCGTCCTCGTCGTCGGAGAGGCAGTGGTAGGCGGGCGGCCGCGTCGGGCTCGCCGGGGGCGGAGGCATCGGGGGCATCGGGGGCGCGTACGGCGGCGGCGGGGGCAGCACCTCCTGCGGCGGCGGCGGCGGGGGGGGGGGGGGGGGCAGCTCCTCCTCCGGCGACCCCGGCGCCCAAACGCCGCCGGTCCAGGCCCAGGTCATGCCATACTCCAGGCCTGGTGGGAGCGGCTGCGGCTCCGGCTGGTCCTCGGACGCCTCCAGCTCGGCGTTCATCACCTGCCACCAGGGGGCAGCAGGCTCGTTAGGGGGTGGCGGCGGCGGCGGCATGGCGGCGGCGTCGGCGGCGGCGGCGGCCACGACACGCTTCCACCGCAGGATCTCGTCCTCGACGAGGGAGCGGCGGGAGCGCTCGCAGGCCTCCTCCATTTCGGCCCGGAGCTCGGGGTCCTCCTCCCCGGAGAAGTCCTCCGGCTCGTCCACGAGGAGCCATAGCTCCCTCTCCCGGCCGGGCGCTGGCGGGGGGTAGTCGTCCACGTTGGCCTCGTGGGGGGCGGGGATGAAGGAGCGGCGGCGCAGCTCGTGCTCCTGCTCGAGCCAGACGGCCCAGTAGGGGGAGCTGCGCGCGTACGCGCGCACCCTGCGGACGGGGGCCGGCAGGAACTCGCGCCGGCGGTCGACCTCCTCAAGCAGCGCCTGGCCGGTCGGGACCGGCGGCACAGGGATCCGCTGGGGGTTTAGGTGCCAGCCGTCCGGGAGGTGGACGTCGGCATAGAACACCGGAGTGGCATTGTTCCAGTGCCACTCCGCCTCGTCCACCCGGACGTACCGGCGGAACCTCTTGCCCTTGGGCGCGGCGCTGGCGGCGGGCGTGCAGCCGGTGCTGGCGCGGGGACGCGCGGCACCCCGCCGAGGCGGACACCTCCAGGGCCGTAGCCGAAGGCCTCCGCCGGCGGTGGTGGGACGCGGCCGGCGCCGCTCGAGGAGCCGCCTTCATTCCTGGGGCGCTTGCCGGAGCCGCTGCCGGAGCCGCTGCCGAACCAGCGGGACATGGTGGCTATGGTTGGTCTGTCTTGGGCGCGGCCGGGGTGAATGGGTTGTACGGGCGGCGGGGGGCCTTTAAAAAGGACCCGGGGTGGGCTGGCATGCCAACCGACGGCCTGGACGTGGCGGCGGTTGCAGGCAGCCATGAATGCGGGCAGAAGCCGAGGCGTGGCGGCGGTTGCAGCCGCGGCACGCGCGCGTGGGGAAGTGGGGGCGCGGGAAGCCGAGGCGGGGCGGGAAGACGAGGCGACTGGCCCTTTGACCGTCCTGTAGTCTTAATTTAAGGGACCAGGCGAGCCAGCCAACGGCCGCTGGCCAGTGGCCCCTTCGAACCATTTGACTGACCACGCTGGCCAGTGGGCCCTTCGAACCGTTGACTGACCATAATAAAAGACGCGGGCCAGTGGGCCCTTTTGACAAAAAAAATGTGACCAATGGGCTTAATAAAAGACGTGGGCCTGGACGCGGTTGGGGAAGTGGAGGCCGGCTCGGGATTGGGAGACAGGAGCCCAAAAGATCGGGCTCGGGATTATATATATTTTTTTGTCAAAAAAGTATCCATCCCGGTCCCTTGAACGAACCGGGACGAACTCCCTGACCCAGGTTCGCCACGTGCCCTATCCTTACCATCCCGGGTCCTGGCACAACCGGGACCAATGGGACGGGCCATTTGTCCCGGCCAGCCCATCCCGGTTGCACAACCGGGACAACTGGCCCTTACGACCCGGTACAAAAGGCCCTATTTCCACTAGTGATATAGCTTCAGGGCGACCATGACCGTCGCTGCGCCAGAGACGGCCCTCTCCACGGCAGACGTCTCTAGAGACAAAGACGACAAGAAGTCGGAGCAGTGCCGCATCTGAATGCTCCTGGTTGAGGCGGCCGACACCCCTGCGGCTGACGCGCCGCCCACTTCGTCGGACCAGTCTGCTCCCCGCCGAGCCGGCCGATCCCTCCGCCACTCTTCTGGTTGTCGTGTCTCCGACGGTTCTCCACGCAGCAGATGGCTCTGGATACGAAGACGGGTTTACGAGGACGAACCTGCCGGACTCCTTCGCAGTGTCTCCGTGATGTTGTCTTCTGCTCGATTCTTCTATTACAATAATTGCAAAACTGAATTCAGTGTGAGAAGAGACGACTTTTCCAAATGGCTGGCAGTGCTCTCCTTTCATCCGTCAATAATGTGTCCTCTGTCCAGTCCCCAACATACCATGACAAGATTTAAGATTACCAATCTCTGATCTTTATTATAGCTTGAGTCCCTCTATCTGAATTTTCTAGCAGTACCAGACCTTCTGATATGTTTGATAAAATTCCCAAAACTTCATCTTCATTTAGCTGTATGCATTCCAGATTTCAGATCATAATGAAGCATGTCGCTTGCTATATGCAGTTTAGAGAGTTCATATCATCAGCAAGAAAGTCACTCCTTTTAATGTACTATCTTGTCGTCCATGTAACAAGTAATCTAATTAATCAGAGAGGGCAACTTATTATTTGGTAATTACAATAAAATATAATTGACGGGATACCATGCAATGATATATGTAGTTATGCACACATTTTTCTTGATGTTGAACATGCTCGTGCTTTGGATTGGTGGCAGAGTCGCCAAATATTGTTATGGATATATAGTGTATGGAAATAATTCATCCCATATAGTATGTAATGGAAAATGTTGCCCAAGTAAGAAATATAGGGGAAAACTGCTGGCAATGAGGACAAACAATTGTGGTCACTATAAATTCATCTCAAACGTGTATTTATAGGCAAAATGTTGGCCAGGGAGATAAAAATAGATCGTTATGATGGATATAACTATCTGATCCGAAGCGATTCATAAGTAGGATAAAAAATATGATGATGAGGTCAGGCTCAACACGAGTTGCTAACGTTGCAATAGCTGGCTGGATGTTATCTTATCAATAAACTCCTCAACCATCTTCAGCAAACCTTCACGTATGTACAAAACAACCATGCAAGAAAAATGTTACGCTCTTGGTGCAGTGCCAAATACAAAATATATCTTTGCAAATAGTAACTGCACTTGAGCGAGTGTCTACATGCTGAAGATGCTAAAAGAACAGTGATCATGTCAACAAAAAGTTTCAATGGTTCCTGACCTTCTCTTTGCATTCCATATCCCGAAATCAATGAAGTTTACACATATTACCTAAGGCTTTAAGCCGGGTGCTCAGCGCGGATGCTCAGGCTATCTGCCTGCTCGTGTTTCGCTGTCTTGTGGGCCTCCCTACTCTGGTGATTGCGCCTTGCGCTGCGGCGACATGTGCATTCTTTTTAGCCACACGTCGTTTTCCCTTTCCTCTGTTTGTGGTTGTCATCTTCCGTATTCACTGCTCGGTGGCCCAATTGCGACTTAGGCCCCGTTTGGCAGTGTCGATTTGCCTGTATTTTTGGCGTCCCTATGGGTTTATCCGTTGTTAGGGGGTGAGCGTGGTAGTTTCTTTCTTTTCTACTACTCTCCTTGAGTTCTCCGACAGGATCTTGCCAGCTCCGGCCGCCGCCCAACCTCCTCGGATGTCCTCTGGCCTTTGCGGCGTTCATGTGCCTGCCTGTTCGGGGGGATTCGCCGAATCGCCGGGCCAGCCGTCGGCCGCCATAGCCATTTTCCAGCACCGCCGGGGCGCCGCGGGAGACAGCCTGAGGGGTGTTGTCGCCACCGCGAAGAGTCCGCCAAGCACCATTGGCGCCACCACCTTATGCCCCCGTCCCTCATCCACCGCAGGTCAAGATTTGACCAGCGGAGGAGCGTAGGTGCGCGCTCCTGACCGATTTCTCCTCTATCTCTGCTCTCCTCTCTCTACTGCCTCACAATCTCTCTCTCCCTGTCACTTTCAGCCGCAGACCGCAACGCGTGGTGCTTGGCGCACACGAGGATTCCGACCTGGGGCGGCGCATCCTGAATCCACGACTACCGGCAGCGGCGTCATCTACGCAACAAGAGGTGGGGGAGGAGGGCGAGCACCATGATGGTGCGCCTCGTCCCTACAGGCAAGTCGACCAGCAGCAAAAGCCGTCCTTGGTGGGGACGGATGGCTTAAATTTAGGTTATTTTGCTTTATAAATTCTGGCAGTGATGCAGTATTGAAATTGTAGTTTTAACATGGGGTTGGTAAAAGGATGCGTAATCATCTTAGATTGCTAGAATGTTTCTGTGGTCAAACATTCTGCACACCATGAACCTTTTTTCTTTCTTATATATTCTTACAACTCTGCGTTTGTCGTATTCAAACATGAGCATGAGGGCGACTTATTGTTTACTGGCAGATGCATATCTGCAAGAAGCATCCGCCATTGCATTAAAGAGAGCATGTTACATACGGATCTTCTTATTTTGCATTGATGGTGAATTGCATATCCTTCTTTTTATCTTATTTGACAGCTATAATTTCATTACTGTCGCATACTGTAAAAATATACTAAGGCTAGGTCAATACCAAAATATTGTATCCAGTTGATGGGGCACTTCGTGCATTACTAGGATTGTTGTTTCTTGTACCGTAGGAGCACATTGCAAAGAAAATGTGATCTTTCTAGATTGTCTCTCTTCTTAAATTGATTTTTTGTTGCTCCGTGAGTTTGTACAAATTTTGTTAGACAGAACCTCAAGTTGCCTACTGGAAGCATGCTAATACACTATAGTAAGGCAATCGGACTAATAGTCAATGCACCAAACATATGTTCATGCCGTAAAGTTTCCTACAGGTTTAGTGCAATGCATTCCTTAATGTGGATTTTTTTTTGTTATCTTGTTTTGAAATTAACTGCAAGAACATCGAGAAAGATTTCTCCCACGAATGATGGGGCAATTAACATTGTTGCCAGACATGCATCTTTTTCTCACAGCAATGTCGTTTCTTTTTTGGTTTATTTGTCGGGCTTCAAAACTTGTATGGAGACTAAAGGATTATCAGATTCTATGGAGCTGAAATGTTCACTTCTATATTAAATTGACCCTTTTAATCTTGGTTGGCATGAAGGGATTTGACAATATCTCTAATGAACTTGTTCATTTAAGCATTGCATTATTGTCATTCAAATTAGTAGTACAAATTGATGAGTAGTGTATATATCATACAAGCATTGGAGCCATTCCTGAGTTGCTAGCAGTCTTTTTGTTACATATATTTACTTCCTTCAATTCTTCTCGGTGCAACTATTGGTATTTGGGTTATTGTCGACCCCCTCGCCGCTGCCAATCTGGTCTGGCTTCTTGGATCCCGGCGACCCACCGCAGTGCAGCATCAGCAGCAGCAGCCTGGCCGGTGGCGGGGCAACCCTGCAACCTCCTTCTTCCAAAACATCACTTCATCCCTCTTCGAACATGACCCATCCCTGAGTATGGTGGTTCAGACTGGCGTGGCGTCGACGGTTAGGCGGGGAGGTGCAGTGAAGGTGGTAAGGTGGATGGGTACTTGGGGTAACTTAGATCTGGAGCCTCCCAGTTTAGCCACCAGATTGTCAACGGTGAGGGGGTGCAGAAATATGAGTCAAGGATTGTGGCAGCAGCTCTTCCGATGCGGCTTGTAGAACATGATGGTAGGACCGCCTGAAAATGGATGCATGGGTACATACACTTATGTTAAATTGCTACAATCTTGCAATGATACCTACAGAAAGTCCATACTTTGATATCTCTCTTATTTAATTCATTTACATGATTCTAACATGTGCTTGGAGATTTATGAACCATAAATTAGTACACTAAATTAAGGAAACTAGGGTGTTGTGGTTATCACAGTATTATAGCCAGACCGGCCCTCGATTTGATTAATACGGTAGATTAACTTTTGCAGTTCTTTGTACGGATTTGGACCAGGAGCTCATGAGGTTCAATAAATCTTGCAATATCATGAGGTTCCTGTAAGTTGGAGTCCTACAACTGCCACCCCCGGCTCATCTGAAATTAGTATTTTCAGACTTAGTTTTGCTATTGACTTATTTTTGATTGATTGAAGGTTTTTTTTTTAAGAAAAGAAGATTGTCAAGTTATGGTTAGATCAGCTTGGTTCTTTTAAGGAGCATCATCTGTGTAGGCAGTTCATAAGCTTCAAATAGTTGCACTTTACATCAAGATCCTGAATACTCCCTCCGATCCGGAATAAGTGGCGCAACTAACAAACTATGTACATGTAATTTTCTAAACAGCCTAAGACACTTAATTCAGACCGGAGGGAGTAGTATACTTTTTTGTGACGCGGAGATCTGAAATAACACATGTGATCTAATTATCTTTTTTAGTGGTACTTTCTTGCATTTAGATAATAAAGCTATGTAGTATAATTAATATTTAAGTTATGTTATTTTAATCAACTACAACTGCAAACTATGTTCTAGATGTCCTGCTATTATTTGTCATTTTATCTACATCATCACCTGTGATAAGCTAGCATGTCATACCGCTTCTTCCAAATTTACAGAATAATAGGTACTGTATGATTGTGAACTACTACTTTAGTTATGCATCTTCTGCTAACATGTCAAAAGGCGTCTTGGAAATATTTTGTGGAAGCTATATCAGCTTACAGAATCCATCATGATTTTGGTCCTACGATATTACAAGGTAGTAGTTATGGCAGTGCCAGGATAAACACTAACCGTGTATATATTTGTAAGGTGAAATAGAGATATGAGCTTATATGAACTGTTATTGCACTAAGAAAATTCAATATATATATACACCTTGCGTCTAAGTGATTTCAGTTAAGTATTTTGAAATTATTTTTCTTTCTAGACAGTTTAAGCATTTATAAGGTGAAATAGATATAATGCATATACCTTTCTGAATACACGCCGATTTTCTGTAGATGTGTTATCATCTGTTAAAATGGGAAGGCACATGGTCTCATTCGTGAATAGCCTATATATATTGATGAATCATGTATCCTTAGATCCAAAGCAGTTTATGTAGTCTGCCATTTTTATTTTGCTAGACATGTTTGCCCAAAGCAATTACTCTTGTTTTGTTCTGCCAGCAGCCCTTTTCACTTCTGCTTCGTCCTGTGCATTGTATCGTGGGCGGCCAGGTTCACCTGCTGCTGTGCCCATGGGGAGACATGCTGCTGCGTCAGACCGTCGCCTACCACGGCCCGCGAGCCTCCACTACTATTCGATTGTGGCTGGTGTTGTAAAAAAGATCAAAGAACTCGAGAGTCTGAAGTGTTGACATTTGAGTTCAATCTATACGAAGATGTGGCCTCATGGGAGCAGGTGGGCATTCTTTCTACTCTCCTGACTTATCTTTTTGATTCAGTTAATACAATGGAAATTTGCAAATATGATGGTACAAGAGTTCCAGCCTAATCCTACCTCTTCGCATGTTGTTAGCAAGGGTAAAATTCACAGGAAGAAGAGCTAGGATCTGCTGAGAAAGGGAACCGTGAAGATGGACTCCGCGACTGCTTGCGAAGTGCTCGGCCACGAGGCAACGGTGACATGTGGTCATCGAGGGAGGCCTAGAGGAGATTGAGCTTCCTGCTTTGGACTATCACCAAAGAAGGCCGCGCTAGAATTCATGGTCCACTAGGTGCACCTACCGAGCTTCTTGTTAAAACATTTACCACAGGTTGCTGGCCATGCCCAGACATTCTAATGTGTTTTTGACATGTGCTAGGGCTAACTGATTTCATTTTGGGGCTTGATTTATATTATAGTATGGTACACATTTGATCAAAACGAGAGGATGGATTGGATATGGTCCTGTTTATGGTACTGGAGCATAGAAGACGAAAACATGTACATGGGGCTGAAATCCAAAACATATATTTTGCTCAGGAATTTCAATCGTTCACGAGCTTAACACATATAAATGAATCTCTTACAATGGGCTTTGCACCGTAAAATGGTTCACTTGACTACTCATGCCCCTTTCAGATATATTTATGTAATAATGTATATTTCGAGATAGTGTCTAGAAGTTTGATGCTAATATACATATTGAGTGTACCAATTTCTTCAATGGATTTACTTTAGGTCATGCAAGAGGACAGGCTGGCAGTCATAAAACTGCCCAGGTTGAGCTAAGCCTTCTTGAAAACCTAACACTTCAATTCTGATTGGAATTGCTAATTTATTTGACAAATTTTATCGATAGATTTAATTAATTTGTTTTTGAGAAATTCTTATATAACTTTATGGCCGGCTTAGCCAGCTATGAGTGCCACCTCTGAGCATATCAACCGTCTTCTCTATCGTTGTGTTGTGGCTTTGGCTGTCTCTCCCGCGGCCATGTGGCCTGTCTGGTGGCTCGGTGAGAGTGTACAGAACTAAAGCAGCACGCCACCAAACGGAGTTGTGAATATGCCACATCCATGCCCATATTCCCATCAGACCATAGGTACCATCTACAGAACACACACGACCAACATAAAGCTAAAAAACACATCCGTGATAACTCTCGGCGGTACAGAACAAAGCGGTCGCACTGACAGAACGCCATGCATCCGGCGCGGCGAAGCGCGCTAATTTTTCTAGTTTGTATTTATATTTCCTCCAATCAAATACTCTCTAGGAAACTATCGTGTGTCTAGACTTTGAATACATGTGGACAAGTGAGTTCTGCAATAATTAGAACCGCCGAATCCATGTCAAAAATTGTAGGAGTGCACTTCTCTTCTACGCCATACCAATACCAATGACGTAGATTTTCTCTCTCCGTTGCAACGCACGGGCAATTAATAGGATACTCATATCAACAAGTTGCAACTCCTTTTCCGGAAGCTCATCTTGAAAGAACTCCAGTGTTAAGCGTGCTTGGCCTGGAGCAATTTGAGGATGGGTGACCGACCGGGAAGTCCTTCCCGGGTGCGCATGAGTGAGGACAAAGTGCGCAGGAAAGACTAGTGTTGGTCTGTGGGGCCAGTCTAGAGATCCTAGAAAGCTGCCAGGGGTGACAGCCGCCGGCTACGAGGTGGCCGGGGTGTTACAATATCCTACGTGACACCTACCTATGTCCATAAGCTCTCTAGTTTATCTGGTCATATTTCCGGTAAAAGTTGTGAAACAACGTAGGGTATGAATTTCTTGGGATAAAATTAAGCAGGTTGTACCTTGGCAACATGTTCGAATTCCTCTGGTATTCCAACAAAGAGCCAATAAGAGGAGAATATACACCGGAAGTTTTCTCCTAAGCTTCATCGGCACAAATTAGTAGGGTATGAATTGAAATTCCTGCCGCCACCTTCTATTTCAACTGAAACTGATCAAGCATCGCAGGTTAAAGTACATATACACAGAGAGGTTACACGGTACTATGATATACATTTTGATTGTTGAAAAAGTCCTCCGCAATAGCTTCCATTTGATTTCGCGACCTCTCTCTCATAAAATCAGTAAAGGACCCTTTTTGGATCAGGACCCTTTTATGCAAACGAACCAAAACACAACTTTTTAGTGCAAAACTTGATGATACCCTCAAATATTGGAAGTCTTCCTAATTCATACTTGTATGATTCTCGTGCAAGTAGTACAAGGCCCTATAGATGTTTCAAGACACAACTCGTCCCTGAAAAATGGTCGGATTAAGCATGTTGGCATTTAATCTTTTATGCAAAATAATCCAGTAAGGCATTTAACTTTTAATGCAGAACAATCCCGTAAGTAAGGCATTAGCTTCAAAATGGACCATCACAAAAGTTCCCCATATCATTCACCCGCCTCCCATCCTAGCTCCTAAAAATTCTATTTTTCTTCAGAGTCCTAACATGGACAAGTTTCATCAAAGGCAAGAGACAAGCAGATCCATCTTTGCCAATACACCGGCTTTACAAATCTCTGTCTTCAGTTGAGCAAATCATCACGCCTGCTTACGATCTGTCCTACCTGCGTTATTGTAGTGAGGATGAAGGTACTGACCTGCACGCATGGTCACCACACCTTGTCTTCAACCATCCAAGGGGTAGACGCAATGGGAGGAAAGACCGATGCGCGACTTACCGAGCAGCCGTCCGAAACGCCATCAATGACGACGGCCGATTGGCTCCAGGACTTCGTCTCACCTCCATCTAGAACATGGCGTTCCCCACGCTCTGGTACTTGTGCTCTACGTAGGTGCCCAAGACCAACGGCCAGTTGAGAGCTTCAAGCTTCGTCCGTATCCGTCCTCCCCGTAGGTGGCTGCCTCGTCGCCCTCCAGATTGGGCTCGGCCACCGGTGCCATACAATCTCAAGCTGACGTTGCCGTTCGCCGCCAGTTAGGGTAGAGTTCGTGCTGTATGGATTTTGATCTTCACCGGCAGTAACAACAGCAGGGCAGCGCATGCTAACGGGCATTAAGTAAACGCCGTAAGATGTGCTGCTAAGGACCCTGCAGGTGTACGTGGGTCATGTACGCGTCGCCACTGACGTGGTCATGTGGTCGGTGGCCAACCAGGCGAACACAGTCTCCTTGCGCCATGCATGGTCGGCCAGTACACCACGCTGGGGCCGTACATGATTTAAGAGAAGAAGAACAATTACACTGTCATCCATCACCTGTGATCGTTGAGTTGTGATGTTCTTATGACCATGGAAAAAGGAGCCGTGGCGTGGCGTGTATCTTGTGGTCGAGACTGGCTGCCAATGAGGCGACGCTGATCGGCATGAACGCCATCTCTACAGTTGGAGATCCAGATCGCACATGATAACGATCAGGTGGGGAGCAAGAGATGGAATGGGAATAGAGATGGGAAGTCAATGCAGAACAACCGAGAATCGTCCAACCGCTTGCTCCGATTGCATCATCCAGAGCTTCTGCGTGCCACACTGCTTGTCTAGGAGAATCCAACAACCATAGATTGTAGGTGCACCGCCGAGTCGATGGTGGCGGCAATGGTGATTCCCAACCATACTCCCCGGCAGGACGTGGAGTCATGGACGTTTAGTGTCGATTGCTGCGCGGCGCATTGCGGCCGGCTCTCGTACGTATGCATACTTGCCTTGCCCCGTTGCCCAGTGAGCCGCGTCCGTGCTTGCAAGTTTCCAGCGAGATCGTTTCTTCCGAGCCCTCGGCTGCAGGAGTTCTACACGTTTTTACTTTATACATGGAGCAAGCCAGCTTAGTCGGTGCGTTGGTTGTATCGTGTCCGTGATAAACTCCTGTTCTGTTATGATTTATAGCAAAACATGCCTGTGTGCAACGGAAGATAAAAATAATAATGTCGCAACCTATGCACTGATGAAACAGTCCCAATTTGAAGGTAATATATTATTTTTTCACAATAATCAAATATAATTCCTATCTAAAAATGAAAGTAGTTTTGCAAGAACATGCAAGAGTTGTATCATGTAATTAAGATAAAAAAATGATCTATTATATTATGCACTAAACTAAGGAATCCTTAATTTATACCACTATAGCTTAGGATATAATATATCTGATATATTACTAAAATAGGAATCTCAAATTCTCTTTTTGCCGTGCCTACACACCATAGACATTTTATACACACACACCGATTAGTGGGTGACAAATTACCAGTATCCTAACCATCGGTTTCTTAGTGGCAGAATATTGTTCATATCCATTTATTTTCTCTAGAAATTCTACAAGACTGTAAAAAAAATCAAGTGGACTGAACTTCAGAGACATTGGAGATAAACATGGCAAGATAAGGTGCACACGTTGCTGTAACATCCCAAATTTTATATTTGGAATGTTTTGCATTTAGAGTATATGCATAGCATGACATCATTTCAAAACTTGTATTAGAGTGTTGCTTTTTAAACCCCAAAACAAAATCATGTTTCAAAAAGTCCAAAATCCTCTTATAAGGCGTTTATAAGCCAAGGTATATTTGGATATTTTATTTTACCAAAATCACTCTCTAATAGTCTAATATGATAGAGTTTCAAATTTCAAAATTTTAGAAATTTGTTTGACTCGATTCCGAGTTATATTTCAAAAGTTATGAAAGTTTTAAGAAAAAGATAAAGAAAAAAAAAACCCGAACCGAGCTCGCTCGCATGGCCCGGCCCAGCACGCCACCGCACCGCACCGCACGGCAATCCCTTTTTTCTGACCTATCCGTATTCAAACTAGCATATCTCTTCATCGGAGAGTCCAAATTAGAATCCGCTTCTTTCTACTTGTTCACTACTCCAAGGAGCAACTTTCCACCGACCTCCCCACCTATAAAGCCCAGCCCCGGCCGTGAGGTCGTCCCAAAGTCGAAACTTTGATTCAGATATGTTTCGTGGTATTTTTCTCGCCACGATCCGTGAGTTCCTCGGTTGACGTTCAAGTATTCACGAGAAACCTCACCTCTTTTCATCCGCCACAGCCAGAGAATTTCGCGATCTACTCTCTCAGATCTGAAGCGGCAAACGTTCAATTACTCTTCAATCATTTGTCCTTTTTTGCTCAAATTTCTACTATAGTTGCATCTCATCATTATCTATAACTTTTGTTCTTTGAGTTTTTCGATTTGAGCTACAGATCTGTTTATATAATTTTGATCTACTTTTGCCCACCGGAGTAACTCGAAATTTCAAATCTATGCTTCGTTCTTATTCATTCAAAAAGTTTTCGTCGAGTGTTTTTATTTGCCTTTTTTATCTTATTAGTATGTTAGGTTTAGATCTACTTTCTATTAACTTTATTTCGATAAGATCTTGCAGATTGTTAATTAAATCTATTTAATTTGGTTAAACTGCTTTTTGTCTCTTGCATTACAAACTTTTTCATGCATCATATATTGTTTAGGCAACCAGATAACTAGTAAATTAGTCGTTTGCATTATTAAATCATCATGCATCCATATGTTGCATTGTTATTTTGTCTCGATTGGTTATCTATTGTGGTATGGTTGCAACGTGTAGATTGCGATAGTTGCGGTTGTTGTTTGTGTGAGGAACGTGGTTGTTACGGTTGCGTCTGAGTCGAGTGCGTGAACGACTCCAATTTCTGTCAAGGCAAGTGACACACATGATCCTACTATTTTAATATATGCATTAGAGTTTTATTGTAGCTATGCATTAGTAGGAGTTGTGTGTTATCGCTATGCTAGATTGCTTCACTAACACCCAAGTGGAGTAATCATATGTTATCCCTATATGTAGAAATCCATATGTTAGGCAAACACCGTAATGTTAGATTGCTTAGCCATGATTGTAGTTATTCGTGGTTGGGATTATTATCATGTTATGATGAAAATCATTGTTTTAATTGCTTATCAAAACAACATGATAATTAATTAACCACTGGGCGGATTGCTAGCATGTCATAAGAGTACACAGTTTGGTGGGGACCGCCGCCCAGTATCTTGAGATTATGTTTATTTTTTTATGTAGTTGTTCTTGCGTGCAGTCGTGTTTTATATTAGTATGGGCTAGACATAAATTGTAGGTTGTGGTGACTCGAACCCAATGTGTCCAGAGATGTAGAATAGTTATAGGATGGTCCGGCTCGTGGAGGGTTTGGGGATCTACTTCTTATAATTTATGGCTTAATCTTCTTTCCTTCCGTGGTACTAATGATGTATCATGGTGTTTGGGGTCGATTGGGCAACACAGGTAAAGGGCACAAACCTCACGAGGGTTAAAACTAAGATCTTAGCCGTGTTCCATTGGTTAGAGACAATTCAACAACTAGATGAGAAACATGACATATCTCGTTCATCTTGTTTTATTTATTACTACCAATTTGACTATGGGTTATTGGAGAAGTGCATGATGGTGTTTCAGCGTGCTAATCCAAAAAGGGTAGGAGCACTTTGCTATCAACCAAAGTGTCCAATTATATAGGAGCACTTTGTTATCAACCAAAGTGTCCAGTTATGTGCAAAATTATTTTCTATTAAAAGATATGACAAATGCATTTACGCAAAATAGCCTACAAACTCCACCAGCCAAATATGCATGTAGACTAGCACTTGCCATTTATATACAACCATAGTGTCACTTGCCACCATTGCTCAGAATGATCTGACCTTCTTTTGGGGGCTGCATATTCCAACGTGCAGGTTGTTCGTATCTAGAGTGATCGACGTAGGTCTCGTGACTCCACTCAACATGTTTGTTCGCCTGTGGCACAAATTGAAGACTGGAGCCCTTATATTCGCTTTGTTATACTTGAATAGTTTTGAGCTAGCTTCCGCTATGCAACTTGTAAAGAATTTTGTACTCTGGATTATTCGCTAGATATGAGATACAATTGCTTATTTTGATATCTATCTAGTTGTGTGTGCTGGTGAACGGTCCAGTGGCCAGTACTACACGCAACAGTATAGCCTGTGTTGGGCCGTACTACTACATATGGTATCAGAGCAATATGTTGACTGTAGGAACGAGACCTTAGAAAATGGATTAGGAAAAGCCAGATGATGAAAACTTATTTTTCCAAATCTTTTATACATTCTTCCTTTAACTCTATTCTTGTAATCTTCTTATCTTTATCTCCTACTTTCATCTTTTTTGTTTCAAATCATAGTGGAGATTCCCATAGAGAAGAAGATTCAATTCAATATAAAGGAGATTCACCTCAAGATAGAGAAGAAGGCTCACTACAAGAAGGAAACACGATACATGCTATTGGATCTATGTGAAGACACTAGGTTGCCCACCACATAGTATTCCTATTTCTCGAGAACGTGTTAGGTATTGACCATATCAAATTATATGATGTGGCAATGATAGTCCGTGTATTTTCAACTGTTTTGTTTTCAAAACTTTACTGGTATTTTCACAGGAAATTATACCCTATTTTTGAAAACTATTTTAAAATGTTTGGATTGCTTGTTAAGTGTTGCTTTGTTCATATATAGTATGGGTAGGTATTTCCTTTAGTCCTATCTATCTAAACTCATCTATTCTAAAACCAGTAGATCCCTTTCCATAATACTCTCTATATCAACCACCCCGAGATGCCACTTCCATTATAGCAACTATTAGATGCTCCGACTCAGTTTACTCAACCTATTACCTAGAACCTAGCCAAGAAGAAAGGCAATGAACTCATTCAAGACAACGACGAGGATCCAAAACATAGAAGAAACATTTGAGGACGCCAACCTCGAC
Source organism: Alopecurus myosuroides (assembly GCA_028641055.1). Taxonomy (NCBI): domain Eukaryota; kingdom Viridiplantae; phylum Streptophyta; class Magnoliopsida; order Poales; family Poaceae; genus Alopecurus; species Alopecurus myosuroides. The sequence continues at coordinate 371,273,177 of CM054059.1, forward strand.
ATTGCCACGCAACCTATGGATGGAGATGCTTCATACTGTTGACAACACATGGAGTGAAGATCATCATATATAGATCTACGCATGCCTCTAGTGATACAAAGTTAGATTTTCTTAAGGGGGTTAGCCTACCAAATTTAGAAAACCATCCACACCAATTTGCTAGCCGTTCTGAATCTCGGGACGAGATTCATCTTAAGGGGGTTAGTTTGTAACATCCCAAATTTTACATTTGGAATGTTTTGCATTTAGAGCATATGCATAGCATGACATCATTTCAAAACTTGCATTTGAGCGTTGCATTTTAAACCCCAAAACAAAATCATGTTTTAAAAAGTCCAAAATCCTCTTATAAGGCGTTTATAAGCCAAAGTATATTTGGATATTTTATTTTACCAAAATCACTCTCTAATAGTCTAATATGATAGAGTTTCAAATTTCAAAATTTTAGAAATTTGTTTGACTCAATTCCGAGTTATATTTCAAAAGTTATGAAAGTTTTAAGAAAAAGATAAAGAAAAAAAAACCGAACCGAGCTAGCTCGCATGGCTCGGCGCAGCACGCCACGGCACCGCACGGCACAGTTCGCACGCTCCTACACCGTGTGATCCTGTGAATTAGGTTTTTTCTGACCTATCCGTATTCAAACTCGCATGTCTCTTCATCGGAGAGTCCAACTTCGAATCCGCTTCTTTCTACTTGTTCCCTACTCTAAGGAGCAACTTTCCACCGACCTTCCCACATATAAATAGCCCAGCCCCGGCCGTGAGATCGTCCCAAAGTCGAAACTTTGATTTCAGATCTGTTTCGGGGTATTTTGCTCGCCACGATCCGTGAGTTTCTCGGTTGACGTTCAAGTCTTCACGAGAGTTTTAGAGATCGTCAATACCGATCCATCCCAAGAAACCTCATCTCTTTTCATCCACCACAGCCCGATAATTTCGCGATCTACTCTCTCAGATCTGAAGCAGCAAACGTTCAATTACTCTTCAATCCTTTGTCCGTTTTTGCTCCAATTTCTACTATAGTTGCATCTCATCATTATCTATAACTTTCGTTCTTTGAGTTTTTCCATTTGAGCTACAGATCTGTTTATATAATTTCGATCTACTTTTGCCCACCGGAGTAACTCGAAATTTCAAGTCTATACTTCGTTCTTATTCATTCAAAAAGTTTTCGTCGAGTGTTTTTATTAGCCTTTTTTATCTTATTAGTATGTTAGGTTTAGATCTACTTTTTATTAACTTTATTTCGATAAGATCTTGCAGATTGTTAATTAAATCTATTTAATTTGGTTAAACTGTTTTTTGTCTCTTGCATTACAAACTTTTTCATGCATCATGTATTGGTTAGGCAACCAGAGAACTAGTAAATTAGTCGTTTGCATTATTAAATCACCATGCATCCATATATTGCATTGTTGTTTTGTCTCGATTGGTTATCTATTGTGGTATGGTTGCAACGTGTAGATTGCGAGAGTTGCGGTTGTTGTTTGTGTGAGGACCGTGGTTGTTACGGTTGCGACTGAGTCGAGTGCGTGAACGACTCCAATTTCTGTCAAAGGCAAGTGACACAGATGATCCTACTATTTTAATATATGCATTAGAGTTTTATTGTAGCTATGCATTAGTAGGAGTTGTGTGTTATCGCTATGCTAGATTGCTTCACTAACACCCAAGTTGAGTAATCATATGTTATCCCTAGATGTAGAAATCCATATGTTAGGCAAACACCGTAATGTTAGATTGTTTAGCCATGCTTGTAGTTATTCGTGGTTGGTATTATTGTCATGTTATGATGAAAATCGTATTTTATTTTCTTATCAAAACAACATGATAATTAATTAACCTTTGGGCGGATTGCTAGCATGTCATCAGAGTACACAGTTTGGTGGGGACCGCCGCCCAGTATCTTGAGATTATGTTTATTTTTTTATGTAGTTATTCTTGCGTGCAGCCGTGTTTCATATTAGTATGGGCTAGACATAAATTGTAGGTTGTGGTGACTCGAACCCAACGTGTCCAGAGATGTAGAACAGTTGTAGGATGGTCCGGCTCGTGGAGGGTTTGTGGATCTACTTCTTATAATTTATGGCTTAATCTTCTTTTCTTCCGTGGTACTAATGATGTATCATGGTGTTTGAGGTCGATTGGGCAGCACGGGTAAATGGCACAAACCTCGCGAGGGTTAAAAATAAGATCTTAGCCGTGTTCCATTGGTTAGGGACAATTCAACAACTAGATTTTTTTTTTAGAAATGGGGATAACCCCGAACAACTAGATGAGAAACATGACATATCTCATTCAACTTGTTTTATTTATTACTACCAATTTGACTATGGGTTATTGGAGAAGTGCATGACGGTGTTTCAGCGCGCTAATCCAAAAAGGGTAGAAGCACTTTGCTATCAACCAAAGTGTCCAATTATATAGGAGCACTTTGTTATCAATCAAAGTGTCCAGTTATGTGCAAAATTATTTTCTATTAAAAGATAGGACAAATGCATTTACGCAAAATAACCTACAAACTCCACCAGCCAAATATGCATGTTGACTAGCACTTGCCATTTATATACCACCATAGTGTCACTTGCCACCATTGCTCAGAATGATCTGACCTCCTTTTGGGGGCTGCATATTCCAACGTGCAGGTTGTTCGTATCTAAGTGATCGACGTAGGTCTCGTGACTCCACTCAACATGTTTGTTCGCCTGTGGCACAAATTCAAGATTGGAGCCCTTATATTCGCTTTGTTATACTTGAATAAGTTTTGAGCTAGCTTCCGCTATGCAACTTGTACAGAATTTTGTACTCTGGATTATTCGCTAGATATGAGATACAATTGCTTATTTTGATATCTATCTAGTTGTGTGTGCTGGTACTACACGCAACAGTATAGCCTGTGTTGGGCCGTACTAGTACAGTTGCATAAATGCAACAACCTGAGTGGAAAATTGAGGGACAACAGCACCATAAATTCTAAGGGTACGCTTCTGGATCAGGGCGTTGTCACAGGAATCACAGAGATTATATTTGAAGTTGCGATGGAGTAGCCAAGCAGCCGACGTGCGCGACCGCAGTCTCCACCTCGTCCGAGTGGCGGAGGACTCAACATAACGCCGAGAGGCCACCGACAGCTCCGACACAGGTCCGCGGAGAGCAAGGCCTCTATATCCATCCCCTCAGAGTAGCACGGACATGGCATACTTGTAGACCCGCGTGGCTGCACGTCGAGGCGCCCAGTAACTTGCAGTCTCACATACACTAGCGTTTTGACATATTTGAATGCTTGCTGGGACGTGCGGACGAGAGCCAATCTTGCAGGTGCAACTCAAGCGGTACACACACGTGTGCAGCAGGCTGGTCATCGGCATGGTCAGCCATCGGTCGCTCATAATCAATTCCTACGACAGCCTCGCGGATGGCACCGATCATCACGAGATATATAACTGGAGGACAGGAGATCCCGAACATGCATTATTGGACGCCAACGAACCATCTTTTCAGCAGAAATCGATGTTGCATCGGAGTCCTTGCGCGGCCCTGGCAGTTAACCCCTCCGGCCTCACCTATGAAATCCTCCAGGGCCACGTCCCGCGCCACCGTGATTTTCCTCTCTGAAGTTTCATTTGCTGGGACACCAAACGGATTTGTACGGCGCCACCAAAAACTTCTTCCACGCGTGCAAGCTATCTGAACTTTCCTTCGCTGGGGCACCAAAGTTAATTAACGGATCGACAACCACACAACTTGACGAACAGATAAGTTAGCAACAGAACTCGTACGATGATAGGACTTGTGGTGACGTATGAAGTTCTTCTGTCGGTGGTGATGGACGCAAGGACTCGCAGCCTCATCCACTTCGCGGACCATAGGCGGCATGAGAGCGACAAAGAAGATCATGGGAAGCATGGAGGCCGTGATCTTGCCATAACCCATCATCACCGACGGTGTCGCGCCCCAGGAGGCCGAGCTGCACGGTGGCCATCTGGATCGGTGTCGACGTCCCGTATCCGGCCTTTTCGATGGTGCGGAGCAGCTTGGCCGCAAGTCCACTCTCCGCCCAGCGGACTTCTTCTCCTCGGACTTGTCAATGACGCAGAGCCTTCTTATCCTTAAACGTGGAGCGGAGAGATCAAGATGGAGTTGCGATTGATGCTTTGTAAAGGAAAAAGGTAGGAGTTGTTTTCGAATTGGAGTACGTACAAAGGTAATAGAGAATCGTGTGCCCGTAGAGATAGGATTCTATCGGAACAGAGACATACACAGGGAAGTCGTATGACGGCACCATGGTGTCAGCCTTCGTAATTTCGATCTTAACCAGAGGTAAATCCGATGACGTACCAACCAACCAATCAATCAAGGAAGCCTTAACGCCTTTATTATTAGGTAAAGATTAATCAAGCAAAGATATAAGGGTTCATTAGTTTTTTAATTAACTAGCGCAATACCCGTGCTTCCCCGCGGCCCAGTCACCATTTACCATGAAGCCTCAACATTTTTCTTTTGATATTTTGTCCCACAAATTAAAAATATCACTCAAAAGAGAGTTGTTGGTGCTGAATTTGAAACGAGGGATCATTTGTTTTTTTTTCTGATATAAGGCGCATTTTATTACTTATAGCATATAGGAGATACATAAGCATTACACCTAGTCTCTGCATAGCTAACATACACACAACCAAAATTGTCCAACCAAAATTACGCAAGGGGATAGCTAGGAAAATCCAAACTACTTATAAAACAGAAAACTACAATCTTTACCTAATACACCCTCCGTTCCAAAATATAATCCTTTTTAGCAAACTGTTTTAGCTCGCTAAAAAGGTTTACATTCTGGAACGGAGGAAGTATAATATATATAATAATAATAATAATAATATATATGTGTATATATATATATACGGTCGCGCTATTTGACTCTGAGGGAGCAGAACATTATTCTGCACCCCATCAGATCTACGCGCGCCAGTCATGCCAGACTATGCCAGCCCGCGCTTATGCGCCACGCTCCACTAATCGCACAAGCGACTAAAATTATGTCTCATGCAACATAAGCAAATCCGGCACTGCGGATGCACGTCGACGTAATACAGTTTGAATGTGTCGTAAGAAAATGGATAACCAACGTGAGAAAGACAGTTTGCATGTTTCGTAAGAAAATGGATGCACGCAAAGCCAGTTTGCATGTGTCGTCAGAAAATAGATGCACGCAACGATGAGAAAGCTGCCACTCTAAGCCAACCCACACGTAATATGCAAAGGAGTGTCGTATTAAAATTTGCATGCGATGTAATCGGTCCTATTGCCAACTACGGAGTAGCAACTGTTAAGCATTGTATTCTGGTTCCCAGTATCGTACTAGCCTAAGAGAAGTACTCTTCCTAGTACGTATACAACTCATGTACGTACCCGTGTAGGGTTATTTTCTACACCTATATAACATGAAACCCGGCCACCGAAAGGGGTACGGTTCCTCCCTGTTTCACATGGTATCAGAGCTGGCCTCCGGCGTCTAGATCTAATCTCGCAAGTTCGAGGAGAAGCAACCGCCGGCGATCACCGATGAAGAACCCTAGAGAACCAAAACACCCAACAAACCCACAACCGAGCGAGACAATCGATGTGCTGACGCAAGAACACCTCTTCCAAAACTCAATTCGAAAACAAAAACCTAGTCTGTTTGTCCGTTCTGATGGCCTCATCAACGACAGCTGCGGCGAGTCTCACGTCCGCCCTTGGATCACCCCCAACGGAGAAGCTGAACAACGACAACCACCTATTCTGGAAGGCGCAGATCCTTCCGGCAGTCCGCGGCGCGCAGGTTATGGACCTCCTCAATGGTGCCGACCTCGCCCCGCCCAAAACCCTAGAAGAAGAAGATGCTGAGAAGAAGAAAATTCAAGTTCCAAACCCTGCATATGATACTTGGCTTGCACGTGATCAAACTTTGCTCAGTCTCCTCGTCAAAAGGCCCGGCCTTGATATTCTTGCGCAGGTGATTGGCCTCGAGCACTCCCATGAAGTTTGGTCAGCGGTTGAACCTCTGTTTTCATCCCAGTCACGTGCTCGTATCAATATGCTACGTGGTACGCTGAGTAAAACGAAAAAGGCCAATATGACAGCGGCACAGTACATTTCCAAGATGAGCGGGTTTGTGTCCGAACTAGCTGTAGCAGGAAAAATTGTAGATGCTGATGAGTTAAAGGAATACATCTTGGCCGGATTGGACAGTGAATACACTCCCTTTGTCGATTCAATCAATGCAGTTCCCAGTACATCATTGACAGACATGTGCGCACAATTACAAGCTTACGAGTATCGTCAGTCTTCCTTGTCTGAAACCGGCCAGAGCAGTAAGGTTTTCCAATCATCGGCAAATGCTGCAGCACGCACAGGAGGTGGCTACCGCCGGGATGACAACTGACAGTACCGACAGGAACCATCGCACCAGCAGTACCGGTCGGAGGGAGGTGGCTACCGCAACAACAATACCTATCGCGACAATGGATCGGGTTACCGTGATGGTGATGGATATCGCTGTGACAACGGAAATCAGTACCGACGTGATGACTACAAACGTGATGAATACAAACGTGATGATCGTGAGATGCGCCATGATGGTGGTGGTGGCTATTACCGTGATGATCGTGGCCGTCTCCGTGATGATCGTGGTGCAACTAGGGGAGGTCGCGGTCGTGGACGGACTCCTACTCCCTTCGTTGATACTGATTGCCAAATCTGCAAGAAATACGATCTTCCTACAAGTGACTGCTGGTGGCGTTATGTGACCCGAAGGAACAATAATCAGGATAACACTCGTAATTATAATCGCAATGAGAAGTCTGCATATGGCGTGGACACAAACTGGTATATGGACACTTGGGCTACTGATCAAATCACATGAGAATTGAACAAACTGCACACTCGGGATGACTACAGGGGTCGTGATCAAGTCCACAATGCTAGTGGCACAAGTATGACAATACAACATATTAGTCATTCAACATTACATACCCCTCATAGTTCCTTACACTTGCGCAATATTTTGCATGTTCCTAGTGCCACAAAAAATATTTTGTCAGCTCACAAAATTGCCATTGACAATAATGCTTTTGTTGAATTTTACCCTTCCTTCTTTTTGATCAAGGATCAGGCAACTCAGGAAATTCTGTTTAGAGGTCCTTGTCTTGGCGGCTTATATCCACTCGTTCCCATTGCCGCCGAGTCCCACAAGCATGCATTCATCACCATCAAGCCGACATCATCTACCTAGCATCATAGATTAGGGCACCCATCTTCATTTATCGTTCAGCAAATTATTAGGAAAAATAATCTTTCGCATTCTCCAGAAATAAATCCCTATGTCTGTGATCCTTGTCAACAAGCAAAGACTCATCAATTACCCTATCCTACCTCCACTAGTGTTTCCACTGTTCCTTTGGAACAAGTGTTTTCTGATATATGGGGTCCAGCTCCAGCCTCTGTTGGCAAACACCAATATTATGTAAGCTTTATTGATCACTATAACAAGTTTACTTGGATTTATTTGCTTAAAAATAGACATGAAGTGTATCAAGTTTTTCTCAATTTTCAACAACTTGTTGAACGCAAGTTTTATCGTAAAATTATCACCATGCAAACTGATTGGGGTGATGAATATGAAAAACTTCATGGTTTCTTCCAAAAGGTTGGCATCACATATCATGTATCTTGTCCACATGCCCGTCAACAAAATGGTTCTGCTGAGCGTAAACATAGACATACTGTTGAGGTTGGTCTTGCTCTTCTTGCCAATGCTTGTATCCCCTTAAAATTTTAGGATGAAGCTTTTGTTACTGGCACCTTTCTCATAAACTTACTTCCTACCAAAGTTTTAAACCATGAATCTCCTGTTGAAAAACTCCTCAAAGTCAAACCCAACTATGATGCCCTTCGTATTTTTGGTTGTGCATGTTGGACAAATCTTCGCCCCTACAATACTCGTAAACTCTCGTTTCGATCCAAACAATGTGTCTTTTTAGGCTATAGGCCTAGACATAAGGGTGTCAAGTGTCTTGATGTATCCAGTGGACGTGTCTATATCTCGAGAGACGTTGTATTTGATGAGAACATGTTTCCCTTTAAAGCATTGTACCCTAATGTTGGTGCTCGTCTCCGTGCCAAAATTCCCCTATTGCTAGACGATTTAATCTCTCCTTTGTCATCTAGTGTGGGTGTACATGTTGATGATCATTTGCATATTGTCCCTGTTATTGACGCTCTAATGCGTGTTGATGATTTGCCTGAAGTCTATAGCAATATTTCTACAGATTCCTCTGACAATTACAACTCAAATGATGAAGAAAATGTCGAAAATGAGCAAAACACGTCGAGCACATCTATCGAGGCAGATTCGCCTGGCGCAAATTCTTCCGCAACCAGTCAATCGCCCTCGGATTCAGCGAGCAGATCTGCCTCGGATCCAGTGACTGGGTCCTCCTCAGGTCCTGTCTCCCCGCACCAGTCGCCTATCTCCACGGCTTCGTCTCACCGCGTGGCCGACGGTGAGCGTGGGTTCCCACGTGATGATGACAGCGCGTGCGGGTCACGCTCGTTTCGCTCTCCTGCCTCGGGCGCGGATCGTGTTGTCTCCTCCCGACAAGGGGACAGCCAGAAAACGGAAGAAGACAGCGACGATGCAGGTCACGACAACGATGGCGCAGGAAATACGTCCGCTCCAAACAACGATGATGTTTTTTCCTATGACACTGCTAGTCCTCCTGGACTCATGTGGCGCATGTTTCAGCAGATATTCATGTGGCTGAACCAGTTCGCTCGCGTCTACAACAAGGTATTCGAAAACCCCGCAAATGGACTGATGGCACTATTCCATACAACAAAAAGTGGACTGGTAGTACTGTTAGATATGGTATGTATACCTCTACAGGTGAACCAAGTGGTTTTTTTGGAAGCAATGGAAGATGAGAAGTGAAAACAAGCAATGGATGAGGAGTACAAAGCCTTAATGGACAACAAAACATGGCATTTAGTACCTTCAAGTTCAAATAAAAATTTGATTGATTGCAAGTGGGTTTATCACATCAAAAGACATTATGATGGCACTATTGAAAGGTACAAAGCAATATTGGTTGCTAAGGGGTTTAAACAAAGTTATGGTATTGATTATGAGGACACGTTTAGGCCAGTGGTCAAAGCTGCTACTGTTCGACTTGTTCTTGCTATTTCTATGTCTCGAGGATGGAGCCTACGACAACTAGACGTCAAGAACGTGTTTCTTCATGGCGTTCTGAAGGAGGAAGTATCTATCCTATAAAGGCTCAGGCTGAGTTCGGCTCTCACATTCGTTTCGTGAGGCACCTCCTCCAGATTTTAACACGTTTGTACACAGGTTGGACCTACCCCACTCGCTGACGGATAGGGCCACACTCATGTGGGCCTGGTCACTCCTTGCGCGCGCACCCGCTTCTTCCCGCATGTGTTTGTGACGCCCCGAGATCGGGCACTATGCAGATTTCAGCATTCCCGCCAAATCCGCATAATAACCGATTCCAGGTTGCCATTTATGATAACATTACAATAGTTCACGAATAATCCACAATTACAACAGAAGCAGATAGATACAAGATGACTCAAACGAGCCAGGGTTACAACTGATACATTACAAAGATCCAAATAACAGCGGAAGAAACAACATATCGTCCGTCTACGGACAAGATCCAAATTGGACTAAGAGTCCTGAAGATAACCGAAGGCGTCCAATCCCTGCCCAGGCCAAGCCGGAGGGATTCCCAAGCTAACGTCGTCAGACTTCAAACCTGTTGACTGCAATTTGGAATTTGCAGCCACGAAAGAGATTCGTGGGTCAGTACGGTTAAGTACTGGCAAGGGGGATAAAACCCATACTCACGAAATACCGGCGTAGCCAGTCATCACAAGATACAAATACTTTAGGATCAATGGAAAGGAAGGGGTTATTGCAAATAAGCGACAGCAGGCTGCAGTAACCAACTACACAGAGATACTACAACTTCCGGCTAACAGAAAGAAGATAAGATCGAGTATTGTAACCAACTGAAAGATAACTGCAAACAAACCCATCCTGGATCTCGCCCCTTATCCGAAGAAGCAATCCGAGGATAACTCACACAGTTTGATTAATGATGGTTCAGATTATTGTGTCAATAATCCTATTACTAGTCAAGTTGTTAATCATGGGGTGAAAGGTTGTTAATGATTAGGTTTAAGTTTTCCTGAGTACTTGTTAGCCAGTACTTTCACCAAGTAATCCATAACCGCGGAAAACACGGGTTCTCGAGAAGATTATCCCTGCAGGGTTGCACCAATTTAGCCGTACACTCATGAATGTCCCGCCAGATGGGATGCCTCCCACCAAGCGGGGCACTCAACACAATCCAACCCTTCTTCGCATCAAGCCCAAAGCACCTTGGGCGCACGGCTACTCGGGCCCAGAAGAAAATGGACCCTCATAGCACTCTAAGACCGTGTCCCCCTATATGCCGACTACGAAAGTTCCACCCGGGTACCAAGGGCTCGCAAGATCATGTATGCAGCAAATGGAAAACCCGAACTAAATGAGGCGATTTGGACGAGATGCGAATCGGGTCAAACTGAGGGGGAGCCCATACTCCCCAAATGCGGGTAGTGCGCTCATCATGGATCAGTAGACAAGACCCTTTTCCTATTAGGGTCGACACTAGCGGGCCTCAAAACCTCAAAGGGCCTCCCGCCGGTGCCTTATCATCAAATTTATTATTAATAGTAACATTAGCATGATTGATGGATTGATTAATCATCGAGCCCCCGGAACAGTAACAACAATAATAGTACGATAGTAAAAGAAGTAACCGACAACAGGCTCGAGCAGAAGCAACTCTAAGCATGCTAGATAAGAACAGGCACAAACAAAGGCTGTAGGTATGGAGGTGAGGCAATATCAAGGTTAAGGGATTCATGTGATGGGTTCGTAACAGAAACAACTACCACTAAGGCTAGCAGAAAGAATCAACGGAAAGAATCGGTAACAAGTGATGAGAGGCAGCCATATGGCATCAAGTGAGTATACTTGCCTGAGATCCCGCAAGGTAGCAGAACTTGTCGTTGCTCACATCATCTCAACGTCCTATCCGGGAAGAAACAACGAACCTCGAACAAACACCGGAATGCAACAATTACTACTACGGCAAAAGATCCAGCATGATCAAGGTATGGATGCATGACAGGTTTAAAGATGCATTAAGGTAAACTAGTTGACAAGATAAACAAATTTAAATGGACCCATATGCAATAATGGATTACATATGGAAAGCCCATGAATTTTGGTTGAAACAATTGTTTTCCTACTGATCAACAGGTGAAAGTGGATTAGCATGATGCATGCAAAAGGGAAACAGCAAAATAACAACATTAGAATCAAATTAAAATAGGGTGTAGCAATTTAGAATTTTATTATTAACTTAGGGAATTTTGGGTGCCTTAAAGGGAACACACAAGTATTTGTTGTTTTCAACCATTTAAAATGTTCAAAACAAATAACAAAGTTAATATTTGAAAAGAACATCAAATTTTAGTTGGATTACATGTTTCACATGTTGAAATAGGAGTTAGGATTATTTAATTAGGAATCAAACAATATTAAACAAGTTTTAATTGGATTTAAACAAGATTAAATTGTTTAGGCAATTTAAATTATTCAAACCAGGAAACAAAATTTATATTTGGAAAGATGAGTTGAAATGGTATGGAAAACATATTTTATTTGCATTATTTGGAATTAGTATGAATCGTTTATTAATTTTAGCAATTTGTAATTTAATTACTTGAATTCAAATTTAAATTGCATTTTGGAATTTCAAAACAGTAAACAAATGGCATATTTGAAAAGTTCATGAAATTTTGTTTGGGATACATATAAATTTTGTGCAGTTTGGAGTTACCAATTAAAAGTTATGATTTATGGAAGTTTCACTCGTTTTCTGGAATTTTGGAAAAAATCAGAAAAAGGCCTGAACTTTCGGTACCGTGGGGACTACCCCCACGATGGCTGACAGCTGGGCCAGGGGGCCACGCAGGCGCCACGGGGCGCGGGGAGTCCACGCTGGCCGCCACGGTCGCTGACCGGTGGGGCCAGCTGCGGGCGCGGAAAAAAGGACCCAAAAAGGTGGGGTTTTGCCTTCCCCAGGGGTCGATCCCGCGAGCTGGGACGGGAGCGCGAGCGTTCGCTTCCACTGCGCCTCGTCTGTTTCGTGATTGGGTTACAGGTACGAGCCAAAAAGAGGTGTATTCCGTGCGTGGTGTCAACTGAAAAACCGATCCTCTCTGACGAACCTGACGGCTGCGTTCGACGATCGCTGCTCGTCGGGCAGAGACCGAACAGATCCGGCGACGCACCCCGGCGTGGCACGACGGCCACGCCCGCAGAGCAAGGAGGGGGGAAGGGCCCTAGGGCGAGAGGTGGGTCCTCACCTCGGTGAGCGTCGGGGAAGGAGGAGCGGGGCTTCTCTGCGGTTGATCGACGACGAACAGAAAGAGAGGCAGAAACGGACGGAGGAGTTGCCGGCGACGGCGCGGCCGGCTCGGGCCTCCTCTCGCCTCTGCGCCTTCACGGATCTTGACGAGGAAACGACTATGGTTCCATTCCCGTGGAGATATGGACTTGAGGGGGGCTCGTGGTGGCGGGACGGTGGCGGTCTGACGGTGGCTATGTGGTGGTTCGGTGCAGGTTCAGGCAACAGAAGAAGAAGCAGAGAGAGGTGGAAGAGGATGCGGCGATGGAAGGGAAAACTAGCTAGGGTTTCTAGGGGTCTAGGGCCGAGGGGATACTTAAGGAGAAGGGGCCATGTACGGCAGCTCATCCAGGGGGGGTGGAGGTTGATCGATTGGTTCTGGTTCAGTCGTACGGAAGGTAGAAGACGACAGGGAATAAGGGGGTGGGCCAGAAGGTAAGTGGGCTTGGGGCAGGAAAAGAAAAGGCTGGGCCAGAGAGAGAGAGAAAAGAATTGGGCTGCCCTTCTCTCCAAAGCTCTTATTTTTTTGTATTAGTTGATTGATTTTTTTTTTGTAAAGAATAAAAGAGATAGAGGGATGGAAAGGGGTTAGGGTTTTAGTTTTGGGTTTATAAATACATTTGGTTATTTTGCAAAACAGCACATGAAAGTAATGTTAATCAAAATTTAAATTGTTGATTTGATTTCTATTTTGTTATTTGAAATTCCAAAATAAGGTTGGGGTGTTTAGTTGATAGTTAGATTTTTATTATTTTGCAAAACAACAACAACAAGGTAGTTAAAAGGTAATTTCAACAACTTGAAGTAGTAATTGGATATTAATTGGTTAGGTGATTTTTCAAATAGGGTTTGGTTGGAAAGTTGGAGTTAAACAAATTTTATTTAATAAGCCACAAGCAATTATACAACATTATTTGATTTAATTTGTTTGCCAAATTTTAATCTTTAAACCCATATTGAAAATATGATAAATAAGATTGATTGGATTTGAATGTTTGGAATTTGCCATTAGGGTTTTTAAATAACAGGGAAATTTGTATTAACAAACAATTTGATTTAGAATAACTGCAAACTATTTGAAAACAAAGGAGTTGTTATAGTTTGCAATTGCTAACTTGGAAATTTTGAGCAAGGTGTGAAAGTTTTAATTGATTTAAAATTTCCAGTTGTGATGCAAACATGGTGCAATGCAATGTGATGCATATGATGCAAACAAACAAACAGGTAACACCCCAGGTGTTACAGACGACACCACTAACAAGGGATTGCGCCCTCGCAATCCACCTGCTAACCCGGGAGGGGAAAGAAGTTCGACTATCGTTTCTTCGTTCTTCCGGTTGATCTCCTCGACACCACTAACAAGGGATTCTTGCTCGGAGTGACGACGATGTTCTTCCACCAGGAATCTTCCGATGATCGAACCTATTAGGTTAAGGGCTCAGAAAACGTCCACCCATGTAGGATCCTAACACTTTGAAAGGTAGACAGGAAGAGAGACTCCAAAACAAATAGGATGGGAGGGGAAATAGAATAGAGGTAAGGAGAAAACAAGAATCCTATTGAGATGTTTCCAAAATAGTTTAGCAGAAATAGTTTTTGACACTCTAGAAACAACGACCGTTAGCGAGGTTATCCTACAGGCTTTGCGGACCCGTTGCTTCGATAACCATTCGTATCGAAACAATCTCGGGAATCGGAACCAAGGCTCTGATACCATTTGTGACGCCCCGAGATCGGGCACTATGCAGATTTCAGCATTCCCGCCAAATCCGCATAATAACCGATTCCAGGTTGCCATTTATGATAACATTACAATAGTTCACGAATAATCCACAATTACAACAGAAGCAGATAGATACAAGATGACTCAAACGAGCCAGGGTTACAACTGATACATTACAAAGATCCAAATAACAGCGGAAGAAACAACATATCGTCCGTCTACGGACAAGATCCAAATTGGACTAAGAGTCCTGAAGATAACCGAAGGCGTCCAATCCCTGCCCAGGCCAAGCCGGAGGGATTCCCAAGCTAACGTCGTCAGACTTCAAACCTGTTGACTGCAATTTGGAATTTGCAGCCACGAAAGAGATTCGTGGGTCAGTACGGTTAAGTACTGGCAAGGGGGATAAAACCCATACTCACGAAATACCGGCGTAGCCAGTCATCACAAGATACAAATACTTTAGGATCAATGGAAAGGAAGGGGTTATTGCAAATAAGCGACAGCAGGCTGCAGTAACCAACTACACAGAGATACTACAACTTCCGGCTAACAGAAAGAAGATAAGATCGAGTATTGTAACCAACTGAAAGATAACTGCAAACAAACCCATCCTGGATCTCGCCCCTTATCCGAAGAAGCAATCCGAGGATAACTCACACAGTTTGATTAATGATGGTTCAGATTATTGTGTCAATAATCCTATTACTAGTCAAGTTGTTAATCATGGGGTGAAAGGTTGTTAATGATTAGGTTTAAGTTTTCCTGAGTACTTGTTAGCCAGTACTTTCACCAAGTAATCCATAACCGCGGAAAACACGGCTTCTCGAGAAGATTATCCCTGCAGGGTTGCACCAATTTAGCCGTACACTCATGAATGTCCCGCCAGATGGGATGCCTCCCACCAAGTGGGGCACTCAACACAATCCAACCCTTCTTCGCATCAAGCCCAAAGCACCTTGGGCGCACGGCTACTCGGGCCCAGAAGAAAATGGACCCTCATAGCACTCTAAGACCGTGTCCCCCTATATGCCGACTACGAAAGTTCCACCCGGGTACCAAGGGCTCGCAAGATCATGTATGCAGCAAATGGAAAACCCGAACTAAATGAGGCGATTTGGACGAGATGCGAATCGGGTCAAACTGAGGGGGAGCCCATACTCCCGAAATGCGGGTAGTGCGCTCATCATGGATCAGTAGACAAGACCCTTTTCCTATTAGGGTCGACACTAGCGGGCCTCAAAACCTCAAAGGGCCTCCCGCCGGTGCCTTATCATCAAATTTATTATTAATAGTAACATTAGCATGATTGATGGATTGATTAATCATCGAGCCCCCGGAACAGTAACAACAATAATAGTACGATAGTAAAAGAAGTAACCGACAACAGGCTCGAGCAGAAGCAACTCTAAGCATGCTAGATAAGAACAGGCACAAACAAAGGCTGTAGGTATGGAGGTGAGGCAATATCAAGGTTAAGGGATTCATGTGATGGGTTCGTAACAGAAACAACTACCACTAAGGCTAGCAGAAAGAATCAACGGAAAGAATCGGTAACAAGTGATGAGAGGCAGCCATATGGCATCAAGTGAGTATACTTGCCTGAGATCCCGCAAGGTAGCAGAACTTGTCGTTGCTCACATCATCTCAACGTCCTATCCGGGAAGAAACAACGAACCACGAACAAACACCGGAATGCAACAATTACTACTACGGCAAAAGATCCAGCATGATCAAGGTATGGATGCATGACAGGTTTAAAGATGCATTAAGGTAAACTAGTTGACAAGATAAACAAATTTAAATGGACCCATATGCAATAATGGATTACATATGGAAAGCCCATGAATTTTGGTTGAAACAATTGTTTTCCTACTGATCAACAGGTGAAAGTGGATTAGCATGATGCATGCAAAAGGGAAACAGCAAAATAACAACATTAGAATCAAATTAAAATAGGGTGTAGCAATTTAGAATTTTATTATTAACTTAGGGAATTTTGGGTGCCTTAAAGGGAACACACAAGTATTTGTTGTTTTCAACCATTTAAAATGTTCAAAACAAATAACAAAGTTGATATTTGAAAAGAACATCAAATTTTAGTTGGATTACATGTTTCACATGTTGAAATAGGAGTTAGGATTATTTAATTAGGAATCAAACAATATTAAACAAGTTTTAATTGGATTTAAACAAGATTAAATTGTTTAGGCAATTTAAATTATTCAAACCAGGAAACAAAATTTATATTTGGAAAGATGAGTTGAAATGGTATGGAAAACATATTTTATTTGCATTATTTGGAATTAGTATGAATCGTTTATTAATTTTAGCAATTTGTAATTTAATTACTTGAATTCAAATTTAAATTGCATTTTGGAATTTCAAAACAGTAAACAAATGGCATATTTGAAAAGTTCATGAAATTTTGTTTGGGATACATATAAATTTTGTGCAGTTTGGAGTTACCAATTAAAAGTTATGATTTATGGAAGTTTCACTCGTTTTCTGGAATTTTGGAAAAAATCAGAAAAAGGCCTGAACTTTCGGTACCGTGGGGACTACCCCCACGATGGCTGACAGCTGGGCCAGGGGGCCACGCAGGCGCCACGGGGCGCGGGGAGTCCACGCTGGCCGCCACGGTCGCTGACCGGTGGGGCCAGCTGCGGGCGCGGAAAAAAGGACCCAAAAAGGTGGGGTTTTGCCTTCCCCAGGGGTCGATCCCGCGAGCTGGGACGGGAGCGCGAGCGTTCGCTTCCACTGCGCCTCGTCTGTTTCGTGATTGGGTTACAGGTACGAGCCAAAAAGAGGTGTATTCCGTGCGTGGTGTCAACTGAAAAACCGATCCTCTCTGACGAACCTGACGGCTGCGTTCGACGATCGCTGCTCGTCGGGCAGAGACCGAACAGATCCGGCGACGCACCCCGGCGTGGCACGACGGCCACGCCCGCAGAGCAAGGAGGGGGGAAGGGCCCTAGGGCGAGAGGTGGGTCCTCACCTCGGTGAGCGTTGGGGAAGGAGGAGCGGGGCTTCTCTGCGGTTGATCGACGACGAACAGAAAGAGAGGCAGAAACGGACGGAGGAGTTGCCGGCGACGGCGCGGCCGGCTCGGGCCTCCTCTCGCCTCTGCGCCTTCACGGATCTTGACGAGGAAACGACCATGCTTCCATTCCCGTGGAGATATGGACTTGAGGGGGGCTCGTGGTGGCGGGACGGTGGCGGTCTGACGGTGGCTATGTGGTGGTTCGGTGCAGGTTCAGGCAACAGAAGAAGAAGCAGAGAGAGGTGGAAGAGGATGCGGCGATGGAAGGGAAAACTAGCTAGGGTTTCTAGGGGTCTAGGGCCGAGGGGATACTTAAGGAGAAGGGGCCATGTACGGCAGCTCATCCAGGGGGGGTGGAGGTTGATCGATTGGTTCTGGTTCAGTCGTACGGAAGGTAGAAGACGACAGGGAATAAGGGGGTGGGCCAGAAGGTAAGTGGGCTTGGGGCAGGAAAAGAAAAGGCTGGGCCAGAGAGAGAGAGAAAAGAATTGGGCTGCCCTTCTCTCCAAAGCTCTTATTTTTTTGTATTAGTTGATTGATTTTTTTTTTGTAAAGAATAAAAGAGATAGAGGGATGGAAAGGGGTTAGGGTTTTAGTTTTGGGTTTATAAATACATTTGGTTATTTTGCAAAACAGCACATGAAAGTAATGTTAATCAAAATTTAAATTGTTGATTTGATTTCTATTTTGTTATTTGAAATTCCAAAATAAGGTTGGGGTGTTTAGTTGATAGTTAGATTTTTATTATTTTGCAAAACAACAACAACAAGGTAGTTAAAAGGTAATTTCAACAACTTGAAAGTAGTAATTGGATATTAATTGGTTAGGTGATTTTTCAAATAGGGTTTGGTTGGAAAGTTGGAGTTAAACAAATTTTATTTAATAAGCCACAAGCAATTATACAACATTATTTGATTTAATTTGTTTGCCAAATTTTAATCTTTAAACCCATATTGAAAATATGATAAATAAGATTGATTGGATTTGAATGTTTGGAATTTGCCATTAGGGTTTTTAAATAACAGGGAAATTTGTATTAACAAACAATTTGATTTAGAATAACTGCAAACTATTTGAAAACAAAGGAGTTGTTATAGTTTGCAATTGCTAACTTGGAAATTTTGAGCAAGGTGTGAAAGTTTTAATTGATTTAAAATTTCCAGTTGTGATGCAAACATGGTGCAATGCAATGTGATGCATATGATGCAAACAAACAAACAGGTAACACCCCAGGTGTTACGTGCTTCTTCGTTTCGTGGCAGAGACATCGGTTGTGGGCTGGAAGCCGTACAATTTAGCTGCGTTGGCTTTTCGCCATTTCAATGACAGTGGCCCCTACTTGTATGTGGACCCGCTGATCAGTCTCACGTTTGCGATGAGGAGAGTAGACTCGTGGGTGCTGCGCGCGGGTGGATCTGCTCAACCCAGAAATATCTCCGCATTTCTCTTCCCCAATCCTCTCCCTCTCTCCTTCCCCAATCCCGTTACTCGCCGCCATGCTCCTTCTCCGCCCACGCCGCTCCTCCTCTCTCTTCTCTCTTCCTCTGTTCCGCCTCCTCTAAACTTTCGCCGCCGGGGCAGCGAATCTGTTGGAAGGGGTGAACGAATCCATGCGGCGGAGACAAGGGCGCGGGTGGTGAGGGCGGGATGCGCATGAATCGGCTAGCGGCGGTGGAGCAAGGCAGGAGAGGTCAGGGTGCAAGTGGACGCGGGACGTCCGCGGCGCCGCATGACCCGCCCCACGTAATGTTGTAAGCGGACGCCCGCGGGCTGGAGGAATAGTTAAGCGGGATTTCGCGGGCAGCCCGCCGTACCCACTTATCCCGCATAAATCGTTGATCTATTAGCTGCTCCGATCAATTTGGCTTTAGTACAAAGCTAGCCTAAGCCGTGAGCTTGGCATGATCGCGTTGCCGACATGAGCTCCACAAGGTGAAGCATGTACACGGAGGGGCGCCGCTGCACTTTGAGAGCTCGGCCATAGTGAGCATGGCGCTGACACCCTCGCCACCGTGGACGCAGAACAGAACCTGGAGCTCGTGGTCCACCCTTAGGCCGTAGAGGTAGTGCGAGGGGTACCGGAAGGAACGGCGCCGCTGCCGGAAGATGGCGTCCCGCCTTGACCAGTGCCTCACCACACCGGCCGGCACTAGTGCCTCACCTCACCTCCAAACCGTCCACCATGTGTGCCGTCCAAAGAGCTCTCCATCAGGAGATGAGGGCCATCAGCGTGCCAATAGATGAAGAGCTCAATTTAGTCTTAGTGTGGCTGTGGTGAGAGAGCTCGGTTAGTATTTGCTAGCTGATTAGACTATGTTTCCGTGTGAGATGATTGAAAATGCGGGCACATGCGGGCGCCGCATAAACGCTAGTAATTTTCGCGGGTTGCCGCGGCCGTCCCACATATCTTTCGTGGGCTGATGCGGCGCATAAGCGGGCTCCCGCGTACGGTCCCACTTGCACCCTGAAGGAGAGGGAGAGGAATCGTGTGCCTTCTCCTCTCCTAACCCGAGCCACTGCCGTCATGCTCATTCCTGAATATCCTCATGCTTCTAATCTCCTGCATGTGGAAGACCTAATCCTAGCCACCATGGCTCCTCTGCTCCCGCAGTTTCTCCAAGGTGCCCACAGCTTTCCCGCCGGCCTGTACCGCTTCCAACTCTCCCTCAATCCCTTGGTCAACCGCGCCTCCAAACCGACGCTCTCAAGCCTCCCAGGTCTACAGCAAGTCTGCTGCCCAGATGTTGTATTGGCGTTCTATTGGTGATGTACGTGGTGCTACTGGGTGGTCTGGTGACGGTGGTATGGCGGTGTGCTTCTGCTGCTGCTGTCCTCTGGTGCCCTCCCTCAACTTCGACCACTCAAGGGCATCCCCTGCTCGACTCCTTCATCTCTACTACCTCGGCTACAACTGCTCAAGGTGAGCACTTCTTTTCTGACCAGTCGTGCGGATGAACCGTGTCGTGATCTGTGTGGATTGTGGTGCTGCTCCAGTTCATCCCAGTGATGAACCGTGCTGTCTAGCTGTGCTGTGATGTGTTTGTGATCCACTACCCCTAGGTGTTGCGTAGTATATTGGTCCTGGTTCGGCTCTAGCTACTGTCATGTGCTCTTAGAGCATCCTATTGTGATAAATCATGTGCAGGTGCAGTACATAAGTATAATCTTTCATACACATATGTTATATACATTGTGGTAATTAGTTTGTATCTGTTCTTGTGTAAATCATGCAAACAAAATAGTTTGGTAGATTTCTGCTTGTTGATTTCCTCAAATCAGTGTGTGTGTGTATGTGTTGTGTGATGCTCCTGTTAGGCAATCCATTTCTCAGTGCCTTATGCTTCCTGCTCTGTATTTAATCTTGCTATTTTTTCAATTTGCAGGAAAAGGTTCCGTTGAGAAGGTTGTGAATTTAAGTCAGATGAACTAGACGCTTCAGCCTGCAATGACGTCGGAGCTTGCAGATCCAGGTGGTGGAGGATGATTGACCAACTAACCATGACAGGCGGCGGTCGTGGGGTGTTTCTTTTGGGCGCAGGTGAAAAAAGCACCTTGCTAGAATGACTACCATGCGGTGACGTTGACGAAGCCCTAAACGTTCCTGGCGGTGCAACTCCAGGTGAGCGTGCATGTTTTGTTGGCGTGTTACAGCAGTTATGTGTTTGTGTTTGTGTTCTTATTCGACTTGCTATTGTTTTTTTGCTGCGGCATGCAGGTTCTCAGTGAAGAAGAGCAATGCCAAGAAGGACCCCAACAAGCCCAAGCGCTCCCCGAGCGCCTTCTTCATCTTTATGTGCGTCAGGAGGAGGGTCAGCCAAGCGTAGTGGCGCGAGGTGATTGTTTCAATCTTCCCATATGAATGGATTTCTCACTTGGTGGAGCAGGAGGCAGACACGGGTGTAGGAGCCTGAACCCGTGCAAAAAACTAAGTTCATAATCTGCTCTGTTTTTGTAGGAGGCTGACGGGAGGCAACATCGAGAAGTTCACGCGACACACATGCCGGAACAGGTTGCCGGAGGACATCCATGGCCATGGGCGCAGCTTGTGGAGAGATGGCCGGATCAAGCTACGACAGGCTTGACTGATGCCAAGGTAAGCTTACCTCCATCCTTCTTCCGCTACTCTCTCTGGTCTGAAATATTGATCAACCGAAAGGTGAAGATTTAGAATTTTCTGGATATATCTGCTGATAAGTAGTTTTTTATGTATAGCTGAAAGAGGCCAATTGTAGCTATAATTTGAAAGGTTATTCAGGATGATAGATTGTCTAAGATGATTAAATCCATAATTTGACAGGTTTTTTTTTGTACAGCTAAAAGAGGCCAATCTTGTACTCTGATGCGTGGAGCCCTGCTCCGTGGTTCAATTACGGTTCATCATTTTTTTGTCTTCTCTTTATTTCAATCTTTACAGTCATTCGTGGCTTCGATTCAACTCCACTTATTAGGTATTTTCCCACTTCTTCAAAGCACACTATTGTTAAGTTCATTTTAGAGCATTAATATCAATCTGACTTTAGAATTTCGGTTCTCTTGTTGCTCGATTGGAGAGAAAGAATATTTGTTAATGGTCGGTGATAAAATGCTGAATATTTTGGAGCTACTCCTGTTTAGTATTCTGGAACTGATTTGATGTGTTATTCTAGAAGAAGTTTTGACAGGCCTTCAGGAGGCTAGACCTTTCCATTCCCCTGTTTTCTCAAGATTATGAAATGACATGCTATATTAATTTGTTTTGGCTGATGCTAAGAGTTAGGCAACCTTTTCCATTCATATCGATGCTGATGAGTGACACTCAGCTCATAATGTATTGGTCATGGTCTTTCATTTGATTTCTATATTTAGGTTTACCTTATGGAACGAGCACTGCATGTTGCACATACGTCGCCTGTTTCGTTATTTAGGATTCAGAAGTGTGCGCATGTGCCTTACATTAGCTCCAGTTTAGGTATTCTAATATTGTTTCTCGAGTTCCTTCTATTTTTCTTCAAGAAAGTTCCCTTTGTGTACATCCTGCCTTGGTTTGCTATGCAATGTAGTGAGGTGTGAATAGGTCCTCATGATTTTGAAGCTTATATTTGTGCATGATCTATAGCTTCTAACAAAGGTATTGAAGAGCTAAAGTGAGGTCAAAACATACCATGATCTATATTTTTCTAGCCATAAGTGGATTATTTATGACGATTAGTTTGATAATACACTGTTTTTAATGAAATTTTAGTCAAGGTCACTAGAATTATGGTGTGACCATGGAGACGTAGGAACCAAGACTTATGATCATGGCCTTGACCTTAATTTCATCGTCCATGTATTCCCACTAATATTATTACTGTTCGAACAATATGATGTATAAATTTCTCGTGTCTTTATTTCTGGTACCACCATACATCGAATAAATTGATACCAGATATGGCAATTAGCAATTGCAAAAGTCCTCCTAATTCGTGCTTTTCAGTTACTGCCTGCTAGGAAATCTCATAGCTGATTTTATACTATCCAAAGAGGAAAACAGATAATTTACTTTCTATTCTGTTCAATATAATTATAGAGTCCTCTAAAGGATGTCTTTATCTACAAAAATTATAACATTTACAGATTAAAGTAATGTATTTTTTCGAGGTCTTACACTATAAATGTACACTATGTGCCTTTGTAAACCTGTATGTTTGCACACGAAAAGTTCTACTCAAACCAAAGAGTGGCACCGCAGATTTTGTTTCCTGTTACCAGTATGTCATGTAGCTTCTAGAGCTGGTGAGCCATTCAACTAAATGGTGCACTTTCTGCAGTCACTGGCTTGGAGCTGCCCATCTGTGTGCAGTCACGGGATGCCATGGACTTGGTGGGAGCCTTTACGTGTCTTGGTGCACATAAATGAAGGAATGACACCGTGTTTTTTTTATCTTTTTTATTTTGCTAAGTTCATGTATCACAGTAGTTCTATATGAAACGCAGATACACTAATTATATACCCCCTATTGTTGCTCAAGTAGTTCTATATCTTATCATCACTGCTATGCTACATTGGTTTACCCGTTGCCCACACACATTTGGTGTCTTCAGGAAAAAAGGAACTTAGAGAAGAATGCATTGTCACGAACTTGAGCAGATTTTGTATCTAATGTCATTCAGACTAACGTCTGTGTAAAATGCTTACAGATTGCCAGAAGAGTTGAATAGCTCTTCACTTCAACTACCCTAGGATATTGGTTGAAGCCCGAGGATATTGACAGAGACCTCCGCTGCCAGCTTCAACTGCCCGAGGAGCCTGCGCCATGCCATCCTAGAGCTCGTCTCAGTGTGGGGGATCAAGGCGGGGCAGGGGAGGTTCAAGCAAAGAAGCGTCGTGCCATCCTCAAGCTCGTCTCGAGGTGCCACGATGTGTCTGAAAGAAGCCCAATTGTCCCTCCATGTCAGGGCGTTCCACAGCTTTGTCGTGGCCTCAGACCGCGCTTTACAAGATAGGACAAGTGATGATGTCTGGTTTATTTTCTGCGGATTAAGCCGGATTTTATACTTCCTTTGGTCATAGTTTTTCCTTTTTGTAAAACGGCCAGTGATAGGTTGTGTGGGTAATGTACTGTACTGATACTCTATTTGTTTTCCCCGTGTGTAACTTTGAGATGGTATAAATTTTGATTTCAACGTATCGGCATCTCTACGGGTCCTCTCTTGTTGTGCATTGTTTTTCCTGGTTTTGTGTTTCTTTTGTTTGTTTCAGTTTGTATTAATAGTGACACATATATGCAAGCATGGTGCATCTGCTCGAGAGTAAATACAAGCATGGTGTGTTATGCGATGGTAAGTTATCCTTTAATACTACTCCGGCCGACAATATAAAACGTTTTGCGAAGTCAAAACAGTTTGGTAATACAATTATACCGTGGGATAGAGGAAGTAATACAATTATACTATGGGACAGAGGAAGTAATTATACTTAGGTCTAACGCTGTTGCCGAGGCTGCTGAGACATGGAAGAATACAAAGCAATATATGTTATGTCATCATCCGACGCTCCACTCTTGTGCACACATAACCATTAGTGCTAGCAAATGCTTGGTTCAAGACTCTGTTGGATGGTCCTTGGTAGTGGAGAATACATGAATTGGAGAAGAATACCACAACACAAGCATGTCGAGGGAGGGAGAGGCCAGGGGAACACGAGCTCATCTGCCACCATTTCACGGCTGGTTCCAGTCGACTCTGTTTGTGCTGAAGGAGGAGGCATCGCCTGTAAGCATGCCATGCAAGTTTTGCCAAAATCTGACATTTCTTATGGTCTATGTAAAAAGAAAAAAAACTTGGGTAACTAACACGAGCAAGCTATAGCATGCTTTAGGCATAGTATAGATCATAATTATCAAATTTATCGATTTCAAATTCATCTATAGACGATTGATTTCGGCACGTATATCCTACCAAACTTGTTATAGTATAGTTTCCAATGTTTTTCCTTTTGGTAATCAATCAATGGTAACTTGGACCTCCTTGCGCCTGTCGGCGCAACGGGTAATCTAGCTTTATCTAAATTTTTAAATAACAAGGTGAATGATGTGGATGAAGATGAATCCAGGGAAGTTAATGATCATGATGAGTAGAAGATGGAAGTGTTTCTGCAGCGTTGAGGATTCGTTAGACAACATTTTTTAAAGTCCACTCATATGCATACTCGCAATGCTCCATTTTAAGTTTATGAATGAGAAATGTCTACTATTTTAGGATTGTATAGCATGCTTTGCACTCTTCGCATTCCAGTACAATGATTCGAAAGTTCTACATTTTAGGAACCTCTACATTTTTATTCTTCAATTTGAGCTTTTCTACCGCAATTTTTTATCGTCCTTGCCGCCTCTTTGATGGTGACTCCGTTAGAAGTTGAATACTTCATATTATTATGTGTCATTTATATGCCATGCTCATAGATGATTCTACTTTAGTTTGTATTCAAGGTTCACAGTGGCCTTCTTAGAATTTCACACCCAGATCACTGATGCAGGAAATCGACGGAGGAGGTATCACCGATGAGCATGTCACTTCTACCTATGGAGATTACGCTTTCGTCGTGTATTGTTGCAATATAATTTATAAAAAAATCATTTTGTAACCAATCCGGAATTAATCGGACTTCCTTGCGCCATTTGGCGCAACGAGTTATCTAGTATATGAAACAACCTCCTGGGTTTGAGGATCCTCGCTTTCCGCATCATTTTTGCAAATTGGATAAATCTCTTTAGGTCTAAAACAAGCCCCTCGTGCATGGTATTCACGTTTGTGTTTAAAACTGCAAGAATTTGGATTTATACCTTCCAAGGCTGACACATATCTGTTTCTCTACAAACAGTCAGGTATCACTATGTTTATATTGATCTATGTTGATGATATTATTGTGGCTAGTTCCTCTGATAAAGCCACATCAGTCTTGCTTAAAAATCTTAGCACACACTTTGCACTCAAAGATCTTGGTGATTTGCATTTCTTCATGGGAATTGAAGTGAAGAGATCTTCTAATGGAATTATCTTGACTGAAGAAAAATATGATGTTGATTTGTTAAAAAAAAGTTGGAATCCAGCAAAGTACTACTTGTCCCATTCCTTTGTCAACCTCAGAAAAATTATCTCTGACAGATGGCACAGCTCTTAGTTCGGAGGGTAGTACAAATTACAGAAGTGTGGTTGGTGCATTACAATATTTAACACTTACACGGCCTGATTTATCATTCCAGTAAATAAAGTATGTTAGTATCTTCATGCACCCACTACAAGCCATTGGACAGCAGTTAAACGAATTCTTAATTATATCAAAGGTACAGTTGATATAGGTCTCACTTTTCAGAGATCTTCTTCCACTCTTCTTAGTGGATTTTCATATACAGATCGACTGGGCAGGATGCCTTGATGACAGACGATCTACATGTGGTTTTGCTGTTTTCTTTGCCCAAATCTAATCTCATGGAGTGCTCGCAAACAAGCAACTGTCTCACGCTTTAGCACTGAACCAGAATATAAGGCATTAGCAAATGCCACAGCTGAAATGATCTGGGTTGAAGCATTGGTCCGAGAGTTGGGAGTTCCTATTTCTCAATGACCATGTCTTTGGTGTGACAACATTGGTGCCACATATCTTTCTGCTAATCCTATTTTCCATGCCAGAACTAAACACATTGAGATTGATTATCATTTTTTTCGAGAGCGTGTTGCTGAGAAGTTGCTTGACATCAAGTTCATATCCACTAAAGACCAAATTGTTGATGGTTTTACAAAGATATTAGGTATTAGAGATTTAGATGAGTTTAAGTGTAATCTAAACCTTTCTAGAGGTTTAGATTAAGGGGGTTGTTAAGCATTGTATTCTTGTTCCTAGTATCGTACTAGCCTAAAAGTAGTACTCTTCCTAGTACGTATGCAACTAATGTACGGTTCCAAATTTTCTTTACCTCAGATTCATTCATATAGTCACAGGCTGGACCAGGAGAATATAGGGTACTGCCAACTACCAAAAATTGTGACAGATTTCAGCAAGTCTCTTAGACAAGACCAAATTGTTTTATCTTTT
This sequence comes from Alopecurus myosuroides, assembly GCA_028641055.1. Classification (NCBI taxonomy): domain Eukaryota; kingdom Viridiplantae; phylum Streptophyta; class Magnoliopsida; order Poales; family Poaceae; genus Alopecurus; species Alopecurus myosuroides. The sequence goes on from CM054059.1 coordinate 371,300,019, forward strand.
GGTAGAAAAATTTGGAAATCTTGGTGTCGTATAATAAAATATGAAGTCACATTTTTTTAATTATACATTTCTTTGATTTGTTTCATCAATTTTTTTACTCATACCATTCGAGAAAATATTGTCACTCTTCGATTAATTATAGTTTGAGGCATAGAAATTGATCAACATAAATATCAAAATCAAAACGATAAAACTAGATTGTATCTCCTTTTTTAAGATCTACCATTTTCGCTCTTACATCCCATGTACACTAAACCAGATTGAACTAGTAAAATAATACAAGTGTGCCGAATGAGCACAACAAAAAGTTATCACATAAACAAAACTGAACAATTGTAACTAGCTTTCACGCAGTCCACTAATGAGTGTCGACCGAACACGAAAAAAAATAGATGCCGACTTTTTCACATTCATTTGTTGGTTCTAGGCAGACGTAATTTCTTATCATTTCTTACAGCGCACGCATGGTCTGCTAGGTTGACCAGAAGTTTTGCACGTGATATTTTATTTTTTTGAGAAAGTGGTTTTCTTTTTCTAGGACAGGCACGATTGTGCAATCGTTTTCTTACGTCCCATGCATCATTTATTACGATGCATTGTCCAATCAGTTTGTTATGCCCCATGCATGATTTCTTACGTTGCAAGCACGTCTCACAAGCAACGGATCGCACGGAAACGGCGTTTTATTACATCGCGCGCGACGGGAGCGCTCGATGGCACGGCTTGTGTGTTCGATGCAATGTTTGGCATGGGTGCAGAATGATATTCTGCTCCCTGGGAGTCAAATAGCGCGACCGTATATATATATTCAGGCCTACTCCCGTGTGTAGCTACACCCATATGTGTCTAGTATGATGTATGTAGTATCTATCATACCGGAGAGTATGTACATGTAGTATGCAGTATATATTACTATTTCGGGAGTATATATACTACTTTTTATGTAGTATGTGTATTTTTTATATATAATCCTTTTATACGTACATATATGTATGTATTTTAAATATATAGTGCAAAATAAATGCTCAATTTTATAATTTTCACGAAACTTGTTTTGGAGTATCTTAGATATAGTATGTGAACGTATTCATACCGAAAAAGTATGACACATACCTCCGTACGGCGGTATATGAGACGTGGGTGTAGCTACACCCAGGAGTAGAAACCATTTTCCATAAGGCAGCAAGGTGTGAAGGTCATCTTGTCAGCGTTCTTGGGGCCTGGCGCATATTGATGTGAAGAGAACCTCTGATACCTTCATGCTAAGCTCTGCTTTAGTAAGCATTTCAATCACTTGATCTTAATCAGTCTTGAACTCCAATGCCTCCGCACAAATGTGGTCATGACATAGAAGATACACCTCCAAACTTCCAAATAATAATTGAGTTTCACTCCATAGTACGGTGGTCTCCTATAGTTCAAACAAAAAAGAACAGGAGTTCCACTCCGAAAATAAATATCACATAAGCATTAGTCAAATATAGAAATATACATCTTAATTGCAAAAGAGTTGGGACTATGTTACGGGACACAAACTGGAGGTCAATGTGCAATGTCAGATTAGGGGTTATTGTAGCTTGTTAGATCAACAAGTCATAAGCTATTATTTTTTTGATTTGATCATAGTTTGCCATCCTTTCCCTGTAAAAATTAATATTACGAAGGAAAAGCAATACAAAAGAATAACTAGCAAGATGTATTCCTACAGTTGTACTCCTCCATTTCTACCCACATCCAAAAGACAAACAACAACATAAATCACATTACAGGTTGTGCTCTCGGTATACCATTTTGTCTTTGCACCGAAGCAAGCTACCGTATGCCCAGATGAATATAATAGTGAGCAAAATTTTATAAGTATCGTCTTTCTTGTAGCTACTGGCCTACTGCCAAAATCACAAAATTGAAATGACCAAAGAGTAGAATGGGTATGTAACTAATGGAAAAGCATGAAGATAATAATATAGATGGATCAATATCAATTGGAAGTAAATAAAAAAAATGCCTATGGCAGTCATAGAGTGGTAAACTTGCACGATAAAGAAATTAATCATATTAGCTCCAAAGACAGACAAAAAATGTTAAAGATGAACATGAATATTAAGCAAAAATGATGATATGGATCTTCCGTAAAGAACCAAAAGATGGGCAGTAAACAGAAACATATGTTTCTCTCAAGAATGTGCCGAGGCAGATGTTAAATTTGCAACTCCAGTAGAAATCATAAACCCAACAAATAAAACTTTCGGCCGACTCATGCCTCCATTCCACAGCGAGACGAGCCGTGGGGCTTTCCTCGCCGGATCTGGGCCCGCGCCCGCTGTCCAAGGAGAAAATGCAGATGTGAGGTCATGCTCGGGCCATGCTAAGCACCGGCCACCGCACGCGCAATGGTCTTCAAGGGACGCCGACAACCGGTGCGTGCGAGCTGAGCTGGGGATTCAACCTGGTCTAACTGCCTCCGGCCTTGACACAGCAAGGAGATTCAGATTTGGAGTGGCCTGGGCAAGCCGCCTCCCACCGGCCGTTTTTTTTTTGTCTTCTTTTCCTTCCCATTTAGATTTTGCTTCACTGGAACCGTACCCATATTTTGTTGTTTGTACATGATGTGTTCCCGAGCCAGATCCAAATTGTTTTAATCTTTCATTTTCAGTCAGATCCGGTCCCTCTCTCACACTGGAATTAGTTTGCTTTTTAGGTGGAGAAAAATAATCAAGTTCGTATTAAGAAGAGCCTCATGATTTGTTTTAGTGTATGATAAAGAAAAAAAAAATATTTGATTGATGGAACGAATTTTTTTCCACCACATGGATCCCGCGTGAAAGGAAACCGAGTTGAAAACGGACATTGAGCCGGGAAGGCTGGCAAGGTGTTTTTATGTTATTCGAAAGTTTTTTTTTTGCCGAAGCGAACAAGAAACAACAGACAACACAGTGAATGGACGCAAACAGGGCAAACGGCCGAATCACTGGACACTATCAAACGGACAAAAAAGCATGCGAGCTACCACCCATGATAGCAAATCATATATATATAATCACCGAATTTCTTAGTTTTTTAATATATCATTTTTACGTACAGAAAAACAGTATATATAAAAAAGCTTATATTTTGGAACGGAGGGTGTATTAGGTAAAGATTGTAGTTTGCTGTTTTATAAGTAGTTTGAATTTTCCTAGCTATCCCCTTGCGTAATTTTTGTTGGACTATTTTGGCTGTGTGTATGTTAGCTATGCAGAGACTAGGTGTAATGCTTGTGTATCTTCTATATGCTATAAGTAATAAAATGCGCCTTATATCAGAAAAAAAAACTAACGATCCCTCGTTTCAAATTCAGCTCCAACAACTCTCTTTTGAGTGATATTTTTAATTTGTGGGACAAAATATCAAAAGAAAAATGTTGAGGCTTCATGGTAAATGATGATTGGGCCGTAGGGAAGCACGAGCATTGCGCTAGTTAATTAAAAAACTAATGATCCCTTATATCTTCGCTTGATTAATTAAATATAAAATGACAAGCATATCAACCGGGCTGTGAAAAAAAGCATTGGTGACAGAGAATCGCATGGTCGACCCCCTTTCTTTTCTACTGAAATTATAAACCTACTTGGACATCAGCACTTTTTTCTTGCTTAAAATTCCCTATCCAAATTTGTGTTCGTGTAAAATCTGACATAAAATTTGTACCTCTCTCTCTTGGCGACTTCCCTTGTGTGGTTTCTTGGGAGACCGAGTAAAAATTCCATCTCATCTGGCTCTAGAGGGGCAACCTTGTTCTTTCCAACCCAAACAAGGTTCCATCTTCTGCACTCGTCCATAACATACCTCTGAACAGTTAGAGGTGGTGGATTACTTGAGCCTGCAAGAGTACGTTCGATCTGTTTTATCAGAATTGGACTTGCCAGACGGGTTTGCAAGCAATCGAGCTGCTTTCTAGGATCCCAGGAAGGCCACCAGTTCTCATAATGAGGGAATGCCTCAAATATGGTCTTTGGAGCGAGAGGAAGGAGACGTGACCTATTCTCAATTGGCAAATTATGGATGTAGCCTCTTTCTTGAGCAGCTGCACATAAGTGCTTAGAATCCACAAACTCCGGCTCTATGTCATACAAATTTCTGGAAATTTCCACCCATACACTTTTTGGAGCTAGGGCCTCATTTTCATAGTAGAAGTAGGGTGGCTTGTTCATCCTCTAGAGTCGATGTCAGTCCTGGCTGCTTGTCCATCCTCTAGAGTCTGCTCTGCTCTGCTCTACTGCTCCTTGCGGCTCAGGTTGGTAACGGTCCATGTTTGCGTATGCTTTGTGAACTTATGGTTTGATTTGAGAATATCTTTTAAACCTTGTTTCTCTCCATATGCTATTTGTACTTCTCATCGGCTCTAATGTTTCTCTACCTGATTCTACTTCTCCTCTGCCTAGTTTACAGATGTTTGCTCTTTTCTGTAGATGTTTCTACACTGTAAAATGGGCATGTCCTGCGAAACATGCAGACAAGGCGCTGAGCACCACTACTGGGACATCTTGGACGATCAAGGCAAAGGTTTTTTCAAGATTATGCAATTCTATCATTAGTGAGAGACTTCACGTCGGCAATCTCAGTTAAAGTGCCAGTTTGTGTCTGATCCCACCAACCCCTCAGAATCCTCCTATTAACTTCACCTATCTCAACTGAAATCACTGTCTTCATGTGGATGACAAGCCTGTGCAAAGCTATCTCTCCTCCTCCAATGCCTCAAATTAATATGGTGTGCCTGCAATATGTGCGCGGAATATATGACACCCATAAGGCCTATCGATGTAAAGCAGTCAGTCAAAACTTTGTTGTGTTGTTTATGGTGGTTAACTCCAATGAATAACAATCGCTTGTTCTATACCGTGTGTCAACAGATACTACATCTTAAAAGTAGTTATAATCCTGCAATATCTGTCAGGATGTTATCCGTACTATCACTTCGAAATGTATTCGGATATGGGTCATAGTTGTCAGCTATTTACCGGTCAATACAAAATACTAATCAAACAGAACTATATGATCATGTATTCCACGCTTATTATTACACATCACCAACATACGGAGGAGAGAGAAACAGAAAAGTGGGATGGTGGAACAATAATGCTTGCCAGCTTTTCTTCGTGTCCCTTGCTTATGATCGCTTCGGCCGTAACCATGGAGCATCTTCATTATTTAACGGGATGGTGGGGTCAGATTTCACTGTGAAGGGTGGAATTTCAACAAACTTATTATAATCTTCTGACATGTCTGTCGTGTCCTCGATTCCCACGATGTTTCTTTTCCCTGAGAGAACTATGTGACGCTTCGGCTCATCGTATGATGAAATTGTTCCCTTATTTTTTCTTTTCTTCAGTCTGGAAGACATGCCCTTCACATAGAAGACCTGAGCCACATCATTGGCTAGAACGAATGGTTCGTCATTGTAACCAATATTGTTGAGATCCACCGTTGTCATTCCATAAAGCGGGTCTACCTTTACACCTTCTCCATTCAGGTTGACCCATTTGCACTTAAACAAAGGGATCTTAAAAGAAGGTCCATAGTCAAGTTCCCATATCTCCTCTATGTAACCATAGTATGTGTCAGTTTTTCCATTCTCGTTTGTTGTATCAAAGCGGACACCACTGTTTTGGATGGTGCTCTTCTTATCTTGGGAGCTCGTGTAAAATGTATTCCCATTTATCTCGTACCCTTGAAAACTCCCAATAGTCGAAGATGGTGACCCTGCCAACATGTACAGCTGATCTTCAACAGTGGTGTCATTTATAAGATGTGTTTGCAACCAACTTCCGAAAGTCTCCATGTGTTCGCGTTTAATCCATGAGTCATCCTTCCCCGGGTTTGCAGACCGTACAATATTCTTGTGTTCCTCGACATACGTAGCCATGAACATAGAATTTTGTAGAACTGTGTAGTGTGCTTTGGTCAAAGAATGCCCGTCCCTAGGTATCATTGTTTTCTTTCCCAGCGTTCCTTTTCCCCTCAGTCTCCCCTCATGCCGCGATTCAGGAACACCAATTGTCTTAAGGTCAGGAATAAAGTCAACACAGAACCCAATGACCTCCTCTGTTCCATAGCCCTTCGAGATGCTTCCTTCTGGCCTAGCACGGTTATGAACATATTTCTTCAAGACTCCCATGAACCTCTCAAAGGGGAACATATTGTGTAGAAATACCGGACCGAGAATATGAATCTCTTCACATAGGTGAACAAGAAGATGAGTCATAATGTTGAAGAAGGATGGTGGGAACAACAACTCAAAACTAACAAGACACTGGACCACATCCCTCTGTAATCTTGTCAGAATTTCTGGATCGATTAACTTCTGAGATATTGCGTTCATGAATGCACATAGCTTCACAATGGGTACTCGAACATTTTCCGGTAGAAGCCCCCTCAATGCAATCGGAAGCAACTGCGTCATAATCACGTGGCAGTCATGAGACTTCAGGTTTTGGAATTTTTTCTCTGCCATGTTTATTATCCCCTTTATATTCGACGAGAAGCCAGACGGAACCTTGACACTGTAAAGGACTTCAAAGAATATTTCCTTCTCTGCTTTAGTAAGAGCGTAGCTGCTTAAGGAATGACGCCCTGTATCTGTGTGTTTGTTGCTTGGGTCTTTCGTACGTTGCTGGTCCTCCCGTGCTTCAGGCGTATCTTTTGACTTCCCATACACGCCCAGGAAGCATAGCAGATTGACATAGAGATTCTTTGTCACGTGCATCACGTCGATCGAAGACCGGACCTCTAAAACTTTCCAATAGGGTAGCTCCCAAAATATAGATTTCTTCTTCCACATGGGTGCCCGCTTATCAGGGCCGTACGGAACTGGTTGGCTGCCAGCAGCCTTACCAAAGATTACTTCTAGGTCCTTGACCATATCGAATATATCATTACCACTACGGAGCTCAGGCTTCTTTCGGTTATCTGCCTCACCTCTGAAATGCTTCCCTCCTTTTTTCCTTAAGGGATGCTTGATCGGAAGAAATCTACGATGCCCCAGGTATACAACCTTTTTACATTTATCCAAAAAAACACTGTCAGTCTTATCTAAACAGTGTGTGCATGCATTGTATCCCTTGTTTGTATGACCGGAAATGTTACTAAGAGCAGGCCAATCATTGATGGTCACGAAAAGCAACGCCCGTAGGTCAAATGGCTTTTGTTCGTTCTCATCCCACACACGTACACCTGGTTTGCCCCACAGTTCTAAGAGTTTTTCCACTAATGGTCTTAGATACACATCAATGTCGTTGCCAGGTTGCCTCGGGCCTTGGATGAGAACTGGCATCATAATGAACTTGCGCTTCATGCACAACCAAGGAGGAAGGTTGTACATACATAGAGTTACAGGCCAAGTGCTATGACTGGAGCTCTGCTCCCCAAAAGGATTAAAGCCATCTGTACTTAGACCAAACCATAAGTTTCTCGCCTCTCCTGCAAAGTCTGGAAAGTCTCTCTCGATCTTTCTCCACTGCGATCCATCGGCGGGGTGCCTCAACTTTCCATCTTTCTTACGGTCTTCTTTGTGCCATCGCAACAACCTAGCATGCTCTTTGTTTCTAAACAGACGTTTCAGCCGTGGTATTATAGGAGCATACCACATCACCTTAGCAGGAACCCTCTTACGGGGGGGGCTCGCCGTCAACATCACCAGGATCATCTGCTCTGATCTTATACCGCAGTGCAGTGCATATCGGACATTCATCCAAATTCTCGTACTTCTCACCGCGGAAGAGAATGCAGTCATTAATGCATGCATGTATCTTCTGCACATCTAATCCTAGAGGGCAGAGAGCTTTCTTTGCTTCGTACGTACTCTCAGGCAATTCGTTATCCTTTGGAAGTTTTGGCTTCATTAGTTGAAGTAAACTCTCAAATGCTTTGTCAGTCACACCGTTTTGTGCCTTCCATTTCAGCAACTCCAGTGTGGTACCGAGCTTTGTGCTACCATCTTCGCAATTTGGGTACAACAATTTTTTGTGATCCTGTAACATGTTGTCCAGCTTCAACCTCTCCAATTTATTTTCACAGTCTTCCCTTGCATCAGCAATAACTCGGCCAAGATCATCATCGGCCTCTTATGATGGCTGTTCTTGATCACCTCCTTCTTCTGCATTCTCTTCCATTGCAGTATCGTCGTATTCAGGGAACGAAGGATCTTCTTCTTCTTCTTCATCGTCTTCCATCACAACCCCTCTTTCTCCATGCTTGGTCCAGCAATTATAGCTGGGCATGAAACCTCTCCGAAGTAGATGGCCGTGAAGGATTCTTTCGGAAGAATGTTCTCTGACGTTCCGACAATCAACACATGGGCAACACATGAAGCCATTATCTTTGTTCGCCTGAGCTACAACAAGAAATGCATTCAGGCCTGCCATATACTCGGAAGTGCGTCGGTCACCGTACATCCATCGCTGCCGTGCATCCATCTGCATCATATAATTAAGTTTATCAAAATACATATTAATTAAGAGATGACCACAGTACATAGACAAATAATACTTTTTTATGTATCAGTTACAGATGAAAAAGATAATTTGTTAACCTCGGTCGAAGATACCATTTTCAGTGAGCTTGTGCGCGTCTCGGGAATTTCGTCGAACACCTCGTGTGCATAGTAAAAAAAAACACACTAACACCACACTCTCTCACACCTCCAAGCAAAAAAAAGAGATGGAAGGAGGGAGGGGCTGGGGCAGTATATATAGGGGAAGGGGGCATTGGTCCCGGTTCGTGGACTGAACCGGGACAACAGGTCATGCGCGTGCCACGTGGCCTGTGGCTAGACATTGGTCCCGGTCCGTGGCAAGAGCCGGGACCGATATACCCCCCACGAACCGGGACCAATGCGCCCAGGCGATTCCTGTTGCCCCGGGCGCACGAACCGGGACCAATGCAGGGCATTTGTCCCGGATTTGGTTGCAACCGGGACAGCTGCCCCCCGGCCCCCTGGACGAGAGGGGTTGTTTCCACTAGTGTATTGTGGGCTCAGTTTAGGACGGGGATGTGCTCGACAGAGAGGATTGTCCATGGTCGCCATGATTCTTTATTTTCAGCTTAGTTTAGGATGGGGATGTGATCAAGAGAGAGGAATGGTTGTAGTTGGGCTTGGTCCATGCACGGGTAGCGTGCGAAGGCAGCATGTCAACGGATATGTTTTTTGTCGTTGGGGCATGAAACACGGCTCTTGGCCTGGTTCTTTTCAGCGCTTGCGGAGAGAACCAAGGAAAGCCCCCAAACCTTGTTCAATCGGGAGACGGAATTAGTATCGGTTATGTCCATACAACAGAAAGATACATTAGAATAGATTACCGGTGGCAGGTGGGTAATTTATGTTTGATTTTAGGAGCAGTTTCAGTGACCTACCTAACCAAACCAAACCAAGGAAGCCTTAACGCTTTTATTATTAGGTATAGATTAATCCTATTGAGCCCTGTGTCGGGATCTCACATCCTTCCCCCCTTAGAAGACCGACGCCCTCGTCAGTCAACCTACAGTCCAGGAACTTCCCCTCTTGACACTCGTCTATGCGCCCAGTGTCGGCACATGTCCACCCACTGACCTGCACACGCCTGGGTAACCGCGAGGGTCGGCTCTGATACCAAATGTAACACCCCGGCCACCTCGTAGCCGGCGGCTGTCACCCCTAGCAGCTCTCTAGGATCTCTAACACTAGTCTTTCCTGCGCACTTTGTCCTCACTCATGCGCACCCGGGAAGGACTTCCCAGTCGTTCACCCATCCTCAAATTGCTCCAGGCTAAACACGCTTAACACTGGAGTTCTTTCAAGATGAGCTTCCGGAAAAGGAGTTGCAACTTGTTGATATGAGTATCCTATTAATCCTATTGAGCCCTGTGCCAGGATCTCACAGATATGAAATGTAACACAAGGTACAACCTACTTATATTTTACCAAGACATTTGCATACTTCATATACGTCCAAGATAGGATCAATTCAAGTGCTAATCCAAAATCTTTAGATTGTCCCTCATTGTTTCCCACATTGTTATGCACGTCACATGGACTTAAATGGAATGTGGTCATTGTTTGGATGTTCTGAAATTGGGTTTTTGCCACACGCCGGCTGTATGAAGAGTTTTGGATGTTTCAGTGATGAAATTATTTTTTTCGGTTGCAGCACGTCGACTGTCTCGCTCGTTTGTGGGTTTGTTGGGTGTTTGGGTTCTCTAGTGTTCTTCACCGGTGATCGCCGGTGGTTGCTTCTCCTCGACCTTGCGAGATTGGATCTAGACGCCAGAGGCCCGCTCTGATACAATGTGAAACAGGAAGGAACCGTACCCCTTTCGGTGGCCGGGTTTCATGTTATATAGGTGTAGAAAATAACCCTACACGGGTACGTACATGAGTTGTATACGTACTAGGAAGAGTACTACTCTTAGGCTAGTACGATACTGGGAACTAGAATACAATGCTTAACAGTTGCTACTCCGTAGTTGGCAATAGGACCGATTACATCGCATGCAAATTTTAATACGACACTATTTTGCACATTGCATGTGGGTTGGCTTAGAGTGGGAGCTTTATCATCGTTGCGTGCATCCATTTTCTTATGACACATGCAAACTGGCTTTGCGTGCATCCATTTCTGATATGGACATAATAGAGGTCCATGAAGATTATTTATGCTTGAATTGGAAGGAAATACTAAGTCTCATTGATGATTATCTAAAGGTGAATTATTTCTTATTATTAAATATTGTTTGTGGTTATAAGAATGTTATACTACCTAAGCTATGTTATTATTTATTAGCAGGGTTATTGTTAACACAAACATGGATGGAGGATGATCTCAAGATCAGCTGGAAAACAATAAGGTGGCTGATGGGAAACAAGCTTACAAGTGTTGATAAACAATCAAGCCATGGTGGAATCAATTGTTATTCATTAAGACATGGGGATAGGTGCCTCCACCAAGTTAAATACACCATAGAAAGCCTATTTTCGAGTAGGTATGGCTTGTATGCCATGTGTGGCCGAAATCCCATAGTGTGGGTCGGTTTGTATCCATCTTTGTGTCCAATTAGGAGTCCTAGACCATTAGGGATAGGGTGCTTGCGCAAGGGGCCCCCTTGTGGCCGCACCACCCCCTCTCTTGTACCCCTCCTGCGAGTTGAGGAAAGGGAGAACAAGTTTAAACCAAAAACCCCCAAAACCCTAGCCTCTAGATTGTATTGCTTGTAAAGTATTCATCTTGAAGTTTACCAATTGCAAAGCAGCGTGATATCTTGTTATTCCATCTGGGAATAGAGGGATACAGCACCACTTGTGATCTTTGATTACTTGTGCAAAAGTGTGTAGTTGAGAATATCCAAGGAGCTTGAGTGTTGTTGCATTGGCAACAGGGATTAGCTAAGAGAGGTCTCAGTGTAGCACTAGTTATTCACATACTATCAGAAAATACAAAAATAGAGAGTTAGTTCATCGAGAAGATTGAGCCACCCCATATCAATTTCCTTGCGAAACATGCAAACTGGCTTTCTCACGTGGTTATCCATTTTCTTACGACACATGCAAACTGTATTACGTCGACGTGCGTCCCGGATTTGCTTATGTTGCATGAGACATAATTTTACATCGCTTATGCGGTTGGTGGAGCGTGGCGCAGACGCGCGGGCTGGCATAGTCTGGCGTGACTAGCGCGCGTAGATCTGATGGGGTGCAGAATAATGTTCTGCTCCCTTAGAGTCAAATATATATATATATATATATATATAGGTAAAGATATATATTATTATTATTATACTTTCTCCGTTCCAAAATGTAAACCTTTTTAGCGAGCTAAAACAGTTTGCTAAAAAAGCTTATATTTTGGAACGGAGGGTGTATTAGGTAAAGATTGTAGTTTGCTGTTTTATAAGTAGTTTGGATTTTCCTAGCTATCCCCTTGCGTAATTTTTGTTGGACTATTTTGGCTGTGTGTATGTTGGCTATGCAGAGACTAGGTGTAATGCTTGTGTATCTCCTATATGCTATAAGTAATAAAATGCGCCTTATATCAGAAAAAAAAAACTAACGATCCCTCGTTTCAAATTCAGCTCCAACAACTCTCTTTTGAGTGATATTTTTAATTTGTGGGACAAAATATCAAAAGAAAAATGTTGAGGCTTCATGGTAAATAATGATTGGGCCGTAGAGAAGCACGAGCATTGCGCTAGTTAATTAAAAAACTAATGATCCCTTATATCTTCGCTTGATTAATTAAATATAAAATGACAAGCATATCAATCGGGCTGTGAAAAAAAGCATTGGTGACAGAGAATCGCATGGTCGACCCCCTTTCTTTTCTACTGAAATTATAAACCTACTTGGACATCAGCACTTTTTTCTTGCTTAAAATTCCCTATCCAAATTTGTGTTCGTGTAAAATCTGACATAAATAAATCTTTCAGCAATTACAACAGCTAGAATATCCTATGATATGAAGTACTGTACTATCATGGTGCGAGAAGAAACTCGGTCGTGTCCCAATTGAACTTGTTGACGGACTCAGAAAGGAGAAGTCCTATGCAATAGGAATATGGGGTAGCGTGGAGTCTTGTAGTGAAGACTTCTTCTTTCCGTGGCACATAGTTGGAGGCACGGCATTGGTGGCGCTGCAGCGACGGACTGACCAAGCTTGCCCTCGCACACCATGAGGCATGCCCTAGATGCCTCCTCTGGATGAATCGGCTTGATCTCAACGGCCATCTTCATTCCTCGGCTGAGCCGGTCAGACTCCATCTTCTCCCGCAGCCTCTGCGAGAGGAACACGCCCTGATTAGACAAGCGCAAGTTGAGCTCCCTCGTCGACCACCTATCCACGCAGAAGGCAGGCAACTTGCCCCATCCGATGATTGTGTCGTTATATCCATCGCTCGCTTGATTGTAGTACACGATCACGTTGCTCTTCTCCTTGCAGACTCGTCGTATATGCTGCTTGTTGTCAACATGGACCGTGAGGTTGAAGGCCGGCGAGGTTTGCGAGGGTCCAAGCCCTTGGACGCCTGTGATCTGAACGGAGTACCTAGGCTCCAGGACTAGAGTGAGGTCGAACATGTAGAAGGCCAAGCCGGCGCAAACCGCGACGAAGACGAACAGCAAAAGGAGGGTCAGCTCGTCGTCGTCATCGGCGGGCTCTGGTTTCAAGGCGACGTAGCCGCCGAGGTTGCCAGATTCTAACATGACCGGACGGATAAACGAACTACTCTAGCTATCGCGATTCACGAGCCAGGTCTCAAGGGCTAGGTCTTGAGCGTTACGTCTACATATATAGGCGGACTTGAGATTAACTTGGATCCAAGTCCAAACCCACACCGGTTTGGCATCTTAGTGCCTGGACTCGATCGTCGGACCGGAATTCATCCCAGTTCGAGACTGAATCTCCATCGGCCCGACTCGTCTGTGTACTATATAAACAGAGGTCCATCGATATACTTGGACATCGGTCTACAACAAACTTAGATCCTGTCGACTACTTTGCCCATGGAATTCCCAACCGCCACCGAATTGGTGCCGGAAGTAGCAGAGAGGGCGGGTTGGAAGAAAGGCAAATACCTGCTTCTCTTGCTTGCCCTCGCGATCTCTCTCGCCTTCTTCCTCTTCCTGGTGATCGCCGTTGCATCCCATCATTTGGGTCTGATCGTCACAGCAAACCATGCCGGTGAAGGGTACCACACAGTGGAGATCACCAGCATCGTGGCATCGATTCCGCAGGACGCGACGCTACCTCCGCGGTTCAACCTCACCGCGCGCGTCACCAGCCGCTACAATCGGCACCAGATGTGCCTACTATCTTGGGAGGCTGATGTCTGGTACGATGGGGCACCCCTTGGCAAGGCTTACTTCCCTGATACTTGCCTCGACAAGATGACACAAGTCGTGGCCACGGTAACAACCTCAACCGACTTGGTCACCTATTCTCCCCAAGTCATGGCCAAGTGGAAATTAGGGGATGCTCCGGTGCTTCAGGTCGAAATGACACAGTGTACAAATTTGTTTGATTCTCCGAGTTCAATCGGCCAGGCAGGATGCCACTGGCTGTGGTGTAACGCCACATTGGGTGGGAAATCTCAGCAGTCCGCCTGCCGCGTCTACAATTTCGGTCGGCCAGAGAATAGCGATACGGGGGCGCTGTCGGATTTATTGTTGGCGGTGATGGTTGACCGACGATGAGGTTACCTCGGTGTTTTTGTTGGTTTGGCAGCCGGATGGTGGTATTTCTGATCTTGGTTTGTACTAGTACAATTACATCTACTATGTGGGCGTTATTTTTTTTTTCCGAAATGAGAGCATATAAGGTATTACAAATCAGGGATCAGAGCCAAAATGGCTACACAAATCAGCCACCGAAGAAACACCTAAAACCCGAAAACTAGATATCTTGAATTCCTCTAGCAAGCAACCAACCACTCGATTTAAAGATATTCCGAACGACCGCCATTAACCGAGTGCATCCAGTATCCATAAATGCCCTTGGTAGGATGGAAGTAGGAAGAACCACATGTTGATCAAGTGCGTAGCTCTCCTGCAAAAAGTTCGGCGTTCCAACCTTGTTAAAAACCACATAGCTACGACAGTTTCAAATAGTTCAAATCACAGACTCCGGTGCGAATACGAGGTTTAGTTTTCCCGTGTGTAAGCTAGTTACCAAACATATCAGCTATACTAGTAGGAGTGAAATATTATATGTAAATTGAATGAATCACTAAATATTACATGCGAAAGAACATGATATGAATAGATTTTTAACCGTTTCATCGGACCGGCAAAAGGAACACTTCTTTCACCCCGTTCCAATATCTCTCTGATAGATTATCTTTAGTGAGAAGGACCTTCTGGTTAACAAACCACCTGAATATTTTTGATTTACGAAAGGAAAACCCCTCTTCCCAAAACCCCCTCCGTACCCGCGCCCGTGCCGCCCCGGCGACGGCCGGAGCGGCTAGCTCCGTCCACTCTCCCCCTCCCCCTCCACGTTTTACTCCTCCCACCGCCGTCGGAGCGGGCCACTGAGCGAGTCTCGGGTGGTGCCGGCGGCGGAGGTGAAAGAGCATTTCTTGATCCCTATAGTTTTATGTGTTAGTTAACAATAGTGAAAATATTATTTATCAAGGTGTTAAGTTGTGCAGGTGTTTAATAACTCTTTCACATCGAACACCAAAAAAAGTGAAGTTAGATCAGCCATATTTGTAACACAAGGCAACTGGATATTTCAACTGGATATTTCTGGAGCAACCAAAAATTCAGGTTGTGATGATCTCCACTGAAAAATCGGCACAAATGTGAGCCAAAGATCGAGAGCAAAAAACGGCTAAGGACTTGGAGTTTGTGCTCGTAGAAGTCAACCCGAAATTTCCGGACCAACCGGAGAACCTATTTTTGAGCACAGAAGCGAGCCAGAAATTCCGACCGGATTATCTGAAGAAACCGGAATTTCCGGTTGAAGCCAGCGGATTTCGAAATCCAAATCTGAAGAAGAAGCCTAACAGTAATTTCTGGTTTAAGTTTGAACCGGAATTTACGGTTCGATTTTTCTGCTCCAACGGGCACATTTATGGAGGGGGTATAAAGACCCCTCCTTCTTCCCCAAGTGAGCTAGTTCATCTAAGCCATTAATGTGAATTTATTGAGCTCACCAAATCCTAGATTTCTCCCAATCTCTCCACCCCAAACTCGTTGATCTTTGGAGGATTGAAGGAGAAGGCCCACATCGACACCTTCACCAACCGGTTTTGATCTTTCCTCTCATTTGCTTGAGAGATTATAGTCTAGGGTTTCATAGTGGAAAACCTAGACTCCATTGCCCCTAATTTCATTGTGGGTGTGTGCTCAAGCTCATTGTAAATGACTCAATTTCCAACTCAAAGGGAATCAATACTGTAAGGTGAACTAGGCTTTTGTGACGAGGTTCATCGGAGAATAGGGTGAGGCCTTTGTGGCGTTGAGTAGGCCTTCGTGACGGAACTCACACCCCTCCAACGAGACATACTCCCCTCAAAAGGAGGAACTCGGGATTACATCCTTGTCTACGTGTGCTTCCGTTATCGGTTACCTCGTTTCCTCTCCTTTACTTTATGTTTGTATCTTGCTTATTGTTGTTGTTGTCGTATAGGTAAATCCACCGTAGTTGCATATCTAGACAATTTACCTTTGTGTCAAGCCTAAATTTGAAGAAAAATTAAAATTGGTCGTAGCACCTCTAGGTGGCCATACTATCCGTTCAATTGTAGCAGAGCCTCAACTCTTTGGTTGAGCTTAACCGCCTAAGAGTTATATTATGGTCAACGAACAGGAAGCCGCCAAGCCCGTGGCTAGTGTCACTATGGATGTTAACAAATGAAGCACAACCAAACATACTAGTATTCCGAAAGAAATACGAAACTCTTCACTTACATAAGTGAAACAAACAACCACTTTTCTTGGTGGAAAATACTAGACAAACCTATAGTAATACATGCTATTTTCACACAAGTGTATGGTTGGGGATTTGCATCCCTAACCAAAATGAAATGGGACCAGTGGGTAATAGGCCCACTAATACAAATACATTTACAGGTAACAAAGCCTCTGGTTACACATGACAAAATTAATATAACAAAGCAATCAATACAAGGCTATTCATACTAGTGAAAGCAAGCAACAAATGTTACACATGCTTTGCTTCAAAATAATGTGCAAGCTAACAGAGATAATATCATCAAAATAACAGTACCAAAATGGTACTGTACTCAACTCAAGCACGTCTACACTTAGGTAAAACAAACGTACAAAGATTTGGTTCACACAGTAAGCAATCAATAAACTAGGAAAATAACAAATGTTATTTCTATTTCTATTTGACTTTCCAAACATGCACACACTTTCTATGGTAGTTGTATTACAAGAAAACAACCTAATAACAAGTGTCAACACATCTGTACATGCTAGGAAACAAGTCTCAAGCAATCAAACATTTTATTTCAAACAAGTGCACACATAAATGAGAAAACAGAAAAAGTGTTGTATCTAAAAAGGCTCACCAAAAATAATCTAGAGCTCTAAAACTTCACCCAATCTATGATTTGATAGATCTAAACATATACAAACTCATCCAATTGGATTCACCTCAAAAATCATTTTTAAACTCATGCTAAAAATCTTAGAAAAGCCTACTGGTCATTTACCAAAATGGATGGAATTTCCATTTGGTAACTCAGCTTGATATTAGGGAAAGTCCTATGGATATACCTACTCACTAGCTATCCAAAACAATTTAGTTCTACCAAAATGAATAGAGATTCCAAAGTTATGCCAAAAATGGCTAAAAGACAGTCTGTGGCAAAACAGTTATTGCGACAAAAATAGAAGTCAAAACTTAGATCTTGCAAGTTTATATGGTTAGGAAAACATACAAGTAGTGCCATGAATTTTGGTTGATTTTATTTTGCATGAAAACTATTTTTCACAAGCTCAAAGAAAGCATGCAGTATTCTGGACGGATTAAAAAGGAAAATAAATAACAGGGCTGGCTGGCTTTGCTACGGGCGCGGCCCACCACAGACTAGCTAGGCGCGCGCGCGCGTGGCGCGGGAACTGTGCGGTTCAAGTAAAGCCGTTGATCCGAAGATCAACGGCTTCTGGTCATCTCTCTCCTCGCCTCTCCTCTCACCGGAAAAACGCAGCGGCATGGGATGTCCTTGGGCGCTCACTGTAAGGCTCGGGGGAGGCAGGCGCTGCATCATGGAGGGTGCAGGGGCCTACGGGAGTCGAGGGGCGCAGGGTTCAGGCGCGGGCGCGGGCGCGGCGCCAGTCGACGTGAACGGCGGGTGCCCGTGGCGGCGACCGTGGACGGCGGCGGCGTTCTACAGGTTAACAAACAACGGACAAGGGGTAAGCGCGGTCAGGGGAGCACGGGGGTTTCAACCAAGGTGAGCAAGAGGGATGGGAGGGCGTGGGTGAGGTGCATCACCTCGAACCAGAGCTACGGCTTGCACACACCCACTGAGGCTAGGAGCGCGGCTCCTTTGGCTTGGGGGAGTGAGTGGGGATGTGAGGGAGGGTGGTGGCGCAAGGGACAAGGCTATGGTGGCTTATAGAGAAGGGTATGAGGGAAAGGGCATGTATGGGCTTGGTTTAATGCCAAGGGTTGGCATGGGGTGCTCTAGGGGGTAATATGGACAATGCAAGGGAGGGCATTCTGCCAAGGACCAAGGCTAGCAAGGGGGCAAGTCAAGAGTGGCTCTTGGAGTGGAGAAGAGGACAAGGGGTGGCCACATTGGTCAAGGCATGGAAGCCCATACCTAGCCACATCACCTTGTCCACTCTCTTTTCAACACTCTTTTCTTTTCACCAACAAGCTTCTAGAAGCAAAGAAAATGGCCCTTGGTCGAGTACACAACTTGGTCAACACCATAGGAAAAGTCTCACTTCGAAAATTGCAAGAAAAGGCAAAGAAAGAATCTGTCCAATATCGTATCTGTCAGTGTTCAAAAATTCAGAAAATTCATTTAACACTTAGGAATTTTTCTAAGTGTTGGAAAACAGTGAAATGAGCAAAAAGTTTGGATAGTTTTCAGAGACCAATTGGATTCCAATTTTTGTTTTCCAAGTTGCGGTTTTTTAAACATTTTATAAAATTACAGAAACATCCTTTGAAAACAAATTTGAAATAGTTTAAGGCTGTGAAAACAAAGTGGGAAAAGGTGTACTTTCTGTTTTTCTCTGTTTTCTAAAAATGCATTTTTCTGCCTTATTTTTATTCCACAAAAACAACAAGCAAAAGATTATTTTTATTATTTCCAAAAATCAAACCAAGCTTATGGATTTGTAGTCCATATAACAAGGAACAAATAAAGGTCAACAAAACGTAAAATAACATTTTATAGCCTAGTGAAGACAAAGGTGGAAAACAGGTACTTGGCTATATTTCAAGGGAATAGTTTCTATAGAAAACTTAAAAGAAAACTTCCATAAGTCATTTTGAAATTTTGTTTTCTTGGATCCAAAAAAGCTAAAAGTTTATTTTAAGATGCAAACAAGAATGATACAAGTGTTGGAATAAAATTCACTCAAGTAACATCAGAGAAAACAACAGGGAAAAGTTACGGAATTGTTTTCATGAAAATTTGATATTGATTTTATAAAGAAACAAAACCTGTATTGCAAATAGGATTAATATCATAAACACAGGTGGGTTCAAACAATCATGTTGTTAGAAAACAAATTGCTGGCCCACATTTTTGTCTCCTTGAACACAGTACAAGAATCCAAAACTGGGGTGTGACAGACCTTCCCCCCTTAAAAGAATCTCGTCCCGAGATTCGCAGGCAAGCGAAAAGAGGGTGTGGTCAAAACAAAAATGTTAGATCATTTTTTTACAAGATCAAGTGCTGGTGGTTGGTAACATTAAGCACGGGTTCTTACCCCCTTTGATTAATCTTACCAAAATCCACCGGCAGGTTGGTTTTTTCAAAAGGCTGGGTGCCATGTGCTAAACCTCGAACTTAGTGTTCCTCCAAACCATAATATCAAACCTGGGGTTATTCTTCAGATAAAGATCTACTTATTTCCATTCTAATAAGATTATCATACCACTATTTACTCCTTTGGGCATAAACTCTCTCATCACTATATAGATCAATCAATCGGATATCCACCAATCTTTATTAAGCATGAGCTTTCCATTGCTCATCTCCTAAAATCCAGGAAATCCACTATCTTTTAATCTAATATCCTACTAGACAAATCAAGTCCAAATCATTTGTCTCCATCAAAGGTTTCTCCACGATCATATTGCTAAAGCTAAACCATCAAATCCAACAAGCATGTTCCAGTTCTGTACTACTTCTATAAATCCCTTTTCAAAATCTCCAAACTCATATCTCATGATCAATGCTAAATCATTCTCCCCAAACAATCTCAATAGAGCGTGACAAGCTCCGAGAATAAATCATCAAGAATAATCATCTACTAAATCCAAGTCGTATTGATTTTTCCTAAACTCCAAAATCATCTTCCCATATCACAACATACTACTTCTAATCAATCCAATATTTTTATATACTAAGGGATTCCTAAAAATCCAATAGTTTTCAACAATCTTTCTAAACCTCAATCATTTCTTCAAGCTACAAATCTTAGTTACCGATAACTCCCGAAGTTTTGGGTCCACAACTGGTTAGCCCCAGATAATATATACCATACTCATCTCCACTAAATATCATGTGGCCCTCAAACTTTCACTCCTACGCTAAACCTCAAATGAGTCTCCACAATCTCATATTCTGGAATCTGTTTCCTCTAGAATGTATACGAGAGATCTTATTTCCCTACAAAAATCATAGCTCACCAATCCAATATTTTTTCTAACCTTTCATCTTTCTTTCAAACAGCTACAGAACATCCTAAGGCACCTTTCTCTTTGGTTTTGGGAAAGTTGGTTAGGAATTTTTAAAACTGGTGTTAGGTGTTAAGCTAAAGTTAGATGAAGTTACGTTAGTATTGTCAATTTTAAGGGTATTGTTTTTCTAGCCTGACGTGACACTACTAGTGTTCCATTTACGTCGGATTTCTCAGGGTACGAAGTCAAACACAACTATGGGGTTCACAGGTTTGGTTCGAAAACGTACCATTAGCTATGGCATGAGTCGCGGGTGCTTCTACAACGTAATCTTGGTCTCGGGGTCCACTCATCAAACTCTTGCGTTTCTTCCAGGTTGGACCTTGGGTCTCCTGGGTTTCATCAGGATGAACTAGAACACGATTCTCCTTGGAACAATCGCGAGTGAAATGTCCTTCCTGTCCACAGGTATAGCAACCCGTGGTTCTAGGCCTGACATTCATACGCTTCCTTGAAGATTGTGGCATCGCAGGTAAGGCACTGCGAGTCACACATGAACTAGTTTCTCCTAGCGTCACTATCTTCCTTTTGTGACTCTCTCCAGCAAGCTGGCGCTGGTACTCTCTCATAAGGATAGCATTATTCTCGGCATTCGTGGTGACAAGCTGAGTCAAATGCTCCAGGGCAGCTTGGGTGGCTATGTCCTCAGCACGAGTGGCTTCACGTTCTTCCTTAAGCAGAGAAAACAATTGGGCAACTGTCGGCTCCGATGGTTGAGGCAACTCGCTGGCCATACTGAAAAAAGAGTGATATAAGACGAGAGCAAACAAAAGGGTGTTTTTTTTTTTGAAAACTTGTGAGACATATCGGCTCATAACAGAGATGAGAGCGGTAGACAACACAATAACCAACAACAAACAAGCATCTAAGAAGATATCAAAAGAAAGACTAATATACACATGAAACAGAGTCTCAACAAGCATAACATAAGGTTTAAGGTTCACATGGCAATAGCATAAGGCTTACAACACATCTAGCACACACATAGCTCTTAGCAGAGTTGACACAACACAAACGAACAAGCATCTGGGTGGAAATAACACAACTCCTAACATCATGCGGCAATCCTAAGTGCTCGAGGAAGCGCGTCGCTGTTCCTCCAACTCTTCAACTCTAGCTTGGATGGTTGCAAGCTGGTATTGAAGGCTTCTCACTTATGCACGGAGATGGGAGTAAACATACTTCATGGTCTTCCTTTATGCCACGAGACGATGTTCGGTAGCAGAGGAAACTCTCAGGTCCTTCTCTTGCTGGCCTATCTCTCTTCCTCGGGTGTCCAACTCTCCTCTGAGCTTAACAAGGGAGAACTGAGTGTTGTACAGTTGTCCCTCCATGTGCTGGAAGTGACGAGCAAACAAAAAGTCTGCAGTGGCATCTATGGGCTTGTCATCCTCATCGCGCCTCCCATAGTATCTATAGGGAATGCCTTCGAACTTGCCGAGAAAGAAGTTCGCGAGCTTGGCAATGGTCAGCTGCATCACTCTAAGGATACCATCTTCCCAACTGTTTTCCTTCACTTCATACGTGATCTCAGAGGTCGATGGTGCTATCAAGGGTGCACGGATGGTACAGACCACCAACCAGGACACTTCGAGTCCCTCATGGTGAATCTGCGCTCCCTTCAACTCAGGTACAGGGCGACCGATAAGACTAGTCATCTTGATCAAGTCCTCCTCAAAAAGGCGGTAGCAAGGTGCATGCATTCCCAGCCGGAAGGACTGGGGGTGAAGACAACTGCCATCTACACAAAATTTTAAGGTAGCTTATGTTAGGTAACAGTGTGCAAAATTTAAGATGCTCAAGTATAACTTAGTGTAAGTAAAGTTTTTCAAAAACCCTAAGGGCTGGAATATGTATAATATTTTTGGTAAACAGTCATCTTAGTGATATGGTTTTATTAACTTTTATTATCAGATCACTAGCTAATGTCCATGCTAACTAAAGTCTCCTAAGTTTAGGATAGCTCTGATACCAACCCTGTAAGGTCCCCCAGAACCACTGTTCAAGGACACCTCCGATATGCATACATTCACAATCCCAGATCACATCAGTCGTGAACAACATATCAAGTTGGTACAAAGATACAATATCCATTACACGATTGCATAAAACACTTACAAAAGGAACATGTTTACAGGACCAAGTCCAACACAACTGCAATGCAGGGCAAACACACAACACCCACAACCAAAGACTAAACACACAAACGTAGTAGAGCCCAAGTCACGTCTTAAGCTACAGGCTGCTGACCGCGAGACGATCCCAGTTCGCAAAGCCATCAACTCCGTACTCCTATTTGTAGATCTCCTTCTGAGACTCCTTCTCGATGTCTGGCAAGTAAATACCAGGGACGAAACCAATATGAGTACATTTGAATGTACTCAGCAAGACACCCATCATGTAGCTTACCAAAATGCAAGTATGCTTATATGGTGTAATAGATAGGCTATACATAGTATTCACTATCGATGATCTATGAAATATCTATCATAGTTGATTTTGAAAATCTCAGTATCTTTGTTGAAGAAGATACTTCAAAAGAAAATAATATAGTTTTATTTCTCTTGTAGATATCGCATGTACAAGAGGTTTTGTAAAACTTTGTTAAAAGAAAGTTTTCTCTTTGCAAAACTTCTTGGAATCCACTTCCAGTTTTTGTTTGAAAAAGAAAGGTTTTCTTTGCAGAACTTCTTGTAAAACAATTTCTACCTTTTCATCAACGGTACCTCCACGGTACAAGACTTCCTCCTTTTAGTACTTCATAAGTCCAACTCCTTTTTGAAAACATTGACACAATGCTAGCTACATGGCCATTCAACTGTCCATATCCGAGGACGCGTCTATTCCGAATAGTTGTACTCTGCAGAGGTGTACACAATCCACCAGATCCAGTACATCCGCCGTGAACAACCACGGACTGTAACAACAGTATGTGAACATCAAATAACTGATCCTAACCATCCACTATGTTCAAGCTAGAATATGATTATCTCTTCAGTCGAGTTTTCCGCATCCCCGGCACCAGATTAATCCCCGCCAAGACAGGAGCCCCAACTGCTGTGTCCGGAGGGAAACTTAATCCCACAATTTTTATGTCGCATGTTTCCAAACTTGGCGACATTCAGTTCGAGGGCCGACGACCCTTATAGAAAATTGAGATAGAACACATGCTAACAAGAACAGACTCCAAGTTAAGCCTCGTGCCCATGTTGAGGTAGGGTGGCAGTACGGTAAAGGTTGTCCGGCCAAGACTACGTTATGTGTCATTTTTGAAAACACGTTTTTCCCAAAAATGACCACTTCAACAATCCTCCGGTGAGTAAGGCTTCGCCTTCCCACCGGGTTTTCCAAAAAGCCTTTGTTTTGAAAAAACATATTTTTAGGATGTCCATTGGGGACTTATACTTTTGAGTGGTAATAAATACCATATGGTGGCTATGGGCTTGGTAACACCAAGTATCAACTACTGGCATAATAATGACGTATATAATATTAATAGTAGTAGTAGTCACTCAAAAATAGTTTTTTGGAAATCAAAGTTTTCTAAAAGTATTCATAAGTAAAACATGCATGACAGATAATGATAAGTGTAGTAACAGCAAGCATCAGGATGGCTTGCCTTAAAAATCTTAGTGTCCCTGGCCTTGAAGTAACTTGAACTTGACGCACAGCTCCACCACTGCTTCTTCTTCTCCTTTGTTTGCTAACGTCATAAAAGAATAGAAGACACATACTCATAACTAAAGCCCAAACATATATTCAAAACAACACATACAGCAAGAAAACTTATACTAGCGCAACCACTCAAACGTTATCGAGAAAACTCCCTCACAAACTCTCATGGTACAAAACTGTCGTCAGACATATATATGGTTCAGAAACCATATATGGAGTGGGTGTACCACTCCCATAATAAGATATTCAAGAATCTAAAAATATAGCTTGTGGGCCCAAAAGGTGAGGCTACTAAAAAAATAACAATCAATCAAAGCAATACCCATGGTAGTGTGTATTAACACATAAGCAATAATCACTAAACAAGTTCATGACTAAACTAATGCATATATCACAAGATACTAATAAACACAACAACAACACTAGTACAACAATAACATAAGTACAATACTCATGTAAGTTAATTACTCAGACAATTTCCAAACAACAAGCAAACACACCACAGATGAATAGGCTAGTTATAGACTATGCTAATGTCTATCTAGGGTTAATGAATCCATCAATCATGAAAATAACCAAACAAACCAGTGGCTCAACCAAAGGTAACAAGTCATAATATACACCCTAACACACAAGAATTACAAGGGATAATAAGGCTAGAACATACATAACAACAGGAGTCCACTAATAGCATATTAGTATGAGAATTCTACACAAGCATGCCATAAGAAATAATTGTATTCTACAACTAATAGAATAAAGCAACTCCACAAGTCATGTCATAATAACAGAAGTAATAACATCCTAAACATGCTAGAATAATCATACACTCAGAAAATAAAAATATAACAATACTAGAGCAACTCAAACAATCTAGTTGTGACACTAGTTCATCACTAGAGAAGCAAACATCACTATAAGGATGCATGGCTCTAATCAAGAAAGTTATGAAGGTAAAAACCTACTAACAGAACACAGCACCTTACACATGCTAGTAAGCAAATACACTAAAATAATTTTATGAAATATCTACTAAGCAAGCATAAATCCATTCTAATAATGCATGCTTTTCTAATTTATTAAATAGCAAGCAATCCAAGTATAAACTATGCAACCAGTAGCTATGCACTCAACACAAGCTTATCTAATTTTAAAAAAAATCCAAACACTCAATGAAATCCAGTCACAAATAATGTATCAATCACCGGGAAAACATTCTATTTGCAAACATATTCAATATAAATAAAACAATACTGAAACACTTCTTAACATGATACTCCCAAGGGAATATTATGTTAACAAATGAAGCACAACCAAACATACTAGTATTCACAAAAAAATACTAAACTATTCACTTACATAAGTGAAACAAACAACCACTTTCCATGGCGGAAAATACTAGACAAACATATAGTAATGCATGCTATTTTCACACAAGTGTATGGTTGGGGATTTGCATCCCTAACCAAAATTAAATGGGACCAGTGGGTTATGGGCCCACTAATACCAAGATATTTACAGATAACAAAGCCTCTGGTCACACATGACAAAACTAATATAACAAAGCAATCAATACAAGGCTATTCATACAAGTGAAAACAATACTAGTGAAAGCAAGCAACAAATGTTACACATGCTTTGCTACAAAATAAGGTGCAAGCTAAAAGATATAATAGAATCAAATTAACAGTACCAAAATGGTACTGGAATCAACTCAAGAACATCAACACTTAGGTAAAACAAACATACAAAGATTTGGATCACACTATAAGCAAATAATAAACTAGGAAAATAACAAATGTTATTTCTATTTATATTTGACTTTCCAAACATGCACACACTTTCTATGGTAGTTGTATTGCAAGAAAATAAACTAATAACAAGTTTCAACACATCTATACATGCTAGGAAACAAGTCTCAAGCAATCAAACATTTTATTTCAAACAAGTGCACACATAAATGAGAAAACAGAAAAACTTTTGTACCTAAAAAGGCTCACCAAAACTAATCTAGAGCTCTAAATACTCACCCAAGCTAGGATTTTCTAGATATAAACATATACAAACTCATCCAATTGGATTTACCTCAGAAATCATTTTTAAACTCATTCTAAAAATCCTAGAAAATCCTACTGGTCATTTACCAAAATGGATGGCATTTCAATTTGGTAACTCATCTTGATGTGAGTCCAAGTCCTATGGATATAACTACTCACTAGCTATCCAAAACAATTTAGTTCGACCAAAATGGATACAGATTCCAAAAGTTATGCCAAAAATGGCTAAAAAGACAGTCTGTGGCAAAACAATTATCGCGACAAAAATAGAAGTCAAAACTTAGATCTTTCACGTTTATATGGTTAGGAAAACATATAAGTTGTGCCATGAAGTTTGTTGATTTTATTTTGCATGAAAACTATTTTTCACAAGCTCAAAGAAAACATGCAATATTCTGGACGGATTAAAAAGGAAAAGAAATAACAGGGCGGGCTGGCTTTGCTATGGGCGCGGACCAACACAGACTAGGCGCACGCACGTGGCGCGGGAACTGCGCGGTTCAAGTAGATCCGTTGATCCGAAGATCAACGGCTGCTGGTCATCTCTCTCCTCTCCTCTCCTCTCTCTCTCACCGGAAAAACGCAGCGGCACGGGATGTCATTGGGCGCTCACGGTAAGGCCCGGGGGAGGGAGGCGCTGCATCATGGAGGGTGCAGGGCCTAGGGGAGTCGAGGGGCGCAGGGTTCGGCCCCGGGCGCGGTGCCAGGCGAAGAGAACAGCGGGTGCCTATGGCGGTGACCGTGGACGGTGGCGGTGATCTGTAGGTTAACAAACAACGTGGAAGGGGTCAGCGCGGTCAGGGGAGCACGGGGGTTTCAACCAAGGCGAGCAAGAGGGATGGGAGGGCGTGGCTAAGGTGCATCACCTTGAACCCGAGCTCGGTGACCGGCGGCGAGCTACGGCTTGCACACGCCCACCGAGGCTAGGAGCACAACTCCTTTGGCTTGGGGGATTGAGTGGGCATGTGAGGGCGGATGGTGGCGCAAGGGATAAGGCTATGGTGGCTGATATCCAAGGGTATGAGGGCAAGGGAAGGTGTGGGCTTGGTTTAATGCCAAGGGTTGGCATGTGGAGCTCTAGGGGGTAATATGGACAATGCAAGGGAGGGCATTGTGCCAAGGGTCAAGGCTAGCAAGGGGGCACGTCTTCGATGGGAAGTATTACCCAAATTTCTAGTTCGACTCAGTGGGAACACAAGAATACCGGTGAGACTTTAGCAATTGGGACGTCACTCCCAACCACACATGTGTATCAACAAACTTGCAGCGAGAGTGGTGAGTGTAATAATGCAGTGAAAGTAAACAAACAGAAAGTAAATGGAGAGCAAGTGTTTTCCCAGTTTTCACCGGAAAAGAGTGAAAGTAAACCAGAGACTAAAACGCAGGCATGAGGTGATAGCGGGGTGTTGCACGGATAAGATTGATCATGTACTAATGTTTTGCTAGCAGCGGGGCCTTTCTCTATCTCAGTTATATGTAGGTGTGTGTTCCGTAAATTATTGTGCGTACTAACATGGAGAATTTGCACAAAGCCTATTGTCCTACCTGCCCATTTCACCGGGGCCAATTTGGAACTAAAGGTAATTAAGGTCTACCCTTTCGAATAGCCCGGACCAACGCATTAACACTCTATGAACACACATAATCCTTAAACTAGAACATATCCCCCTTGTTTTCCCTAGCTGTCACTTTAGGGTTCGCAGGTTCAACATAATAGCAGGTAATACACATTGCAGATAGATACCAAACTCAAATATATGATGTAGCAATGTAAGTTCAGTACTGAAATCATGCCACTTGGGCCCTAGTAACAAGCATTAAGCCTAGCAATAGTGCATCAACATAAGACATAAGAATTCTCAAGACAAACCCCTAGATCCCGCATACCGGGTAGAAATTACATGATCAATCTCATCCAAAACCACTCACACCTCACATGCCTACAGCAACTACTCACACATGGAGGGGGTGATGGAGCTCATGGTTGATGGAGATGATGGTGGTGATGATGATGGTGACGAAGCCCCTCGAATTCCACCTCCGGGGGTGAAATCCCGGATCAACCTGACTCTGAAATCGAAGATCGTGGTGGCGGCGGCGCTCCATTTCGCGAACAGCCCTCCCCTTCGAAACCCGTCAGTTTCTCATATATATGGAGGGGTACATCGAAGACCTAGCTGGAGTGGGCCATCTGGGCCCAAAAGGGGTAACCCCACGCGGCCAAGGAATCTGGCCGCGTGTGGGCCCCCTTTTGGCCCTCGGGTGGCCCCCCGGCCCCATCTGGTGCTCATTCCCCTTCTTTTCCAT
The DNA here is from genome assembly GCA_028641055.1 of Alopecurus myosuroides. Taxonomy (NCBI): domain Eukaryota; kingdom Viridiplantae; phylum Streptophyta; class Magnoliopsida; order Poales; family Poaceae; genus Alopecurus; species Alopecurus myosuroides. Next base: position 371,328,457 of record CM054059.1, read on the forward strand.
AAAAAGTTACGTGGTTTTCGTCCCCTGTGAAAAGTCCTGCGAAAATAGACGGAAAGAAGACTTTTGCTAAAAACAGCGTCAGATTCTGGAGATTTATTCAATTATGGGGGGACTCCGGAGAGAAATACGATGCAAAGTGCTTGGAAAAGTAGATGCATTTTTGGTGCATCAACTCCCCCAAGCTTAGCTCATTGTTTGTCCTCGAACAACTCAAACGCAGTGCAGAAGCGATAAAAACTTTGGCAAGAACTTTGCATTGCATATGCATCATCAATTAATACTAACAAATACTCAAGACATGATTCCTGTAACAAGTAGCAAAATACTAGCAAGTGTGCATCTACTCAGTGTTGAAGCATATATATACTTTTTGCAATAGAAATAACATGAAGTGTTAATACTTGAATGAGTTTGCTCAATTGTAGACATAAACAAAGGCTTGTGCATTGCTGATGATTGAATTATATCAAGATTTTTTAGATCTCTGATTCTTTCATATGTTGACAAGTAAAAATCATTGTGCTTACTACCTTGCTCTCAGTTTTGCTAAAGCATTAATTTTTCATTTTGATTCTTATGCTTGACAAACTACAAGTTGAAAGCCTCATGCCCCTTAAAAGCGAAGTCCCGCACCATGATTACTCAACTCTAGATTCCTAATAAGCCTTGTACAATCATTGTAAGTATTAATGACATCATAGAGAGCTGCAATTGGGGTACCTCTTGCCCCATGACAGGGAAACCAGCCCATGTCAAAATGGCAAGACAAACAAATGGAATGGACTCATTATCCTTTTTAATTTCATTCACTATATGCATAGCTTCTTATTTTATTATAGGATATGTTGCGGAGTCCATTCTAGCTATAAGTAAATTTCCACCATGATATCGCATGGCTTGGGTTAGCGACCCAATGCGTCTCTCTAATCATATATATACTTACTCATCAAGACTTACTATTCCTCTACCTCATTTCGGCATGACAGGCATCCACAGTTAAAAGAACATGATATCAACTTGAATATAGAATTCTTAGTGCAGCGTTGAAAGTTTTCCATGTGATACACATTTAGACTAACCCCCAACCATAAGTTCGTCAAGCATAAGACTCCACTTTTATCATTCATGAAATTATCGGTGACGGTCGAAGCAGCAGCGACGACAGTCCGAGAGAAAAAAGCTCACGACACCACAACAGCCGCTCACGAAAACGAAGCAAGGAGCCACGGAAGGACGCTGATCGCGATCAGCCCGGACGCGACGCGCGATCCGACATCGCGCAAAACAAGGTGGACAGGGCAAGGGCGTCGAGATATCGCGACCGATCGTCATCCGGCTCTTCGGATGACGAAACCTGCGGCGCACTCTGTTTCGCCCGCAGCATTCGCGAGGCGCCCCTACCCAAGCGATTCAAGCTCAGCACGGAAGTGACAAAGTACGACGGCTCACTCGAGCCTTCTCAATGGTTAAGCGACTACCTCACGGCAGTGAAGTGCCCTTGGAATACTCCGGAAGGCCCATGTGAAGCCCACCCGCACTAACTTGCGGGTTAAGTTAGGAAACTTGTAACCGACCTAGCTAGAGTTTGATTCCTCTCCGGGTAGAACTCGAGACCTGGCCACCTATATAAGGCCAGGAGAGCCCCCAAGGAGAGGACCAAGCAATTACCGCACGACCCAAAAGCCTTGAAACTCGAGATCTACTCTCGATTCGAGCACACCATTGTAACCGATCTACTCATCAATACAGATCGACAAGAGGCAGGAGTAAGGGTTTTACCTCTACGAGGGCCCCGAACCTGGGTAAATCTCACCCCCTGTCTAGCCGACGATTCCACCAGCGCTCATGGGTTCTCCTAATCGAAACCCGATAGGTTCACCGAAGGGATTTGTCGAGTTGGGGATTCGACAATTGGCGTCGTCTGTGGGAAACGCGGGCGCTGGATCACCGACATCTTCGGCTTCATCGACGTCCAACTCCCGTTGGAAACCATCGACTACGGCTCCGAGCAATCCTATACGGATCGGATCTGTCGTGGTCACACCTCACTCGCCGGAATCACGCCCGACATTCGAGGATCTGGAGAAGAGCGTCACCCTGACGTTCGGGAGCTTCAACTTCATGGCGAACAGAGACGGAATCCTCCACTTCTCGGATGAATCTGAATCCGAATATGAAGCCGTCAACTCGCGCTTTCCTATCGAGAAAAGTGGCGAGTCCATCCGCTTCAACACAGTCGACTATCACGCCCTCTCAACAGAGGAACCCTCCCGGGTACGGGAAACTTTCCAATCTGCGCCTAGGACGCACGGGCCACGACTGTCCCAAGTCTGCATGGCAGGATCGGAACAGCCCCCAGAAACCGAATTCAGCGCAACCGAGCGCAATATAATCGGCGTCTCGCGGGAGGCCTGGAACAAAGCCAAAGAATCCATGCGAAGGAACCAGCCACCCGCTGCAGGAGCCACGCAGGAGGACCTAACCGCCTACCACTATCACCTGGTGAGAGAGGCTTCAAACATCAAGGATGCCCGAGCAGATCTAGCCCGTCGCAGGAGAGCGGCGGACGAATCAAGCCTACGGCGATCCGAGCCATCCCTTGCACCCTCGGTCGGTACCCGACCTGCGAGGAAGGGACCCGCAGCATCGTCAAGGGACTACGAATCCATGGCCGGGACCAACAGGTCAAACACGTCTTCCTTCATGAGGGTCGACGACGATGGCAACGTTTACCCGCAAACCCCAGCTGCCGCGATCCTAGCCGCAGCAACTTACATGCAGATGAACCAGCCGACGGAAAGCGACCCTCGGGTGGAACAGTACAAGCATATTCGCAAAGGACTAGGATTGGCAGTCGCGAGGCTCGCTTCTCACGATCGCAAAGAACAATTGGAGAAGGAGCGACAGGAGAAGGACAAGGATAGAGAAACGCCCCGCAGGCACAGAAGCTCCTCCCCAAGAAAAGACAAGTCGCCACGTCGTGGTCGAGGAAAAGAAGCCCGCTGCCGCGGTGACAGTCGAAGCAGCAGCGACGACAGTCCGAGAGAAAAAAGCTCACGACACCATAGCAGCCGCTCACGAAAACGAAGCAAGGAGCCACGGAAGGATGCTGATCGCGATCAGCCCGGACGCGACGCGCGATCCGACATCGCGCAAAACAAGGTGGACAGGGCAAGGGCGTCGAGATATCGCGACCGATCGTCATCCGGCTCTTCGGATGACGAAACCTGCGGCGCACTCTGTTTTGCCCGCAGCATTCGCGAGGCGCCCCTACCCAAGCGATTCAAGCTCAGCACGGAAGTGACAAAGTACGACGGCTCACTCGAGCCTTCTCAATGGTTAAGCGACTACCTCACGGCAGTGAAGTGCCAACGTGGGAACAAGAACACGGCTATGCAATACCTCAATTTGCACCTAGTCGGAGCGGCCCGCAGTTGGCTGGAGAGGAGACCAAGATCTTGCTACGCATCGTGGGACGATTTGCACCGCGATTTCTGCAAAAATTTCCAGTCGACCTACAAGAGGCCGGCTACAATCGAAGAACTACGAGCCTGTAAGCAGAAAAGCGGCGAGTCTACCCGAGAATACATCCAGCGGTGGACCACACTCAGGAACACCGCAGGGACCATATCGGAAGAAGTGGCGATTGAGGCCTTCGCTAAAGGTGCAAGAAGAACTGCCTTTCGGGAAGAGCTAGGCAGAGCAGCGCCCAAAACCATCGGGGAGCTAATGATCATAGCCGAAAAATGGGCTAATGGAGAAGACGCAGTGCGCAACGAAAGAGGGTCATCACCCGCACACGAAGACGACCGCCATGGGCGAAAAAAGAGAAGGAAATACTACGACCATGAGGATAGAGAGGAATTAGTGGCGGCAGAATTCACGCGAAGTCGCGACTCTGGTCGTCGTGGAAGTCGCGAGTGGAAGCCAAAAGCAGAAGAAAAATCCCTCGAGGAAGACCTTGATGCATACTGCTCGCTACATCTGTTCACAGATAAGCGCACGGGCAAGACTAAGGCAACGCACCTTCTCAAGGATTGCCGAAAGTTCCATGACATCTCGGACGCACTCGCCAGGAAAAGATTTGCATCCACCCAAAACTATCCGCCACTGCCAGGAGGAGGACAACAATTCCAGCCGCCACCACCTCCACCTCCACCGACCAATCCAAACATGGTGCTAGCCGCATTACCAGCGCCACCGCCACAAAACACAGGAGCCAATGCGTACCCGAATTCGGCAGGACAGCTCACGATGATACAGAAGGTATGCCCCTCTCGCAGAGCTCAAAAGACTAACTCAAGGCAAATATGCATGGCAGTGCAGACACCACCAACGAAGCCCGAGTACCTGAAAATGGCCGATCAGCCAATCACGTTCTCGAAGGAAGACCATCCGCCACGAGTCTATCGGCCGGGACACGCCGCCCTCGTCATCCAAGCTCAAATTGGCAATTATGACCTGGCCCGCGTATTCATGGACGGTGGTAGTGGCATCAACATTATCTACGCGGATACACTCCGTCGAATGAACAAGAATTCGGACGGCCTAACGGAATCAGAAACATCCTTCCACGGGATAGTTCCGGGCAAGCCAATCCGTCCACTCGGAACAATCAACCTAGAAGTTGTGCTGGGCTCCCCACGCAACTACAGAAGAGAATTCCTAGACTTCGAAGTCGTCGACTGGCCCTCACAGTACCACGCCATTCTTGGTCGAACAGCGTTCACCAGATTCATGGCCGTACCACACTACGCGTATTTAAAGCTCAAGCTACCCGGCGAATACGGTGTAATCACCATCGACGGAGACTTCCAGAAATCAGACAAGTGCGACATCAAATTTAACGAAATCGCAAAATCTTTCGGGATGCAAGAGGAACTTCAAGAGCTGGCAAAAACCACGGATCACTCCGTTATGCCCCTCACGAAGAAAAACGCGCCTGAACTGGAATTCAGCGCCAACAGCGACACCCGCAAGCACCAAGTACACCCGACAGATTCTGCGAAGACAGCGATGGTTTCAACAACCCTCTCGCCAGCATAGGAAGGCGCGCTCGTCAAACTCCTCCGTGAGTACTGGGAGATTTTCGCCTGGCAGCCCTCAGATATGCCAGGAATACCCAGAGAGTTTGCCGAGCACTCACTCGAAGTCTTTCCTGACGCCAAACCCATCAAACAGACGACTCGACGATTTTCAGAACCCAAGCAGAAAGCACTTGGAGAAGAAGTAAACTGATTGCTAGCCGCGAACTTCATTAGGGAGATCAAGATATCCACCTAGTTAGCAAACCCGATGTTGGTCTCCAAGAAAAACACGGATATCCTTCGGGTGTGCATCGACTACACGTCGTTGAATAAACACTGCCCCAAGGACAATTTTCCTCTACCACGAATCGACCAGATCGTGGACTCTACGGCAGGTTGCCAACGCCTCTCCTTCCTGGACGCCTACTCGGGATATAATCAGATCCGAATGAAAAAGGAAGACGAAGAGAAGACGGCATTCATCACACCCCACGGTGTCTACTGCTACACGACAATGCCCTTCGGGCTGAAGAACGCATGCGCAACATATCAGCGCTGCATGCAAAGATGCCTCGCCAATCTCATTGGCAAGAACGTACAGGTGTACGTTGACGATATTGTCATCAAAACTCGAGTAGAGGACACACTCCTCGAGGACATCAGAGAAACATTCGACGCCCTTAATGCATATCGGATCAAGCTCAATCCGACCAAATGCGTTTTCGGTGTCCCTGCAGGAAAACTCCTCGGATACCTGGTATCCGCCAGAGGCATTGAAGCCAATCCGGAGAAAATACAAGCCATCCTGACCATGAAGGAGCCTACCAATCTACGCGGAGTCTAGCAGCTCGCAGGACGACTAGCCGCCCTAAGCAGGTTCGTCGCACGATTGGGAGAGCAAGCGTTACCCTTCTACAAATTACTGAAGAAGACGGACAAATTCGAGTGGACACCCGAAGCTAAACAAGCGTTCGCAGACTTGAAGCGATCGTTGCAGAGCAGGCGCGTCCTTGCAACACCGCAAGAAAAGGAGCCACTTTTCCTATACCTAGCCGCTACAAACCAGGTCATCAGCACAGCGATCGTAGTCGAACGACCTGAAGATGGCAAAGCATACGGAGTCCAACGACCAATATATTACATCAGCGAAGTGCTATCGCCATGCAAGCAACGATACCCTCATTACCAGAAGCTCGCATATGGAGTTGTTCTTACGTCCCGAAAGCTCAAACATTACTTCCAGGAACACGCCATCACAGTGGTTAATGATGCGTCACTCGGGACAATCATGAACAACCCTATGGCATCCGGAAGAATAGCAAAATGGAGCATCGAGTTAGGCGCCTGGGACATCACCTATGCAGGACGCAACGCACTCAAATCTCAAGTACTCGTGGAATTCCTCAGCGAATGGACAGAGCTACAAACACCCGGGCCGCCTGAGTACACGAGCAATTGGATAATGTACTTCGATGGATCCAAGAGAAACGAAGGAGCAGGAGCTGGAATTGTTCTTATTTCACCTCGTGGAGACAAACTGCAATACGTCCTGCGACTGGACTTTCCACCAGATGATCCAGCATCGAACAATGACGCAGAATATGAAGCCCTGTTGCACGGGACGAAGATGGCAATCGCCTGCGGAGCTACCCGATTAATGATCTACGGCGATTCCAATCTCATAGTGCAGCAAACAATGAAAGAATGTGACGCCATTGCTGAAAACATGGTCGCATATCGCGACATGTACAATCTACTCGAAGGAAGCTTTAAAGGATGCGAGCTGAGACACATTGCAAGATCTAGCAACGAAGAAGCAGATAGACTGGCAAACATGGGTTCCACAAATACACCCATACCGCCAGGAATATACTTCGAAAGAATGATCAAGCGATCGGTCAAAGTGAAGAAAGCTGCAGAAACTCCAGCAGCGCCAGAAACAGAGGTCAGCCTGCATGTCGCGCTTATCGAGCTTATTCATGATATATCACGACAGGTTTTCCTGGTCGAGCCAGTCTGGACGCAGAAATACCTCGACTACCTGCTCGATAGACAGCTCCCGGCCGATCCACGTGAGGCTCGACAGATAATCAGGCGTAGCAAGTCCTTTCGGGTAGTCAATGGAGAATTATACAAGCAAATCATCTCGGGGATACTTCAGCGCTGCATCGCACCCGAGGACGGCAAGGAATTACTCCGGGACATACACCAAGGAGATTGTGGACATCATGCTAGTTGGAAAGCAATAGTGGGAAAAGCTATTAGAGCAGGATTCTACTGGCTAACAGCAGCCACCGACGCAAAAAGCCTGGTCGATCGATGCGACGCCTGCCAGCGATTCGCACCAAAGCCGCACGCACCTGCAACAGAATTGCATATGATACCCATCGCCTGGCCCTTTGCACAATGGGGGCTAGACATGGTCGGACCACTACGCAAGTCCACGCCTGGTGGATATACACACTTGCTGGTCGCAGTCGACAAATTCACCAAATGGATAGAGGCAAGACCAGTAACTTCGGCTAGCGCCCAATGCGCCGTGGACTTCCTCGACTCCATCATATGCAGATTTGGTGTGCCACACGACATCATTACAGATAATGGTACAAATTTCACAGCAAAGGAAACACAGCAGTTCTGCGAAGAAAAAGGCATCAACTTCAAATTTGCTTCAGTTGCCCACCCGCAAACGAACGGACAAGTCGAAAGATCCAACGGCTTAGTTTCGGCTGGAATCAAGAAAAACGTCTACTCGATCGTCTACACCCCGCCACAGGACATTGGGCGGACGAGCTACCCTCCGTGCTCTGGAGCCTCCGCACAACCCCAAATAGGTCTACAAAATACACGCCATTCTTCATGGTATACGGGGCAGAAGCAGTCCTTCCCGAGGAAGTTCGATTCAGCGCCCCACGAGTTGTGGCCTACAGCGAAGAAACTTCCAACAAAGCACTTGCAGAAGATATGGACGCACTCGATGAAATGCGGGACATCGCACTCGCGAGATCCGCCGTGTATCAGCAATCGCTACGCAACTATCATAGTCGCCGCATACGCCACATATCATTCGTGGTAGGTGACTTAGTGTTGCGGCTCAAGCAGAAGGAAGGACACAAGCTCAAACCACCCTGGGAAGGACCCTTCATCATACATGAAGTTATCCCAGGCGTACCCTACAGGCTGAAGAATCTAGAGACTGGAGGAATCTATTCCAATCCATGGAATATCGCACAACTCCGCAAATTCTACCCCTAGGTTTACTTGTTTTTTACAACAAAATAAGGCTATACTAGCCAATCCTGTAGCTCGATTACATGACTTATCAGTCATTGCAATAAAAGACATGATTTCCTCATCATATTCACTCAAAGCTTCTAGTTCTTTACATGCTAAAAGTTACAGGTACACACCCCATAAAACTCACGGGGGCTACACCTACAACTAAGCATCACAGAGAAACATCATCAAATACATGGTTACACACCTTACAACAGTTTTTACAAACTATAAACAGATTACAGGATATTTACATCCGACAATCAGTCAAAACGCTGAGCGTTCTCAGTCGACAAAACTCTATCTACCTCTTCAGAGGTCATTCGGATAATTTTCTCCGCTGCAGGACGTACAACATCATAGTACGGCGAGATATCCTCGATTGCATAATCTGGGCGCCGAGCTACAGAATTAACATCGATCTCAGGATGCCATATTCGGACAAATGAAAGAGCTACAACCGCGCCGCACGTCATTTGATTGCGCACACACGCGCGAACTTCTCCTTCGCGTCCAAACAACCTGAGAAGATAGCTCCAGTCTTCGGGACCCCTTTCGAGTGGATAAAATGCAGCATTCATCGCAACCAAGACCTCGTGAAAAGAACTCACGAGAATTCTCGCCTGGAGGACTCGAAATTTCAAGGTGGCCATCGCAAACCCTCGACTGCGATCAGACCAGAAGTTGTTCGCATGAGGTTTCGAACTGTTAGCCTCTTGATGAATGTGGTTTTCCACCCACTGCTTTTCTTCCCTGTCATCCGGTTTTACAACTGAAGAGCAGACGTACTTAGTCAGCTAAGGAAAACAAGGAAGAAAAATGCACGTGGGCTGCACTACTTACATAGCAAATCCCTTGCGACTGAAGCCAATTCATCCATCAGAAATTGATGAGGGGATAGTAACTCGGTATGCCAACCCCAGGTGTAATCCGGCCCAAACGGCGTATGGACCAAATCCGGCTAAGGACGCAGAAGCTTCTGGAAGGCCCAGGGCTTGTAAGGATCGTAACCCGGATTGTGGGTTACGATAAGGAAAGCTAGGATACGTATGTAGAGTTCGAGTAGGACTCAAGGAGCGCTTTGTATGGCGAGCCAAAGGGGGTATGAGTACTATATAAACCAACCCCTAGGCTTCGCCTGAGAGAGATTCAAGTCATAACTGTAACACCTATTATCGAGTATCCAGTATAATCATATCGAGATCCGGCGAGTTGTGTTCCGGCTCTTAGATTGCTTTTCGCCATGTCTTCCTTCAAGCTAAACCCTCTCCCAAATACCTGTGTCGACTTGCCCCTAGATCAGTTACCCCCGGTAACATCTGCCGTGATTATCCCACGACAGTTGGCGCCCACCGTGGGGCCTGCGTCCAAAGGTGTTTACATCACGGGAGAAGCTCGGAAGAACATGAGGAACCTCGTCGTTGGAGAAATCTACGTCAACAACCAAGGAGAGAAGATGGTAGACGATTCTGGCTGGGGGCCAGAGTCGGATCACCTCGAAACCGGATCCGTCGTGACAGTCGGCCGCATCAACGTCTTCATCGGTATGGTATGTGCTTCCAATTCAAGCCGTGATAATCTTGAATCTGATTCTGTGTCAGGGGAGGACACGCGTGTTCAATCGGAAAAAGAAGAATCGATCGGAACAACGGGTCCGACAGAGAGGGAGGAAGGTGCCGAGTCTATACGGGATTTATCGGAGGACCGATACGAGAAGGAAAATAGCGAAGAGGAAGAACGGTACGAATCTACGCCAAGCATTATGCGCCGGGTTGCAGTTTATGCGGCCCCCGCAATCAATACCAATCAAGGAAACGCAGCCGCGGCGCCAGTCGGGGCGGCGCAGGTGCTGGCTCAGCAACAAGGTACGGCTGGCCCGATCTTGGCCCAGGTCGATGGAGAATCGGCGTCAGTCACCAGTCGCCCAGCGGAGGAGGAGCGACACGCAAATATGTTTGGGTTCCAAGCAAACCGGACACCGGGGGCGGGCCCCTCGAATCCGCGTCACCCAGCTCTGTTTGATAATAATTTGATCTTGGATCCCACAGTCCTAGTCGAGCTACAAAGAGATGTTTATCAAAAATCAAGAATGGAGGGATAGAGAGAGAGGAGAGGAAGGAATGGGAAGGAGAGGGGGAGAGGAAGGGGAGGAGGGAGGAGAGAGGAAGGTAGAAGAAGGGAGAAGAGGAGAGAGGAGAGGAAGGGAAGAGATGGAGAGAATGAAAGTAAGAAGAAGAAAGAGGGAAAGAAGAAAAGGGATGGCGCCGTCCGTGGGATTCACGTGGGCCTTCCGGAGTATTCCAAGGGCGCCTCTTCTTGGGCCTTGGCCTTGGGCCTGAGAGGGGGTGTCCTTACCCGCAGGGTCTAGGATCCATATCTTCGTCAGCAAGTTCAGTAAGCACAATGGGATGCGTAAACCTTTGCTTAAGGCTACAATTATTCAATCCATCAGCCAAGTAATGACACTAAACAATATTTCAGTTGCATCAGAATATATTCTACTAAACCACGGAGAAGATAAAAAATGTCACTAAGTGTTAACGGAATCATAAGCTGTGCACTTACTGTTATTAAAAAGCATACATAAGCACGGCAAAGGTGTCATACCTTTCATCCCTTCAAGCACATTATCATATCATTGTTGTTCTCCTCTCCCCACTTGAACTGCTCAATAAAAACTCAAATCTTGCTATAAAAAGTTACTGCATTCAGCAATTTGTTTACCTACATAAACACCTCAAAAGTTTCTCATGTTTTACAGAGGTGAAGGCCATAAAAAGTTGCAGTAGTGATTAAATTTTCAGCTCAAACGGAGTCACAAGTAAAGATTGAAGCATATAACAGTGAGCATATTTCAGCAATTCCTACAGCTCCATATTTATACTAAACTCAAGAAAACAAAAATCTTTTTGTGGTTTTTGATTTTTGGAAACATAATGTAAATAACCAGAAGTAAACTAGCTAACAAATAACAAAAATATTTTTGTGTTTTTCAGATTTAAAGAACATAAAACAACAAATAACATGCAAGTGATATAACACAACGAATGAGGAGGGGGAGAAATACTCCCCCAAGCTTGTGATCAAGCTAGTATCCTGGGTGGTAATCATGTCCACCACTCGAAGAACCTCCCTGGAAGAAGGATGGATCCTGCCATGCCTGTGCTCCAAGGTGTGGTTCAGGGAAGCCCTAGGGATATGCCATAGGCGCCTGGTATTGGGGCTCCTCCTGTTGTTGCTCTTCTTGTTGTGGCTCTTCTTGCAGAGTCCACTTTGTCTCCCTGTCAAACAAGTCAGCACAAGGAGCCTAACAGACACAATGTGCCCATTAGAATCCTTATAGCAATATGAAAATATTCTTTCTCATCCCTGCTCATATCCATGCGAAAAAGTAAACCAAAATCCAGCAGTCGAGACTCATTTACCATGGTACCCAAGTTATCATTAAAACCTCGTTCTGCCATAATGTATTCATGGATTAAAGTGGCAATGGCACCAACATATAAAGGATTTTTATCCGTTCCATTCCTACTCACAGCTAAATGCAAAGTTCTAGCAAGTATGGTTCCCAGGTTATATATAGGTGTTGTATTTTCCATTGCACATTTTAATAAATAGATCATAGGACCAGTGCAAGCAGAAGTGTTATCCCTAGCAAGGAATCCTCTAGCAAGAAACAATGCAAAATATCTAAGGCCCGGGTGTTGGATGCATGTGAGCTTGCCTCTATTCATTCTTTCAAGAATATTTTTAGCAATGCTACGCCAGAATGTGACAAGTTCTTTTCTAGAATCAGCATATGTTTCATCCCATAACCCCGTAGTTGGTACACGTATAGCCTTACAGAATTCCTCTAATGACATGACTAAACGCTGCCCCCTCATTGTAAATTTAATGACAAAAGTAGCTGGAGGAGGGTTCTTAGACTTACTTTTCCGGTGCACCACCGGTCCCTCAAACCTGAATGTAGAGAGGAATTCCCTCGAGAGTTCCACATATGTGTTGCGTGGATGGCGTGAGAACTCAAGCAGCCCCGTAGTTGCAGCAAAGGCTTGGAAATCTTTAGCAACCCCCCAATGTTCAAGAACTTCGGGGTCTTGCCATCTTGTGGTATGGACACGCAGATTTTCACCTGCAAAAACCAATTCATTCTCCCATAACTGATTACCATCATGATTGTTGGATACCCTTGATTCTCTTGTCCTTGTCCTTGAGGACATCCCAAGCAATGCCTTTCCCTTGTTCAGCATGTTACCTTGCTGTACCAAAATACAATTCAACAAAAATTAAATTGTATCACTCTAAAACATTGCTAAGGTATCCATAACTAGTCCTCTAATCAATATCATGCATCCATATCAACTAGAAAACTTAAATTCATGGAGTTCTTAGACATAATAGGTGACTCCTAGTGCAGCAAAATAGTTCATACACAAAGCATGGGAGCAAAAAGTAATTGGATGAGTGAAGGAGTTACATACCAAGGAGTGATTCCATCAAACAGATTTGAAAAATCTGCCTCAAATGTGGAGATCGAGGATTGACGGAGAAACAAAGCACGGGAAAAATGGAGGAGGTGAACTGGGTAGGTTTTCGGTCGAAAGGGAGCAGATGAGCATTGGATGGGCCCCAACATCCACTTGTGGCCAAAAATGGGGTATCCCACGCGGCCAAGGAATCTGGCCGCGTGGAGGTACCTATTTTGGCCCCTGGTGGCCTGCTGGTGCTCCGCCACTGGCTGCTGGTCCCTTCGGGCAAAAAACTGACCCCCCCCTAATTTTTCTGGAATTTTACGTGAAACTTTTCTACACAGAATTTCTAAAACTTCATATTCTGTGATTTCTGATTCTAAAATTTTTAATACTATGTCTATGTCTCACAATTTTAAAGCAAATAACATAAAAAAATGCAATTTAAATGTTTGTGAATCATGCCTTTATCATTTCCACATTAGTAATGAGCTTGATCAGGTCTCATTAGCAACATGTAAAGAATATAGCTCATGATTCTTATTATTACTTATTATAAAACAATAAATCAAGTTACCTCATATTTGATTGGAATGGTCCCAATCATCAATATTTCATACCTTGGTGCTCGAGGTGGTATAGGTATTTCAATGCTACCAATCTTAATGGAATTTATTTGTATAGAATTCACACTTGTGCTCATACTTGTAACATGTTTCTTCTTGGGAAAATAAATAGTGTGCTCTTTGCCTTTAACATTAAATGTCACTTTGCTCTCAGTGCAATTTATCACAGCTCCTGCAGTATTCAAAAAAGGTCTATCAAGAATAATAGATAGATTATCATCTTCAGGCATTTCTAATATAACAAAATCAGTAGGTATCAACTCATTAGCAATAGAGATGGGAACATCCTCACATATTCCTATAGGTACAACAGTTGTTTCATCAGCCATTTGTAAAGATATTTCTGGTTGAACTAGTTTGTTCAAATTAAGCTTCTTATATAGTGAGAAAAGCATAACACTAACACCGGCTCCTAAATCACATAATGCATATTTCACATAGGCTTCTTTAATTTTGCAAGGAATAGTAGGAATACCAGGATCTCCATGTTTTTCAGGCAATTTTCCTTTAAATGAATAATCAGCAAGCATAGCAGTAATAGCATCAGTAGGTATCTTTCTTTTATTAGTGACAATATCTTTCATGTATTTTGAATATGGAGGATTATTAATAGCGTGAATAAGTGGAATCTCTAATTTCATATTCTTAATCATATCATAAAATTGTCCATACCTCTCTTCATCTTTTGTTTTTGATACCGCTTGGGGATATGGAATGGGTCTTTGTACCCATGGATCCCTTTCTTTACCTTTATCTTTATCTTTATTTGGTTTCTTCTTCTTCTTGGTCTTCTCAATAGGAGGTTGAGGATCCTCCTTACCAGCAGCTTCTTCATTATTATCATCATGTTGTTCAATATCAGGTGGAGATGATTCTTCTTCTTCATTATTATCATCCTCAGTTTCAGCATCAGAAATAGAAATATCCTTGTCTTGCTCATTGGAGTCATCATCATGCTCATTTTCATTTGGAGATTTTCATGCAAAAGATTTATCTTTAAGAGCAACTTGCTCTTTTCTTTTAGGATGATCATCAGGATAATCAGGATCCTGGGTTCTTGCACCTCCCCTTGTATTAACTCCACATAATTGTTTTTGTTTATTCAGATTTTCATACAATTGATTTTGTAAAGAAATCATTTTCTCAACTTGATTGTTCATCATTTCACAATGTTTAACAATTCTTTTAACTTCCCCTACACTAGCATTTAAATTTTCACGGAGGAAATTAATTTTAGGATGGTTTTCCATGATAGTCATTCTAATTTTACGCTCCTCAGGATTATCATGATAAGCAAAATTGTTAACATAAGAGACATCAACAGGAGGTGTTACCTCCTCATTACATTCCATAGGGAGTATAGAGTTCACTTGAATTGGAAAGCATGGTTCATCAGTAGGAAGTTTAATACCCATTTAAGATAATTCCTTGAGATGAGAGGTTTTAATTCCCTTCTCTTTAATATCTTTGGAAGCTTCAGCCATTGTTTCTTGGTTCAATTCGAGTATACCTCCTTTCTTCTCTAGGAGTGTCTCATTTTTATGCATCTCCTCAATGTTCCAATCAGCTTCATTCTCGAGAATAGACTCCAGTAATTCAATTGCTTCATCAACACTTCTGTCCCTAAAGATATTCCCTGCAATACTATCAAGGTAGTCTCTTGTTTCCCCCATTAGTCCATCATATAATATATCAAGCAATTCATGAGGTTTAAAACCATGACCAGGACATTTCTTACACATTTTACCAAATCTCCCCCAAGCTTGGGGTAGACTCTCTTTCTTATCTTGTTTAAAATTGCCAATTTCAACAGTTAATGCATGTATCCTTTCAGAAGGAAAATATTTATTGAAAAACAATTGCAAGCATTCTTCCTTACTAGTAATACATGCAGGTCCTAAACGATTATACCAAACTCTAGCATCTTCACCCAAAGAAAAAGGAAACAATTTTAAGAATAAATAATCTTGACGGATTTCATCATTTCCAAATGTAGTAGATAAAGCATGCAATTCAGCAATATGATCAAGAGGAGACTCCTCATCCTTTCCACAGAATCTAGACTTCTCAACTATCTCAGGATTAACATTGAATTCATAATCTTTATCTCTAATTCTAATAGCTGGGCCACACAAATTCCTAGTAGCAGCAAAACAGTTTCCAAGAGATGCATCATCATAAATAGAGAGTTTATCAAGTTTTGTACAATCAGGTGATATAAAGGCCTCAATAAATGTTTCTTCTTATGTAGAAGAGGCCCCATATTCATACTCTCTACGAGTCTCATTTCTTTCTAGCTCAAGTTCTACATTTTCATCTACAGAAGATTCAGGAATTTCAGTTGCTTCAGGTGTTTCATTTGCCTCAGGTGTTTCAATAGTTTCAGGAATTTCAGAAGCTAGTTCTTTGTCTACATTATCAAGTGTTTGATCATTAGATGTACTAGTAGACATTTTTGACAATGGTGATTTACCAGCTATTCCTTTCTTTTTCTTAGCAGCCACAGTAGAAACAACATTAGGTGAAAAAATTGGTCTACTAGCAAATCATTACCAGAACGAGTAGTCGAAGGCATTACCTCCTTCGAAGTGTCTTTTCCCTTTCCCATTGTAGGGAACAAGAAAGTGCAGCAAGTAGACAATAACAAGTGGTCTTACCAATAAAGCTAGGCTCCTCGGCAACGGCGCCAGAAAACAGTCTTGATGGCTCCCAAGTGCAGGAGATCAATCGTAGTCTTCGATGGGAAGTATTACCCAAATTTGTAGTTCGACTCAGTGGGAACACAAGAATACCGGTGGGACTTTAACAATTGGGACGTCACTCCCAACCACACCTGTGTATCAACAAACTTGCAGCGAGAGTGGTGAGTGTAATAATGCAGTGAAAGTAAACAAACAGAAAGTAAATGGAGAGCAAGTGTTTTCCCAGTTTTCACCGGAAAAGAGTGAAAGTAAACCAGAGACTAAAATGCAGGCATGAGGTGACAGCGGGGTGTTGCACGGATAATATTGATCATGTAGTAATGTTTTGCTAGCAGCGGGGCCTTTCTCTATCTCACTTTTATGTAGGTGTGTGTTCCGTAAATTATTGTGCGTACTAACCAAGAGAATTTGCACAAAGCCTATTGTCCTACCTGCCCATTTCAACGGGGCCAATTTGGAACTACAGGTAATTAAGGTCTACCCTTTCGAATATCCCGGACCAACGCATTAACACTCCATGAACACACATAATCCTCAAACTAGAACATATCCCCCTTGTTTTCCCTAGCTGTCACTTTAGGGTTCACAGGTTCAACATAATAGCAGGTAATACACATTGCAGATAGATACCAAACTCAAATATATGATGTAGCAATGTAAGTTCAGTACTTAAATCGGGCCACTTGGGCCCTAGTAACAAGCATTAAGCCTAGCAATAGTGCATCAACATAAGACATAAGAATTCTCAAGGCAAACCCCTAGATCCCGCATACCGGGTAGCAATTACATGATCAATCTCATCCAAAACCACTCACACCTCATATGCCTACAACAACTACTCACACATGGAGGGGGTGATGGAGCTCATGGTTGATGGAGATGATGGTGGTGGTGATGATGGTGACGAAGCCCCTCGAATTCCACCTCCGGGGGTGAAATCCCGGATCAATCTGACTCCGAAATCGAAGATCGTGGTGGCGACGGCGCTCCGTTTCGCGAACAACCCTCCCCTTCGAAACCCGTCAGTTTCTCGTATATATGGACGGGTACGTCGAAGACCTAGCCGGAGTGGGCCATGTAGGCCCAAAAGGGATGACCCCACGTGGCCAAGGAATTTGGCCGCGTGTGGGGCCCCCTTTTGTCCCTCGGGTGGCCCCCCGGCCCCATCTGGTGCTCATTCCCCTTCTTTTCCATAAAAAGTTACGTGGTTTTCGTCCCCTGTGAAAAGTCCTACGAAAATAGACGGAAAGAAGACTTTTGCTAAAAACAGCGTCAGATTCTGCAGATTTATTCAATTATGGGGGGACTCCGGAGATAAATACGATGCAAAGTGCTTGGAAAAGTAGATGCATTTTGGGTGCATCATCAAGACAAGAGTGGCTCTTGGAGTGGAGAAGAGGGCAAGGGGTGGCCACATTGCTCAAGGCATGGAAGCCCATACCTTGCCACATCACCTTGTCCCCTCACTTTTCCACACTCTTTTCTTTTCACCCACAAGCTTCTAGAAGCAAAGAAAATGGCCCTTGGTCGAGTACACAACCTGGTCAACACCATAGGAAAAGTCTCACTTCAAAATTTGCAAGAAAAGGCAAAGAAAACATCTCTCCAAAATCGTATCTGTCACTGTTCAAAAATTCAGAAAATTCAGTTAACACTTCGGAATTATACGTAAAACGACACACATTATACTCTAGCGTGGTTGTACTTAGTGACAACTTATGATCCATACCAGTTTTGGATACACAACTTAGTTATACAAAGTGGTACTGACAATATTGTGGTCTTGTGAACGGATGATTGATGTATGCTTTGTAGATTGGAGTCAAAATTAATACTTATGTCACCAATGTGTCACATGTAAGTTTGTTCTCATTTGGGCACTTGCAATGCTCGGCCTTATACCACTAATTTGGTTTGGCACATTTCTCAACAATGACGATTATGTGGTTGAGAGAGGGAGGGGGACATCTATCCCCCTGGGCACGAGACTATTATCCTTTTTCTAAGTGTTGGAAAACAGTGAAATGAGCAAAAAGTTTGGATTGTTTTCACAGACCAAATGGATTCCAATTTTTTTTTCCAAGTTGGGGTTTGTTAAACATGTTATAAACTTTCAGAAACATCCTTTGAAAACAAATTTGAAATAGTTTAAGGCTATGAAAACAAAGTGGGAAAAGCTGTACTTTCTGTTTTTCTCTGTTTTCTAAAAATGCCTTTTTCTGCCTTATATTTATTCCACAAAAACAACAAGCAAAAGATTATTTTTATTCTTTCAAAAATCAAACCAAGATTATGGATTTGTAGTCCATATAACAAGGAACAAATAAATGTCAAGTTACGTAAAATAACATTTTATAGCCTAGTGAAAACAAAGGTGGAAAACAGGTACTTGGCTATATTTTCAGGGAATAGTTTCCATAGAAAACTTAAAAAAAACTTCCATAAACCATTTTGAAATTTTGTTTTCTTGGATCCGATAAATCTAAAAGTTTATTTTAAGATGCAAACAAGAATGATCAAAGTCTTGGAATAAAATTCACTCAAGTAACATTAGAGAAAACAACAGGGAAAAGTTATAGAATTGTTTTCAGGAAAATTTGATATTGGTTTTATAAACAAACAAAACCTGTATTGCAAATAGGATTAAGATCATAAACACATGTGGATTCAAAGAATCATGTTGTTAGAAAAAAAAATGTTGGACCACATTTTTGTCTCCTTGAACATAGTACAAGAATCCAAAAACTGGGGTGTGACATGTTAAATGTAATTTCATACGGATATGAATACGGAGTAGTACTCCGATACATATACGTATACCCCTTGTAATCTGCCATCGGGTGGGTCTCTTCCACCCCCTACTTAACATGTACCCGATGCCCTCAACAGGGTTATCGTTCGCTCCATAGTTCGATATCGAGATGTCCAGGTTGCTCCATGATTTCCACCACCGAGTCCCTTTGTTCGTGTTTTGATTCCCCAATAGTTTTCTTGCCATCTTGCAAAGAAATATGGTATTTTTGGAGCTCCGGTATCGTTGTCCCATTACTTAAATATGAATTACATTAGATCAGCCCATTCTAAACCCTGGACCATGACACGCTCAACAGTAGGTGAGCCGCCTGAGTAGAGAAAGTCCATCGCCAAAGAAGCGTGACATCTTGGCATCAGGTCGGGGTGCCGACCGATGAAGCACGATGCCAGCAGCATACATGAACCGTAGACTTCATAATAATTCCTAAAGTGGATACATTAGCCATTTAGCCATTTTTCAAACACCTTGAGGACATTACCTTACACCAAGAAATAGGAGCATGCAAAGGAGTAAAAAGCGACTGAATTGGGGATTGAAAGAATAGCGTGGATCATGATGGTGGATCATGTCTAGCGCTTTTTTATACAGCTTGAAGTAGCACCAACACATCTCCGATGTCCATGCCTGCTAAAGCCAGGGGACGGGATCGGGGGAGCCTGGACATGGACAAACGGATCCGGCCGGTCACTCCTTTGCATTTCGAGGCCTCTGCATCCCGTCCTTCTCCAGCCTGCTCGTCCTTTCTTTTCGCCAGAGCAAACCCTCTGTTTTGTTTCGCCCACGCAGCTTGCCGTAAGCCGCCACCATCCTCCTGGGTCTTTCGTTAGGCCACCTTCTGCCTCGTGTCGCGTCCACAAGACCTCCGCCCAGCAGGCCTCAAGACATTGCATCAAAAAAGTGCACTTGAGCTGCCGTCGTCATGGCGTGGAAGGCACCTAGATGTGCAGGGCACTCCGACCACCAGCTCGACGACGCCATAGGTATTGTGCGCCATAGCTAGCAGCGCGGGAGGGAACCAGCGATGGGGAGGAAGTTTTTGGGCTCAAAACCGTGCACTTGAGCTGCCGCCGTCGTGACATGGAAGGCATCTAGATGTGCCTGGCACGCCGGCCACCAGCTCGACGGCGCCGTAGGTGCTGCGCACCATAGCCAGCAGCGCGGGAGGGAACCAGGGACGGGGAGGGAGGTTTGGGGAGACAAATTTTAAGTTCCACGGGTGGAAGGAGCGCAATGGCTCGTCGACTCTAGTGGACAGAGTGCAGAGATCTAGCTGGTCGTGGCATTGTCTAACCGTGCGTCTTCCGTTGAGGAGGAGGGCGGGGTCGCTCGTGCAGAGGCTGAATAAAAGGACCGAACTGGTACGGTGGCATATTACGTGTATTCTGAGATTGGTTGGGAGGGCAATTAGGTAAATTTATGTTGGATGGAAATTTAGGCAGAAACCTTAATGCCTTTATATTATTATTATTACTAGTAATCATGCCCGTGCGTTGCAACGGGAGAACGAGAGTAATAAAATGAACTTAGAACCTATCACTAGTAGAAAAAAGGCCTACAGTCCCGGTTCGCCAGGCCCATTAATCCCGTCCAGGCAACCGGGACTAGCTACGCGCGACTAAAGCCCCCCCCCCCCTATAGTCCCGCCACTTACGGACCGGGACTAAAGGCCCGTCCACGTGGGCGGGTGGCGGAGCCGGGGGGCGGAGGACATTTAGTCCCGGTTGGCCACATGAACCGGGACTAGATTTATTTCGTAATTTTTTTTAATTCATTTGGTTTCTAATTATTTTTCTCACCTTTTTTCACTCCCTTTTTTTCACTCCCTTTTTTTTCACAATTTGTATTATTTGCTTAGTGTCTAACTAAGATTATCTCTAGTCAAATTACTTACTCATGGTCAAACTTCCCGCTCGATCACCCATCCTCCCACTACTCTAGCACTAGCACGCTTAACTTCCGAGTTCCATCTCGTCCTGAATCCAAGTGTTTCTCACGCACGTATGTGATAGTAGTATCATATCAATCTTATTAACATGTTGGTCGAAGCCACATTTCTTTATTGTTTGAATTTCAAATAAATCTTTTAATAAACAAAAGTAATGATGTAATTAATAATTTTGAATAAATAAATAAACATTAACTTTTAATTTTTATTTCTAAAAATACAAATAATATATCAAAAAATTAAGAAAAATAGAACTAATTCATTTTAAAATCTTAAAAATACAAATAATATATCAAAAATGAAGAACAATAATACTAATTCATTTTAAAATCTTAAAATACAAATAATATATCAAAAATGAAGAACAATAATACTAATTCATTTTAAAATCTTAAAAATACAAATAATATATCAAAAAATGAAGAAAAATAATACTAATTCATTTTAAAATCTTAAAATGAAAAAATATATCAAAAATGAAGAACAATAATACAAACAATATTCATTACATACATAGAGTCGATCACACATATATAACACAAACATAGAGTCGATCACACATAACACAAACATAGAGTCGATCACATTTCATAACATATATAGAGTCGATCACAAAAGATATCCATTACATATATATACTAAGATACCCATTACATGCATAGATATCGAACGCATACATCTATGGCTCCGCCGAGTAGATGCGGAACAACTCGTACGAGACATATGCATCTATGGCTGCATACTTGACGTTCGTCAAGTCCAGTGGGGTCTTCTCCCAATAATGGTGATTCTCCCGGCGGAAATCAGTCTTCATCCTTTCGTAGCCCTGGTGGATGAAGGTAGTTGCCATGACAGCCATCCCGGTCTTTGGCCCGTTCAACTGGATAAGATTCTGAAGATCAATGTAGTGATCTTCAGGTATCATAATACCGATGCGCATCAACTTCACACGGTCTTGCGTGATGTCAACGCTGCAAAAGTCAAACCCCATGTTGACAAGAAAATCAACAAGGGCCGGACAATGCTTTGAACTACTGCAACAACAAAAATAGGATATGTGTTAGATATGTTGCAACACATGTATTCTTCACATGCAACAAAAAAATCGAAGATGCAAGATTGTACGTGTGCTTTTACCTTGACCATTGGAAGACCAACACCGACTGCTTGAACGCAATCTGGATGACGGCAACATCCCTCTGATTCGCCGTGTACTGAAGATCGAGCCCAAAGAACCGGTGTTCATCGGGAGATGCAAGATAGAGATCGGTCAAATGACCCAGAGCTTCGGGCAGCCTCTCGGAACTGTTGGTGTAGAGCACGTCCAAATCCTTGCCGCATGGTGTGGGACCTACGTATTGCGCCCAAACTTGAGCCATTTGCGTGCGTGTGCTTGGTGGATCGAGAAGAAATGAGGAGGAAGAAGAGATACAGTACAGAGAGCGAGAGGAAGAAACAGAGAGCGAGCGAGTGGAATGGCGCCCTTCTGCCTCGCTCGCGAAATAAAAACCGCCGCGGGGGAGGCGAGAAGCTTGATCTTTAGTCCCGGTTGGCCACGGGCACGGGGAATAAAGGACCAATGGTCCCGGTTGGCCACGGGAACGGGGAATAAAGGACCAATAGTCCCGGGCGGCCAGGTCAACCGGAATTAATTCCCTCCACGCGCCGCATCGCGCTTCCCAACCCGCGACGTCTGACCTTCTGTCGCGGGTCTCCTCCCGACCCGGGACTAAAGACTCATTAGTCACGGTGCGCGACGTTTGGGGACTGATGCTGGCATACCGAAGGCCTTTTTTCTACTAGTGTATTTGGTCATAGTTTCATGGCACAAAACCAACATATTAGTTGAATCCATGAAATGTTTGGGTTCAGAGCAAAAACTTTCTTGGTGGTTTAGAATTGTTTCATTCCACGTAATGGCAGAAACCCTCGGAAAAAATCACTAACCTCAAGGTGTCCGGAATGGAATCAGAAAGAATCGAGAGACTGTTGGGATGGCACCGCCGATGCTTATTGGAGGATCCTCAGTACTGTGTGCTTCCCTGTATTTGTTGTCCTACCCACATATAGTGGTTCTCCTCCGTCGCCTCCAGTTATGAATCATCTGATCATATGCTTGCTCAACGCTGTGATAATCTGCTTCCCCAATGTCATTGTCGTCCCTCTCTGTGCAAGCCTAGCCTAAGTTTTCCCCAATCTTTTTTTTTCTATTTTAACTTCTCTTTTATACTTCGTTATTATTAAGTATACTTATAGAATTGATCATCTAGCTCAAATGCTCATGTATGGCTTGTTTTAAAGAGAGATTTGTAAAATATGGCATAGACTGACCGTAGTATCCATACCATTTGTACACTGCGTCACATGAAGGCATTCGAACATATAATGCCATATGTTTATTCTACTAATCATAAACTATCTAGCTAACGCCCTCTAGAATCTTTACCATGACATATTTCGAGGATAACATTGAGCAGGCCTATACATGATATTCACAAGCTGACATAAAGGAAACCAGTCTTGAACTCGCTGCCCTTTGAATTCACAAATATATCATTGCAGTACTCTTGATTCATGAGAGTCTGAACTGCGGATTGAACTCGCTTTGTGCATTGCATAGCCTGGAAATCTGGGAGTGGGCTGCCGAAACATAATATGTTCTTCTGTAATGGAACATACATTTTGCCTGCAAACTGGAGAGAGATCTCCTTAGAATTTCCGCTCTACTTCTGCCTGCAAACTGAAGAGTTTTTTCATGTAGAGGTCTGATCAGGATCGTGTTCTCAGATAGGCTATCCTGCAAACCGAAGAGTGTTCTCATCAGGTGCTATCCAAGCGACCTTGGTCTTCTTTGATAGGTTGTCCCTTCTGGCAGCAAAGAGGGGTGGAGAGCAGCGGGGATCGATCCAGCAACGACGTCTTGCAGAACATTCCCAAAAGAAAAGGCATCAACTGGAAGCAAACATGTCAACATTGATGCGTGAGTTGTATGTGAATCTAGATATAGAGCTCTAAACGATACAGAGATAGAACTAACATAAATTTATTACCATACCTTTTCAGAAACGGAGCTGACACTACTATACATGAAGGTCTGATACTTTATTTATGAAAGCCCAAGATCACCAACCTGTATCCAAGAAATAAGTTGCAAATTTTTAGAAATAGTGCTGCTAAACTAAAAGACACTAAATTCAATTTGTTTGCAACTTTGTTGACCTCATGATGAACTTTTGTTACTCACATCATAGTTTCATGGATGATGACTTAGAGATCAAAGA